>CM075819.1:8713091-9913091 GCA_037975025.1 Excoecaria agallocha | reverse complement strand
AAAAATCTGCGATTACGATTCTATAATGGCACTGTTTAAATCTTTGTTCTTATTTGATAAGCATCAGGCTTTTTTGACATAATAGTGGAAATTAAAAATACATATACATAATTAAAGGAAGACAACATAAAGAAATTCAATTGACAGGTTAAATTCTTTCTTGTCTAGATACCAACCCCACACTTCCTTTGTCTTCAACAGATAAAATTTCAAATTAAATCCTAATCAAACCTTTTTTCCTAAATAATATATAAGAGATATAATGCAAAGTCAAACAAAAATCTGAACCAAAATTCGAGCAAACTAAATATGAAGTAGCTACATATGTAATAGATCTCAGACTAAACAATCAAAAAGCTGAATTTAGGAACAGAGTAGAGCCGACTTACCCCTTTTCCAATCTACCCATTGCCAGCGAATGGGGAGGAACAAAGGACATCAGGATGATCGCCTCGCTCTTAGGGTTGTATCAATGTTGCTTGTGTCATCATCAGAAGCTAGAGGAGGCCAGAATCTCAAGCAGATGCTTTCGATTGAAATAGAACTCAAAATCGAGGCAGTGGCGGACAGGAGGAGACGACTTGGTTATTGGCTGCAGTGAGTGAACGGCATCGGATCTCTGGTGTTGGTGAGCCATTCTGCCTTCTTCGGTCTCCCTCCCTCCTCTCCCCGATCTCCTCTCTCTGCCTTGCTCCTCTCTCTTATTATTGGTTACATAAGAAAATAAGGCAAAGAGATGGAAAGGGCAATTAGGGTTTTTTAAAAGTAAAAAATATCCCTACTTTCATATGTACAATATTTATTAAATAGAGGATAATTCTGTAAATAAATTTATATAGAGTTTTTTATTTGTATCCATTGATATAATATGTACACGTAATGAATACATATTAAATACAAAAATTACTTTTATAATTAATGTCTATCTAATATCATTAAAATTATATAAAAAAATTATTAAATTTTATTGACTTTATATGGGATGATTTAGAAATCAATAAAGATAAATTGATTGAGAAAAATAATTGAAAATTATATTAAAAAAGAAGAAAAATTTCAATTTCACTAGTTTTAGAAGTAAATTATATTTAGTTAAATATATGGTATAATAAGATTACATATAAAAAAATACAATTATAATACAATACAATAACAAGCAAAAAAATAAAATAAAAAAATTATAATGCCCCTGCTAATTTTCATTATTTTGTCTTTATATTTAAGGATGGTTTGGTAAATATATATAATTAGAATTTTTAATAATTTAATATTTTATCAAAATTTTAGAAAATAAAAAAGAATTACAAAATTTTTCATAATTACTTTAAATAAGATAATAAATTTTATATTACTATTTTACAACTATTTATTTTTATTAATCTTTATAATGTAATTACATAATAATCGTAACAAATAGTTTATTATTATTATAAAAATATAAATTTTCTAAATAAATAACTTTATATTTTAGGATAATTGATAAAAAATTATTATCAAATCATAATATAATTTAAATTTTTTTAAAAAAAATATAATATCGATTTCATATGTTCTATATTAAAATTCCTTGAAATCGTACATAAGTCACATGACTAGAAAAAAAATAACTATTTTTTATTTTATTTGCGATGCATTAGTGACTACATAATTCGTCGCTAATATTTTTTACTAAAATCTAATACTTTTAGCGACATATCAATTTTCCTCGCAAAAAGTAGCGCGACATTTTCCCTCCAACATTAGCGACTAAACTTTTCGTCGCTATATTTTTTGAAACTAATTTTATAAATAAAAAATTAAAAAAAATTAACGACAGTATTTTTGTTGCTAATCTGCCTCAAAACATGGCCCGTATATTCCCACCAATAATTAGTGACTGTTTATTTGTTGCCATCACTATTTTGTCGCAAAAAAAATGAAAAATAACTTTTCCACAACATAATTACAAAATAGTCGAGAAACCATCGCGAATTTGCAACGAAAATTAATCCGTCGCTAATTTACATTGTTTTTGTATTGTGTGTTTCAAATGATTTCTTGATGTTTACATGTTTAAATCAATAAAATCCATAAGAAAATATATTTGAAAATGGTTTTAAGTGAATATATGAACATTTGGTGCCCTCGGGATCAAATTTTGATAATTATGCCGTTAGAATACCACTATCAGCGGTGAGTCACGACCAGACTTCTAGCGACCCTGCTACCGGCTAGCCCACTCATGCCTCTACTTTCTCATGTTGTGACTGCCGCTCTCATTTGGCTTCCTATTTCATTTTTTCCTTTGTTATTCCACTCACGCCCTCACCTTATCTCTTCTTTTCTTTGGAAATTCACTCACGCCTTGCAATGAGGTTGGCCAACTTTAGTCATTTGCTTATTTATGTCTACCACCATCATCATCATAATCATTGTTGCTATTTTTGTTTTATTTATTGTTATATACATACATACATACATATTTGCTTTCCCACACTTTTTTTCACTTTTTTTCATAAATAAATGTATGGTTATATTTGCTTTCCCCCACTTTTTTCCCTTTTTTCATAAATAAATGTATGGCTGTGTGTGTACGGCTACATTTATTTATTTTCATTTGAGTAATTTTTTTGGTATTTAATTTTATAATAAATATATATATCAACTGTACATATATGCACATATGTATATATGTATGTGAATATTTATTTACATTTTTTCTTTTATTTATTTACATTTATTTATGTTTATACTACATATACTATTTATATATTATATATATTATACTGTTACTATGTGTATTTATATGTTCGCCTTTATATATATATATATATATATTTCTGCATTTATATATAGATATCAATTTTTATTCATCACTAACCATTTATATTTCTCATCCTTTCCACCGTCACACACGTTCTTGAGGCGGGTGGCAACATTTGAAGGTCATGGTGAATTAATCATGGTTATTTGTATACTTGTAACCAAATTTGTCTTTTTCTTTTTTTATCCTATTTTGCAATCTAGCCTATAATAATAAAGATTTTTTACACGTTTAAACTAAAAACCACATAAAAAACTATTTATATTATTTAATTAAGATTTTTCTAATAAAACGAGACTAATATCCTATTTTCTTTTCTATAAAATTACACACAAGTTATCACCTTTTTTTTTTAAATGTAAATGATTTTTGTATATAAATTAACATAAATTTTTCATAGTTAAATAGGGACCGTTTTCTAATTTTTTTTTTCCAAATGAAATCATAAATTATTATTTTGCAAAAATATACATGCAGGAACTAATGTTCCCACTTAAATTAATTTTCCATTTTATGTAAGATTTATTCATTTATTTATCATAATTTTACTGCTTTCTATCCATGCCTTTACTGCTTTCGATGTAACATGTTTTACAGCTTTCCAACGTGCTTGAGTGTACTTCTACTTTTCTAGCATGATAACTTGTGTGAGAAGAGAGATAAAATAAGTAATTCTAAAACCCATTTATATAACATTAACCAAAGTTATGAATAAGAGTGACATCCCGAACTCATCTCTGGTTTTGGTCTTATAAGGTTAGAACTTATTTTTCAGTATTTTATTTAGTGGCGACTCCATGATACCTATCTTGTGATGCCCAACAAACACCCTTGTAGGTTAGTGGCAACAATGGAATAGGAATACTCTGAGATGCTATCTCATGCCTTTTTTGAGGACTGAGACTTGGCGAATTAGGTTGAATCCCTATTTATTGCAAAATGACCAAACTTCACGAGTTAAATGAATTGTCATCCGATCTCAAGCCCTAAAAGCAGACTTTCGAGAATAGGCCAGATACAACTTGGAGATTCGGCGTGCATCACAAGCATAACTACTAACAATTTGTGTCCTGATGCTCCTTCTATTTCATCATTTATAGGCAATGGTTCATTGATATTAAACGATGAGGTCTTATAGGTTTGCTTTGCAAATGCTGCCACTTTTCGTAGATAACAATGATGCGGTTTTAGGATGGTTATTAAGAGGAAACATGAATAATTTTTAAAGGCCATTTCAAGCTTTGTGAAAAGGAGATTGCATCCTTATATGATTGAAGCCATGATTGATTAGACATCACCGGATTGGATTTCTAATAACTTGTTTGGTCTGGATGTGCTTGTTCCAAACGTTTAGTGAGTTGTTCATGTAGTTAGAGATTGTATAATGATGAATATGATATGGGAAATGTATTAGGCAAAATGAAAGATATTTCTCTAAATTGGATTTGTACAAATACTAATTTAGAAACTCATGCTCTTACTAAAACTTTTTTGTTTATACGCTCCTTGTAAATTTTGAAATTTATTCCCTCTTGTATTTTTTTTTTTGGTCTTAATGTTGTTTATATATTTAAAAAAAACCACTTAAATTATAACCTAATTCAATCCCATCCACTCTATTTATACCATGTACATAGGTATAGTAATATAATAATTAACATCATAAATTATAACAAACGAAAGTTAAAGGAGAAATTTTTTTAAATGATGTTTAAAAAATTAAAATATGGTGTTTGTCAGAAACTATTTAACGGATTGGGATTTTTTACGAAAACACAACAATTGGCTGTATTATCTACTTATCCGAACCCCACCCTTTAACTCCTGAAGATGCAGTAGAAGGTTGCATATTGTGGCCTACCAATGATGAGGACGCATCCTATAGCTGCGTTATCAGCCTCTATCCCAAAAGTGACATAATTACAAGGCCATTCTGTGAATAATTAAAAATGTTTCTCAAATTAACCTATGGTTGAATTTTTCTTTTTCCTGTGTGTAATGTTAAACATTAGATTATTACTACAATAAACATTAGATTAATTTTCAACCAACCCATTAATTATATCTTTTTTTGAAAGATAAATTAATAAAATTTTAAAATAATTAATAAATTGGCTTAATATATAAAATACCCCCTAAACGTGTATTAAATTGCATTATTCATACTTAAACTTTAAGTGTTTTCAATTCACCACTTAAACTTAAATTAGCTATAATAATTAACCACCTAACTAACATAATTTGTTGATGTGGACTGGCGGGTGAAACTCACATAATGAGAGAGTGTGAACTCTCAAATATCTGTGCTTCTTCTCCCATCTTCCTCAGTGAGCAAATCTCCTCCCATCTTCCTCAGGGAGTCCAATCCATTGGCAATGTCGATAATTGATGAGTGCCACTCTTTGTCTCTCAAATACAAGATCAAGATATCCATTTGTTGCTTCACTTCCATTGATAATGATCTAAAGGTCGCAGACGTCAATACCTCCATACGCCTAGGTCAAATTAATGGTGCAGGATTTCTAGCACACTCAAAATTCAATTTCCTCAATTTCTCATTTCTAGGCTCTATTTCTTAGCTTATCTTTGTGAGATTTCTAACACACTCAAAAATCAATGCATGTTTAAGCCTCTACTTTGATCTCAAAATCCAATTGGTAAGTTTTATAGTTGGTGATTTAGGGGCGAATGAGAGCTTTAATGTTGTAGCCATGAGAAATTTTGAGCTTCTAAAATAGGGTATTAAGGGTTGATAAGAATAGATCTTTTGTTTGAAGGTGATGAAGCTCTAACATGGTTCAATTGTGGGTTAGGAATTAAAGGTTTTGATTATCTCTATATCCATAAAATCTTACATCAGCTATGAAAATTTTCCTTTTTTCCTTTGATTTTTGTTATGATTTTTGTTTGATTTTTGTGAAATATTTCTCGAATTTGAGAGAAAATTTAAGAGAGAGAAATGGTGGAGGCGCACAGATGTTGGGCATCGCGTCTCTACACAAACTAATTACAAATTTTTTAGTCTTTAGTCGCCAAAACATATGCTCCAAAAAGCAATGTTATTAAAATCAGACCAGATAAAGGACCGGCAAAGTTGGAGGTTCGTGGTTTAACCAGGTTCAATTGAGTTTTTTTATTTTTAAAAATACTATTAATTAGTATAATTTTTATAAATACTACTGTATAAACACTCAAACAAAAAAAATTATCCATCAAAATATTTAACATATATCACAAATATCCTAATAATAGGTTACAAAATATATTAAATATTCATCAAACATAAGTTTTAAACATTCAAACAAATTCATTCTAAATTATGCATATTTAAAAAAAAAAGTCATCTTCATCACTCGTCATCATTGTCATTATCATCATCATCATTGTCGTTGTCTCCATCACTACTACCAATACCACTCCCTTGAGATTCTTTTGTACTATACTCATGCTACTCAAAATCTAAAAAAAAAAATAAGAGAACATACAATTTGATTAAATTTTACACATTCATTCAACATTTTAAACTAAAAGCATATAATAAAATATAACTAATATTAACAAATTATATATAAAAAAACAAACCAGTCATAGTTGATTCTGCAACATTCTTTGAAAATTTTACTAGCATATTTTCAATCTCATCATAATCAAGTTCTCCTTTTTCCATGATCCAAAATTCAATTTTATCAATTGAGTTGTAATCAATCGAATAAAAAGATTTCTTGGATAATAACCTAATAATTATAAACGATAACAAATTTACTTTGATGCAAAAAATATTTAAATATAATTAAATATAAGAATTAGAAATAACATACCTATTTTTCAATCACAAATTATAATGAATATAAACCAGGTCATTTAATCGCTCATGCTTCAATCTATTTCTCTTCTTTATATGGATGCATTCAAACACATTCCAATTACGTTCACATCTAGAAGAAGAAGCGATTTGACTAAGAATTCTGATTGCCAACTTTTGTAAATTTGTAACATCATAATCAAATAATCTCCACCAATCATCTTTCATTTAATATGAAGAGCAAAATAATATAATTTAAATTAGATACAAAATAATTTAAAGTAGTAGTAGTAGTAGTAATAATAATAATAATAATAATAATAATAATAATAATAATAATAATAATAATAATAATAATAATAATAATAATAATAATAATAATAATAATAGCAGTAATAAGAGAATGATTCTTATCCGGTTGAGTGATTTTACTACAAGCAATCGCTTTAGGATGAGAAAAGCCCAACTGACGCTCTTGAAAGATTTTTAACTCATCTAACATCGATATACCAATCGAATCATCCACAATCTTATCCAACAAGTTCAACATGCCACGCATAATTTCAAACTCCGAACAAAATGAAGATTGATCATATTGAAATGCAGGGTTCAAGTAATATGTTGCTGCATGAAATCCTTGTCGCAACATGCAATCCCATCTACTGTCTATGATATAAATGTAGGACTTGTATAATTTCTTCTTATTCTTAAAAATATTCATAATTCCCAAACGTGCCGTATGCATGCCTTCATAAATATAACCCAAAGATGGCTTTTCATCAGTGTCACAAACTCGCAACAAGCGTATTATCGGAGTCAAAACCCTCACAATCATCAAACAATTATTTCAAAAATTCTCATCCAACACAATTTGTTTCACTTCTTTACCTTTTTGCTTCTTTAAGAATTTTTTATATTAAGCACTAATAACTAATGCTTGCAAATCATCTTTATATTCATGCAAGCTCTACAAAGCAATAAAGGTAGTAGCAAAATGAGTTGCACCAGGGCGAATAATTTCTTACCAACTAGGTCTATTTCTTAGCCAATTCAAAGTCACCTTATGATTATACACAAAAATAGTAACTTGAAAAGCAAAAATAACAAGACTCTGAACTGTGGGCATATCTCCAACATCTTTCAATATCAAATTAATACAATGAGCTGCACATGGTGACTAATAAATAAAAGGGCATTTCTCCATAAGTTTAAAACCTGCAGCTTTATAATTAGCCCCATTATCTATTACCATATGAACAACATTGCGAGGACCAACCCATTCTACTATTTCACTAAAGAGATTACATAAATTTTCTACATTTGCGAAAAGAAGCATCAACAGATTTAACAAACAAAATCCCCTTTGGACTATAAACTAAAAAATTAATTAAAGACCTCTACTTATTATCAGTCCACCCATATCCTATTATAGTTCAACTAGTGTCAGCCCAAGTATTTATAATTTGATCAACAAACAAGCTTACATGCATCTTAACATCATTCAATAAAGTCATTCGCAAAGCATGAAATGAAGGATGCTTATATCCATGACCCATGCTAATCATTTTATCAATAGCAAGTTACAAATATGGCGAATCAACAGCATTAAAAGGAAGGTAAGCATCATAAAACCATAAGGCAAGTGTCAAGTCAGTATCTTTCCATTTTTCTGTACTTTGCATACATGCCTTAATTAAAGGTTGAGAAGGATTACTTACACCTTTTTTAAAATATGATTCAATTTTGGCAATAGCTTTTCTTTTTCCCTTCGTGACATCATTAAGAGATTGACCACTCTCGTCTTCAACCATTGTCAAATCCTCAATTAATCCCCCTTTGTCCTTAGCTTTCTATAAATTGGCATTTAATATGTTTTTGAGTTCATACTTAACATCTGCATGAGCTTTTTTGCATGGATCAATGTTGCCTTTAATCCCAGCAAAGTGTTGCTTCATCCTATTTATCCTTCCATCACAAACAACCTTTTGACAAAACGAACAAATATATATCTTTCTACCCTATGTATTTGTTCCCTCAGTGACTTATTTCCATACAACATCCCTTTTTTGCCTAATTGAACGTTCTGAAGGAGTTGCAGAAGTTTGTGTTTCAGTTCTAGTAGAAGGTGTCTTCAATTTAGCCATTGTTTCCTATAATAACGTTATAAATAAAAAAAATTATAAAAAACATGTCAACATAAAAAAAAAATAGATCCCAATTTCAAGTAAAAAAAATAAAACAAAAATTGAACTTCATTTAATCCCAATTGTGCATGATCTACTAAGCATTTGAAGAAAGTAAATAACCATCATGTGAAAGAATTGATCAAATTGTCTTTAATAGTTTAATTTATTGCACAAACTAAAAAATAAATAAATCAGAACAATGAAGTCCCATCAAACAATAAAACTGCTTAGGCAACTAATGTTAACAAACTGAAAAAACAGCATCTAATATGGATCTCATAGCAATAAAACACATACCAGTCAGTTGAAAATAAATTTTACAAACAGGCTTAGTTGCTATTAAGTTTACATTCTCCAGTCTTAACTTGATAACAACATAATTAAAATCTAAATAACACCCATTCTCCAGTCTCCATTTCCTTTACCTGCAAATTATAGTTTCATAAGTCAACTTAATATAGTGACAAAAAGTGATCCCGTGAAATCTAAGTTAGCTTAGTGTGGTAGGCGCAATGCCTACTTGTTAAGATAATTGATATTTTACTCAAATGTCTCTGTCTATTGTTCAATGTTAACTAACTTCATTCAAACTTCCAAAAAGTTGATTACTTTCTCAACTATTACTTATAATATATTCCCCAAACTTTAACCTCGTATATAATTCAATACGGATTGAAAGCAGAAAAATACTAGCAATAAATCAAAATTACTAGATAAGGAAACTATACTTTTCTAGCAGCATTTGACAGCACACTAAATTATGAATTCCCCAAAACCTTATAAATATCATCGAAAAATTGCTAGATCCATAGCAGGTTAAGATATAAGAGAGGATTATGTTGCAATTCTAAATAGTATGCCAAAATCCGACCAACCTAGGAGATCATTTCCAAAAATGGGAAAACATCATCAAATCTACTATTTTTACCAATAATGCAAGATAAAGACATAATAAGTCCAACTTATAGGTATTCCTACCAACATTAAAGGCAAAGAAATAAACAAATAAACAAGTTGCTGACCTGAATAAGAAAGCAGCGGAGGAATCCGATGGTCGGAGATGCAAGTGGCGGCGTTGGTATGTGGAGTTGCAGTGGCGGCACAGTGGTGAACGAGAGGAAGTGAATACTGAAGAGAATGAAAAAAGGCAAATGAGAGATTATATAATTTGTAAAATGAAAACCTAATTCTTATATATATATATATACACTAAACGGCGACGTCTTGACAAAATAGGAAATAATTCGGTTCTTTTCGGTTTGCTGATTTGCCAATTTTTCCCGATTTTGTACGGTCTAATTCGATTTTTGGCCAATTCAATTTTTGCTAGTTGAACCAACCGATCAAGTTATCGGTTTGCGATTAAGCCGGTTCAACTAGCTGGTCCGGTTTCAATAACATTGCCAAAAAGCAGCAATCTTCCAATTTAAGCTCGCCTTCAACCAAACCTTAACAACCAACTAATTGCCATTATCTCCATCTTCTTCCTCATTTGACAATTCCTTTTTTCTTCTTTGAGTTTTATTGATTGTTTGAATCTCTTATGATTTTGAAGCTAATTCTGAAAATTCCTGTTATACAATAACATCAATGGCGGGTTGGGGATTGTGGTGATGAAAATGGATGTGATGCTAGGTGTCATTTGTGTATTTGGAGATGTTGTATTATCAAAACATGTACATTTCACGCTCCATATTATTTTTGGACATCAATATTAAGGTGGCTATTGTTAAGGATAATGGTTGTTTAGGGGGTAAATTAAAATAACAGAAAGTTCAAGTATGAACAATGCAATTTAATACAAGTTGAGGGGGTATTTTATATATTAAGTCTAATAAATTCCTTAAAGTTGATGAAAAATAAAAATGAACATTTATTTTGAAATAGAAAAAATAACAGTTTTTATTTCTTAATCAATCAATGCACTATCACTTGCAATATACTTAGCATATGCATATCTATCTCCCCATCCCAACTAAATTTACTGTAAAATGAAAAAGTAATCTCACCATCCCAACTAAATTTAATGTAAAATGAAAAAGTAATCTAATATATTTCAAAATTTCGTTTGGGGTGAGGATTAAAACTGAAATATTAACTATTTTATTTTTGACAAAAAAAAAGAATTGTAATATATTTTTAGCATGGAGGCAGGGCAGCCAGTTTAGAGTTTTGCAAGTCGTGGGCATGTTTTTATCACAACTGCATCTTCTCTGGAGATTTTGCTGGTCAAACATTTTTGCCATCTAATGTTGCAAATCTTATGCATATAAAAAAATTCCAAATCCTCACTTTTATTTTAAAAAGATAAAAATAAAAATAAAATGGATTATATATATATATATATATATATATATATATATATATATATATATATATATATATATATATATATATATATATATATATATTAGCACAGGTCAATAAAATTTTTGGCTATTGATATTTCCATAAGAAGTAGAAAACTTGTGGTTCAAAAGTGATGGCGAACTATAATAATATATAGTAATAATATATTTTTAATATATTTGTCGAGAATTAAAAATGACAACCTGTGTGCCTTATGTTGTTGCTATTATTGCTCTTAATTTCCCAACTCGTGGCCTCCTAATATACTTCGTCAAGAAGAAAAATTCCAATTTGGAGATATGAAAGAAAAAAGAAAAATTCAACCACAGTTAATTTGAGAAGACATTTTTAATTCTTGACGGAATAGCCTTGTAATTATGTCATTTTTGGGACAGAGGCCTCGGCTGCGTCCTCATCACTGGTGGGCCACAGAATGCAGCCTTCTGCTGCGCCTTCAAGAGTTGTAGGTGGGGTCCGAACACGTAGATAATGCAGCTAATTGCTGCATTTTCGTAAAAAATTCCAACTGTTTAAATAATTTCTGACTAACATCATATTTAATATTTTTTTAAAAAAAATATTATTTAAAAAAAAATTTAATTAATGCCACTTGTCCAACAAAAAAGAAAATAAAACAAAAGAACACTCAGTATACTACTTTCTTTTATTTTATTTTAATTTTTTTTACTATAATTAAAAAATAATTAAAATATTTTAATTTTAAAAAATATATAGTCATTGTTAAAATATTTTTTTTATTTTTAAGTATTTATTTAATTTTAGTTAAAAATAAAAAATGATAAAAAATATTTACTAATATATATATATATATATATATATAATTTTTTAAAAAATATTTAAAATAAAATAAAAAGGATAATCTATTAAAATGGGTACAATAGAACAAAGTTGTTATCGGATTACTAGCCGGCCCTTAAATGGGACAAAGGGAGGTAGGTCGAAATGAAAACTGAGAGAAAAAACAAAAAGATTGTCTTCATGTCTTGTCAGACCCCACATTTCCATCATCATGTACAATTATTGCCGGCTTATATAATCTTATATGGTATGCGGTCTGCTTAAAAACGTTTCAATTATTTTTTCCATGGCAAAATCCACCCCCACATCCTTCAAATTTTGTATTTTTTACTTTTGTTCTCTAAAAATTAATAGATAATTTTTCTCAAACTATTAATTCCTTAAATTAATGAAATTTTATTGGCCTTCTAAATTTATTTAAAATATAGATAATACTATTTATACTATTAAAAATATCAAATTATTTCATTTACATATATTAAACATATTAAATTACTATTTTATTATAATTCGCGTTAGGGGTGAACGTAAACTAATTAACCGGTTCATTAACAATTTTATCAAACCATTCCATTAATTTTGATTAATCGTTATATTGATTTTAATTTTTAACTCGATTTTTCGAATTGATTTATCGGTTAACCACTAAAAAATTTTAATATATAAATTTAATAAATTATACAATTTGTAATATTATTTTTAATAGTTAAAAATGCTTTTGAAATGAAAAAAATACAAATTAAACACAATATCTATTAAGGTAGTGTTTGTTAAATCGACCCAAATAAGAAATTTTCAGATAAAGTTTGAATACTTTCCGGACCAAAATATGGAATAGTCAAGATAACACTGAAAAACATTCCGAAAATTTTTTTCAATCGTTTGTTAAATTTTTTTGAGCTTAATTAAAAATATTTTTTTTTTCAATTTTTAGTTATTTTTTATCTTGAAAGATTAAGATATGAATATCTTGACCATATGTCAAGATATGCATATATTGAAATATCAAGATATAAGTAGTTAAAAAAAAAAATTTTGTGGGACCCATTTTTTTAACAAACGTTTGGAAAGGTCGAAAAAGTTGGAATGATTTTATTTTCTTTCCATCCCAACCTTTTCAAGGTTAACAAACACTACCTAAAAGAATCAAAATAAAAATAAAATTTTCATAATTAATTATAAGAATTAGATATATTTATTATGAAACTAATAACAGAGTGCTAATAATAATAATAATAATAATAATAATAATAATAATAATAATAATAATAATTGATAACACCCCTTTTTACCTTCTGGGCCCAAGAGAGGCCTAGGCCCAAAGCCTAGAGGTCCTAATTTCCAGAGATGTATGGCCTATGACTAACAACATTAGAAAGCTGGTTGATTTAAACCGATCAGATTGATGGGACTGGTTGCTTTGTCAATCCATCGTTGTATAGCAAAGCCCCCCACCTGTCACCAGCTCACTGTCACATTATCGTTCTCCTATTCTGACATCTTTGTAGCCCTGTTTAGGCACTCGAGTACACTTTCATACCTGCTATAAATGGCCCAATGAACAGTGGCTCTAGGTACGGAAATTGTGAGATCTATTATCTCTTTAAGATTCTCATATCTCCAAGTTACTAACTTAAGCTCGGAGTATTTTCGTGTGGACCAACCAGACAAGGCTTTTACAGGTCCTTAAGTGATGATCAGATCTCTTTTCCTTCGACTCGTTGAGGAGTTTGATAATTCAAACGTTATCAAGTGGTGCTTTTGTTAAGAGTCATGACGAGATCAATATCATCTGGACATAGGACGCTAGAAAGAAGTGATGGAATCAGAGACTGTCAGAAGGATTCTAGACTACAGGGAGGTGAAGTGAAACCCACAGGTCCCCTAGGAGGGCTGACCTCTTGCCTAAATTCGATAATATAATGTTACGACAAGCTGATAATACTCCCATCACAGTAAGGGATCTGAGGATACTCCTTGGTGATTTCACAAGAAGCATTATCTAGACTATCTGCAAAGGTAAGATGCCACAGGATCCAGCTCGGAGTTATGGATACAATGCCACAAATGAGGAATTGAAAAGGCAAAGAAAAAGAGGTCTCTTCATCAGTGAACCAGGGGCACAATATGGTAACAAAATAAGTGCTTATTCAAAAATAATAGCCGCTAGGAGGAATGATAAAACTTATAGGATCGCTTCTTCAAGCGAGGATCCCACGTACCAGCCGAGCCACTCGTCTACTGGGTATATAGGAGATGATTTGTCATACATGTGCACTCCTGCCAGGTGCCACTCCAAGAAAGTTAGAGGCGAAAGCGGTTCGCGATCAAAAAGCAAAGAAAAAAATGGTTCAAACGAAAGCTCAAACAATTTGGCTTGGAAAACTTGGGAAGAGGCACCTTCAAACATAATACTTACGAAAATACAGCCTCCCCCTTTTGCTGGGAAATAACAGATTCTGAATTACCCCCAGGTGGAGAGATGTGGTCATAGACAGATACATGGGCAAAACCAACCCAACCACCCATATGGCGGAGTATCTTATGAAGGTACAAGTGTACACTTATGATGAAAGGATTGCCTGCAAGATATTTCCCACTACATTAAAGGGGTGGGGGATACGCTAAATTGGTTCCATGAGCTGCCTCAAAAGTCAATCACCTCATTTAGGCAGCCAAAGAACCTATTTACAACGAGGTTTATCGTACAGACATAAACGCAAAAATCGGTCAGCCATTTGTGTAACCTTTATCAGGGGTCTGATTAAAGTCTTAGAGACTATATCGATAGGTTCTAGGTAGTAATGTCTGAAGTTAGGAATGTAAGCATTGAAATAGCGACTAATGCCCTGGCCGGAGGAATCCACGACCGGCCTTTATTCGAGTAGCTCACAATGAGGCCACCCACGAACTTCTATGATCTGATGGAAAGAGCTAGGCAACACATCCAACTAGACAATGCCTTACGATCCAACCAGGAATGTAGAACGAGCATAATGGATAGGCTGTGATACCTGGATGGATGATCAATCCAGAGGACTTGGGCACCCAAAAAAATGAAAAGAAGCCCAGACAGACCATCTACATCCAGGGGTCTAGGCAAGCGTAAAGAGATCGAACGAAGTAGGCTCAAATGGCCTGTTAACCACCCTCCACGAACTTTTACCCTGATTAAGTCTAACCCTGCATAAGTCCTTATATGGATTAAAGAAAAGCATAAAAAGGTGAACTAGCCCAAGAGGCTTTCTGAATGATCGTAAAGCATAAGAAATCCTAACAAATATTGTGAATTTCAACAAGACATTGGTCACACGACTAATCAAAATTTTATTCTCTAAAAGAGAAAATAGAATGGCTCATATAAAGGGGGTCATTGAAGAAATTCATAGGCCCCACGAAAGATAATAGCCTTTGCAGGCTGGCCCCTGAGAAGGGAGACAATTTGGGCTCTGATGATGATGACAAGTGTAGAAAACCTGGCAGCATAGGTCGGCCCAGACCGTACGCTAGGGTGATCAACATGATCGCTGGAGGATCATCATACGAAGAAAGTATCTCTTGAAAGAAAAAGGGGAAGGGTGTCTACCTTTTGCACCTATCCGAAACACTCTGCCCGATCTCTATTTCCCACGAAGATGTTGGAGACTTAAAATTTCCCCACGAAGACATCCTGGTCATTAGTGCTAAGGTCAACAAATTCCTTATAAAGAGGATTCTCATGGACAATAGGAGCACCGTAAATATGCTGACACTCAAAGCTTATCGAGCGATGGGGCTGCTGATCGAAAAGTTACAACCGAATGCTACCCCACTGATAGGATTGGGCAATGCCACAGTCCCTGTCGTAGGGTCTACAGAATTATTTATCAAGCTAGGCCAAGAGGCAATCACCCATGTATGCAAGGTAACATTCATGATAATTGATATGAATTTTTCCTACAATGCGATATTTGACAGGCCCCTGCTTTTCCAAACTGGAGCCGTTACTAGCATACGGTTTATGGTCATGAAGAAACCCACAGAGCGGGGTGTTGCCATCTTGAGGGGAGATCAAAAGGCATCTCAGGAGGCATATGTCTCTATGATTAGGCCAAATAAAGAAATCTACGCAATGGAGCAAGAGTCCAAAAGAAGTAGAAAAAATTAACATCTAAGAATGAATCTGGCCGGAGAGGTAAAAATAAGAGAACTCTCAAGAAATAAAAGCATTCAGATAGGGGTAAGCATGGATGCAGAGGTCAAAGAATCAGTGATGCAAGTACTTATGATAAATCAGGCTTCCTTTGCTTGGAAACTGGAGGACATACCTGGAATAGACTTGGAAGTCATCATACACCGATTGAATATCAACCTTAGCTACCGATCAATAAAGCAAAGACTTCGTAGGCACGCCCCCGATTGAAGAAATTTTATTTCAAAAGAAGTCGATAAACTCTTAAAAGTGAAAATGATTCGGGAGGTAGCCTACCTAGAATGGCTAGCGAACATAGTCCTTGTAAAGAAGAAGTTCAAAAAACTTAGGATGTGTGTTGATTTCATAGAACTCAACAAAGTCTGCCTGAAAGACAGTTACCCTTTACCAAGTATAGATCAATTGGTTGATGTGATAGTGTGTCACATAATTTATTCATTGCTCGATGCTTATGCCAGGTACCATCAGATCTTAATGTGGCTCTTGGACCAGGAAAAGACAAGCTTCATTATGGATGATGGAACCTTCTGTTACAAAGAAATCCCATTCGGGCTCAAGAATGTTGGAGCCACATACCAATGTTTAATGAATAAGATATTCAAAGGGCAGATTGGGAAAAACATTGAAGTCTATCTCGATGACATGATTGTCAAGAGCAAAAGTCCCAGCGAACACTCTGCTAACTTAAAAAAAGTCTTCGACACCTTGAACATATTTTGGATGAAGCTGAACTTGGAAAAATGAGTCTTTGACGTGCCCTTAGGAACCTTCCTAGACTTCATAGTCTCACAGAGAGTGATTAAAGCCAATCTGAAGAAAATACAAGCGATTTTAGCCATGCAGCCCCCAAGAAATGTGAAATATGTACAAAAGCTAAATGGATGAGTCACGACTCTGGGAAGGTTCATTTCTTTTTCGGCGAAGCGGTGCAAACCTTTCTTTAAGAAATTAAGGAAAAATGATGCGTTTGAGTGGGGGACGGATTGTCAAAAAGCATTTGATGAGTTAAAGAAATTTCTCATAGCCCCCCTCTATTGAGCAAGCTGATTCTAAGAGAAAACCTTTTCTTGTACCTGTCGACATCCAAGAAAGCAGTTGCAGCCATCTTGGTTAGAGAAGAAGGGTCGCAACAACTTTCGATTTATTATGTTAGCCAAGTGCTTAGGGGTTCGGAGCTAAAGAAAAGTCCAACTGAATAGTTGATCATGGCGCTGATGATGTGCACTTGCAAATTAAGATGGTACTTTGAAGCACATATGATCATTGTTAGTGATTATGCCCTAGGCTAAACATTAGGCCCCTTATGTAATGTCATATTTCATTTTATAAAATTGAGTTTTCTTCATGTTATTATATTGTTGGCATGTTACGTTATAATAATATTTATAAATAATAATCTAATATTATTTTGATTATCCCTAGTCATTTATCATTAAATGAATAATGATAAATAAAAACTAGTATAAGTTTGATTGATAATTATGGGATGATTATATATGGTGATATAAATTAAACTTAGAAGTACTAGATATACCTGTAATAAGATACTACATAGGTTAATGTCATTAATGATCTCATAATAATTATGATGGCGATCATTAGACCTGAGATTATCACAGTATACTATATGACAAACATTATGTTTTGACATAATCAAATATTATCTTTAATCTGATAATTATAAAGATTATGATTGGATATAATGAGAATCATACAGAGGATAACGAATAATTAAGAAGGAATTTGTCCCTCTCTTATGAGAGAGATATCTATTGGGCCCATCGATAAGTAGGATTGAGAAATGCATGGTCGTGCTCAAATGAATTGATGGAGCGATCAATATCATTTGATATTATCTGTCTACTTAGTGATCGAGAAATTATATGTTTGGACTATATAAGTTTGATATAGACCATGACTTATGTTCAAACAAGATATCGTGTGACAAAAGGATTATAACATATTTTATTAGGTTAAAATCAAATTATCGATATTCATATTATTTGGGTAGTCATAATATCTTGCTAAAGGCTGCTTATGACTTGTAGGCTCATGATGGGATTGGAGCCCACTGCCAATATATTATAAACCTATTGGATCGCTCATATAGAATATGATGAATGGACTAAGAGTTAATTTGGGAATTTCAAAATTTATTTTATGATAAATTAAAATTTGAAATAAACAAAAAAAAATAATATTTAAAATTAATATTATTATTCTTATTTTAAATAAGAATAAGGTATTTCTTATTTTAATAAGAAAAGTAAGCCCGAATTTTTTTCTCTTTTAATTAGGGTTAGGTCAACTCTGTATCTCTCTCTCTCTCTCTCTCTCTCTCTCTCTCTATATATATATATATATATATATATATATATATATATATATATATATAGTGATGTATATATAAAACCCTAATTAAGCATAAAAGAGTGAGTTGTAGTCGTCACTTAAGAGAAAAACAAAAGAAAATCGTTTTTCTTTTGTAACCTCAAGAAAGAGAGAAAATAAACCCTAGCCACCAAGGAAGGTAGCTAGAACCTCAAGCGATTCTCTTTATTGCATTCGCGTGTGGATACTGGTAAAAAGTGTCGTTTCGGTTGAGATCGCACCTACAATTCGATTTATCTGCGCTTTTAAAGGTTGGTAATCGTTACACTTCTCTTCTATTGAATAAATTGGATCATTTGGATCCATGGTGGGTTTCTTTTTCTCTGTGAATTTTAATTTTAATATTTCGAAACCCAACAATTATTGTCCGATCAAATCAGTCGCTTAGAAAGATTTTATAGGCATATGACTTGGAGGGTAAGATGGTGGGTTGGACCATAAAACTGCAATCATGGGACATCAGGTACGAACCCAGGAACACAATAAAGGCCCAAGCTCTAGCCGACTTCATTGTTGAGTTCACCACGAATGAAGAACTAGTTGAACAACCCATACGGATGGCATGGAAAATGATCATTAATGGGGCTTCCAATAATGCCCGAGGTGGAGTTGGGATAGTCATTAATGGCCTCCTTGGCATCACAATCAGGTACGCAATCCAACTCAGCTTTAAAGCATCTAATAATGTTGTAGAGTATAAGGCATTGTTGCATGGCTTGAGGCTAGCGAGAGCAATACGACCAGAAACCCTCAAAATTAAAAGCAACTCCCAACTAGTGACCAGCCAGGTGTCAGGAGCCTTCGAATCCAAAGAGGATTCCATGAAAAGATACTTGCTGAAAATCAAAACTACTTTAAAGGAGTCGGAGGAGGTTGGCTACACCTGGATCTTAGAGAAAGTGTCTAGAGAAGAGACGGTGGTGGCCGATCGATTAGCCAAATTATCTGCCTCTAACAAATATGAAATCGAAGAAGCTATAAACACTATAAAACAGCTCTCCCCTTCCCTCGACAAGCCAAAATTCATGAACATTGAGCAACATGGCGACACTTAGATGACCCCTATCGAAAGGTTCCTTCGAACAGGCAAATTGCTTGCAAACAAAGATAAAGCTTGAAAGGTATCTCGAAAATCCCTCTAATATTTTATAATTAACGATGAATTGTACAGGAAGTCATTCAGCCATCCTTGGCTCAAATGTGTGACGAAGGATGAAAGTGATTACATACTCAAGGAGATCCATAAGGGCATTTATGGAGCTCATGAAGCCTATAGGGAGATCATAAGAATGGTACTCCAGACTAGCTATTACTAGCCAAACATCTTTAAAAATGCCTAGAACAAAGTCAAAATGTGCCCATATTGTCAAATTCATGGCAGAGTTATCAAACAGCCCGTGGCAAAATAGCAGTCGATTGAAGTATCTTGGCCATTCGACCAATTGGGGCTAGACATCTTAGGTCTTTTTTCCCAAGGAAAATGGCAAATGAAATTTCTTGTTGTCGCCATTGACCAATTTTCCAAATGGATTGAGGCAAAACCTTTAGCAACAATAACTGAAATCAAAAATTTTACCTGGCGAGAGATCATTTACAGATATGGTCTCCCTAAATTTTTTTGTAACTGATAACAACAAATAGTTTGACAGTTCGACGTTTCGAATTTTCTACTCCAGCCTAAAAATTGATCTAAAATTTATTTTGGTCATCCACCTGCAAAGCAACGAGATGACGGAGGTGTCCAACTAAACCATACTGATGGGACAAAAGAAACGACTAGGAGAAGCGAAGGCCAATTGGATAGAAGAGCTGCAAAATATCTTATGGTCTTATCGAACTTCACCAAGAGCCGACACTTATCAAACACCATTTTCACTAGTGTATGGATCAAAAGCAATAATACTGGTGGAAATCAGGATCCCTTCCTACCGATCAACATTTTATTTTGATTAGAACGTGTAAAAATGGTGCCAAGACTTGGATCTGGTAGAAGAAAAAAGAGAAGATGCTTATGCAAAAATTGCCGCTTACAAATAGAGAATCTCCAGATATCATAACAGAAGAGTAAGGCCTAGAGACTTCAACGTTGGCGATTTAGTCCTAAGAAAGGCTGAGATTGGGACAGGCAATGCTGAAGTAGGAAAGCTAATGCCTAATTGGGAAAGACCCTACGAGGTCACTAAAGTCCTCGGTGCAAGTACTTATAAGCTACGAACCCTGGATGGATTAGATATCCCTAGGAGTTGGAATGCCGAAATACTTAAGAAGTACATGATGTAGTGCTGTAATTTAAATTGTCAAAGATAATATATTTTCTCCATGCATGAAAGACTTACAACGCCCATATGTTATGCTCAATGCAAATTCTGAGCCGCAAAAGCGAGGGTCAAAGTCTATCACTTACAAACACCTCGCTTTCGCTTCTCCCGAGTTAAAAATAGTGTTACGATGCCGATTAGAATGCATGCCTATTTAACTCGATGTACAAAGCATACTCGACATACCGAAAGCAAAAAGAAAAATCCAAAGGATCACTCGCTCCGCTCAATAGCTCAACCATAACTGATTAGCTAGCTAATTGCACTAGCCGATAAGATCTTATGCTTATGTATAATGGAAAAAGCTTAACGTGTGCCTATCACACAAATATCAAAAAATGAGCAATCAAACGATTTATAATCTCCTTAATTATTCAGGAAGTATATCCCAATTGTTCGTTTATTAGCTTGGTCAAGCTATCACATACAAATAGAGCAAAATAATAATGCGAGGAACCAATGTGCCAAACTTCATTAAAAAAAACAAATCCACTACAGTCACACACATTTTGATAATTACAAATTGCCTGTATATAGGAAAACATTAAGGAGCTTCCTCAGAAATCGGCGTTCCTCCCGATTTAGCAGGAAGATTGGCAACTAGATCGATGGTCGAAGCCATAGGTGGGTCTGCAATTAGCACAGGAGGAAGATCCGTACTAGGTGAAGCAAGCAATGCCGTAGCAGAAAGCTCGAAACATGGATCAAAAATGGAGGTGGTAGGAAAAAGAGAGACAATCACAAGCCCCATAAGAGATTCTTGAATGGCCTCACCATCTGTCGTGCCTTCACCCCCAGGGTCAGCCACACCTTTGGGCTCCTCATCTACCTCATCCTCGGATAGATCCTCTTCTTCATCACTAGTCGACGGGGCAGGCAATGCCCTAGGGTCCTCTATCCAGTCAAAAGCAGCACAAGGAAAATGCCTATTGGCCTTATGCTTAAGGCATATGATAATGTCGACCTGAGCTTTAGCCAGCCCCTCGATGAGGCTACTTCTCCAGCTTAACAACTTTCTCCCACATAACACTCAACTCTGTAGTCACCTCAACCAGACAAAGGATATTTGCCTTTAGATCTGAGTTCTCCTGGGCAGCCACCATAAGCTTATTCTTCAGCTCTTCCCTCTTCTGAATGTTATCCTTCCATTCCGTTTTGAAATAAGTGGCTTGACTATGAAGCCGTATACGTCGCCTGATCACCTAAACACAAACAAACCCAAAATGAGCAATAAGGCAAGGAAAATAAGACCTGACTCATTGAAATCTGAGAATAAGAACAATGGCACGAACATCTAAGCTAGTGACTTAAAACCCCTCGAACTCTTCTTTCAAAGCATCATTAGCACCCATTTCTCAAAAATCTTCCTTTTCAAGGAGACCTTTATAGACGAAGGATGACACGTGGGAATTGAAAATAGAATACTTCTCCCCGAAGTGCTCCTTCAACGTATCTTTTATAAAGGTAGCCCTCTGCCCGAATCTGATGGAATAAAACATGATATGTATATGATGATCACGCAGCGGAAAAATAATAAAATCGATCATACATACCACGTAATCCATAAACTAGAATCGAAAACATGCAATTTTAGAGTTTTGAAACTTACAACTTTAGATGCACTTCAAGACTTGATTTTGATGATGACCAGCAACTAAGATGAATTTATTTACCTTAGATCTTCACCACCAATGCCAAAGGAACAGCCTTTATGCCACTCCTCTCTATGTTCACACACACTTGCAAAGATAGCTTAAAATTAAGAGTGCTAGCTCTATATTTGTGTATTAGGCAATGGAATTGTTTGAAAAACACAAGAACTCATCTTGTTCTTTCTTTTTTTGTTTCTATGTTAGTCACCTTCCATGAGAGAATTAAGAGAAAAACAAATCTCTACCAATCCCACTAATAGTCTCATGGCCAAAAGAGAGAAGAAGAATAAAAGTGGCACCCACCATTATTCCTTTAATTCATTTAATATATATCACTTACTTTAGTCATGTGTGAGTGCCTTAAATTAGGTAGCAATTTCAGCCACTAACACTTAATAATTAAGAGATATATATTTTAATTTAAATTCTATTAGAATTTAAATTCAAATGGCATCATTTAGTTAATCAAAACAAACTTACTTAACTAAGGTAATTAGTTGCCAAATTTAACTAGGATTCCTAGTTTAAACTTTGGTTACTTTAATTCCCTCTCAAGTATTATATTTTGATTAAATATAATTTAGGATTTAATACTCAATTAACTTAATTATACATAGATAATTAATCAATTGAAATTAAACCTAACACATGCCAGTAAATTTCTCTCGTGACCAATTGTTAACAGTAAAAAATCTGTTCACCCATTGCATGCATTAATTTGACTTTAAATAAAAGTCTAAATTAATTTCCAATACAATTTTAAGCCCAGTGCTTTATGTGCGATCCTATAGGTCCATTTAATATTGGCAATGAATTAATAAAAATTAATTCAAAGGCTATATATATTCTCTAGCAAGATATTATAGCATTCCAAATTAAACGAAAATGCAAATGGCATTTAGTGACCTAATGCAATTTTGCATAATCCCTTACCCTTAAATATCAGAATTAATATAAGGCATGGAACTAGTCATCCTTATATATATTAATTCCTTTCTTGATATTCCAGTGATACTGAACTCTCAGATAAATAATGATTACTCATTATTTCATCTCGGTATGGCCATACACTTCTCAGTTCACTGATCAAGTGGCCGATGATATTTTCTCTCTTATCGAGAGGGGTAATCCCTTCACTTCTCTCATGCTCTCTAACATAAATCAATGCATACCCATACTTGTCACTCTGTTACGAGCACGTTAGGTGTATGTCAAAGTACATAGTAATTCATAAAGAGTTTCATAGAGATTTTAGGTCTAAGAACTCTGATGCAAAACTTGCATATGAGAAACACTTATGACTTGTACCATGTAGTGTTCTCACGAATGGATCGAATCCAGATACCATGTTCTAAACATGTATCTATGATCTCTGATTGACACTCTAGTCCTTATGATCCGTAAGATAAAACTCATTTTATCAGAGAGAGCATACTAGTCTTAATTCACTGTTATTCCCATAACAATGACTGACTAGGGATATTTAGAATGAAGTCTCTATTGTTTCAAGGTCTTACAACCATGTGCCTCACACATGATAACTTAAACTGAAACAACATTCATGGACAGTTTTATCAATTGACATGCACAGGAATACAATAGATAAAACAAATGCCTCATTTATTAACTAAAGTATTTTATTACAATGCATTGGGGCTAGGGCTTACACTAACAATCTCCCACTAGCACTAGTCCCAATTGGGCATAGCCCTAAGTCCGAATGCTCTTAAATGAGCTTCATGCAGATTTGGACGTAACTGTTTCGTCAAAGGATCTGCTACATTGTTTTCACTTGCTATCTTGCTAACTTTGACATCCCCACGATCAATGATTTCTCTGATCAGGTGGTACCTCCTGAGTATGTGTTTGGATTTCTGGTGTGACCGGGGCTCCTTGGCCTGTGCGATGGCCCCGTTGTTGTCACAGAAAATTTCTATTGGATCTAGGATGCTTGGGACCACTCCTAATCCAGATATGAAATTTTTAATCCAAACAGCCTCTTTTGCAGCCTCACTTGCTGCAATATACTCAGATTCTGTAGTTGAGTCAGCAACGGTCTCTTGCTTCGAGCTTCTCCAGCTGACAGCAGCACCGTTCAAAACAAAAACAAACCCAGATTGCGATCTTGAATCCTGTGTGCTGGTCTGAAAAGCAGCATCGGCATAACCTTGTATGACGAGCTCTTCTTGACCACCATACACCAAGAAGTGATCCTTAGTCCTTCGTAGGTACTTAAGAATCCCCTTTACAGCAGACCAGTGCTTCTCACCAGGGTCTTGCTGAAACCTACTGGTTATACTCAGTGCATGAGCAACATCCAATCTAGTACATAACATAGCGTACATGATAGATCCAATAGCAGATGCATATGGGATTCTACTCATGTTGTCCCTTTCTTCTTTAGTTTTAGGGCACTGTTCTTTAGTCAAAGGAACTCCCAAAGCCAAAGGTATGTATCCTTTCTTTGAGTCTCCCATACTAAAACGCTTTAGTACTTTGTCTATGTACTTTTCTTGACTTAGTCCCAAAAGCCGATTCGATCTATCTCTATAGATTCGAATACCAAGTATTGTTTCGGCTTCACCTAAGTCTTTCATTGAGAAACATTTCCCTAACCATTGCTTAACCTTTTGCAATGTTTTAATGTCATTCCCAATGAGAAGGATGTCGTCCACATATAGGACCAGAAATACTACTATGCTCCCACTAGCCTTCTTGTACACACAAGGCTCATCTTCATTCTTGATGAAGTCAAATTCTTTAACTGCCTCATCAAAACGAAGATTCCAACTTCGGGATGCTTGCTTTAATCCATAAATAGATTTTTGAAGCTTGCAAACCTTCTTAGGATGCTTGGGATTGACAAAACCCTCAGGCTGTGTCATATACACATCCTCAAGTAAATTTCCGTTAAGGAAAGCAGTTTTGACATCCATTTGCCATATCTCATAATCATGATATGCAGCTATGGCAAGCAAGATCCTAATGGACTTGAGCATGACTACTGGTGAAAAGGTTTCATCATAGTCTATACCATGAGTTTGTCGAAAACCTTTTGCTACTAGTCTACCTTTGTAGGTCTTATCAGCTTTGAGTTTAAATAGCCACTTGCATTCAATTACCTTAGCACCTTCCGGTGGATCAACCAAGGTCCAAACCTGGTTATCGTACATTGATTGCATCTCGGATTTCATGGCTTCAAGCCAATTTTTCGAGTCTGGGCTCTCAATAGCTTCTTGGTAGGTAGTAGGATCCTCACGATCTACTAACTCAATAGTATCACTGTCAGTGATTAGAAATCCATATCTCTCAATCTCCTGACGTATCCTACCGAACCTTCTAGGTTCTTGTGTAATGGGTTCTTGTTCCACAACTGGTTGTGAACTTGATCCCATTTCCAACTCATCCTCTATAGGAGTTTGTGGTGCTTGAATTTCTCTAAGTTCTACTTTACTCCCACTATCTTTCTTGAGAAGGAACTCCCTTTCCAAGAAAACAGCCTTACGAGCAACAAATACTTTGTTCTCGGCTTGTGAGTAAAAGTAGTATCCCTTTGTTTCTTTAGGATAACCCACAAACAAGCAGACAGTGGATTTGGACTCCAGTTTGTCAGATGTTAATTTCTTAACATATGCTTCACAGCCCCAAATCCTGAGAAACGACATATTGGGTTCTTTCTCAGTCCATACCTCGTATGGTGTCTTCTCAACTGCTTTAGTTGGAGTACGGTTTAGTAGAAACGCAGCAGTTTCTAATGCATATCCCCAAAAAGAGACAGGAAGATTAGCTTGACTCATCATAGATCGAACCATATCCAACAGAGTTCGATTTCTCCTTTCGGACACACCATTCCATTGTGGCGTTCCGGGAGGAGTGAGCTGTGAAATAATACCACACTCCTTTAGATGACTGTCAAACTCTTGGCTTAAGTATTCGCCACCTCGATCTGATCGAATGGCTTTTATACTTTTTCCAAGTTGGTTTTCTACTTCGTTCTTAAACTCTTTGAATTTCTCCAAAGTTTCAGACTTGTACTTCATTAGATAGACGTAGCCATATCTACTGAAGTCATCTGTGAACGTCACGAAGTAGCTAAAACCACCTCTAGCTTGTGTACTTAATGGTCCACATACATCAGTATGTATTAGTTCCAATAAGTCATTAGTCCTCTCACCTTTCTTGTTAAAAGGACTTTTTGTCATTTTTCCATGCAAACATGGCTCGCATATGTCATAAGACTCTAAGTCAAATGACCCAAGCACTCCAGTTTTGTGGAGTCTTGAAATGCGTTTTTGGTTTACATGCCCTAAACGACAATGCCAGAAGTAAGTAGGGTTCAATTCGTTTGGCTTAACCCTCTTTGTATTAATATTGTATATGGACTCTTTGTTTTGTAGATCAAGGATATAAAGGCCATTTTGCAACATGGCATTGCCATATGAAATGCCTTGACAACGAATATGAGCATTGCCATTTTTAATAACAAAATCAAATTCATCCAAATCCAAACAAGAAACTGAAATAATATTTCTGCTCATGGCAGGCACATAATAACAATTTTTTAAAATTAAACAAAGTCCGGAAGGTAAAGTGAGTTGATAGTCGCCTATCTCCATGGCAGCAACTCGTGCTCCATTCCCCACACGGAGGTCCACTTCATTCTTCCCAAGTAACCGCCTATTTCTTAGCCCCTGCACATTTGAACAAATGTGAGAACCACAACCGGTATCCAATACCCAAGTGGTAGAAATAGAAAGGTTAATTTCAACAACAAAAATACCAGAACTGGACGCCTTGGCTCCATTCTTCTTTTGTTCTTCCTTGAAGAGAGCGCAATTCTTCCTCCAATGCCCTATTTTGTTGCAATGGAAGCAAGTGCTCTCACTCTCTTTGAGCTTAGGTGCCTTGGGCTTGGATTGGGCCTGAGGTGCACTCCCAACTGACTTGGGTTTTCCCTTTCCCTTTCCCTTTCCCTTTCCCTTAGCGGGTCCCTTCTTAATCCCCTTTTGAACCATCAGTACAGGATTGGTCTTTCGAATGTTCTCCTCAGCATTCTTAAGCATCCCATGAAGCTCAGTAACTGACTTGTTCATTGCATGCATGTTATAATTCATCACAAATGGATCATAAGCAGCAGACAATGATCCTAAGATCAAGTCAGTGGCCAATTCCTTTGGCACTTGTACCTCAAGCTTCTCAAGAGTATCAAGATACCCTTTCATCTTGAGTACATGGGTACTAACAGGAGTACCCTCAGCCATCTTACAAGAAATTAAAGCCTTTGTTGTCACGAACCTCTCATGACGAGCTTGCTCTTGGAACATCTCCTTGAGGTGCACCATGATCGCATAGGCCTCTTGGTCCATAAATTGCTTTTGCAATTCAGACACCATAGTGGCTAGCATCAAATAGGTCACATCATTAGAGTCGCTCTTCTTGGTCTCAAAAGTTTCCTTTTGAACCGTAGAGGCGTTCCTACCAGGTTCTTCAGGCAAGGGTGCATCCAAAACATACGACTTTTTCTCTTGCTTAAGAACTATTCTTAAGTTTCGAGACCAGTCTATGAAGTTGGTGCCATTCAGTTTGTCCTTTTCAAGGACCGATCGCAATGAAAAGTTATTGTTTGAAGAAGCCATTTTCAATCTACAATAAAATTTAGCAAGATTAAATGAGGTCTTATTTATAATCCCACAAACCGAATTAATATCCCTTTAAATAATTCGCGTTAATGATTTAATGTGGGCCAAGATCCACTTTTCACAACAACTTATTAGTCAAGCTGAGCTTGTACAACCTAACAAGTTAAGTTACATAGGTAGGAAAACTCCAATCATGTCTCGTACATGACTCTTGGATCAAATGGGCTAACATCTAGGATGTTATAGCACAAACCCATTTATTAGTTACCTAGGTCCGGGCATCCCATTCCATGTTAAGTCTAACCTACATTCACAACCCATGCCTCACAAAGATAATCGGGCGCATCTAGGACTCCTAGTCTACGTGACCGATGATCAATGCCTTGACATGTTTCGAATTAGGAAGGCAACTTTGTGACTTACTATTTTAGGGATTCATTTTATTACGGCTTACATGGCATACGCTTTGTCATCCATTCATAGCATGCATATATATATATAATTGCATAAAGTAAAGCGTGACAAACATGGGCCCAAAAAACCTACAACTAAGATTCTATACTATTACATAAGAATCTTCGAGTTGGGCTTCTCCACTCCGGTGGGCTTCATCTTGATTTACAAAGTCTTCAATTAAATTCTATTCTAAGAAATAAATGAAATTTTTACAATAATACATAATGGGTCGCAGGCCATATTTAATTACAAAACCCAGGGCCCATGAATGCACCATGCATATCCATTCATCACACCAAACAAGCAAATAAATATACATAACATTCATGGATAAAACAAAGTCCAATTTTAATTAATTTAGCCAAGCCCATTAATGGAAATTGTGTACTTGAACCTTTAAGAGAAGACCCCATGATGGGCCTGGGCCGAAACCCAATGGAATAAATCCTCTTATTAAATAAGTTCTCTTAAAAGCCCAAAACACAAACTAGTTAGATTTGTGCCATAAATCAACTCTAGTATAATTTCCAATTTTGCCATTTTTAATTTTATGTCATACAGCCCATAAACATTAAAAATACATATAATATGTACCAACATGAATTAAACATAAAATCATGAAGAACATATATATAATACCCGGCATTCATACTTAAACAAACAAACAACAATGAAACTAGTTGTTTAATGCTCATATAATGCCAAAAATTGCACAAACACTTAAATCAATTTTATGAATCATTTAATAATTTAAATAAGGTCATAAATATTGAGTTAATGTTCTGTACCAATTTGATCTAAATGTGTTTTTACCATTTTAATCAAAACAAAACAAATAATGTTGATTAAACATGTAACAAACACAAACTAGTCATAGTTTTTAAGTGATTTTAAAATTAATCAATTAAATTGTCATGGACCAGAATTAAAATCAAATTTAAAATATGTCCAGACCTGATAATTAATCTTTAAAAATCACTTACAAACATGCCAAAATCAATTTTACATTTAATTTTGAAAACTAGTTGTTAAACTAGCAATTATCATGCCAACTAGCACCTAGTTTCCATATTAACATGTAACATCAGGTATTATTAATTAAATCTGACCATTACCAGCCCTAATAACATCTTAGGATAGTATATTAACATGTCATATTAATTATAATACCTATCTAATCAATTAAAATCGTTTTTACACCAAAACAATGCAAAAAAACTCAAAACAGAAAATTTCAGCATTGTATGTATTTAGGAAAACGATTTTTGATTAAATATTTCATGCATCTAAAGCACTAAAATAAGCATGTTTAGGCTCTGATACCACTGATGGAATAAAACATGATATGTATATGATGATCACGCAGCGGAAAAATAATAAAATCGATCATACATACCACGTAATCCATAAACTAGAATCGAAAACATGCAATTTTAGAGTTTTGAAACTTACAACTTTAGATGCACTTCAAGACTTGATTTTGATGATGACCAGCAACTAAGATGAATTTATTTACCTTAGATCTTCACCACCAATGCCAAAGGAACAGCCTTTATGCCACTCCTCTCTATGTTCACACACACTTGCAAAGATAGCTTAAAATTAAGAGTGCTAGCTCTATATTTGTGTATTAGGCAATGGAATTGTTTGAAAAACACAAGAACTCATCTTGTTCTTTCTTTTTTTGTTTCTATGTTAGTCACCTTCCATGAGAGAATTAAGAGAAAAACAAATCTCTACCAATCCCACTAATAGTCTCATGGCCAAAAGAGAGAAGAAGAATAAAAGTGGCACCCACCATTATTCCTTTAATTCATTTAATATATATCACTTACTTTAGTCATGTGTGAGTGCCTTAAATTAGGTAGCAATTTCAGCCACTAACACTTAATAATTAAGAGATATATATTTTAATTTAAATTCTATTAGAATTTAAATTCAAATGGCATCATTTAGTTAATCAAAACAAACTTACTTAACTAAGGTAATTAGTTGCCAAATTTAACTAGGATTCCTAGTTTAAACTTTGGTTACTTTAATTCCCTCTCAAGTATTATATTTTGATTAAATATAATTTAGGATTTAATACTCAATTAACTTAATTATACATAGATAATTAATCAATTGAAATTAAACCTAACACATGCCAGTAAATTTCTCTCGTGACCAATTGTTAACAGTAAAAAATCTGTTCACCCATTGCATGCATTAATTTGACTTTAAATAAAAGTCTAAATTAATTTCCAATACAATTTTAAGCCCAGTGCTTTATGTGCGATCCTATAGGTCCATTTAATATTGGCAATGAATTAATAAAAATTAATTCAAAGGCTATATATATTCTCTAGCAAGATATTATAGCATTCCAAATTAAACGAAAATGCAAATGGCATTTAGTGACCTAATGCAATTTTGCATAATCCCTTACCCTTAAATATCAGAATTAATATAAGGCATGGAACTAGTCATCCTTATATATATTAATTCCTTTCTTGATATTCCAGTGATACTGAACTCTCAGATAAATAATGATTACTCATTATTTCATCTCGGTATGGCCATACACTTCTCAGTTCACTGATCAAGTGGCCGATGATATTTTCTCTCTTATCGAGAGGGGTAATCCCTTCACTTCTCTCATGCTCTCTAACATAAATCAATGCATACCCATACTTGTCACTCTGTTACGAGCACGTTAGGTGTATGTCAAAGTACATAGTAATTCATAAAGAGTTTCATAGAGATTTTAGGTCTAAGAACTCTGATGCAAAACTTGCATATGAGAAACACTTATGACTTGTACCATGTAGTGTTCTCACGAATGGATCGAATCCAGATACCATGTTCTAAACATGTATCTATGATCTCTGATTGACACTCTAGTCCTTATGATCCGTAAGATAAAACTCATTTTATCAGAGAGAGCATACTAGTCTTAATTCACTGTTATTCCCATAACAATGACTGACTAGGGATATTTAGAATGAAGTCTCTATTGTTTCAAGGTCTTACAACCATGTGCCTCACACATGATAACTTAAACTGAAACAACATTCATGGACAGTTTTATCAATTGACATGCACAGGAATACAATAGATAAAACAAATGCCTCATTTATTAACTAAAGTATTTTATTACAATGCATTGGGGCTAGGGCTTACACTAACAGAATCTTACCCTAGGCTCCTCACTGGCCGCACCATTCGGGATTGTGTCTTTGCCTTTTTCCTTCCTGCCCACCTATACGAGCACCTCCTCGATAGATTCACTTGCAGTAAGGATGGTGGGAGGATCAGAAATAGGGAAGGTTTCTTCGGGTGATGGTGACTCGTCCTCAAGTCTAAGCCTCCTCTTTCATGAAGAAGATTGACCTGCTAAGGCTAAAGCAATAGGGGGATCTGACGCTGCACAGACACCCACAGAGCTTATCAATGACTCTATAACAGGGGACTTCATGCCCCTCAAAGAGCCCTCACCTTGAGGAGACTCACTCGGACCACGACTCAATTTTTTCATTTGCTCAACCTTACAGAGGACAGCAACTTCTTCCTTTTCTCATCGTCTTTTTTTCCTCATGCAGTTTTCCTCATCGCAAATTGTTATGTTATGGCTTCGGCCAATTCGTTCCTCATAGCTCTCCCACCGACCATCGCAGCTATAAAAAAAAGAGAAGAAAAAGATCAATGCTTTACTCACTATGGCTGCAATATATGGTAAACAAATAACATAACAAGCTCCCCATGGTGTTTCCTATTGCTCATATTTTGTGCCTTCCCCCTTTAGAATGCTCTCTTGCTTGTCGCTAATGCGTAGCAGCCAATCAGAGTCATATGAACACTCTGCTCTATCCAATGCAGTAGTTAACTTAGTAATATCGGCAGCATATAGAGACATGCCACCTGCTCGATCTCCTAGGGATCTCACTCTTTTTGATCGAATGATCGACACGCCAAAACCCCTCGCTCTTCCTATAAGGAAATACTTATCCTTATAACCCTTCATTGAAGAAGGAAGCCCAATCAACTTCTTTTTTGACCTGCTGATGAAATAATATTTTGGTCTCCCATAACGGCTAGACAGGTAGAAAAAGTGTGTAAAAAGGTCAAGGGTCGGGACCACTCCTTCATTCTTGCAAATTATCTTAAAGCAAGCTATCGCCCTCCACCCATTAGGGTTCAGTTGATTCGGCACAAGTCTGTAACCCTTGAGAATGCTAATCTCGAAGGCACTGAGCAAGAATCTGAGCCCCCATCTAGACTCCACAAATGGCAAACGAACCATTCATTCATGTTCACACCAAAGGGGCCCTCTGTTATTGCCATGGATTTTGGGCATCTCATCACATGCATATCATTTGGTAACCTATACTTCGCCTTTATCCTTGACACTTCACTCTTAGAGAAAGAGGAACATGTCTTCATAGCAGGTTTATCCTTGTATTGCTCAATAAAGCTCTTATCCAATGACTGAGCACTACTAGATGCCATACCCTCAGAAGGGGAGAGGTACAACAATTCCTAGTCTTGACCAAAATCAAGAGTCTAAGCCAAAGGATTCAAATATAAGACAAACACAAATGAAATGCGAAAAGACAGAAAGGCAACACAAGATGCATAAGTTAAATTCACTTACTTGAAGAAACACTTTTGAGACCTAAAAGATCCTTGAAGCTAAAAAATCTGGGAAAAGCAAAAAAATTTTCAGTAGAGTTTCATCGAAAAATCCAACAAATGGCAAAAAGTGATCTCTAAAGGCTATATATTTATGCGAAGAGACGCTTCGAATACACCAACCAAACCCTAAAAAAAGCCTTGTTGGTCCAAATACCAAAGCATCATTCTAGACGCATGCACCTGTTTCTAAATGAAGCTAGCTGTCCAAATTAATGATGGTTTGATTAGGCAAACGATTTGGTAGTCACCACTAATTTAGCTGACGAACAATCAGCCACCTTTCTGAGGGGGGACAAGTGATGACACCCCTTTTTACCTTCTGGGCCCAAGAGAGGCCTGGGCCTAAAGTCCAAAGGTTCTAATTCCCAGAGATGTCTAGTACGTGACTAACAACATTAGAAAACTGGCTAATTTAAATCGATCGGATTGATGGGACTGGTTGTTTTGTCAATCCACCATTGTATAGCAAAGCCCCACACCTCTCACCAGCTCACTGTCACGTTGCTATTCTCCTACTCTGACATCTTTGTAGCCCTGCTTAGGCACTCGAGTACACTTCCATACCCTCTATAAATGGCCCAATGAACAGTGGGTTGAGGTACGCAAATCGTGAGACCCATTCTCTCTCTAAGATTCTCATATCTCTAAGTCACTAACTTAAACTTTAGAGTGCTTCCACCCGGACCGATCAGGTAAGGCTTTTGCAAGTCCCTAAGTGATGATCGAACTCTTTTCCTTCGACTCACTGAGGAGTTTGATAATTCAAACGTTAATAATAATAATAATAATAATAATAATAATAATAATAATTATTATTATTATTATTATTATTAAAAAATATTTATAATATTTATAAATTACACAAATATTGAAAAATAAAAGTGTAAAATTTAAAATATAATTTATAAAATGTATATAGATTGGTATCGGATCAGTTCGGTTAACCACCGATTTTTAAAAGTAAAAAATCGTAAACCTAAATTTTTGGTTCGATTAACCTAAAAATCGATTCGATTTTGCATCGATTTTTTTATTAACCAAAATTTTGGTTTTTTTGCTCACCCTTGATTTGCGTGCTATGCACTTTTTGTTAAGTACCACATGTCTTTTTAGAAGGAGATTTAACAATTTTATTTAACAAGTTATTAAAATAATACGTTTTTTAATTAGTTCGAAGAATAATATGTTAAATAGTGATAATTTAGAAAAAATATGAATTATTCCAAATTTTTATTATATTACGTTATGTTTTTAAATTATTATTTTTACACATGAGGTCCCTATTTAACACTCTTAAGTTTTAACATCAAATGAGTATGAAGAACATAAATCAGGGTCCAACTACAATTGAAGAATTAACAAAAGAATTGTTTAAATATTATTTAAGAAAGAAACACAAAAAATGCTTTGTAAAACTCTTTCTTCCTTCTCCATAGTAGAAAATCATGATTTTTCTTGCTCTTACTATTTCATAATTGCTTGCTCCATGCCTAAATGATAATTAAAGAAATTGCATAAAAAAAAGAGTCATGGATTGATTGTGATTGATTGAAAGAATTTTATAATTACTACTTGAATATCCATTTAAACCATGAAAATAAAACTATTTAAAACTCAGTTATATTACAATTATTATCTTTTAAAATTCTTAGGCTATACTTGGTAAGAGATAATGAATTGTAATGTATTAAATAATATAATGGATTAAAAAATGTAATATAATGGAATGTAATTGTGATTATATTATCATGTTTGGTTGCATTAGTAATGTAATGTAAATACAAATGCATTTTTACATTTGGTTAGATTATATACATGTCTTAAAATGTAATTATATTTATAATCATCAACTAATTTTTTTATATAATTATTTTATTTTATTTTTTATAATTATTTTATATATTTATATATTTATTATATTATAAAAATACAAAAATCCTAACTTAATAAAGCATTATTTAAAAAAAAATATTCACAACTGCATAAAACAAATAAAAATATCATCAAAGTACTAAACAACAACATACTTTTCTATCTATTTTGTCTCCACTCATTGAACATGTCATTTGCCAATTTATCTCTCCAAGAACTCCATTCATTTGGTGTTTCAATTGTTGAAATAAGATTATTGTTTTCATCAAATTTCTCTTCTTGAAATCTTCTTCTATCTAGCCTCTCTTCCATCTCATTATCAAGCATTTTACTCCTTATAAAATTATGAAGAAAACAACAAGCAATAATAATCTTATTATAAGTTTTGATAGGATAAAATGCAGTACTCCTAAGAATTGTCCAATACAGTTTAAGCACTTTAAAGTATCTCACTACAAGAAAATGAACTTTCAGGGATGACTTTCTAAGGATGAGACCAAAATCTGGTCCTTGAAAATTTATTTTAGGGACCAGATTTTTTACTGGTCCTTAATTCTCATTCTATTAGTAAGAAGAAAATATCTAGTCCCCAAAAAATCAATTTCTAGTCCATAATAGGGATCTAATAACGTGCCATTAAGGCGTCAGTAATAAATTTCATTTAAAAAAAATTCTAAAAACTATCTCTAAAATTAAACTTCCAATAGCTTTGAAAACCTAACAATCCCAAAACTCCACCATCCCAATTCTACAATCTCTTAGATTTTTCCTTTTCTGAGCTAAGCTAATCCTTTATGTATCGTTGAAGCCTGGTAAACAACTCCAGTTCTTCGCCACCCATGCCCCAAGCTCATTGCCGAAGCCACCACCTACCTTGCTCGCTCTCTTTCTCTCTTCATTTCTTGCTATCCCTTGTTCGATCTCAGTCTATCTTAATCTCACTCTCTCTCTATCTCGATCTCACTTTCTCTGTCCCAATCTCGTTCTCTTTCTATCTCAATCTCACTCTCCCTTACTCAATTTTGTGCATTCAACCAGCTATGTGTCTGAGAATGCATGATTTGATTATTAGTTACTAATTCAATGGAAGGCTTCATTTTTAAGTGATTGAATAGCACCAAAGTTAACTTATATGTTACTTATTTTAAGTGAGTTTGGTTTTTTCTCTAATTGGGTACATTTTATTATATCTGAAAGTTGATTAATAACATTTCTTGAGCTTGCACCAAGATCTGAGTCTTGCTCGTGTAATGATAGTTGCAGCAGATAACATCCCACCTTTGCAGGATATTAATTTTCTTCTCTCATTTTTGTGAACAAAGGTCTATTTTTTATTCTAATTTGCACTGGTCTAAGTTGAAACATTTATGCATAGACCTACAATGTTATTAATTAAGTCTCTCTCTGTCTTTTTATGTGTCTGTCTATGTATATGTTGGTTTATATATTTTAAAATGTTTCTTTTGTTCTTAGCCAGGAGAAAGTTTAGAAGAGGCAATAAGGAGAGAATGCAGTTTGTAAATCTTGTGGGAAAAAATTGGCTACCATTGACCTTAATCCTAAAGAGACAGATAATTTTGCTAAATCAATTGCTTTCATTGCCAGTAAGAGAGATAAAGGTTCAAGCTTTCAAAATTTTCAAGTATGAAAAAGTTATTCTTGCTTCTATATTGTAATGTAATTCATGAAGAGGAATGACATAAGCTTTTTTTTTTTTTGCAAAAATGACTCGACTATTACGGACCTTTTAAAGCAATTACAGATGGAGAAAATGTAGGTCTTATCAACTAGAATAGATTCATTCCATCCAAGGTACATCATATGATGGCTTAAACAAACAAGATGTTTGTCAAGTAAAACAAGCTTTCCTTACTTCTTTTCTCCATTGTGGATTGGGTTTTTGGTTTCTTACTATGGACTTTATAGATCGATGTTATTACCAATGGAATTCGCCAGAAACTACCTTCAAAAAGGTGTCCACTTATTGTTTTGCACAATAAGCATGTCAATGGACAAAAAATGAATGAATTAGTAAATAAGTTATTAGTTGAGAAGTGGAAAACTGCTGATTCACTTTATACAACTCCTACAGGATCAAATGATGATTAGTGAGAATTATTTTGCAAAGAATATTTAATTAAAAGCAAAATTTCATATTTACATATTCTTTTTTATTGAATTGATGCATGGCATATAAAGTGACATAAAGGTGATAACATGTTCTTCTAGGTATTGGTTATATGCAACTATAAAGTTCAAGTGGTTAATTATGACCAATGATGAGATGAGAGACCATATGTTTTAACTTCTAGGAAATGACTTTTTCCCTAAATGGAAAGAAAGACATCAAGTAAGTAAAGATCCTAAAGAGTCAAAAGTTTTGTAATATTATCCTCAGCCATAATGTTTACCTTGCAAAATTTGTGCCTCCTTTATAATTTGGTTTTTATAAGTAGTTTACATTAATGCTGCTTATTGGAAATTGATACATTTAAGATTGTAGTTATTATTTATTATTATATTGAAAGTGTCTATTTGTTGTTGATGCAAGGTATATTTCAGTTTTAATGATGCTAGCCCAATTTTTTACATGCCTCCTTATTTTTCTATTGTAATTCATTACAAATTATATATGTATGAAATGTTGGGATTATTATTTATGTATGTATCTATTATTTATGAATTGTATAATACAACTGAATTTATAGGATTAAAAATTTTATTTATTTTAAAATCAATAGAAATCATTTACCTTTTAGTGACCAAATTAGATGCTAAAATTCTAGTCTTTATTAACCTTTTAGTGACCGAATTTACATATGGTCCTTAAAAGTTGGATAAAATCTTGTCTTTTTTAAATTTTAAGGACTAAATTTTTGGTCCTAAAAGGTTTGATTTGTCACATAGCCTAATTATTTGGGATAAGAATTCTAGTCCTTAATACTTTTTAGGAACCAAATTACTCTAGTCCTTAAAAGTTGAACGGGCCATATGAGGATAAACTTTAAGGATAAGAAAGCCGGTCTTTAATACTTTTTAGGGACCAAATTATTTCTAATCCTTAAAAACTTTTAAGGTCCAGTTGTAATATATTATTCTTGTTAGTCATTAGTGGTGGGGCCTTTAAGGACCAATTGAGAATCAGATTTCTGGTCCCTATTGACCTTTAAGGACTAGTTTTCCACTTTTAAGGACCAGACATTTTTCTTATAGTGGATCTCTTAATAACATTTCTTACGACAGAATGCTTTATATTAAAAAATTCTTTGCTAGAATTAGGTTGATGTCCTTATTTCCAATCATTCAAGTAGTGTCTTTGTCCTCTATATTGTGCAAGAAATCCTTCACAATTTGTGTAGCCGGCATCAATAAGATAATATTGTCCTATATAAAAATTACAACAAAAATTTTTAAAATAAGTTATTAACTAAAACTATAATTAAAATTATAACTCAAATAATATACACTTACCATGAGGAACTCTTAATCAATTTTTCCTAGTTATAGCATCCCGAAGAACTTGACCATCGGCAGCTAATCCCTCCTAACTAGGCAATATATAAATAAATTGTATATCTTGTGGACAAACTCCAAGCACATTAGTAGCGATTTCACCTTTCAGTAATCGATATCTAGGCCTATCTTCTCTAGGCACTTTGGCTTGAATATATGTGTCATCTAGAGCTCCAATACACTTTTAAACAGAGAAGTAATTTACATCAATTATTAATTCTTTTGGAAAAAATATATATAGATACTAAAGAGTCATAATAGTACCTTAAACCATTTCTATCTCAAGTCAATTGAGTTATTAGGAATAGGTTTTGGTTTCTTTAATAGTATTCCTTGAAAACGGATGACAAACCTCCCCAAAATATTTACTAATAGTTTCCCCAGGTCTCTTAAATCTCAATTGTATGGTCCCATTTTCAACATGATGAGCTAATATGTGCAAAAAAATTGCAACTTGCTCATTTACCAACATGAATTTAGTTTCCTTTAGACACCTTTCATTTTGAAGTAAATAACATAACTTATTAAATGAATTTCTATTCATTCTTAATTCTAATTTACAAATATCATGGCTCTCATATACCATTTCATTCAACATTTTTATTCTTTAGAAAAAATCATTGGTATAACTTTTTCTCAAATAATAAGAGCTAAAATAAATTGTTACCACACAATACAATTGAAAAAACCAACTTATTACATTTAGAAAGTCTAACCATTATGACAATACTACTAATTTCTTTCTCCTTTTTATCAACTTTCTCGCAGTCAAACTTAGACGAGCCATTTTTCTTTAGTCTGTACATAAAATATATATATATATATATATATATAACCACAATGCATAAAAAAAATTTACAGAGAGCATAATTAAACCTGGGAGCATTCACCAAGAGCATAATTAAACCTGTAAGCATATAGACACAAAGAGCTTGAATGAAGTAGGTCATTCATAACCACATTGTAGTTCTACCTATTGCCCGACAAGGGTGGATATGCAACTAAGCAAACAACTACTTTGTCTTTGCCCCAACAAAAAGGGAGCTATAATTTGGTTTGATGATTATATGGCAAAGTATTAGAACCAAAACTTCTATGAGGTGATAAACGAAGCAAACAAGGTGTATTTGTATAATGTGCAGAATGTGGAGAATCCATTCATGTTTAATAGGAGGGTTAAGGAGTTGCTAAGTGGGTTATCCGTCAAAGCTTATGCTAATAAGAAATATTATGCAAGTGGTGAGCTAAATCTGGGCAGATTTAAAAAGCTGTATGGAATGGCACAGTGTACATGAGATCTTTTAAACATGAATTACAAAAAGTTTATTGACATTGCCATTAATGAACTCCCAAAGCAATAAGCCAAAGCAGGTGCAAAGGTCCTTGGTGGAAGCTGTACCCACAAGTAAAAATGAACTCTAAACCCCAATTTACTCAATCAATGTTTGCATCCACAATTAACAACAAAAATTCTCAATTTCCAGTACACGATGCAATAACCATCACAACTCAAATCACATAAATAGTAAAAGACATACAATGGCAACAATGTTCAAATCAATGGTATAATAAGCAAAGTGAACAGCAACAATCTCCAAAGCTCACAAGGTATACTCTGTAAATGGGTTCAATTGTGCAGGTTAAACATGATCTCACCTAAGCAATTTTTAGACTTAATACCACGATGCTATTTAAGGTGGATGGATTCTATTTAGCAAGGTAGAGAATGAAGAAATACATGGCATTCTTCCTTATATTTGGAGAATATTTTGATATTTATTATATTATATTTTATAATTCTGTAATAAACAGTTGAATTGTTAAACAGAAACAAAGGTTGTCAAATTCAAATTTTCTTAGAAAACCAATTGCATAGATCACAATTCATACAATATAGCTTGAACAATTTCCTTTCTCACTACTAGTTGTACCTCAACTTTTGGTAATAAAAAAAAAAAAAGAAAAAGAACGTGAACTGGGTTAATCACACAATGGCAATAAAGTTTTAGGCTTTGAAATAATTATAATGATGATGCAAGTTTGTTTGTAGCTAAAAATTAAAGAGTGTCCAAATCCCATTTATTTCTATTATCGGAGTGACACTATGAGATCCAAGCAGTAAAAGAGGTAACAAGAAGACAAGGCAATAGCTCAAGTTATACGTAGAGTAAATGCATAAACATGCAGAGAAGATAATTTCAGAAACTCTAGCAGATAAATTAAAAAAAAATGCATAAATTTCTAAAAAGAAAAATAATAAAGTTGACATCAAACAATGGCAATAATAGAAAATAATTAAAAAAATTAATTGTAAATGAAGAATGAATAAATTGTGAAAGGGCAGGAGAAACTGACCGGTAGGGAGAGGTGAAAATATGAGTAGAGAAATGGGCAATGACCAGTGGCGGATGGCATCGATGGGAGGAGGACAGTACCGATAGGGATGGCAGCGGCAGCAATGGAGGCGAAAAGGAAAGGCAATGGTTTAGGTTTAAACTTAAAAAAAAAAAAGGCAATGTAATAAAAAAATACAAGCTAAATTTAAAAATTTGAAATTACATAAGTAAATATATTTAAAAATATATCTGTAAATAAGATTACATTATATTATTAAATATGTATATTAACAAATATATAATTTATTTTTTTTATTACGTTATATTGCTTTACATCCTATCAAACATGATCTCATGATCTCAGTACATTAAAGAAAGAAGTAAGTTTTTTATTTAAACGATTTATGTTAGTTAGGGATTTATTGCCTATAAAAATAATAGTTTAAAGGCTTAATGCGTCAGCAACAGTCTCCCACATATGTAAGCATCAGTGATTTTTTTTTCTCTTAAATATTTGGCAACCATTTACCGTTATCAACTTTTAATTTCCATACACAATATATTTTTAAACGCTGAAATGAAAACTTTTTTTCTAATGAAAAGTAGATGCTGTAATTTTTCCATCCAGACTTAAGAATAGGTGTCTTATTTTTATTGGAAAAAAAAAATTCACGTTTTGATCTACTGGTTAACAAAAATAATAATTTAGAAGTCTGAGTGATTTTTCAAAAACTTAAAAGTTGAAATGACAGAATTCAGTGCGTTAAATACAATGTTATTAAAATCGGATCGAATAAAAAATCGATAATACTTAAAGTTTTTTGTTCGATCAATTCAATCGGATTTTTTTATTTTTAAAATATTATAATTTTATAAATACTATTATATAAAAATAAAAAAATATCTATCAAATATTAATATATGTTACAAATATCCCAATAATAAATTAAAAAATATAATTTTAATTTTATTATTACAAATAATTAATTATATATTTTTGAATATCATATATTAGAAACATAAAAATATAATCATTTTATGAAAAAAATTTCTTTTTTAGATGGAGTACTAATGAAGTAAACACAAACAATATTAACCTTATATATATGAGTATAATTATATTTAATTAAAATAAATCTAAATAGATAATAAATATATTAAATTATTAAGTTGCATTTTTAGAATTTAAAATACTACATTTTTCAAAAAAATAAATCATGAAAATTTCATATATATATGATTACAATGAACCAAATAGATAATAAGTATATTTGAATTATTAAGTGATATTTTTAGACTTTAAAATACTAATTTTTTTAAATAAATAAATAATAAAAATTTAATATATATGTATACATACACATATATTTGATTACAATTAACCAAATATATAATAAGTATATTAAATTATTAAGTAACATATTTAAAATTTAAAATACTAATTTTTTCAAATAAATAAATAATAGAATATGTATGTGTGTATATATATATATATATATATATATATATATATATATATATATATATATATATGGGGGGTGAAAAAATATAAAAAATTATAATTTTGTCAAAAATCTGGTTTTATTTGATTCTTCGGTTTTTCGGTTCAACACGATTTTTTCCGATTCAATCCGGTTTTGTACAGTTGAATTAATCGGTGGGTCTGCCGATTTACGGTTCAACCAGTTCCACCTGTCAGTTCGGTCCGGTTTTAATAACAATGGTTAAATATGTACTGAACCTAGTTTAAAGACTATGTAGTGCACAAGAATGTAAAGACTCTCCCAATGGCGAAAAAATACAAAAGTTGAAGGACCACATAATGAGTTTTGCCTTTGTGCCTTCTCAAGTCGCTATAAAAATGCCATCTTTGTGGATCAAAAATATATAGCCCTAAATAAAGAGCAGACAGGCTTAAAGGAAAAGATATGGCGAGTGAAGGAGAGACGGTGAGCAACAAGCAGGTGATATTGAAAGATTATGTTAGTGGCTTTCCTAAAGAATCAGACATGCATTTGGTTAGTACTAATATTAACCTTAGTGTACAAGAGGGTAGTAAAGCTGTTTTATTGAAGAATCTCTGCTTGTCCTGTGATCCTTACATGCGCGGCCGCATGTCAGATCGCCGATCTGCTGATCCTGATTTCTCTCCTTTTAGTGCTGGCTCAGTAATCACCCTTCTCCCTTTTAAAGATAATATATAAAATTTTCACTAAATTTATTTTCTAAATTAATATATTAAATTATTTCCAAATTTGTTAAAAATGTTGTGTTATATGTGACAAATTATGAAATACGGGTGAAAAACATACAACATAAAAAGTAATACAATATTTTTAACAAGTATTAGGGATATTTGATATAATTTTTATTAGGATACAAATAGGAGTGGATCTAGACTTTTACACTAAAGGGGATAAATTTGGTTGAAATTGATATGAAAAAGAGTAAATTTAGTTGAAACTAAATTAAAGGAGGCAAAAAATCAAAATTATATAAATTTAAAATATAAAAAACTTTTTAAGGGGAAAAAGTTGATTTTAAAAAAGTAAGTGGAGGGACGTTACAATGTAGTTCTGCCCCCACATACATAGTCTATTTACATTTTTATCAAATTTAGATAAATAATTTGACTATTAAAGTGATATATATATATATATATATATATATATATATATATATATATATATATATATATAATCTTTCAATGATTATTTAACCAAAAAAAAAATTGGAATGGACAGCCGATAACTGGATTTGGAGTAAGTAAGGTCGTTGACTCAGGGCACCCTGATTTCAAGAAAGGCGATCTCGTATGGGGTATAATCAGCTGGGAAGAGTATACACTTATAACAGCACCTGAGAGACTCTTTAAAATTTATCACACTGATATTCCACTTTCATACTATACTGGAATACTTGGTATGTTATTTCCTAATTTTATTAATTTTTTAAATGTTAGAATTTACGTATTTCATTTTATTTTTTTTACAAAATTATAATTTCTCTTAAGGGTATTTTGGATTACTGGATGTATTTTTATTTTTTAATAAATGGTTATATGTTGTTTTTAAAGGTATGCCTGGGATCACAGCATACTTTGGTTTGCACGATGTTTGCGCTCCTAAAGAAGGAGAGAGAGTATACGTTTCAGCAGCTTCCGGGGCAGTTGGTCAGCTTGTTGGGCAGTTTGCAAAGTTAATGGGTTGCTATGTTGTTGGAAGTGCTGGAAGTGATGAAAAGGTAACATTTTTAATTTTCCATAATTGAATTCTTTATATTTTAATTAACTGTCTTACGATATACAAGTTCTGCAGTTTTTTTTTTTTTTTATAGCATTTTCTTTCATTGAGTAAAAATATAGCGACGATCGGATTGAGTTTAATTAGATTTTTGGGTTGTCTCACATATATATACATATATAAGGTTGATCTATTGAAGAACAAGTTTGGTTTTGATGATGCTTTCAATTATAAAGAGGAGAAAGACTGGGATGCAGCTTTGAAAAGGTAAGTATATCTAAATTATTTTTTTAAATAAAAAATATAAAATTAGCAAGTATTTCCTTTTTTTGAATATTGATCCTCTTTTTAGAAAAGAAAATTTACCCAATTCACTGTTGTTTCATATATTGGAAACTGATTTTTATGCCCCTTTTTTTAATTTTTTCATGTTAGATAAATGAATTATAACTTTAAATGAATTTCTAATTAAAATATAAATTAAAAAATCCTATGAAAATTATGTATTTAAAGTCGAAAAAAATTTATTAATGATATTATAACTTATTTAAAAAAAGAAACTTGTACACAAAGAAAAATGAGAAATTTTGCTAACCCTTAAATTAAATAGTAACACATCGAATTATGGCCACTGATTTAATTGAATGGAAAAGATTTCTATATAGGAGAGATTATGAGCTATTGGATTGGATGCATAGTGATCAAGATATCACAACCATCAAAAAAAAAAAAAGATAAAAAGAAAAAAGAAAAATTAAGAAAATTTGGAGTAAATAATGCCAAATAAGATTATAGCCCTTGAATTAATAAATATTAAATAGACTTTTTTTTTATGCGGGGATGAATATTGGTAATTGGATGTAATAGTAACCAAATTAATTTTAGCCCTTGGTTTAAGTGTACGTTAAAATTTTTGAGTATGATTCAAATTTTCCATTGAATGCAATGGTATTTAGATAAAATTTGGCCATCTAAATTAAAAGACGTGAATAAAAGAAAATAAAAAAAATAAAAAGAGAAAAATGCTAATTAATGAAATAGTGTGAGAATGCATCATAACTATCCATGAGATGAAAGGTACAAGACGGCATAATTTTACTAGTTAATAGTTTGGTTAGTTTAGTTTTAACTGTTTTTGGATAACGAAAATTAAACCGATTTGATATAAACGAATTTTTATTACAAAACTGAACCGATTAATACAAAATTGATTTATTTATGGTTTGATTTTCAATTCTAATTCGACTTTTCAATTAAAACTGAAATTAAACAACTTAAATATAATCCAAAAATTCAAAATTGAAATAAAATCTATTTGAAATGACCCAAATCTAAATCCATCCTACTAGACTTGATTATGAGATTTTGCATTTTTATATTTTCTATTATGCTATTGTCTCGTGCATTTTTAAGCAGACAATCCTCCTAATTTCTAGAACTGACCATGCCATTGGGTATTCATTCGCTTGTTAAATTTTTTAGACTTTAGACGATATTTTTAATGGAGATGATCATAATTTTTAATTCTATAGATGACAGAACTGTAATAGAAATTGAATAAAACAGTTTTGGATGGTTTCAATTTAAAAGAGTTTTAATTCGAAACTAATTTTTTTATTTGATTAAAAAAAAAAAGAAAGTCTAACTGAGAAGTATGTATCTAACTGAAAAGTTGGTATGCACATTTTTTAGAAATTTTTTAAACCTCATATTACTTTATTTATAAAATTTAAACTATTTTTTTAACTTGAAGATAAAACCATAAATATATACCTAAATATTAATAAATAAAATATAATATGTATATTTGGCAATTTGGAATTGAAACCGATAATTTGATTTTGGTTTTGATTTTAAAAGAGTGTAACTATAATAGAAGGTGATGAATTGACCCATCAAAATATAAAAAATTGAAAAAGCATACAATTATTCCAGACATTAAAAAAAAAATGATGAATTGACTATTTTTTCAATTTTTTATATCTTAATGGATTTAAGTTGATCTCGTAAGATATTAACCAAGTGTGCTTTTCAATTTCATTATTTTCGTCAAAATTGAATTTAACGTTGGTGATTTAAAAGGAATAGGAGTTTAATATCAACTTTTAAAAGTAAAGAAATTTTCAATATACAAAAATATTAAAGTTCAGGGATTTCAGGATGTGATTTTCCTAGTTGAATGCACAGGTATTTTTCTGAGGGTATCGACATATACTTCGAGAATGTAGGAGGAAAAATGCTTGATGCAGTACTTGCGAACATAAGAACCTACGGGAGGATCGCTGCATGTGGAATGATATCTCAGTACAATCTGCAGAAGCCTGAAGGAATTTACAATTTGATGACCATAATTTATAAGAGGATACTTATAAAAGGATTCGTAGCTTTTGATTACTTTGGTCAATACTCAAAATTCTTAGACTTTGTTGTACCTCATATTAGAGAAGGAAAAATAAAATATGTGGAGGATATAGCTGAAGGGATTGAAAGTGCTCCTGCTGCTCTTGTTGGCCTTTTTAGCGGCAAAAATGTTGGGAAACAAGTTGTGAAACTTGCTCATGATTGACTTTGACTATTGTCCACCTACGCCTTTATATGTATACCTGTTCTTCTTACTTTTCTTTGTTAGGGTCTTTTGTTTAATAAGAAAATAAAAACCATTGACCTCTTCTTTCTTCTTCTTCTTCTTCTTCTTCTTCTTATTATTATTATTTAGCAGATAGAATTTCCTACATGTATGCCCGCATCTCTTTTCTTCACCTTCTTACTGCTTTTTAGTCCCCGCATATTAATGCATATGTGAGATCCATATTCAGTATCCAGTGCCAATATGTTATTATTAGAAGCAATATTAATTCTCAATCGTAAACATACCTGCAGTAGAAGCATAAACTAGTGTTGCATATTTTTGCTAGAGTCCTAAGCTCTTTAGAAGAGTTCTAATTCCTTTAGGAAAAGGAGATTTTAACCTAAATGTAAAGTTTTAATCCTATTAGGAAAGTGTATTTTTAACCTAGGTATAAAAGACTCATTATGGAGAAATTAATTAATTTTAATTTCTTTTCTCCTCGTTGGCCAATTTTTTTAGCTAGCACTAAAAAAATTTTGGCAGCCCCTCTGTAACCACAATAATGGTTTTTTTTTGTCTTTTCTCTAGTGTGGATTGCGCATTGAGGGTGTTCGCCATTGGATACTATGGTTTGCAACAACTCGCTGAGAAGTAATCAATTGTTCAACAACATTAGCAGCTTTACGGGCATACTCTTTGGCTTCCTTGGCTTTAGTGGCAATCTCCAAAGCCTTCTCTTGTAAAAGGGTCATCGCTTGCTCGGTCTCCCTGAGTTTCTTTTCCAGCCCCTCGGTGTTATGCTTCTCCTCCCTCAGCAACCCTACGAGCCTGCTCATCTTCCTAGTTATGTCATTAGAAAGAACGAAGCTCTTTTTTGTTTTTTTTAAAAGAAGAAAAATTAGCATGGGTGGAGGAATCTAAGAAAATAAAGCTTGGAGACATGTTCGGGATTATTACCTCAACTTGGTGTCGTTGCATGACAGAGAACAGGTGATCAGGGTCAGTTCTGAAATGGGGATATTTCCCCTAGAATGCATGTTAGCAATGACCAGACGAGGAATTAAAATTTTTGCAGCATTCTGGCTAGAATCAGGACTGCCTCCTGCACAAAAAATGCATTTAAACAACACACAAGCTGTCATAGCGACAAATATAATCATAATACAACCTAAATTATATTTTATGCCTTTCAAGAAATTTTGACAAAAATTCGGTAGCATTTCAGCTAGGAATGAGACTGCCCCCTACACAAGAAGTACATTTAAAACTAAACAACAAGCCACTGACCATCATGACCGCCAAACAATACAAATCTAAACTATTTATACTTGGTGCAATTGTCAATGTAATATCAAAATGCCTCTAAAAAATTAAAGGTCACATGCATTACCGCCTAAAAAGAGAATAATACAGATTTACGTGCTCATTTATTAGGCATTTTATTGTATACAGTGTCATGAAAAGAAAGTTTGATAATTATACTACATTACTTAGATTACAAGGCATTATTTCTTTTTAAACTAAAAAAAACAAATATTAACAAATACAGATAAAACAATAAGTGCTCGCATCCATCATGCCCAAAACTAAAATTTTCTAGTTTAAACTATGTTCTAACTTAAGATAAAAAATATAGAATTAAATCATACTTACTTGTAGGAGGTAGAAAGAAAAAAGTAGAAATGGCAGAAAAACGATGCTCCCGAAAGTGTGTCTGGCTCTCAGGATTCCATAAGTGTGAACAGCTTGAAAAACGAACATTGGATGAGAGAGAAATGCTTGAAAAACCAGAGAGAGAGCTTGAACGTCGAAGGTTATGGAGTTTTGGCTGGACGATGAAGAAGAAAGGGATTTTTATTGCTGAAATTGAGTGAGGGACAAGAAGCGACAGACGGGATGGAAACATGTCCCGTCTCTCAAGCCAAAATGACCAAAATGCCCTTCAATTTTAATTTTCTCCTAATTTTCAAATTTTTACTCCATTTTCTTCGATTTTTTGACTGTTTTCATCGATTTTTCGACTGTTTTCATCGATTTTTCGTTCTCTATCCATCTAAAATTAATCTACAACATTATTAACATTTTTTTATGAGTTACAATATTATTTTTATAATATTTACAGGTTTTAGTTATGTCTTAATACATATAGGTGTCTAAAAATTTAAAATATCCCTTGAAATTCGTTATATCTCTGTAGATGAATAATTCTCACGTTCTAGACATTCCAAATCTTTCAGGGTTGAATATTCATGTCTCAAGCTTTTAGATTCCCTACAAAATAAAAATAAAAGCAAATGCAATAATATGTACGTGCAATGCATAAGACATGCAAATGTGTGACTTTTGGCATTTCAAATGTGAGGGACGGGAAGCCCGTGGCTCGCTCCTAGTGAGGGACGACCATCCTTCATCATATTTCCATAAATAGTACTTGAATTTCTTAGTTTTTGTGCTTTTAACTTTTCACCTTCCAGGATGCTTCCATCAAGTATTATTCTCTCTCTTCTTTTCTTTTATTTCTTTCCTTTTTCTGTCTATTTTTCTTTCAGTCATTTATTTTCTTCTTTATCATTCATACACTTTAGACTACTTAGAAATTCTATTACCATGACTATTAGGCTTGCAAAATTGCACCGGTTACTATATAACTTGAAAACTTAGGAAGACCTTATTTTGGCTCCTTACTCGAGTTTGAGGTTTCTGAGGAGAGCTTCTCCAGATAGGAACTTATTGCTTGTTGCTCTTCGATACGAGGACTAAGATTTCACATATTTTGATTCACTCATCAGGAGTTTTGTACTTTATCTAAAGAGTTTACTGCTATGGTGGGTGTCAAATTTGATCTCGATGTTCGACCATGCTTGCCCTCTCTTATGGTCAGCTGTCCCAGAGAGGGGGTTCATGCCCTGGGTGTCCTTCTTTTCGAGGCTAGGGGTTTATTACCTTATAGGAAGATATTTTTGTTGGAGTGGCTAATTGATGTCTTAACTGACTTTGATGACATTTTCACCTTCTGTTTTGGTGTGGTACTGCTTTGTTGCCTCGCTCGGTGCCTATTGGTGATCCCATAACTGTAAATTATAGGTTGTTTAGTGTCGTGAATGGCATACAGTAGGGACACAATCCATTTTCCCTTATTGTGGCAAGACCATTATCATCCTAGACGACTTTCACCATAGGTCTTCTGCTCAGCGTGGCTCTTTTTCCTCCTTTACAAGCAACTCAATACTTCTTCAAGTACATCCTTATTTTTAAAGGTAGTAAGCCTCTTGTGGGTTTTCATACTAGCTTTTTTTGTTGAAATACATTTTCTTTTGGATTTTCACGCATTCTTATACCTTATTTTTGCTTAAGATGAATCTAACTCACCCCAACGGCTTTTTTTTTCAAGTATGGCTTCACGAGAAGTTGCAGCTATTGTCAAAGCCTCCTCCTTGAGTTAGAGTCACGTGGACCTACCCTATGAGGCATATCATAACTAGGCATCTTTAGTTCAGGTTTCTGACAATCCAAGAGGTAGCCGACTAGTTGGGCAGTCTAACAGATGTTGACATCAGGTTTAGCTATCCCTGGTTGCCTATTACTTTTGTGGTTAGGGGTGGAGATCGGGATGCATTCCTCTCTATCGACTTCATCGAGCCATTTTTTATGCATTTATCCGTTGTGTTTGCCAGTTTGGGGGTAAGTAGGATATTGTTAGGCATTCATTGGGCTTATATGGAGGATTATTACTGTTCACTTTGTGACAGAGTATTATCAAAGGATCTGGACCCAACTTTCGGTAAAGATTACTATTTTTGACACTAGTGCTTGTGATTTCACCACCTCTGACTCATACAAGCAGTGGGTCACTAATCTAGCTGTAGATAACAGACTTTCTCACCTGAGGTACTTGGATGGAGAGAGAGATGTGATACTAATAGATTAGTTTAGAAATTTTCATAAATGATGTTTTTGCTTTTATGGAACATGTGATAGAAAAATGTTATCTTCAACTCTTTAGATGACATTTATGAATACATACATGCCATTTATTTCTGATTTCGGTACACATAATCAGTATTTAATCTCATCTCAATGATACATATTATTCAATCTGGAAATGAAACTTTACAAGCATCATAAATCCTGTCATTAATTAGCCCACTCGGGTTTTCTTGATTGATTATTTTCTCTCAGCCTTTAATTTTTGCCTAGGATGTCATTTTTCTATTTTCACCCTGGCTAGGTGCCCAATTTTAGCAAGACCGCCATTTTTTTTTCAATTTTTGACCCTTGGGGTATTTATTCTCTTCTTTTTCTCTTTTAGTCTTTAGCTATGGAACCTTTTCAATCTGTCAACATTCACTAGTTCTCTAAACTAAATGCCATCATTGTCTGATAAAATAGCAGCACTTTTAGATAATAGCTTCTTAAGTATAAAAGGTCCTTCCTTTGTGGGCCTGAATTAGCCTCGGATGTTTGGGTTCCCTAGCCTCATCTGTTTGAACACCAAATCTCCTTCTTTCAAAGGATGCTTCCTAAATTTCTTCCTAAATGAACATGATAACCTCTTCTGATAAACTTGATAGTGGTAGTATGCCCTTATTTTATCCCCATCTAATAGGTTAAGCAGTGACAACCTTTGCCTAGCTCATTCTGCTTCTGGTATCTCAACTCAATTTCTACTGGCAGTACTGCTTTTGTTCCCTAGACCAAGGAGAATGGTGTGGCCCTTGTTGGAGTTCTAGTTGTGATGTTATAACCCTATAGTGCAAAGGATAGCTTATCGGCCCAATCCTTGTAAGCTTGTACCATATGAGCCATAATTCTTTTGACATTCTTATTGGCTGCTTCAATCGCTCCATTTGCCTGAGGTCTGTAAGGAGAAGACTTGTGATGTTGAACCCCATGCTTGATAAGCATTTGTCTGGTTTCACCTAAAAACTATAACCCATTATTCGAGACCACATAATAAGGCAAACCATATCTGCATATTAGATTCTTCTCAATGAACTTGGTTATATCCCGTGCATTTACCTTTTTGAAAGATTCAGCTTCTACCCATTTGGTAAAATAATCAATGGTCACTATAATGAATCTATGCCCATTTGAAGTAGATGGATGGATCATTCCCATAATGTCGATTCCCTATGCAGTAAAAAGCCATGATGACGTGAGGTTACATAATTTAGAAATAGGCAAATGCCTTAGCTTCGCATACTATTGGCATAATTGGCACTTTTTGACATACATAAAACAATCAGTGTGCATCCATCGTGAGCCAAAAGAAACCTTGCCTCATAATCTTCTTTGCCAAGGCTAAGCCATTCACATGGGCTCTACATACTCTCGCATGTACTTCCTCCATTACCTTCTTTGCTTCCTTCTCATCCAAACATCTCAGTTAGATTCCATCAGGCTGTCTTTTATAAAGCACTCCCCCTACAGTAATGAACTACATTAATAGCTTACTAATTATTCTCTTATCCTTTTTAGTTGCTTCCTCAGGGAACACCGATTTTTCTAGGTAATTTTGGATTTCATAATACCAAGGCTTTCCATTATCCACCTCAATATTCATGATTTGTTCCTTTTGAAAGCATGGCTTATCGAAATTCGAAATTAACATAGGCTTCATAATTATTCCCTTCAAATTATCCTATATGGATACCAAGGTAGCCAAGGCATCTGCCAACTAATTTTCTTCTATAGACACATATCCAAAAATACAAACCTTAAACTGACTGCTCAAAACCTTTAGATATTTGAGATAAGGCAACAAACATTATTCCTTCACAGACCATTCACCTAATACTTGGTAAATCACTAGACATTAATCTCCAAACACTTCTGCAGACTTTGCCTCTATAGCCAGCAAAGCTTCTAACCCAAAAATGCAAGCTTTATACTCTGTTTCATTATTCATGGCTTTATATCTTAACTTCTTAGCTAATAGCATCCTTTGTCCTTCTAGGGTAACCAAGATCACTCCTACTCTTGCTCCTTTATTATTCATAGCTTCGTCAAAGTACATTTGCCAGCCCTACATCATTATAGCTGCTATGTTCTCATCGGGAAATTCATAAGTCATCTCTTTACCTTTAAAAGGTTGATCAACTAGGAACTCTACTACTGTTCTTCCTGTAATGGTTTTCCTAGTGATGTATTCTGTGTCGAACTCTTATAGGAGAATTAACCACCTTTCCATCTATCCTAACAACGAAGGAGCTTTTTGTAAGTATCTAAGGGGATTCTGCTTAGCCACAGCTTGTAACCTGTAAGAATGGAAGTAGTGTCTTAACTTCTTTGATGCCCATATGACTTCTAAATAAATCTTTTCAACTTCTACACACTTTGCCTCATAATGGAGAAACTTCTTACTAGAGTAGTATACTGCATACTCAATCCCAAAATCATCCTTTTATACCATTATAGCCCCTATTACACTGTCTTTTATCGCTCGGTACAAAATCAGAGGTTAAACTATTGAGGCAATCTAAACATTGGTGGATGTAGCAAGTATTTACTAATGGTATTGAAAGCTTTTTGACAATTCTCATTCCAGATTACGGGTTGAGCTTTTTTAAGCAACTTGAAGATCGATTCGCATATCAAAGTTAACTTGGTAATAAACCTACTAATGTACTGTATCTTGTATAAGAACCCTCTAACTTCTTTTTCCTTTTGGGTACTAGCATTTCTTTAATAGCCTTTACCTTGTTAGGATCTACTTCTATACCTTTCTGACTCACTATATGGCTTAGAAGCTTACCTAAAATGACTCTGAATATGCACTTTTTTGGGTTGAGATGAAGATTATACTTGTTGATCCTCTAAAAATACTTCTTTAATGCCTCAAAGTGACCTTCTTTAGTAACTGACTCGATCATCATGTCATCCACGTACACCTCTATTTCTTTATGGATCAAGTCATCTAAAATCTTAGTGGCCATTTTCTGATAGGTAGCACCTGCATTTTTAAGTCTAAAATGCATGAATCGATAGTCATATATCCCCTACTAGATTATGAAAGCTATTTTGATCCTACCCACTATCTTGTTTAGAATTTGATTATACCTAGCATATCTATCCATGAAGCTGTAGATGGCATAAGTAGCTGTATTATCGACTAGAACATCTATGTGAGGTAAAGGAAAATCATCTTTAAGGCAAAGCTTTGTTTAGGTCCCTATAATCTACACAGATTTTTATCCTTCTATCCTTCGTTGCTATAGGGACTACGTTTGCTAGCCACGTGGGGTATCAAACTTCCACTAAGAACTTAGCCTTTATTTGCTTTCTGACCTCATCTTTAACCTTCTCAGCCTACTCTAGCCTAAGTCTTCTAAGCTTCTGCTCAACTAGCTTATACCCTGGATATGTTGGGATGGCGTGTTCAGTGACTTATTGATCTATTTTTGGTATGTCTTCATAGGTCAGAGAAAATACTTTTTTATATTTTTTTAATTTTTTCTCTCTTCAGGAGTTATATTTGATGCTAATAAATTTTTTTTTATTTTTTTTAGTTTCGAGATTAAATAAACATGTATTTGTTGAGTTAATATCAAATATAAATGCTTTATAATCATAATCGTGCATATTGAAATTAGAAAAAGCATCACACAAGTAATCAAAATTATTCATCTTATTAATACAATCAAAACAACAAACGTTGTTCTAAAAAAGTTTAGGAATATAAACAACATCAATAAAAGTGTCTTTTCCAATATTGTCAACGTCAGATCTCTCTTCGGCCTCTGAATCAACTTTAGGTGATTCTTTAACCTGCAACTTTCCTTTACCTTTCAGTTGAGTAGCAAGCAACTTCTTTGTCATGACTTTCTCTAGTGCTTCTTTATCCTAGGCTAAATGGTGTAATAGAATCTCTTCATCCCAAAAACCCTCAACTGGCTTGTTGATTCCCTATTCCTAATTGAAGACATCATTGAACAGTTCAAATTTTGGCACTAACTCACCCTCTATCATCTGAGGCTCATTCTCTCCATAATAAAGACACAGGCCTGAAGCTAGTACAAAACTCTAAGAAATGTGAGGAATCCCTTTCACTACTTCTTTTTCCTTACCCTTTTTACTGGAGCCTATAAAGCCTAATCCCTTTTTGTCCTTTTGACCCTTAGCAGCTACAGCGATTCGGGGCCCTTGAGAATTCTTGCTTAAACTAGCACCAGGCAGGAAATTCATCTTTTTAAGCATATTAATCACTTGGGGGCTGTCATGAAGGCTACCCTTATTCTCTTCATCACTAATAACCACCATGTTAAAGGCTATTTGGCTATTTCAAGTATAGATACATGATTCTCCCTTATTACTTTAATAGTGAGTACCTAACCATCCTGAGAAGTACAGAAAAATTCGTTGGAATAGGTATAACTACAAACTCAGCTTCAGTCTCAATGGGTCTTGTCTTTACCATGGCCTTAAATATCCTAGTAGCTTGCCTCTTAGAGTTGTCATAGGTAGAAATAGTTAGATCAGAATTACTTAGCATACTCTCATTTAATCTAAAGGTTGAAATTACCACTAAGGGGTAAACATTAATGGAGGACCCATCATCTATCATCACACAAGTTGTATGCTTACCATTAACCTGAGCCTTGATGTAGAGGGGACGATTATGATTCCTTCCTTCTGTAGGCCAATCAACATCAGAGTACGCTACGTTCTCCCGATTCTTCCCCTAACCAAATCTAATAACTCAAAGGGTGAGATAGTGGTAGCAATAGTAGCCTCGCTCAAAGCCTTCACCAATTTCTATCTGTACGAAGGAGACTGCCTCAACAAGTCCCAGATACCTATCTGAGCCTATATCTTTTTTAGCTGCTTGATTATCTGATCATCCTCAATTTTCTTCTCTGTTGACACTGTAGTAGGAGTTGGCTGCCTTTAGATCTCTGGGGCCACTCTTCTATTCCTTGTGACTGCCTTAACTTTATTCTCTTCCTTTAATTGCTCTTTACCCTCACTGGCTGAACTCTAAATATTAATGGGAACCAAAGCCCATTCATCGTCAATCTCTGTAGGAGTATCCCAATAGTTAATCATAGAAACTAATCGATCTTCTTCAACTGCCTTTGTTACTTTTAGGGTGGGATGAGTAATGGTCTAGTACTCATTCCTATACAGATCCTTCATCACATACCACTCAGGTAAATTTGACCCAATCATTGAACTGGAGGAAGCACGACATTATAACCTCCCTTTTTCTTTTTATCCCTCTTCTTAGATCTGAAATCTGTTTGCTATCTATCAAATCCTAAATCTTGTTCCTTAGAGTGTACCAATAATCAGTCAGATGCCCTGTGTGCTGATGGCATGCACATTATTGATCCTCCATATGGTAGGGCAACCTCTGACTTTTTGCGGGCTTCGATGGTAAAGGGTGAAGCTTCCCTTCTTTCACCAACCTATTCAAAACCTAAGATAGTAATTTCTCCAAGTCAAAATAATACCTCTGACTGGCCTCTGTAGCGAACACCTCTGTGGTCTTTCTAGTTCTGTTTTGCCCACTACTATTCCTAATAACCTTATTGGTACCAAAATTCCTTCTTACATTCTCGCTACTTGCCCTTCTGGCTAAGTACTCTCATTCAGTTTCTATAGCTATATCCTTTAAGGACTCCCAGTCTTTCAGCCCTTTATCTTTAAACCATCTCTCAAGTATGGACTCGTATTTCGATAAATAACTTGATCTGATCAGCTGTATTAGGTTTCCTTTTCATCTCTATCACCCTATTCCTCCACTTAAAGAGATAATCATGGAAAGACTCATCATACTTTTGTTGGAGTAACTCAAGGTCCTTCAGGATGACCTTTATCCTTGTGCTGTAGTCATACCGCTTGAGGAACTTCTCTATCAACAGGTCCTAATCCTCTTTAGTTCGCCTATCCAACCCCTACATGATTAGTATGTACTACTTTATATGTATGATAAGTGTGCATTTTATAATGTTTTTAAGTGTTTTTAATTGGTTTATTGGGTTAGTTTATAGTATTTTAGTTAATCTAGAGTTTAATTTGTGATTTAAGGGCTTAATTATGTTTATTTGTGTTTTTAGGTGTAAAATTGAAAGAAAAAGGAGAAGTTGAAGGACTGAAAGGGTAATTTTGCAAAACAATGAGCTAAAATTGAAGAAATGCATCATTTGAAGTCCAGTAAAGGACCATTCGGTGGAATGACATTTTGATTCTATCGAATGGCCCTTTTAAAGTGAAGAAAAAAGACCATTTGGTGGAATCAAAATGTGATTCTACCAAATGGACTTCTTTAGAAGAGAATGGCTGGTTATTCGGTGGAATTGACTCTTCTACTCTCTCGAATGAGTTTTTGCTGAAGTTGATTCAGTTGTTTCAAAATCTATTCTACCAATTCAAGAAAGTTCACTTAAATAGAAAGTCTTTTATGAATTGAATTAGGAAATTTGCTAATGCCCGATTTAGGAAGTTGAGGTGGATTAAACTTCTTGTTTTACAGCCTCTGCTTTGCCTATAAAAAAAGACTCAAGACACAAGTTGGGGAGTCAATTTTAGAGTTTTTAGTTATTGTTTTTACGATAGAATTTAAATTTAGTTTATGTTTTCTGTAATTTTCTTTTAAACTCAATTTTTAACTTTCAATTATAAAGTGTGAGTAGTTTTTTTTAAACTTTTGCTAAGGATACTTGAAGCTTTAATCTTTTGTTGTGATGACTTAATTTAGCTTTAATGTTAACCCAAGTTGATTATTTCTTAGTTTTAAGTATATTCGTATCTTTGATTTTGTTTGGATTAATTGTTGGTTTATTGATTTAAATAACTAAAAGTTGATTTACGCATCATTAAGGATTTGCATGTTCTTGGATTAATCTTTTGAGTCAATGCATGGTTCTTTTTTATTTTGAGATAATTATGTCTTGATAATTTTGATTAGTATTAAGAGAGGAGGAACCAAAAATATATTGGAATTGAATTTTCTTGGAAAAGAGTTTAATGAAAGTATAGAAAGTTAAATTAGATTTTTATGCTGAATGTTAAATTATTCTTAACAATGAATTTAATATTCAAGTAATATATTCTTGATTCAAGGTATCAGGTTTTATTCATCTAGTTTTCCATAATCACTTGTGCTTTTAAGAATTTAAGTCATTGCAATAAAAGGTTAAGGTGGATAGTCTCTTAGTGAAAGTTGTTTTTAAATATTGATCGTTACCTTATTTTAATTTACTCTTGTTATTTATTTCAAGTCAATTGCTTTGATTTAGTTTTTAATTTTCATCATAACTTTTGGGATTTCTTTTCTCTCTACACATAATTTTCATTCTAAAACTCAAAATCTTTTCATACATACACAAGTTTTCCTTGGGTTCGATATTTAGGGTCTTAATCTTTATTTTCCTATATTACTAGTCAATCTAGTACACTTGCTAGCATCCGATCAAGTTTCAGAGCTGTTATCGGGGAATACATTAACGTGCATTATTTATTTTAAGTTTTATAGTGAATTTTGTGTGTTTCTTATATCCTCTTATCTATTTCTATTTTGATTATGTTTGTTATTCATGCATGTGTCAATAGTTTATAATAAGAAATCGATCAATACTACCTATTGACCCTTAAATTGAGAGGATATTTCATAGGATTAAAAAGTTAAAAGCCAACATGAATCTAGAGGATCAAGGAATCCTTAGAGATCCACCACTCATCATAGATCCACATGCTAGGGTGGAAGATCCACAACTTAGGAATGATCAAGGAAATAATTATCAACCTCAAGGGAATGCCATTCCTAGGTGGAATGAAGAATATAAGACTATTAGGATCACTCATAACCAACCATTTGAGATTAAGCCTGCCACCATCACTATGGTGCAAAGAAACCAAATTTCAGGTTCAGAGATAGAGGATCCTACACAACACCTAGACATGTTCTTAGAAATAAGTGACATGGCTCAAATACCAAATGTGTCTACTGATGCAAATGCTTCTAAACTAATCTATACAATCATGGCAATAAATGTAAGAAAAGTTCCAGTGCAAATTCTTTCCACCCATCAAAACTGCCCTTATTAGGAAAAACATCAATGAATTTCAGCAGTTATATGATGAGCCATTTCATGAGGCTTGGGAAAGATTTAGGAGACTATTAAAAAGCTATTCACACCATGAATTTGTTGTTTATCAATTGATGTATATTTTTTATGCAGGTGTGAATCAAGTTACATGATCTTTGTTGTATGCAACATCAAATGGCAATTTCATGAACAAAATACATGAAGAAGCATTCCTGCTTCTTAATGAGATGGCAACTAATGATGCACAATGGGCTAGCTTAAGGGTCACTCAAAAAAAAATAGGGAGTTCATAGCATAGATGATTTTGCCATGATAAATACTAAACTAGAATTGTTAACTAAAGAATTGAATGATTTGAAGGTTCAAAATGTTTCTACATTATCTAATGGAATTGATTTTTATGCAGGAAATCAAAGGGCTATGAAGAATAGAGAAGGAGTAGTAGAGGATGTGAATGCCTTAAATCCATATAGTAATACCTATAACTCGGGATGGAGGAACCATCCAAATTTTACATGGAGAGAAGGTAATCAAACATCTACATCAAATTCTCAACCTAGACCTCATTTTAATCAAAATCTAGCTTCAAATGGCCATCCATCATACCAAAATCCAGCACAATCACAATACCCTTCTAACCATTAATCACTACCCTATCAACCACTCAGATTTCAAAAACCCTTACCCCTACAAGAAAAGAAAACAAACTTAGAAGAAATGCTTGCCAATTTTATGTCTACCCAAACTGTCTTTATGTCTAGCCAAGATGTTAGGTGGAAATCTTAAGACATTTAGATGAGGAACCAAGATATATCCATTAGGAATCTAGAAAACCAAGTGGTGCAACTTGCTAACTCATTGATTAATAAGGCCCAAGTAGCATTTCCATCTAATGTAGACCAAAATCCGAAAGAGAAAGCTAAGGCAATCACTTTGAGGAGTGGAAAAGAGGTGCAAGAAACTGAAATTGGTAAGAATACTTCTAAAGTGGTGGAACCAACAACGGAGGTAAGTATTTCTAACTCAAAAATTATTGATGAAGTGCTTCCTGTTATTCAGAAGAATAAGAGTAAGGAAAAATTGGTATCTACTGTGCTTGATAAATCTAAATTACTTTTTCCATCTTTAGCTAGAAAAGAAAAATAAAATGAGCAATTAAATAGATTTTTAGATATGTTTAAAAAGTTGCATGTAAATTTACCATTTACCAAAGCTTTGTTACACATGCCTAAATATGCTAAGTCTATGAAAGAACTGTGCTTTAACAAGAAAAAGCTAGAGGATTTAGGAACGGTCCAATTATCTAAAAATTGTAGTGCAATCTTAATGAACAAAATCCCTAAAAATTAGAAGATCCTGGTAGTTGCACATTACCATGTGAATTAGGATGAAATTTTGTAGGACATGCATTGTGTGATTTGGGTACTAGCATAAATTTAATGCCTTATTCTATTTGCAAGAAATTGAATTTGGGAGACATGAAGGAAATCCGAATGATATTACAGTTGGCAGATAGATTGTTGAAGATGCCTAAAGGAATTATTGAAGATTTATTGGTTAAAGTAGGAAACTTTATATTTCCAGTTGATTTCGTGGTTATGGATATGGAAGAAGATATAAGAGTGCCTTTAATAGTTGGAAGACCATTCTTGAACATAGAAAGAGCTTTAATAGATGTTCATAGGCAAATAGTTACTTTGAGATTTAATGAGGAAATGGTGTTAAATGTAAACAAAATAATGAAACATCCATCTTATGATTTTGAGGAGTCAATTTGTTTTGTTGATGAAGTCCAAAAGTGTATAGAAGCAAAGCAAGAGGAAATCATTTTGGATGATGAGCTAAAGAAATGTCTAATGCACCCAAAGAATGTAGATGAAGTGGAGACAAGAGAAAAAGAGATAATTCAGGATTTAGAAAGAGAACATAATGAAAAAGGACATATAAAGGATGTATTATCCCCTCCTGAGGGAGATTATGAACTTAAAACTCTTCCTTCTCATTTAAAATATATGTTTTTAGAGGAAAATACAAAACCAATAATTATATCTTCTTTGTTGATAGGTTTGAAAGGAAAGATGCTGATTGAAGTACTTAAGAAGCATAAAGAAGCTATTGGTTGGGAAACATCCAATTTAAAAGGTATAAGCCCCAGTTATTGTACACACCAAATACCAATGGAGGAAAATTTCAAGCCGGTGGTACAATCCCAAAGGTGACTTAATCCCACTATACAAGATGTGGTGAAAAAAGAGGTATTTAAACTCCTTGATGCAGGTATCATCTATCCTATCTCTGATAGTAGTTGGGTTAGTCTAGTTCAATGTGTGCCTAAAAAGGGGAGAATGACTGTAATCACTAATGAAAAGGATGAACTAATCCCAACACATACTGTGATGGGATGGCGAATGTGCGTAGATTATAGGACATTGAATAATGCCACTAGAAAGGATCATTTTCCTTTACCATTCATTGACCAAATGTTAGATAGATTAGCGCGAAATAGATTTTATTACTTTTTAGATGGATATTCGGGGTATATGCAAATACCAATAGCCATGAAAAACCAAGAAAAGACCACATTTACATACCCTTATGGTACATTTGCATATAGGAGGATGTCTTTTGGTCTATGTAATGCCCCCGCTATATTTCAAATATGCATAATGGCCATTTTTCATGATTTTATTGAAAAATTTATGAAAGTTTTTATGGATGATTTTACACTATATGGTCGTGATTTTGAATCATGTTTAAATAATATTGCATTGGTTTTAGAAAGGTGTAAAGAAATTAATCTTGTTCTGAATTAGGAAAAATGTCATTTCATGGTGAAAGAGGGTATAGTTCAAGGGCATAAAATCTTTGAAAAAGGAATTAAGGTAGATAAAGCTAAAATTAAAGTTATTGATAAATTACCTCCGCTTATAAGTATTAAAGGTATTAAAGTTTCCTTGGTCATGCGGGTTTTTATCATCGCTTTATTAAGGATAATTCTAAGATTGCTAAACCACTTTCCAATTTGTTGATGAAAGATACTGCATTTAACTTTAATGATGAGTGTTTGCAGGCTTTTAACTTTTTGAAGCAAAAGTTAATCACAGCACTAGTCATTGCATCACCTGATTGGAGTTTACCATTTGAGATCATGTGTGATGCTAGTGACTATGTTGTGGGAGAGATTTTAGGCCAAAGGAGGGAAAAGATCTTTTATACTATCTATTATCCAAGCCACACACTCACTGGAGCTCAAGTCAATTATACCACCTCGAAGAAAGAATTTTTAGCAATTTTATTTTCTTTTGACAAATTTCGAGCTTATCTCCTAGGTTCCAAGGTCACAGTATGGATGGATCATATAGCATTAAGGCACCTTTTGCCAAAAAGGATTCAAAACCAAGACTTATCCGCTGGATATTGCTATTACAAGAGTTTGATGTGGAGATTAAAGATAAGAAAAGAGCTGAAAATTATGTGGCGAACCATCTTTCTAGATTCGATCATGCCAATATTGAAAAGGAAGAAATTGCTGATTTATTTCTTGATGAATATATTAGTGTAATTTATGCTTGTAACTTTGTGACTCCTTGGTATGCTAATATAGCTAATTTTATCACAGGAGGTTATCTTCCCAAAGATTTCACTTAGCAATAAAAGAAAAAGCTACAAGCAGATGCCAAACACTACCTTTGGGATGATCCGTTCCTAATCAAGATTTGTTCGGACTAAGTACTTCGAAAATGTGTTCCAGAGGGAGAACAAGAAGACATTATGAGATAATTTCATGAAGGGAAAGTTGGAGGCCATCATGGACCTAATCGTACGGTACAAAAGATTCTCAAATCAAGTTTTTTCTGGCCTACTCTCTTTTCTGATGTTAAATCATTCATTGAACTTTGTGATAAATGTCAAAGAGTAGGAAATATTTCTAAAAGAGATGAAATGCCTATGAATAACATAATCGAAGTGAAACTTTTTGATGTTTGGGATATAGATTTTATAGGTCCATTTTCAAACTCATTTGGATTTGAATATATTTTAGTTGTTGTAGACTATGTGAGTAAATAGGTAGAAGCCATAGCAACTAGGACCTGTGATGCCAAGGTAGTGTTTGAATTTATTAGAAAACATATTTTTACCAGATTTGGAGCACCAAGAGCCATTAAAAGTGATGGAGGAAAGAATTTTGTCAACTATCAATTTAAAATCTTGCTCAAAAAATTTGGTGTTAAGCACAAAATAATGACCCCGTACCATCCTCAAGAAAATGGGCAAGTAAAAGTGTCTAATAGGGAGTTAAAATCAATCTTAGAAAAGACTATCAATAGTTCTAGGAAAGATTGGTATTATAGGTTGGATGAGGCTCTTTGGGCCTATAGAACTGCATTCAATACCCCTATAAGCATGTCTCCTTTTAGAATTGTCTTTGAAAAATCTTGTCATTTACCGATCGAATTAGAACATAAAGCATATTGGGCAACAAAGTTTCTTAATTTTGATTTGAGATTTGTAAGGGACAACAGGAAGCTACAGCTCAATGAACTCGATGAAATTCGATGATGGTCATATGATAATGCAGCAATTTATAAGGAGAAAACAAAACATTGACATGATAAGCACTTGAAATTTAAAGAATTTATTCCTAGTACGATGGTGTTATTATATAACAATAGGTTGCATTTGTTTTTAGGTAAACTAAAATCTAGATGGTTAGGGCCTTATCAAGTTTTGTCTAATAACAAATTTGGAATGGTAACTATAAAAAGTCCAAAAGATGGCAGAGAGTGTAAAGTGAATGGACATCAATTGAAGCCATACTTTGAAGGACGAGTGGAGGTGGATGAAGCAGTGTTAGTATTTCAAGAATAGCAATAGAGGACAAAAAGTCTAGCTGAGGACTTGTTAAACTCAAAACTAAATTTTTTATCCCTTGTAGTTTACTTAATGTGTTTACTTTGTTCGTTTTCATTTGGTTTTATTGTGTGTGTTTTGTTTTTCACTTATGTTGATTGTTTTAGTTTTAGGAAGTGCTTTGTGAAGATAGATCAATTTTCTGAAAAAAAAACAAGCAAGAGGTGTAGTTTCTAATGTTCACATGTAAGTTGAGTGAGAGTTAGCAAGAACAAGTAGTCCTAAGGTAAGAGCATTTAGAGTGGAACATTTTTGAGAGGTTTGATTGAGCATTTAAAGAATCAATTGAGAGCTAAAAGATTAACAAATCTAAGTGAGGTTAGGTCAGATTTATGCCAAAATGTTGAGTGTATTCTGGTTACAGTGAGTTAGTTGAGCACTTATGCATTTGGTAGATTAATTTTTTATTCCACCAAGTGATGCTTAGCATGTGATTGTGTTTTGTTGTTTCAAGTTTGTGCTTTTTATTCCAGTAGGGAAGCATTCGGGAGAATCAATTTTGATTCCACTGAATGATCTTGTATGACTCCATTGAATGTCCAATAATCCCACTGAATGAGAATTTTTTTAATTTGTTTTAAATTGTATCAATTGATGGCTTTGAAGTACAGTAATGGACCATTCAGTAGAATGAAAACATCATCCCACCAAATGGCTCCATGATTAGGTCGAATGAAGCATCATCCCACCGAATGACTTTTTCTCAACGTGCTTTATTTTATTTTGGTTGATTTTGGGCTTTAATAGGCAGAAGAGGACCATTCGGTAGAATGAGAATCCTCATCCCATCGAATGGTTCTTCTTCATTCCACCATATGCCACATTAAAAGCCAATTGCACACACTTTTGCTCATTTCCTCTTAGTTTTTTACTTTCATTCTCCCTCCACTCACTTAGGCACTCTACCGAATCAAGTTTACTTGTGTAATTTTCTTCTTGATTTAGTTGCTCACCATTTGTTTCATCACAAGTAAGTGTTTAATTGCTTTCAATTTCATCATTTGGCACCAAAATTCATGGTTTACATTTGTAAACTTAGGTTGTGTTCTTCATGTGATTTTACTTTTATTACTTACTATTGTTCTAATTTGTGATGCTAAATGTCATTGGTGATAAATTATGTGTTGATGGTTAATTTTTAGGTTGTTAGAGTGTTGAGATTTCATATAATTTTGACTTGTGAACTTGTGTACACAACATGTTTGATGAAATGTCTCAAATAATAAATTCACTACTTAGGCTAAGATTTTCAATCTCATTACTTTGATAAATCATTCTTGCATTGATGCATATTGCTATGGTGTCTCATTGATATATTTTTTTCACCATCTTTTTACATCAATTATTTCTATGTTATCCTATTGCTCATTTATTTTACCTGATGGATTTTTTTTTGTCTCTTATCAGTAAGTTCTAGGAAAGCAATGAAGGGTAAGGCGGCTAAAATTGTAACACCAGCTGAGTCATCTAAGACGTCCAATGAACCTGAAGCATCCACATCTAAAAATTCTATTCCAGCCTATATTGATGAGGACAGAGCTAAAATGTATGAGTATTTCAAGAAAATCAAATTTGTCAAGCCTCTTTACTTGAAGGTGTTTTTTCTTGATATCCCTGATGGAAATCTTTGGAATGAGGTTTACCCTCTGATTTCTGGTATTGGATGGGAATGATTTATTTACAAGCACCTAGAAGTCTATCCATTTATTGCAATTCAGTTTTTTACTTCCTTCAAGCTAACACGTGAAGATGAGCAAGATGTTGGCACAGTGAGTTTTAAGCTAGGGAGAAAAACTTATTACATATTATTCCCTGAATTTGCTGCACATTTAGGTTTTCCAGTAATGCAATAGGTGAACTACCTAATGCTACACCACAAGAGAACTGGGAGTTCATTAGAAATCCTCTACATCCTGTCCAATATAAACCTAGCAAGCTTAAGGCTCGTGTTTAGGAAGTCATCCTCTTCAGATTCTTCACATGTTCCTGTCTATAACTTTATTTAGTTGTTTAGGAAGCCCTGGGAACATTAACAATGAAGAATGTATGTTGTTGAGATGCATGGTTGAGGAAATCCGAATCAATGGGGCTATTCTTTTATGTCAGAAAATAAAGGAACTGTAGAGAATGAGCACAAAAATTAAGGCAACATCATTGGGTTGGGTTGCAACCATTATGGCTAGAGCAGTAAACTATACGGATATGAGGAAGTCTATTGGAAAACCATCTTACATAGATTATGCTATGTTAGCTCGAATGAAGATATTGATTAAGAAGCCACATAGACATTGGTCTGATAGGGCAGAATATCTTCATGAAATTACCATTGGAAGAAATAGAGTTGAGACATCTAAATCAAAATCTGAGCCTGAAAATCCAATAACCCTACAACAGGAACCCTCTGATCAATTATAGGCTTTTACCACTCAAATGAATAAAGGGATAAATAGGCTGGAGGGCCGTATGGACACTTTACAGGAACATGTTCTTGAAGTGAAGCATAATTTAGAAGTGTTCACTACTAATTTTTAAAAGCGTTGGCCACCACCACCATTACTACCAGCAGAGTGATGATAGTTATTGTCGACAGCAACATTTTAAGAGGAGAGTAGAGCTTATCTAAAGCTTAAATTTTTAGGAAGGAAGTTGAATCTTTCTTCTCTCCTTTTCATTTAAGCACTTTAGTCTTTTTGTTTGGTGTGTTTTTACTATTTTGTTAACTTTAGGATTATTGTTAATGTTTGTGTAATCACTTTATCTTATAACTTTCACTTAAACTTTAATCTACCCCAGTTGTTCTCAAATTTTGAGCGTATTGAACTTTAAACTTAGAATGTGCTTGAGTTAAAATTCTTAGGTTAACAGTAAAACAAGTAAGTTGTTTAATGAATTTTAGTTGGAATAGCATTTGAACTTGATGTGTATTTGTTAGTTTCCAAAATCTTGAGCACATTAGACCAGTTTCTAAACATAAAGAAAAGCCAATGCATTGAAATAGTTGAGTAAGGAATTTTAGAACACTAGAACCTTCTTCATCACCTTTTGAAGCATAGAAATAACTCATTGTAACTTAGAAAATGATCTAGGCAAATGTTTCTTGTTGAGCCAAATATAGACTATTTTTTCTACCCTAATACATATTTTTGACCTTTATTAACCCATTTTGAGCTTAAAAGGACATGCTTAATGCATGTCATATTAATTTTTTATTGCTACCTCATTAAGTACCATATAACCAAAAAGATTTTATCTTCCCTTAATAGAGTTGCCACTCTAACTTTGAATAGATTAATGGAAATATGATTGGTTCTTTTATGGAAATAGCAAGCAAGTGGGATTAATAGAAGAGGTAATTTTTAAAATCACGTTTTTGCACCCTCAGTTTAAAAAAAAAAGAAAGAAAAAGAAAAAGAAAGATAGAAAGATTGAAAATAATACAGTTTATGGCAAGTTCTTTAGTGTGGGGTGATTGTTGCAAATGTTAGTTTTTCTTATATTAAGGAAATTTCAATCTTGTTCTCAATTGTTCTTATCAAGTAAAAAAATGTGGGAAAAGAGTTGTAATTATGAAGCACTAATCTATTTAAGGCATTGAGTGGCTAATTCTTCTTGAATATCCTTTATCCCCTCTTTGTTAACCATTACCTTAGCCCCATTATAATCATTAAAATACCTATGTGATTTTAAGTTGCTTTTAAGCGTTGTTTAGCGAAGATGACTTTCAGGTTCTGGTGCTAAAGGAGAGGCTTATGGTGTTTCTAGAGTTTCAAGTGTGAAACTATTTGTACGCTTAGATGTAAATTCATTCAAAGGCTTGGCTATGTAATTGCATTGGTGTTTTGGTTTTGAAAAGAGCTTAAAATGTTTTGGTTTTGCACACACACAAAGAAACTAGCTCATATTGTCTTGTTTAAAGCTATTCTAATTGAAATTTTGTTAAGTGCTCTTGTTAATTGCTAAACTTAATTTTGAATTGCATATTTCTTATTTAAGTTTGATAAATTTGAGAATATGGTTGGTTCAAGTTTGCTTGGGGGCAAGCAAAGGCTAAGTGTAGGGTATTTGATAAATGGACAATTTATAATATTTTTAAGTATTTTTAGTTAGTTTATTGGGTTAGTTTTATAGTATTTTAGCTAATCTAGAGTTTAATTTGTTTAATTTGTGATTTAAGGGCTTAATTGTGTTTATTTGTGTTTTTAGGTGTAAAATTGAAAGAAAAAGGAGAAGTTAAAGGACTAAAAGGGTAATTTTGCAAAATAAGGAGCCAAAATTAAAGAAGTGCATCATTTAAAGTCCAGTAGAGGACCTTTTGGTGGAATCACATTTTGATTCTACCGAATGGCCCTTTTAAAGTGAAGAAAAAAGACCATTCCGTGGAATCAAAATGTGATTCTACCGAATGGACTTCTTCGGAAGAGAATGGTTGGTTATTCGGTGGAATTGACTCTTCTACTCTCCCGAATGAGATTTTGCTGAAGTTGATTCAGTGGTTTCAAAATCTATTCTACTAGCTCAAGAAAGTTCACTTAAATAGGAAGTCTATGTCAATTAAATTAGGATATTTACTGATGCCCAGTTTAGGAATTTGAGGTGGATTAAACTTCTTGTTTTACAGCCTCTGCTTTGCCTATAAAAAGAAGACTCAAGACACAAGTTGGGGAGTCAATTTTAGAGTTTTTAGTTATCGTTTTTACATTAGAATTTAAATTTAGTTTATGTTTTCTGTAATTTTCTTTTAAAATTAGTTTTTAGCTTTCAATTATGAAGTGTGAGTAGTTTTTCTTAACTTTTGCTAAGGATACTTGAAGCTTTGATCTTTTATTGTGATGACTTAATTGAGCTTTAATGTTAATCCAAGTTGATTATTTCTCGATTTTAAGCATAATCTTATCTTTGATTTTGTTTGAATTAATTGTTGGTTTATTGGTTTAAATAACAAAAAAGTTGATTTAAGCATCATTAAGGATTTGCATGTTCTTGGATTAATCTTTTGAGTCAATGCATTATTGTTTTTTGTTTTGAGATAATTATATCTTGAGAATTTTGATTAATATTAAGAGATGAGGAACCAAAAATATACTGGAATTGAATTTTCTTGGAAAATAGTTTAATGAAAGTGTAGGAAGTTGAATTAGATTTTTATACTGAATGTCAAATTGTTCTTAACAGGGAAATTAATATTCAAGAAAGATATTCTTGTTTAAGGTATTAGGTTTTATTCATCTAGTTTTCCATAATCACTTGTATTTTTAAGAATTTAAGTCATTGCAATAAAAGGTTAGGGTGGATAGTCCTTTAGTGAAAGTTATTTTTAAATATTGATCGTTACCTTGTTTTAATTTACTCTTGTTATTTATTTCAAGTCAATTGCTTTGATTTAGTTTTTAATTTTCATCTTAACTTCTGGGATTTCTTCTCTCTCTCTACACATAATTTTCATTCTAAAACTCAAAATCCTTTCATACACACATAAGTTTCCCTTGGGCTCGATATTTGGGATCTTAATTTTTATTTTCCTATATTACTAGCCGATCTAGTACACTTGCTAGCATTTGGTCAATGTGCTGAAGGGTCTGAGGTACCATTAAACCTTGGTAGATTAGGCATCTTGAACCTTTGGGGCAATGGCTCATCTCCATCCAAATCCCCATCTTTAGGGTTTATCCCCCTATTAGTAGACAACAGCCTAGACATGGCTTCAATCCTCTTTAGAGTTGGATCCTCAACACTAGGACCTCTTATTTTTATGTTCATCATTAGAGGGACATATTCCTCATCCTCCTCTTTCTAAAGTCATCTTCAGGATTATGCCCCCTTTTCCTTCTAGGTGGGTCTCAAAGCATAGTAGTATCAGCTATGGTAGCATTCCTAATGTGCATTAGCTCCGCTGTCTCATGAGTAGGTGCTACAGGTTTAGTTCTGACACTAGGTGATAGAGAAGCCACCATCCCACCAAACATAGCCAACATTCTTTCTTTAAACTTTTATAGACGTCTATCCAGTCTTCGATCCAAATCATCCCTCAATGTCAAGGGCCCAACAAGAGTAATATTCGTTATTTCCCTCAGAAATGAAAACTTTATAGCCGTATCGTCAGCCACTCTCCCAGTCTCATTTCCCCTTTTGGTCTTATTCCCTTTCTTGTTTGCCATTTTTAAACTTGTTTCCTAACTGGTTTTTGACAACTGGCTTGAACCTAACTCAAAACTGACTTTTGAACCCAAATATAAATCCAAATTTGATCTCACTAGACTAGATATAGATCATTAAACCAGGCCCTCGTCTGACCCTTTGGACCACCTAGATGAGTTTATGATGGTTGCAAGAATTAGAGGTTAGGAATGATGCATGGGCGTATTATATACATGATGCATGAATGTAATATGATTTTGTTATATATCAATCACAACCACATATAAGCATGGCAACATCCTTCCAACCTCATTACTCCCACACAGGAGGTTGTACGGTCTTTTTCCTAAGTAGGCTTAGCCTATGGGTCAACAGGATACCCAATGGACACGCATGGTGCACAACATAAAATCGACAATATAACCTTTCTAATTGAAAGCACAGGCATATAGATTTTGACCATTATGTATTTTAACTAACTCAAACAGATTGGATTGGATCTGTCGGGATATAACAGCCTTTGATTGGTACCCTCATAATTTGTTTGAGTTTGGTCAATACATAAAGATCCACATAGCAAGCAAAAGGTTATTATGGTTAGACAACCTAAGTAAAGTTGCTATTGTCATTACATGGGCTTTAGTAAGGAATGATAAAACTTTAGGGCTACCCAAACATGGTCCCTACCAATAGGTCAAGCTCATCACAAGCATAATGATTGATGGGTCACCATTTTATATATCATTTGATATTGGACTTGGGCTGATGAGTCTCTTTAACACCTCCCTACATTGAGTGAATGTAGGGCGTGCTTTAGGATAGTACCGGGGCTGAAAAGGGATGCCTAACTTAATTATAAGGCTCTAAAATGAATGCAAGAAATGCAATTTAGAAAGGAGACATGATTAACGAATAAACCTCAATTATAAATAACTTAACAAAAATGCTTTTTGGAGAAATGTCTCTTTGGTCCCTAGTGGAGTCGCTACTGTGACATGTGCCGAAGTTACCGCTCGTTACCAGGTTCGCTCTCGAAAGCCTGCCTTTAGGTCCCAAGATCGATAGAGGCTCACTTTTTATCATAAACTGACTACTTCATAATAAAAAGTATTAAGCCCAAATTATTGCTGACGGTCAACCCATAAAGGCATGTACTAGTGGGCTCAAAGAGGTTGGTGCCATGGAGTCGCCACCCCACAGAACGTTGGAAATTGATTTTTGACCTTATTTTGATGCTCAAATAGAGAATGGTGTTAGCGACACTCCTTTTATTAAGGATTTTGGTTAGATGTTAACTTATAATTGAGTTTTAAAATTAATCCCCTCTCTTCTCTCACACAATACATGCGATAGAATTTAAAACATCTCAATCAAGCAAAAAGTGATAAATAAATAAAATCCTACTTAGAAATTATTATAAAGGCAAATCGTCCAAAAAAATAATAATCATATACAAAATCAGATCAATATACATACATAAAATCGGTTATTAACTAATTTGAAAATGTTGGTTCCCTTATGCATATTTACAAAAATATCTTTTATTACACTATGTAGATTTTGGTTAAAAATTGAACATTGATCCATATTTTGGAAGAAAACTCAATTTATTTGATAAAAAACATTTTAATGTATTTCATTTTATCATGTACAAAAATCCTTTTTTTATTAACTATTACAACCCCGAAAAAATAATACATCCAAAATAAAATAAAATAAAAATAATGGCAATAAATAAATAAACAAAACTATAATAAATGAATAAAATAAAATAATCAAGATAACCAAGGAGTGGAGATGGTGACCAACTCAGAAGCATGACTTCCCATGCACAAAATCATAAACCCTCCAAAGCCATAAAGTTATCAATTACTTGAAAAATCACACAAGAACAAATGAATTAGTGTTCATAATAAAAATAATCACAGACTTATTTACACAAACTAAATAGATTTAGGTACATAAATATAATATACATAAGCTAAATCACATCAAATAATGCATAAATATTATAAGAAACAAGTAAATTGTGTGAAAATACATAAAAATCTAAAATATATTAAAAAATGCCTTAAAATACACTCAGGAAAGGCTAAAAGGGATGAAGGATGGCCACAAAGGGAGTGAGGGACGAGATGGAGAGACAGACTAATGATGCCTCATCTATCAAATGACAGATGGCTGTCTATCGGTCTGTCTTTCCGTCTGTCACATTTGGAAAAAACAAAAAATAAGAAAAATAAAGTAAACATGCAAAAAAATACACAACATGAATTCTTAGCCTCAAACATGCATTTATAGGATCCAAATCATGCCAAGAACAGTTTATAACAATGAATCATACATAAAATACATAAAAAGCACATATTTATAAGATTAAAAGGGCAACTTAAAAGCTTCACATATACAATAATGGAGGAAATCAAAGGACCTATCATGCCTCTATTATATAAAACAATCCAAAAATGAATCACACTTCACATAAACATGTATAATACTCAAGTATAACAATTAAAACATGCCAATATACATCAAAGAATCATGTGAATATGCAAATTAAAATTTAAAGAGAGAAAGTAATAGTGAGCCAAAAATGTTACTCTCAGGAGATATTTTGACTCTACGAATTCTGTAGTCTAGATCTCTACTACAAATTGTGCTCATTGATTCTCAAAAAGAAGATATGAAATTCATTTGTATGTAGTGTGTGTTTAACAAAGATTGATAGAGCAAAGAGTTTTTAGAGAGAGAAATTAGATTTTATTATTCCCTAAAGGTGGCTCTAAAAAACTAATCATTCCTTCCAGAAAACCCTAGATTTAAGAATTTATACCTAAGAAAGAGTTTGAGTTCAATTCTAACTCAAATCTCCTAAAATCTGGAGATAAAATCCCCTAAATCCAGAAGAAATTCCTTTTTTGATCAAACTTCCTCTTTTACAATCCAGAAAATGAGGGGTAGCTATCATTCATCACTAAACCCTGAATTTCCCAAAAATGCCTCTAGTTTGGCTTGTGCAGGAGAAAAGGATCCACAGACGAGCACCCCTCAAGTGACAGACGATCGTATGCCACCACTAAAGGTCCAAAACTAGCATTTTATGTATATTTTGTTAAAACACTTGGCAATATTTGAAAATACTTAGAAAATCATGAAAAATCTTTAAGGAAAAGTTTGGAAATTCACAAATTGAAGCTTCAATATCTGAGCCTGTTGTCAGCAATATGCTATTTTCTCATCATCGGGTAACCCTGATCTAAGCTGTCTCAAGTCACAATGTCTACACTGTGATTTTATGAGCTTCAAAATACCTTCTCAGCTTTTGAGTACTCATCATAAGTGCAATGATCAACTGTTTGGTCGGGCTTTTCTTTAATTCTAATCCTCGCAATACTTGACTGATGTAATATATAGGAAGTTGCTGAGTTCCTTCTTCCCTGATCAAGACTCTGGTTACTGCTTCTCTATAAGTGGAAAAGTATAGATAGATTTTATCTCCTACAATAGGTCAGCTGAGCAGCGATGGGTTGCCTAAAAATTCTTTTAATTCTTCAAAAGCTTTCTGACAATCTTTCCCCCTAGCAAAGGCATCATTTTTTTTGAGTTTTTTAAAAAAAACGCGTACATCATTTAGCTGAGATGAGATAAATCTGCCAAATATTGTAATTATCCCATTTAATTTCTGAACATCTTTTACGCTGGTTAGGGGGTGCATGTCCATTATAGCCTTATTTTTTTAGGGTTAGGTTTTATCCCTCTTTCAGAGACAATAAACCCCAAAAATTTTCCTAAATGGACTCCAAACACACAGTTTCTTTAGAATGGCTAGCCATTCTGGGTAATTGACTTTCTTAATAGTTCCAAAACTCAACAATCTATCTATTTCTTTAGAAATGAACTTTTTATGATCGGATGCATGTCTACTTAGTTTTTTTTAATTGGTGGATGGTTGGGATCTATGTTTAGCTTATATGTGATCACCTTTGGATTTATGCCTTGGAGGTCTTATGGTTTCCAAGTAAAGGTGAATTGATTGATCATCAATACTTTCATTATCTATTCTTTCACCTCCATTAACATACTCGAATTGATCTGGACTTTCCTTCCTTTAGATAACTCTTTCATCATGATATCACCTTTCAGATTCATCTTAGGTCAATCATCTTTCTCATTCTTCTCTAGACCGGGTTGTACCATATACAATTGTTTTGCCTCTTTCACCGTGGCAATGTAAGCCTCCCTCGAAGCATTTTGATTTCCTCTCAGGATTGCCACTCCTTTTTCAGTAGGGATTTTTATCACCATGTATTTTATCTTAGTGATCGCTCCTATCTAAAACAATAGCAGTCTTCTAAAGATCACATTGTATGTGAAGCTTACATATATGACTATAAATAGAGCTTTACATGTGTGATTCACTGCTTTATCTCCCATCTCTATAAAGAATTTTATGGATCCCACTACTAGAATAGTGCCATTGCCAAGTTTGATCAATGGGGTGGTTATTGGCTTTAATTCTTCTATTGGTAAATTCATTCGTTTGTAAGCTCCTACGGTAAGGATGTACACCGCGCAACCATTATCCACCAAAATTCTTTTTCTGAAGAAATTATTGATACTTGCTTAAATCACTAATGCATCTTCATGAGGAAACATTAAGTCAGCCATATCTTTGGGGGAAATGGTGATTGAGGGTAATTTTTTGGATTTGGTAGAGAAGTATACACCTTTCCCTTTCATCCTTTTTGCAAAGTCTTCTTCATAGGATGATCCTCTAGCAATTATGTCGATTATACCAAGTTCTATCTTTGCTAATTAGCATCCCTGGTTTGTGCTTTTTATTGTCCTCTTTTGAATCCAATCATTCTTTATTACTCATTGATATTTTACATGTTTCCTATAGTGAAGATCTCACAAATCTTTTTAGGGATCCTTTTTGTATTAACGTCTCAATTTCTTTTTTTAATGACTTGCATTCATCGATGGTGTGACCCACCTCCTTATGGAATTCAAAATATTTGTTTTTATCCCTTCGAGTGTATGACCAATAGGAAAGCCTTTTGGGCCAATTCACCTTATTGTGTTTTTCTTTTATCCACATTAAACCTTAGCAGTAGAAGAGTTAAGCGGAGTATAGGTTATGGTTGGATTACTTACATGGCGATCATACATACTATGCTCATTCTCTTTTCTCTTCCTTTAGTTTTTAGAAGTGTTGGCCTCTCCATACTTTTTTACTTTGAGATCCTTCCACCCGTAGGGCTATATTCTGTCTGTCACTAAATTTATACATCCTCTGGCTCATAGGGCATCATCCAATTGTATGTATTAGTTAGCTCACTCCACAAGATCAAAAAAGTCTGTTGGAGGGTGCATCATGATGGATTCAAATAATTAAGTGCTTGTTATGTTGTGAGCCAAAGCGTTTGTGGCTACTTAAGGATACAGGTTCCTTATTTTAGAGGCCAAACTCTGAAACCTATCAATATAACTCCTTAGAGTATCATTCGGTCCCTACACTAAATTAAACATACTATTAACAGTTTTTAGGGCCTTAATTTGCACAATGAACCTAGATGTGAACAAATCACAAAGCTACCTAAAGCAATGAATTAATTCCAGAGGAAGATCATGAAACCAGTCCAAAGTATTCCCTGCTAATATTGTAGGAAACATTCGATAAAAAATTCTATCATCAAAACAATACATTTGTATCTGTGTTAAATATTTTGAATTATGACATTTAGGATCAAATTTACCTATATATCTTGTCATCTTGATCTCTTTAAATTTGCCCGAAAGCTCAGCCTCGCAAATTTTCCGAATGAATGGAGAGACTGTATTGCCATCAAATATTGGTTTTTTTCGATAACCTAGCCCAAATTTTTTCACTTGTTGCAAGAACCATCTTTCATTTTGCTTCGAAACAAAGTCATTGATCGCACCTCCTCTCCTCGTCAGTCTTCTCTTTAGGGTGTATGTGTAGCCTATGTCTTTTCCTAGGTTAATGAAGGGTGAAGGGGATCACTTAGGAGTAACACCAGCACTATTCTTGGAGGAATGGCTTCTACTTTCTTGGGGTAACTTTCTTGTCCTTTGCTTCTTTTGTTGTCCTTTTGTACTCGAGACTTAGTTTTGAATTTGAGGTCAATTGGTTCTTTAATTCTCAATGGAACATTTGTATGTTGTCCCATACCCTTTCTCTGCTTTCTCCTTCTGACTCCTTTATAGAAATTTCAGGGCGTCTTCTCTTATGTATAGATTTCATGACACTCTTGCTAAAATCCCCCAAGATTATCCTCAAGCCTTTTACTGTAATAGAGGTGGATTCATTACGAGCCATGAATTCTCTCTCAAATTCATTCAAGAGTTTGTGACGTACTAGCAGCCCAAAGGGGGTTCTTTTAGTGTCGTTCATTTTTATGATAGATCTAGGCCTTCTGCGCTCGCTATCGAAGTAATTTTGAAATTTGAGGTGGTTTAACTGCTTTTATAGGCTTCCTATCACTCTTAATGAAAGCGTCAAATGATATTTCTGAAAATATCAAAAATAGAAAGGAGAGGAAAGGCCTAATAGTGAGAAATTTTTTGAAACCTATAAAATAGGAGAGCATTCGGTCGAACCAGGGTAAGCTCGATGCTTAAGTTAGTAGATGTCTTTTAAGGAGAGAAAACAAATAAAAAAAGTTTTTAAAGAGAGATTAACATTACTGGGGCTTTTCACGTTATCTCTATTTATAAGGTTTTGATATCCCATATGCCAGTAGGCTCTTGAGTACCTAGACTAGTAACCTAAGGTGATGATACGATTGCACTGTAATGACCATACTTGATTAGGTGAGCAATATCAAATGAAGATATAGAGGCCATACTGTTGGACTGATGTGACAACCTTATCACGTCAATCCGATTGGATTATCCGAAGCGCTTCCCTTATGGGCTTGCGTGTGTATTGGGCTTTTGGGTTTTAAGGCTAACTTTGGAAGATAATAATAATAATAATAATAATAATAATAATAATAATAATAATAATAATAATAATAATAATAATAATAATAATAATAATGATGATGATGATGATGATGATGATGATGATGATGATGATGATGATGATGATGATGATAAAATTAATAATAATAATAACAAAAACAACAACAACAACAACAACAACAAAAACTACAACACCAACAATAACAATAATAAAATTATTAATAATAACAACAACAATAATAATAACAACAACAACATTAATAATAACAAAAATAACAATAATAATTGGCTATTTAAATTTATTAATAAAATATAATATAATATTATATATTATATTTGTAATTATTTATGACTATATTGGTTCAGTTTTATACAATTTCAATAATATTTATAATAGTTATAATTTTTATTTTATATAAATATAATAACGTAATCACACTATTTAAATATGATAATAACAACAACAATACATATTCATTTATTCTTTCCAATGGTTTTCTAGATATATATTAAAAAATAATAAATATATAAAAAATAATAAAATACCTTATTCGAATAGCTAAACAATTGTGGTTTTCTTAGCTCGTTGATTGAGAATTTTGATTTACTTTTGCATTTTAAAAAATAAAATCAAGATCATTATAAAAATAAGCTAAAATTAAACATATAAAATTACAAATAAAAATTTATAAATTTTTTACTAATCTTGCACGATAATACTGAAAATATATTACCGATATATGAAAAATATATTGCCTACTTATTTAAGTTGCAAAACTTAACAGGTAATAAATATATTCTAATTGCGAGTAAATGGTGCACTCCCGTGCAAGGTTTATATAGGCAATGGCAAAAAAAATCAACTATGGAATGATGGGGAGTGGAATTTTGTGTGAAAATCGCTGAAAAGGATAACGGTATCTGCATCTGAAACTACTACCAGTCTTTTCAACGATTTTTGGCACAAAATTCCCCTGCACCTACCGACACCCAATGACAATACTGCCACCATGTGTAGCGGTTTCGTATAGGCATCCCAATTTCGTAAATAAATTCTGATATGCACTAAATTTGTAATTTAAAAAAACACATTTTAAAGAAAAAATGTTCCCTTTTATAGTGTTTTTATCTCAAAATTCATATTTATGGTATAATTTTATCCGTCAAATAGATAGAATTGTCATGTGTATGGTTGCACTAACGGTGCCCAATCAAAATGCAATATTTCAATACCTTTTTTTTAATCATCAATCCAATCAATAAAACATAATTTTAAAAGTTGATGTGGCAGCTTGTGCAGCAGAATATTAAAAAAAAAGATCTCCTTTCTCACCCTTTTTCTATCCATGGTGTTCTTCTTCTTCAAAAAATCATCAATTCTAAACATTCAAATACAAAAACCTATAAAAATTAAAAATAACATACAAAAATTAATAGTAATTTATGAAAAAAATACCTAGAGTAGCAAATATTATCATATTAGAAAGAAAAAGTAATAATGAAAATGCCTAAAATTTTTTGGCACTTCACCAACAAGATCAAGTTAAAGAAATTTTAATTTTCTTTTTCGGTAACTAAACACAAAACATAAAATATAAAGGATGAGTTGTTGTAAGAGTAAAGAAAATACCTTTAACCTAGATTTACACATATTGATCTCGGATATTGATAATTTAAAGAAAAGGTGGTTTGTATCGATAAATTAAGGACTTTTCCCCACTTGGATTGAATATACGGAGGGAAGATTTACTCTCCTCTTCGTCCTATTCTTCTTCTAATTCTTCAAAGAATTTCAGTGGAGTTAGTTTGTGAAAACCATAGAAACAGACAAAGATGCAGTTTCTTTTACAAAAAGTAATAATAAATTTGATTCCTCTATCTTTCTTCTTGCTCTTCTCCCTTTTATCTCTCCTGGTGTTCTTCTTCTTCTTCTTCTTCTTCTATTATTTTTGCCTTCAAGAATAGATTGCACTATTTCAAAACTATTTTTCCTTATTGTCAACTCTTGAACACATTAATTAAGGATTTTTTCTCTTTTTCAATTGAAAATACCCATACAAATATTTTAATTTCTTGCTATCTTTCATTTTTTTTTGTTTTCTGTAATTTTAATTAGCTATAAGCTATAAATTTTCGTGAATTTTATTGGCTTTTACTAGTTTTTCTAGATTTTGTTGCCTTTTTTCTCTGTGTATGGAAGAGAATAGAAGAAAAGAAAAAGACGGAGAATGTAGAAATAATTTTAATTTTTTTATTTTTTAATTTTTAATTTTATTTTTTAGATTTTGTTGCCACATAAGTCATTTTTTTGTCTTTTTAATTTGCTGACTTGATTGATGATTATGAAAAGGAGATTGCTGACATGTCCCAATATGATTGGTTATTGTTGTGTCATTATCCACATGGCAATTTCATTAGTTTGAAAGGAAAAATCATATGAAAAAGTGAGTTCAGAAGTAAAAATACAAACAAAAAAAAAGACTTTAGGATAAAATGAGTTAAAAAGGTACATGGTAAAATTATTCCTTTTTAAATAATTATACCTTCTCAAATCAATAATATTATAAAATTATTCCTTTTTAAATAATTATACCTTCTCAAAAATATAAAATTATAAAATTTTCACCATAATTTCATACAGGTTTGAATTATATATCCTATATACATGTAACCATGTGAATATCGTTCAAATACGGATATAAAATGTTATAATTTCTAAAAAATTGAAATATTGATATGTGGTATAATATTTTGATAAAGTTTGAGTGGGAACATGACTCTACCAATATTTATCCTAATTAATTTATGATAATTAATTCCTAATTCAAATAGGAATAAGAGTGAGAGTAGGCTTTTAACTCTTAATAACCTTTATAAATAGGGTTTAGAAAACTTAAGTAAGGTTACACTTTCTATGCAAAAATTTTCTCTCTATTCTTCTTCCTTGCTTTACTTCAAGGGGTATTTAGACTGTAAGTTAGTTGCTTTCTTCTCGGTGTACGTGCATGTAGTTGAAAGCATGTGCCAATAACATAAAAAAGAAAGATCCTTTGCTTCTGCTCGTGTTAAAGGAATATGTGCTTTAAAAGAAAAAAGTGTTTACCCATATTCATTGGATTCATGCTATTTTCAAAATTTTTTTTGTGTATTTGTATATAGAAAATTGTACGAAAAGTTTATAACCATAAATTAAATGTCGGTATTTTTGAATTTTGACCTCACCATCATTTTTTTGAACCCCAAAAACCCCCTATTGGCCGAAGATGGATCATCAAAAATTGCCTCTAATGTGGCACGTAGAGTGCACACACCACCAACGTATGGTGTGTGTCCCTCATGCACTGGCTATCTAGCAGAGTGATAAGTCACTTTGACATATGGCCCAATGGAGGCACATCATGTTGATTACTATAGTGGTGCCACGTGTCAGGATGATTTATCACTCTAACACGTGGGCCAATGAAGTGATGCCATGTGTCACTACATGTCAGAGAGACATAACATGTGGATAATTTGGGGGCTGACATATGGCACATTATGGTGCTGCCACATGTCATGCTTACATGTCACATGTGACATATGGCCCATTACCTTCATGCCATATGGTTGATTGTGGTCATGCCATGTGGCACATGTAAGTCCACCCAATTTCTATGTGGACAAATGGATGACCGCCATATGGTAGACTATGGTCATGCCAATTGCACTAGTCAGTCCACCTAGATGCCATGTGGCATCCACGTGGACTAGTAAGTGGCTGCCAGGTGTCAGACAGATCCTGGCGACACATGGCCCAATGGGGGTCATGCCACTTGATAGTATACCTTAGCTAGCGTGTGGTGCACCTATCACATATAGGGCGCATAAGGCCCACCAAATCAACTCAAATTTTTTTTAATCTGATTTTCTAAATTTTTATAATTTTTGGTCTTTTTTGAAAATTTTTTTAGGACCAAAAAATATTTTTTGGATTTTTCATAATAAAATTATTTTATAAAATTGATGAAAATTCTTTTTAAACTGCCTTCTTTAATTTTTAAATTTATTTAAAAATTATATTCTATGGATATATCCTTATTTTTTATTGAAATGAGTTCCAGTCATATATATTTGTATATGAGTGTACTTACTATTTATTTTCTATTATGTGTAACAAAAATGGTGATGATAAAGACTCTCTGTTGTCTACGGACTCCTCAGGGCATTGTTGAAGCTAATGCAAAAGTGTAAAAGGTTTGCAATATGAGGATGGACAAGAAAGCTTGAGTTGATGATATAGATGCAATAATACATCACATAATATACGTGCACGAACAAATGCACAAGTGCATTTGGCTGGTCATTTGGATAGAGAAAATGATGACAAGATCTTAGTTAAGGTGATGATCAACTCTCTTGGTCACTGTAACGCCCCGAGTTCTAAAGACCCGAATAGTATGGTTGGATCGATCCAGCTTCAGAAATGATCCACTAAAATAAATGGTTAAAAATAAAAATAATACTGATAATACTAATAAATAAAATAAAGTAATCAAATTAGTTGGGAATAATAAGAATAAGTGAGGTTCAATTCTAAGGGTCTCTAGAATTTTTGATTATGTGTAAAAAAAACAGCAATTAAAAGAGAAAAGAAGAAAGAAGAGAAGGGGAGGGAGGGGAGGAGGGAGAACAGGCCACGATCGGGGAGGGGAAGAGCATCGCCGTCCAGCCACCACCGCGTACGACTCTAACGAGGAAGCCAGATCGCCGCTGCCACGGTCCTCCGATCATCCCCGCGTGCGTTGTTTCTCTTCGGTGGCGCCACTCTTCCGTTCCTTCTCCCCCTACCATGGTCTCCTCTCTCCCTTCTTTTCGGTGATTCTTGACTGCGGTGGAGAAGGCTGACGATACCGGTGGGATCCCGAGGCTAAGGCAGTTTCTTCGATTGCTACCGCTCCTCCCCACTCGCTAGCAGCAAGTAGATCGATGATGGTGAAGGTGGGACATTTAAGTTTCGATCTAGGCTAACTCCGGTGGTCGTTGGGCGTGTGACCACCCATAGTGGAGTCCCCCGAACCAGGATCTTCAAATAGACACTGTCAGTGCATTTTTCGACGAGTCTCCGACGAAACTCCGGCGACGTTCCAGTGACGTTCTGGTGAGTACAAAATGGACAGAATGCATAAAATTTGAAGAAATAGGTATGTGACTGTGTACTATGTGCATTATTCGGTATAACATATTATTAGTTTAGGTTGTTGATAAGATTTAGTTGGAAATTTTAATATTTTGATCATGATTTAGATTTAGAATGAAAATGGGTAAGAAACTCCGTAGCACTGTTGCTGTTAGTATTTGGTTGATATGGAGTTATTGTATTTTGTTCCTCCTAGTTTAATTTGCTCCTGTTAAAGAGTTATTTGAAATACTTCGTTATGAAAGATAATAGTATTGGTTAGAACTCCTTTCAGTATGTGAATTTATTGAATAATATGTGAATATATTGAATAGTAGTGAATTGTCAGATCTTGCATGTGAGTTCTTTGGGTTGAGACTATATGTTTGCTACTTGTGTATGTAATCAGAGTGTATGAATTAAGTTTAAACTTGGATTTGCATGTAATGAGTTTGGAATAACAGTGATAGAAGGTTTTGAAGAAGCAATAAAGGCAATCATGTGAGGTACGGGATTCTAAGTATTAATACCACTTGCATGTCTGTTTTTCGTTAGTTATAATAAATCCTTGATTTGGGTTAAACCATTAAGTAGGATTTTAAGAAATCCAAGGCATGCAAGTTTAATTGGTATAGTTTAAGCTTTTAAATTCTTTACGTAAAGATTCATCATTGATGTTGAGCTAGAGTTTTGACTTATAATAGTATTCTATACACTAATTAAAGTATAAGAGTTACTTAGTTGAAAACCAGATATACAACATGTTATAAACTAATCTTGAACAATTCGGTATTAAAGAATGATTTGATATCCATAACTAATGGTACAACAGTTAATTATAAGGGAATACACAATGTGAATGCTTAGCAGTTAGATGATGAATGGTTATCTTTCTAGTTCCATGAAAAAGTATTTCTATTTCATGAGTAAATTTAGTTGAGAAATCAAATTAATATATTTATTTAAAGATAAGTGACAATATAAACTTGTGGTCCAATTGGTTATAAATGTGAAACTATCACAGTTGATGAGTAAATGGCAGTGAGGAGTTACTATCATATATATATATATATATATATATATATATATATATGGCATAAAGTCCTATAAGTGTAGAATGCTCTTCTATACAATTAAGCTAGACTATAAAAACATTCATGGTTAAATATGCTAGTATTATTATGAACCTTCAAATAATTTTTGTTAATTATATTACTCTAATTAGAAGAGATTAACAAGTTAAGCCAATGCCTTAATTATCATTATTATATAATGGTATAGGAATGTGATATGATATAAAATTTAATATTGCCCTTAGTATTCAGTGGTTGATCCATGACCCTAGGATATAATGGCTAGCCATAGGGACCTGTATACTGCGGTAAAATTATCCAGTAAGAATTTTTAGCGAGGCATGTCTACGATTTCGTGGTCACCTCACCCATACAGTCATACAGTAATTTCATACAGTCATACAGCCCCCGTCCCGCATATCCGGTTCGAGGATTTCCACTGATGACAACTAGGGGCAAAATGGTAATTACATGATAAAGTAAGGGTAAAATGGTAATTTGACATAAAAAGAAAAGTGTAGTAAAACCTATACTTATAGTGTTTAGCACTTATGTGTATCGATATATATATATTTGTGTAATTATGTAACTATATATGAGTATAGTAAGGAATATATTACTATTTTTATTTTGGAAATGACTTTACCAATAATAATATACTGATTATGTGTATCAATTGCCTACAAATGCATGATTTATAGTATAGGGCCATTCTTAACTTTCAATATGAATAATTTAGAATATAGCAAATATTTATAATGATGATTTAAATGTATTTGAAATGATTAAAACAGCAGTAATTATAAGAATGGAGGTACCATGATAATGAATTTTTATGAATGTGCATTAGTATGTGAAGTTTGATTTGAAATATAGACATTATGTTGATTTGGTGATGTTTTCTCACTTTGGATTAAATAAAACTTGAAAATGTTATGTTGAACTATAGAGTAGAAAAACTACGTGGTTCTGATTCCCTAAATGGGATACGTAGGAAGCTTGAGAATTGATGTCTCAAGTCCGAACCAAATTATATTCATATAATTATATACGTGGTAATAAGTACATTGGATCCTGATAATGAAATTCTTATTTATATAATAATGTATATGAGTATATGTTTATAATTATGGAAAACTAAGTTTCTATGTTGAGGCCAATTATATGACTTGTGTCAACGTGACTTGTATATGAAGAAATTTATAATATATGTATAAACCATGTAATGGATTATAAAAATTTGTTATAAGTGGGCATTTATTTAAACATTAGATGAAATTATAGAAGTGTTGTGTTGTTGATTGAAGATCTGGAGTTGGAGGAATGATATTGGGAGTGAAAAATTAAGTTGTTGTAGGTTTGGGTAGCATGAATTTTAAGCTGTTATGCTGTCAAAATTTTATTTAATTGCTTAGTAAAATTTATAGCATTTGAAGTGACAATGAATTGAGATTCTAAAAGTAGTTATAAAATCTTAGAAATGTTTTATATCTTCTTTTTCACAGGAAATAGCCATTAATAAGGGGAGATCTTGTTGAAATTTTGATAGAATAAATAATATGTTAAATTAATAACCTATTTAAATTTAGACAAACCTTAGAGTTGATCCTTTCAAAGAGATCCAAACCCGGGTGTGACATCCGATATTCAGGTCTTTTAACTGGCCGGGGTACAGGGTGTTACAGTTACCATCAAGATATGAGGAACTTGATGGTAGATATATGAACTGTAGAAAATGGAAATTATAAGAGATCAATTATCCATTTTTTGCTCAAAGGCAACCAAAAGGGGAGTGTTGAGGAGCAACATCAAATCTAAGATGGTGCTTAGAAGTGGATGTATTTTGTATCGTCTATGGCTACATGATCGAGTTTATGGCATTCCTTATCAATTATATAAGATGGTCAAAGATTCATTTCACATTACGATGCTAGTTCTTAGACGTACTAATCTCTTTGAGTAGTTGACATGAGTGTCATGTTTATTGGTTAGCAAATTTTTGAGATAGGATTTATGTTTTCTATTATTATTTCAAGACAAGTGTGTCTTATCTTAATTTGTTTCCTTTTAAGATTGTTGGATGTTTATGATTGATTGAATAAATAAGTTTATTTATCTTTTGGATATTACATTGGCATTTGACTTTTGTTATAAATGTGTTTGTTTATTTGTTAATTGCTAATTTGCTTGCAATATTTTATGAGTAAAATGATTGTATGATAATTGAATGGAGACTTAGATTATCTAGTTTATAATATCCTTTAATTAATTTTAAGGACTTAATATCTAACAATTAAGATTTACTATGTATGAAACTTTAACCTGTAAAGTTAGATATTAGGACTCAGAGGGTAATTGGATACAATAAATAGCCTTTTCAAATTTAGGCCTAATAGATAGCTTTATTAGGTTACTTTTTAGATGCATAGTAAATAGCATATATTGCCTAATTCTCCTTTAATAATGTGCAATTTTATTCCGTTAGAGATTAAAAGATCTAAAAATGGCCACTGCTCCCAAATCTATTATTGTTGAATTAAACAAATATATGAAATTAAATGGTGATAATTATGAGATATAGAGTATGAAAATCTAGTATGTGCTTAAGGAGCAAGAAGCTCTAGACCTTTATGTTCGATTATGGCTAAACCTAAGGACAGACCACTACCCAGCATAGGCAGGACCAAGATACTTACATGGCACAAAAAAAGAAGAATTTCACTACCCACATCATATTGCTCAATGCAATGGATGATGACATTACTAAGCAATTCTGCAAGTATCAGAATGCAAAAGATATGTGGATCACTTTTCAGAAAAAGTTTGAAGGTGTGTCTCTGACTAAACTACGATCATTGACGATCAAGTTTGATACTTATCAAAAGAAGTTTGATCACACAATGTGGAAATATCTGAGAGAGATAGAAAATATGATTTTAGAGCTTAGTGAGGCTAGTTATAAGCTAATCGATGAGCAACAAGTCTTGGCTGTCATCCTTCTTTATCCAGGAGTTGGAAGCATATGAAGATGCAACTAACTCATATGGACAACATAAAGATATTTAGGGATGTTTCTTATCATCTTGAACTAGAAGAAGATCGTCTAGTGTGATTAAGGTCAATATTGAAGTGCATGTGGCACGGTCCCATACTGGTGGAACAAGTTCTAACCAGAACAAGAGAAAAAGGTTCAAGAATCATGGTAAAGATAAGGCTAAGGAGCTTAAAAAGCAAAAAGTGAGATAGAATGCTAATAGGTCCAAACATAAGAAGAAAGTGAACATTTCAAAAGTAAAGTACTTCAATTGCCAACAGAAAGGACACTATGCAAAAGATTGCATTGTGCCCAAATAGGTAGACTATTCTGACTCAAAAGTTAGTGAAATTTGTGTATCTAGTTCTATTTGTCTAACTAATTTTCATCCTTTGTGGGTGATAGACTCAGGAGCTACGAACCATGTGACAAGGGATCGAGATGCCTTTAACGAATTCTGATAAATCATAAATAAGCCAAATAGATATATATGGGAAACAATGCCAGAGTGGCAATTGAAGGGATTGGTACATGAAGATTAGTTTTGCATGAAGGCCGAACCTTACTCCTACATGATGTACTCTATGCACCAAAAATTCGTAAGAATTTAGCTTTTGTCATAGTCGTGATGAGAATTGGTTTTGATTTGCACTTTAAAGATGATAGTATGTATTTATATTTGGATGATGTTTATTATGGTTCTGGTTTTATTTCAAATTATTTCATTATTATGGATATTGATCCTGATTATTTGAATAATACTAGTTTTTCCTTAATTTCTTCTTCTACTTCACATAGTTATGAGAATAATGTGAAATTATGGCATGCTAGGTTAAATCACATTGGGTAAGATTGAATGAGTTGGTTAGCCAAAGTATGTTTATTAGATAACCTTAATAAAATTGATTTACCTACTTGTGAACGTTGGTTAAAAGGAAAACTAGTTAGGAAACCATTCAAAAAAGAAAATAAGGCCAAATTTCCATTGCAATTAATCCATTTTGATGTATGTGGTCCAATAAATGCAAGGACAAGGCATAGGGCCTACTATTTCATCACATTTATAGATTACTATAAAAGATATGGTCATGTCTACTTGCTTTCTCACAAATCAGAAGCATTGAGTTACTTCAAAAGTTATATGAACTCAGTAGAAAATCAGTTAGAAAGAAATAAGCTTTAAAAAATGATAGAGATCGGGAATATCTTTATAATGAATTTAAAGTTTCATGTGATAAAAAATGAATTAAGCATCAGTTGTTGATAATCATAAATTATGACTATAATATCAGTATGTTTTTAGGTGTTTAATATTTTATTTTAGTGTTAATTTGTTTAATTTTATGTTTAATTTCTTAATTTCTGTATTTATGGACTTAATTGTAATTTTTATATTCTTAGGGACTTAATTGAAGAAAGAAGAAAATTTTATTGAAAAAGAAGGAATCTATTTGATTTAATTCTTTTAAAGAACGAATGCACGTTTAATCCAATAGCATTCTCTTCTATGGAGTAGAATTTTTATCTATAGAGGAGGATTTAAAGATAAAGATGAAGATACTCACCTCGGTAGAGGGAATTTTCCCTCTACCAAGGGAAGCATGGCAAGGACAGAATACAGAGGCTTTCTCCTCGATGGAGGGACTTTTCCCCCTACCGAGAAAACCCAAAAGACATAAAAGAAATCAATCTACTCGGTGGAGGGTTTTCTCCCTTTACCGAGGTAAGAAGTTCAATTACGATCAAATTTTATTTTTTCTAGAACATGATGTTTATTTGCAGCAGGTTTCTTCCTATTTGAGAATTTTTTAGCAAACAAAAGCACTAATATATAAAAAGCACGAATTTTAAAGAGGGGGGTTTTTCTTTAGAGTTATTTTTAGGGTTTTTATTCTTACTTTCATAAATTAGGGTTTATTTTTGTCTTCTAGCTTAGTTTCTCTATTTTCTTAGTTTTTAATTCTATAAAAGACTCAAGTTTTCTACTGGTGTTCCAAGAAATCATCAAGAGCAAATTTGAAGCTTCATGAGTATTGTATCTCTTCATTTTTGTTTTTCTTTAGTTTTAATAATTTTTGGTAAGTAGTTTTCTTTATTTTTGCTGAGGGAAACTTGAACCCTCATACTTTTATTGTAATGACTTAGTTTAAGCTTTAATTTAATGCAAGTTTGATTATTTCTTAGTTTTTAAGCAACTTCTTATCTTTGATTGCTATTAGGTTGATTATTAACTTATTTGATTAATAGTTGATAATTGATTTAACTATGATCTATGATATGCATGCTCTTGGGTTAAATCATTAGTATTGATGCATGATTATTTTCAGAATTTGAGATAATTGTGGGTTGGTAAGAGTGGATTAAAACTAAGAATAAATTGAATTTAAGTTTGCTTCAAAAAGAGTTTAATGGATGTCTAGGAGTTTAAAACCAGATCTTTATGCTAAGCTTTGGATTATTCCTAATAAGAAAATTTAATACTTAATAAGAAAATTTAATACTTAGAATGATAGTTTGAATAAGATATCTGAATTTATTTAACTAGTTTTTCTATAATCACTTGTATTACTTTTGATTTGAATCATTGCAATGGAAGTTGAGGTGGATATTTCCTTTAGCATAAGTGTTTTAGATATTACTATGTGTTTAATTTATGTTAGTCTAGTTTTTGTTTTTGTTTTGCTTTATTGTTAATTTAATTTAGTTCTTGCTTTCAATTCAAAAACTTGGAAAATAATCTCAGAATAATTCAACTCAAATATAGATATGTTACTTAGCAATCCATGTTCCCTTTGGTATGATATTCAGGGTCTTAATCTTATTTTTATATATTACTAGTCGATCTAGTACACTTGCTAAATACCAAATAAGTTTTTGGCTCTATTGCCGGGGAAACATTAGCGTTTAGTTGTTTGTTTTTAGATTTTGAAGTGAATTTTGTGTGTTTTTCTTCTTCCTTCTTATTATTTATTCTTTTATTAATTTTATTCTTTTATTCTTTGTAGGTGTCAACAGTTGATGGTAAGAGGCAATCCAGTTTTGCCTATTAACCCTGAAATTGAGAGGACATTTTATTTGATTATGATATTAAGGCAAATAGATATGAATCTAGGAGATTAGGGATGCAATAACCTTAATGACCTGCCTATAGAGGATCCACCTTTGATAGAGGAGCAAGGCATGAATAACCAAGCTCAAGGGAATGAGTTTAGGCTTAAAACCATTAGAGACTATGCTACTCGTAGGTAGAATGAGGAACATAGGACCATTATGCTACCTAGAAATCAACATTTTGATTTGAAACCCACTACTATCACCATGGTCCAAAAGAATCAATTTTTAGGATAAAAAATTGAGGATCTAGCCCAACATTTGAATATTTTTCTAGAGATTAGAGATACAGTGCAAATACCAATTATGTCTATAGATGCTATTAGGGGTAAGTTGTTTCCTTTTACTCTCATTGTTAAAGCAAGGGACTAATTGTAAATGCTACTCAATCGATCCATTAGATCATAGGACTAGATGCAGGAAAAAATTTTAGTCCGATTCTTTCCACCCACCAAAATAGCCATAATTAGGAATAGTATTTGTAATTTTCATAAGTTTTATAAGAAGCCATTTTATGAGGCTTAGGAAAGATTTAGGGGACTTCTCAAAAGTTATCCACACCATGAAATTATTGTACATCAATTAATGTCTACTTTTTATGCAGGTGTGAATTAGACAACTAGGTCTCTCCTAGATGCAGCTTCAAGTGGAAGTTTTATGAATAAGGTACCTAAGAAGTTTTCCAATTACTTGATGAGATGGCTACCAATGATGCTCAATGATCAAGCATAAGAACCACACAAAAGAAGTAAGCAGTACACAATGTAGATGAGTTAGTTATGCTAAGGGCTCAAATGGAGTTGTTGAAGAAGGAGTTAAATGGTTTAAAGGTACAAAATGTGTCATCTTTATCTCAACCATGTAATACTTATACAGGGACACATGTAGCACCTGAAAATAAGAGTGAGGAAGGTTCGGGTATATTAGTAAAATAAGTGAATGCATTAAACCCTTATAACAATACTTATAATCCTAGAGGGACATATCACCTTAATTTTTCAGGAAGAGAAGGGAACTATGTATCTTCATCTAATAATCAACTTAGGGCTCCCTTTAACCAAAATGTAGCTTTCCATAACAACAACCATCAACCACACCAAGCTCAAGCCCAACCACACTATCCATCCATATATTAAGCTCCATCATATCAACCTCTAGGTTTTCAAGGTAGACCTTAACCCTTACAGGATAGGAAACCTAATTTAGAGGAGATGTTTGCTAGTTTTATGACTACCCAATCCATATTTATGGCCAGTCAAGATGTTAGATGGAAATCTCAAGATGTTTGGATGATAAATCAAGATGCCTTAATTAGGAAATTAGAAATTCAAGTAGGAAAACTTGCAAATTCTCTCTCAAATAGGTCCCATGGCATTTTTCAATCTAATGTGGACCAAAATCTAAAAGAAGAAGCAAAGGCAATCATCTTGAAAAGTGGAAAAAAGGTAAAAGAAACTAAAAATGGTAAAAATTCTTCAGAATTGGTAGAACCAACAATAGAGGTAAGTATTAATAAACTCGATGTTAATAATGAAATGCCTACTGTTATTGAGAAAAGTAAAGGTAAGGAAAAGCTTGTTTCTACTGTACTTGATAATTCTAGATTATCTTATCCATCTCTAGCTAGGAAAGAAAAGTACAATGAATAGATAATTAGATTTTTAGACATGTTTAAAATGTTATGTGAATTTACCATTTGCTGAAATTTTATTACACATGCCTAAATATGCTAATTTTATGAAAAGCTGTGTTTTAATAAGAAAAAGCTAAAGGGTGTAGGAATGGTTCAATTATCTAAAAATTGTAGTGCAATTTTAATGAAAAAAATTCCTAAAAAATTAAAGGATCCTAGTAGTTTTACTTTGCCATGTGAATTAGAAGGGAATTTTATTGGTCATGCATTATGTGTTTTGGGTGCTAGTATAAACTTGATGCCTTATTTAATTTACAGGAAATTAAATTTGGGAGACATTAAGAAAACCCAAATGACACTACAGTTAGCAGATAGATTAGTGAAAAGGAAAAAGGGCATAATAGAGGACTTATTAGTAAAGGTTGAAAATTTCATATTTTCGGTTAATTTTATAGTAATGGATATGAAGGAGGATCTTAAGGTGCCATTGATAGTGAGAAATCCATTTTTGAACATAGCAAATGTATTGATTGATATATATGGACAAACGGTTACTTTGAGATTCAATGAGGAAGATATGGTCTTTAATGTTAATAAGGTGATGAAACACCCTTTTTATGACTTTGAAGAGTCTGTTTGCTTCATATATAGTGTTCAAGAATGTCTAAAAGAGAAACAAGAGGAAATTTTGTTAAATGATGCATTGCAAGACTGTTTGATGCATTCAAAGAATAAGGAGGAAGCTGGGAAAGAAAGAAGAAGAGCTGATATAGGAGCTCGAAAAAGAGCATGATGAGGAAGGAACAAAGGAGGATGAATTGTCCCCTCATAAGGGAGAAAACAATTTTGAACTTAAAATCATTCCTTCACATTTAAAATATGTATTTTTAGAAGATAATGCAAAACCAATAATTATTTCTTCACTTTTGACAGGTTTGGAAGAAGAGATGCTTATAGAAGTATTGAAGAAGCATAAAAAGCAATTGGTTGGGAGACATCTAACTTGAAGGAAATTAGTCCTAGTTATTGTACACATTGAATACCTATAGAGAGTGATTTCATGCCAGTGGTACAACCCCAAAGGAGACTCAATCCAGCTATACAAGAAGTAGTGAAAAAAAAAGATACTTAAACTACTTGATGTAGGTATTATTTATCCCATTTCTAATAGTATTTGGGTGAGTCCAGTATAATATGTTCCTAAAAAGGGGGGTATGGCTGTGGCAACTAATGAGAAAAATGAACTCATCCCAACAAGCACAGTGATGGGATAGAGGGTGTGTATAGATTATAGGAGGTTAAACAATGCCACTATGAAAGATCATTTTCTTTTGCCCTTTATTGATCAAATGTTAGAGATTAGCTAGAAATAGATTTTATTGCTTTTTTAGATGGTTATTCGGGGTATATGAAAATATCTATAGCCCCAGAAGACCAAAAAAATATCATATTCACATGCCTTTATGGCACATTTTCGTATAAAAGAATGCCATTTGGTCTTTGTAATGCCCCAACCATCTTTCAAAGATGTATGATGGCCATATTTTATGATTTTATAGAAAAATTCATGGAGATTTTCATGGATGACTTTACTTTATATGGTCATAATTTTGATTCTTGTTTGAATAACCTTACATTGATCTTAGAAAGATGTAAAGAAACTAACCTTATTCTCAATTGGAAAAAATGTCAATTTATGGTGAGGGAAGGTATAGTTCTAGGGCATAAGATCTTTGAAAAAGGAATTGAAGTAGATAAGGCTATAATTGATGTGATTGCTAAATTACCTCCCCCTGCAAGTGTTAGAGGCATTAGAAGTTTCCTTAGTCCTGCTGAATTTTATCATCGATTTATTAAGGATTTTTCTAAAATTGCAAAACTACATTCTAATTTACTACTTAAAGATGTTGCATTTAACTTTGATGATGAGTGTTTGCAAGCTTTTAATTTATTGAAGCAAAAGCTAATTATAGCACCAGTTATAGCAACACAAGATTGGACTTTACCATTTGATATAATGTGTGATGCTAGTGATTATGCAGTGGGAGTAGTTTTAGGCTAGAGGAAGGAGAAGATTTTTCACACAATTTACTATGCCAGCCACACACTTATTGGAGCTCAAGTGAATTATACCACCACGAAGAAGGAGTTATTAGCAGTAGTATTTTCTTTTGAAAAATTTAGGCCATATCTCTTAAGATTTCAATTCACAGTGTGGTCGAATCATATGGATCATTGATACCTCTTTGCTAAGAAGGATTCTAAATCGAGGCTCATTATATGGATTTTGCTACTGTAGGAATTTGATGTAGAAATCAAGGATAAAAAAGGAGCTGAAAATTTTATAGCTGACCATCTATCTAGATTGGATCATGCTTATATTGAAAATAGAGAAATTTTTTATTTTTTTCCTAATGAACATATTTATACTATTTATTCCTATGTAGGTTCAGTTCCTTGATACGCTAATAATGCTAATTATCTTGTAAGAGGTTACCTACCAAAGGATTTCTCTTGGCAACAAAAGAAGAAGCTAAAAGTGGATGCAAAGCATTATCTTTGGAATGAACCTTATTTGATCAAGATATGTCCGGATCAAGTGCTTAGGAGAAGTGTTCCGGAGAAAGAGCAAGAGGATATCATGAGATAATGTCACAGAGGAGAGGTTAGAGGTCACCATGGACCAAATCTCACTGTACAAAAAATTATACAAATCAAGTTTCTTTTGGCCTTCTCTTTTTGTTGATGTTAAGCCTTTTAGAGTTATGTGATAGGTGCCAACGAGTAAGAAATATATCTAAGAAGGATGAGATGCCCATGAACAATACATTAGAAGTTGAAATTTTTTTATGTTTGGGGTATCGAATTTATAGGGCCATTTTCGAACTCATGTGGATTTGAGTATATCTTAGTTATTGTGAATTATGTGAGTAAATGGGTAGAAGCAGTAGCCACTAGGACATGTGATTCTAGAGTTGTGCTTGAATCCCTTAGAAGGGATACTTTCACTAGGTTCGAGGCACCAAAGGCTATTATAAGTGATAGAGACAAGCATTTTGTCAACCATCAATTCAGAACATTGCTTAGAAAATTTGGTGTCAAGCATAAAATAACAACCCCATATCATCCTTAAGCAAATGGACAAGTGAAAGTGTCTAATAGGGAACCGAAATCAATCTTAGAGAAAACAGTAAATAGTGTTAGAAAGATTGGTCTCAAAAGTTAGATAAGGCTCTCTGGGCCTATAGAACTGCATATAAGACCCCTATAGGCATGTCTTTATTTAGGTTGGTTTTTAGAAAGCATGTCATTTGCCGATTAAATTTGAGCATAAGGCATACTGGACAACAAAACTGCTTAACTTTGATTTGAGATGTGTAGGGAAAAAAAAGTTTACAGCTCAATGAACTTGTTGAGTTTTGACATTGGTCTTATGACAATGCAGCCCTTTACAAGGAGAAGACAAAGCATTGGCATGACAAAAGGTTAAATCTAAAGGAATTCGCTTCCGAGATGCTGGTCTTATTATACAATAGTTGAATGAGGTTGTTCCTAGATAAGCTAAAATCCATATGGATTAGGCCATATAAAGTATTGTCAAGTAATGAATTTGGAGTGGTGACCATCAAGAGTCTGAAGGATGGGCGTGAATATAAAGTCAATGGTCATAGACCGAAGCCTTATCACATTAGGCAAGTGGAGGTTACTAAAGCAACCATGGTTTTTCAGGACTATTAATAGGGTTCTAAAAGTCCAATTGAGGACTTGCTAAACTCATAACTAAACTCCTTCCTTACCTTAGTTTGTCTTATTTGGTGTTGTTTTGATTAGTTTTTGTTCTGTGCTATTAGTTTGTGTTATTTGGCTTTGTTTTGTTTGTTGCAATGTGAGTCAATTTGTTTTTGTTTAGTGCTTAAGTGTTTTATGAAGTAAAATATGAAAAATTCAGACTTAAAGTTGGGAGAAAATCTCATTATATTATATAAGCAGTGACTTTGTGTTGTGATTTTGTGCAGTTACGGCATATTTAGTGTTGGGAGCATTTTTAACTTGATTGTACATAGAAGAAATTTTTTTTGCTAAGTGCTTAAGTTCTTGGGTGGAATCATTATTTAGTTGAAGAGGAATTAATTAAGGGAGTAATGCAAATTGAGTGAACATCAAGTTAAAAATTAAGTTTGAGGTTTATTGTGCATGGAAGACAAAAGAAAAATGTTTAGTAAATGTGGACCCAAGAGCACTTACTCAGTAAAGTGAAAATTCACTCCACCGAGTGCCATACAACTCGATAGAGTGGATTTTTACTCCACCAAGTTCTTAAAAAATTCCCAAACTTGATTTTTTTCCACGTTTGTTCCAGTGCATTGCCACTCGATAGAGTGGATTTTCACTCCACCGAGTGCCACACAACTCGGTAGAATGGATTTTCACTCCATCGAGTCCTTCAAAATGCTCATACCTAATTTTTTTCCACTTTTGTTCCAGTACATTACCACTCGGTAGAGTGGATTTTCACTCCACCGAGGTGATTCACCTCACCCTCACCCATTCAATTAAATCAGGTGGTATTTTGTATCTATTAAGTGAATATTTAATGTGGTTACACAATCATTGATATTAACTGCAGATTTGATTTGTTTAGCAGACCGCCATGTTAACTAATCGTAGTGCCTTATATGTCATTCAAGTTATTACTCGATGATCTTGATACATCATTTTTTTAGGTAATTAGTTGAGCATGATATTAGTACACTTGCATGCAAATTGCACTGGGTTCACTCATTGTTTAAGGCTGAGTTTTATTTTCAAATTTTGTCTTGCATATGGTGGAAATTGCTTGAGTTTAACTTAGTTTTTTGTATGCTCACTCAATTTACACACTCCCTCAACCAAGACACTCATATCAAGCTATAGTTTATCTTCAATTTCCATCGTCATTCTCATCCAGTAAGTACATTTTGCATTGCTTAATTCTTTAGCTTCATTGCTTAGACTAATTGGAATAAATTGGTGTGGCTCTATTGTTCCTTAATATAAGTTTGCTTAGAGCTTAATTTTGAGTTAGATTTAGTTTCAATTACATTCTAATTACTCTTAGATTACTTGTTGTTTGAGATCGAACTTGATTTCAATTGTTAACTTGATATTGGTTGTGATGGTATTTGAAATTGGCTTAGTTATTTTGTGCTTACCATGACCAATTAAAAATCCTTCTTTTCATTTTATTTAGCCAAACTATCACTAATTATCCTTAGACTTGAGATTATCTACTTGCACATTAATCTCAATCATGCAACATATTAATATTGTACTTTGAGCATTAAAGCAAGTTTGGCCTAGGTGCATTTCTTCACATGGCCACTATGATTTTTAGGCCTTGATTTTCGTACTATTTTAGCTCTAGAGGCATGTTGGAATTGTTCACTCAATTTCATTGATCTCATGTCTCCTTATGGCTTGATTGTAGTTCTTTGCTTGTATTAGTGTTGCTTTAAGTTAAGTGTAGTATTGCTATAATCTCCATCTCTCTTGAGCACTTACTTGTTCATAAAAATTTGTGCAGTGAACCGATATTTTTGCTACTTTGCTGAGGACGGCAAAATTTTAAAGAGGAGAATAAAGCGTAGCTAAATTTAGTTTTGAACTGAGAAGTTCAAGAAAGATCTTTAATCTTGCTCATGAATTATTTTAGTTATTTTGTTTTTGTTTTAGTTTGGTTTGTGATTTTTGCATGTTAATTGAGTAGGTTTAGTTCAATTATCATGTATTGTACATTTAGTTTAGTTCGTCCTAGTTTATTCTCAAAATTGAATATGTTGAATTTTAACTTAGAATGTGTAATGGTCAAAATCTCTATTTAGCATTAAGGCAAGCATGTTGTTTAATAGAATTTTAGCTAGTTTAGCATTCAATTTGAACTATATTTGTTAGTTTTCACTTTTTAAATACTAAAGCCAGTTCTAAAATAAGAAGAAAAACTAGTGCATTGTAGTAGTTGAGCAAGGAATTTTAGGCCATATCTCTTAAGATTTCAATTCACACAATTTACTATGCCAGCCACACACTTATTGGAGCTCAAGTGAATTATACCACCACGAAGAAGGAGTTATTAGCAGTAGTATTTTCTTTTGAAAAATTTAGGCCATATCTCTTAAGATTTCAATTCACAGTGTGGTCGAATCATATGGATCATTGATACCTCTTTGCTAAGAAGGATTCTAAATCGAGGCTCATTATATGGATTTTGCTACTGTAGGAATTTGATGTAGAAATCAAGGATAAAAAAGGAGCTAAAAATTTTATAGCTGACCATCTATCTAGATTGGATCATGCTTATATTGAAAATAGAGAAATTTTTTATTTTTTTCCTAATGAACATATTTATACTATTTATTCCTATGTAGGTTCAGTTCCTTGATACGCTAATAATGCTAATTATCTTGTAAGAGGTTACCTACCAAAGGATTTCTCTTGGCAACAAAAGAAGAAGCTAAAAGTGGATGCAAAGCATTATCTTTGGAATGAACCTTATTTGATCAAGATATAAAGCTCGGCTAGTCACAAAGGGGTTTACGCAATAGGAAGGGATTGACTATGAGGAGTCTTTCGCACCTGTTGTAAGATTTACGCCTATAAGGTTAATTTTGCCCTTAGTGGCTAGTTTAAACCTAAAGCTACATCAAATTGATGTAAAGATTACTTCCCTTAATGGAGGATTAGATGAAGAAATCTACATAAAATAACCTGTAGGTCTCATTGAAAAAGGCAGCAAATATAAGGTTTGCCGATTGAAAAGATCAATCTATGGCCTTAAACAGTCTTCAAGACAATGGTATTTGAGATTTCATGAGACAAACATGTTGAATGGGTTCAACATGATTGATGAAGACCATTGTGTTTATCACAAAAGCTCTAAAGGCAAATTTGTCATTTTAAATTTGTATGTAAACGATATACTCATAGCAAAAATTGACAAAGAGTACATAAATGAAACCAAAGGTCGGTTGACCTCCAACTTTGAAATAAAAGATATGGGTCAAGCAGACTATATTCTTAGAATTAAAATTCCAAGAGATCGTTCAAGAAGGTTGCTATCTCTTTTGTAAGAGACATATATCAACAAAATCCTTGAATGATTCAATATACAACGTTGCAAACCTATTGGTAACCATATTGCCAAAAATCAGTTTTTTAGCAAGAGCATATGTCCAAAGACACCAGAAGAAATGGAACACATGAGGAACATTTCGTATGCTACTATTGTGGGTAGTCTAATGTATGCAATGTTGTGTACAAGACCTAATATATGCTATACAGTGGGCATACTAAGCAAATATCAGTCTAACCCAGGTGAAACACATTAAAAAGCAATAAAAATGATACTTACATACCTCAAAGGTACCACAGACTCTATTATCTGTTATCAAGGCAAGGATCTGCGATTGAGAAGATACATAGATGCTGACTGGGAAGGAGATATGGATGAGATGAAATTCACTTTAGGATTCATTTTCTTGCTTGGAAAGTGTGCCATCTCATGGAGTAGCAAAAAACAAACATGCATAGCCCTATCAACAATGAAAGCTAAATTTATCGCTTCTTCAACTGCAATACAAGAAGAAATTTGGTTAAAAAGTTTATAGACCATTTAAGAGTAATTGCTTTAAGGGAACTAGTGATCGTCCATAATGATAGTCGGTCGTCGATAGCTTATATCAAAAATCCAAAATTTTATAGTAGAACCAAACATATTGACATTAAGTATCATTATACGAAAGATATAGTTGCACAAAGAGAAGTGAACTTACAGTACATTTTCATGTAAGATATGATAGTAAATCCCCTGACTAAGCCTGTATCGAGAGATGTGTTTAAGAGATGCATTAGATCTCAGGGTTTATATAGGATTTGAGTTGTACTATTTTATTATGTAATCCTTTAATATTATTATTTATGAATAATAATAAAGTTCATTATTTGGAAATACATGAGTGTGAATATTTATATGTGAACATTTACTGTTATTTATTATATGATTGAGTATGTCAAATAGAGAAGTAGCCCACTCATATGGGTGTTTACCTTAGTTTTGACAATGAGTTAACAAAGACTAAGATAAGGCAATTTTTAAGTATATGGTGAACTTGATAGCCTGTTCAAAATAAAAATGCCATTTTACAGAAAATACAATATTAGTCTTGTTAAGGTGCAAGATAATGACATATATAAGGTTGTATGCTTTGGATTGAGATCCATATTGGATTAAGTATAATCCTATGATAAGTTAAATGTAACTGTCATATTTTATTCTTAAAGCCAAACCTAGTCCTGAAGAGGGAGACTAAAGTTGGATGCTTTAGTGCGTCACAACCTTATACTTCTGTATGGTGTTGAAATATATTTTGCAAGACATGTGCTCCTCAAAAGGAAGGAAAGAACACCATAACACATGTTTCATACCATATGTGCTTATGTGACCGAGAGATAGGAATTTCATAAGTGAATTATCTCAACTTTTCCTAGTGTGAGACTTTATTGAATAATGACTCTTAAAACCCTTAACTTATCCTTGAAGTATGGTTTAGTATAGCTAGCTTAATTAGTCTCTAAAACGGTTATGGAATAATTCAGCCTGACAGGTCTAATTAGAAAAGCGAGTTGAATCATAATGGATGGCATATAGTAAGAGGGAAAGATAGCCTTCTGATCACATTTAATAGTTTTGATTCATCATGCCTATTGTAGTCTTTATGAGTAGAGACATAATAGTAAGCACGAAAATTATTTTATGAGATCATAAGTTAAAATAGTAAATGTGAGAAGGTAATCTGGGATTGAGCATACATCAAAAAGAAATATCTTGCTTTCACTTTTCGAGATACTACATATCCCTAACAGGTGTGTAGCACTAGTGCTCTCGATGTATGTCTATCTACCTATATAACTGAAGGTGTTGACTAGAAAACGTTCCATCATGTGCGAGTGAGAGATGATAGAGTTTGGGTGCGCCCATGACTCTACCAATATTTATCTTAATTAATTTAGGATAATTAATTCCTAATTCAAATAAGAATAAGAGTTATACTAGAGTTTTAACTCTTAATAACCTCTATAAATAGGGGTTTAGAAAACTTAAGTAAGGTTACACTATCTACGCAAAAATTTTCTCTTTATTCATCTTCCTTGCACTCCAAGGGGCATTTAGACTAAAGGTTAGTAATTTACTTCTCGGCATACGTGAATGTGGTTGAAAGCCTGTACCAATAACATGAAAATAAAGATCACTTATTTTCGCTTATGTCAAAGGAATCTATGTTTTAAGAGGTAAATGCGTTTACTCATATTCATTGGATTTATGCTTTTTGGGTGCATATATGCCATCATATTCATTAATAAAATTTTTTATATAATTAATAATTATATTGTAAAATTATAAGAAAATATAATTATAAAGTTATAACTTACTTTATTCACGTAATATTAATTATTGAATAGATAAAAAAAAGCTGATAACCAACCAGTACGAAAATGAGCTCCAAATTGGTATAGAACTCCACATAGAAGATCAATAAAACTTATTCTGGCAGCGAAAGTTTAACATTTTTGTTTACTGATATATGTATATAAGTTGTATATGTAAGTTCAACAATTTTTGTTTATTATTATAAGAATGAAAAAGAAACAAAATACCATGAAAGAAATTATAGCTCTAATCATAATTGATCAGTTAGTGGCAAGTGCACCAAATCAACAAGTAATAAAATGGAATATTTTTAAGACCACAAGTATCGAATCCAAGAGAAACGAATTGGTGCAACAAATGTTGATTGATTGATTAGATGTGTTTAAAGAATTTCCCAATTGTTGTTGGTTGTGTGTAATTAGCAATAAAAACAATTAACATTAAAGGTGAATAAATTGCAAAATGTGACTTAACAAGGAATTTAAAATAGAAAATATAAGATGTGTGGATTAACAATTACTAAAAGCATTTTACAGGAATCTAATCCTCCCCATTCCCATGCAAGGTTCATTTTAATATAAAATCATACATTTCAGATGTGGAAAATCCAGCTAAACCCCTAGTATCTCATTTTGGAGCCTATTACTCTAACTACCTGGTATTCCATTCTGGAGCCTACCCAATAGCGAGCATAAGCATGGGTCCCAAGACCTAGGTCTAACCTGATATCCCATTTCAGAGCCTACTAGTTCAAAACCTATTCATTTTCCTCTCTTTTCTGAAGTTACAACACATAAACCCTAAATCTAACAGCTCCCATTCTGGAAACGCCATTAAAACTACAACAAATATGAAATAAAATAAAGCATACATGATATAAAAACTAAACAAGCATTCATCCATCAACTTGAATAAGATTGACAAAATAAATCCTTGTAAAACATACATATCAAGATAAGTACAAGGGAAAAGAAACATATGAAATATATATAAAGTAACTAAGTTCATATCCCTTACATAGCTGAGGGGATTCAAAAATCCCCAAGCAACAAAATAACTACCCACTACTCATAATGTAAATAGCAAAGAAAAGAGGAAAAGAAATTATAAAACCCATTTGAAAGTCTGGATCTGAAGTTCAACACTCCTTCTCTTCTTTTCCAAGGCTTCTTTTGATTCAAAACTTAAACTTTAAACTGTAAAACTAACTACAACTGTGTGTTTTTGTATTTTGAATGTAAAACTATAATGAAAGAGTGATTTTTACAAGTAAATCTATGTAAACTAAGTATGAAAACCCTAATGTATAAGAAACTACAAGCTAAACTATAGAGAGAACTCTTCAAAACATAAAAGCCTAAAAATCTCCCTTTTAAAACCAAACAAAAAGCAATTTTTATAATAGTCCAGGATAGCACTCGACCAAGATAAAATGGTCTCAGCAGAGTCCAATTTGTTAAAAGAGTACTATAGCTCAGCACATGGCTGAGACAAAATGGTCTCAGCCGAGTGCACCCTTCTGGACTGAATCATCTTCGAACTCTGTATTGGACACAGCGAAGACAAATGGTCTCGGTCGAGTCCTCTAGTAAAACGGTGCACTTTGTTGATTTGCAGGGCACACATCTGAGACAAATGGTCCCAGCCGAGTGTTAGCCCTTGATTTTGTACAAAATTCAAAAATACACCATTAAACACTCAAAAACTTCATAAACATCAAAATAATCCCATTTGGCATAAAAAGAGAAATTTAACACTTAAAACAAGAAAAACACACAAAACAAGACATAAACACAGACAAGAATATAATGAAAATAAATATTAATTCGGAGTTATCAATAATATCATAAAAGGGTGAGAGACACTACCAACACAAAAAAAAAAGATAATGATGTCATGATGCATAGAATGCAGTTCTAAAGCAACATGCTATGTTTACAGTAAGGTTGATGATGTACTTCCCATCATTCCCTCTTGATTCAAAGTTGAAAAAATTCATGTGCTTGATGATGTACTTCCCATCATCCTTCAATGGTTAGAGCACTTCTCTCCAAAAATTGTTTCTTGGTGCACTTCTCACCAAGGTTAAAATAATTTTTCATCTTCTTCAGCAACATATGCCAAATTGACATTTTCTTCAATCTTAGTTTAGCAATTTCTTTGTATATGCCCGAACTTCTTGCACTTGAAACATTGAGCTTTCCTTTGTGCCAACAATTTTCTTCATTATGACCAAGCTTCTCACAACTACCAAATTGATTTCCTTTTGAAGATAAGGCCTTTACTAGAGAAATCCCCTCAACTACCTCTTAAGTTTCTTCTTTTCTCAAAATTTTTATTTGTTCCTATGCATGCAAAGCATTAATTAATTTAGTCAAGGTAATTTCACCGATATCTCTTAAATCTTTTAGAGATGAAATTTTTGCCTTGTATCTTTCGAGCAAACTTATAAGCATTTTCTCTACAATCTTGCTATCAGGTAGCTCTTCTCCCATCAATCTAATTTTATTTACCACAATCATTAGTTTGTCAAAAAACTCTTGTGGAGTCCCCTTTTCTTCCATCCTTAAAATTGCAAAATCTCTTTTAAGATTTAACGATTGCATCCGCCTTATTCTATCATTGCCATGATAGAGTTCTTTCAATATATCCCAAGCTTCCTTGGTTGTTTTGCTAGCCATAATTCTTGGAAACACTGAGTCAAAGATAGCAGCATGAATTTGAGATAAGGCTCTTGGAGCTTTGGCTTCTTCGTCTTCGTGAGCTCTAATTTGATTGAGTGTTGGGTTGTTTCCTAGAGGTGATATTTTTCCCTTTCATCTTTAACCCATTACGGCAAGCCAATACCTCTCAAGTAAGCTTTCATTTTGATCGCCCAGACTTGATAATTTTCACCACTAAAAACAGGGGACAAAAGAGCCGATGTATTGTTGGACGTCATGCCGCTGCTTTTTTTCGAATATTCATAGGCCCCTAAAGATCATAAGGTGTTATGATACCATGTTGAATTTTTAATAGAAGAGACAAAGCAGATTTTTGTTGAGAAAAGGAGGTAACTAGAATGATATATGAATAATTTTATTAATTCTCAAACTTACATTTATAATAATGTCAATAACAAAAAAAAAATTGAAAATGATGCTAACAAACTAATTCAATAGATAGAAATCCACTAAAACTTGAATTCAAAAGAGACCTAAAAATATGCAATAAAATAAGACCAATTTTTTTTTGAACAATTTTGAATCATTCTCTAACATCCTTTAATAATTACCAGCTCGTATCTGGATGTATCTTATTATGGTCAAAATTGAGAAATAAAAAAAAATATTTGTATCGGGTATGCAGCATACGCTTGAATAAATCCAACTATGAGAATGCATTCTTCTTATTGTATCCCAAATTAATCCAAGTTTTTTTATTTATAGTGTAGTTCGGTTAATCCATACCCACCATGAATACCAGTATCTGCGGTAGACAAAAGGTAGAACTATGCGTGCAGGGGCGGATCCACTCACTAGAAGAAGGGGGGCTAACAATATTTCGTATTAAATTATTTACTATAAAATATTGTGATTCCTTAAAGACAAAGTTATTTATAATCGCCGAAATTATTTGTATGATATACTTAAATGACATTTGCATCCGTAAAGAACTGTTTGTATGCCTGTATATTTTATCCATTCTTTTATTTTAATCTTTTATAATATTTAGCTTTTGCCACTTTTCCTCCAAAAATAAAATCTTGATGAATTCATATATTGTTATTATAAAGAAAACTTAGTCCCAACAAGTAAAGGATAATTCTTGTGGAAAATTGTTACCAAAGCAAAAGATAAATAGTTAAGGAAAGCATATATATATAATAATTTAATAACATTGTGTATTTATTTTACCCTAACAGACCATATCATGTTTTGCTATATATACTAATAAGAAGCAAATATTTTCATATAAACAACTAAACAGCCATTCGTTTTCAGGTATGTAATTTATCTTCAGGTCATTGTATGCTATAATCATTAAAATTCTTGTTCATTTTCTAATATTTGCCACTACATATTCAGGATTTATTATGGCAGAGAAGGGCGATGAGATATCAATTAATGTTGATAAATTGGCCAATTCATTTCAAGTAATGATGTCTCAAAATTTAAAAATGTCTGAAAAATGTTGCATATTCAGAGTTCCTTACATTCTCCAAAGGCATAACGAAGAGGCTTACATCCCCAATGCATTTTCAATTGGGCCATGGCACCACAACAGGCAAGACGTGATGGAAGCTACACGGAAAATCAAGCTCAAGTATCTCAATGGCCTCCTCTCCGGATCACCCTGCGCAGAATCCATGCTCAAGGAGCTCATCAATTCCATCTCGGAAATCGAGATGGATGTTCGTGCTAGTTACGCCGGTCCTGTCAATCAAAATCCTGACGAGCTAGTCAAAATTTTAGTCTTGCATGGCATCTTCCTTATCGAATTGTTCCGTAAAGATTGGCAACAAATTGCTTCGAGATAGCCATGATCCAATTTTCAACATGTCTTGTATGCTTCAATATCTGAATCATGACATGATCTTGCTCGAAAACCAAATCCCCTGGCTTGTGCTCGAAAAATTGTTCTGTCTCACAGAACAACCAGGAAGCACGCCACTTTCCCAGCTTGTTCTTCAATTCTTTGACAACATTTTCTCCTGCAATACATCACCTAAGTTACCACATTGTGAGCAACCAAAACACATACTTGATCTATTAAGAAACTGGCTACTTTCGTCGTCAGGAAAAAGGTGAAAATCACGGCACTGGATGGCAGCCAATGCCTTCAGCAGCAAATCTTCTGGATGCAGGGATCAAGTTCAAGAGAGGTGAGACTAAAAGCATACTAGACATAAATTTCAAAGATGGAATTCTTGAAATCCCTTCATTACCTATTCAGGAGACAACAGAAGTTATAATCCGAAACCTTATAAGCTACGAGCAATGTTGTCCGAATTTAGATACAAGAATTACATCATATGCTGTACTTCTTGACAACCTGATTAACACAACCTAGGATGTGGATATACTAACCGAGAATGGGATAATCGATAACTGGCTGAATCCGGAGGATGCAACACAATTCTTTAACAAGCTTTACCATGATGCGTATGTGAAGAAGTATTATTACTTGGATCTTTGTGAGAAAGTGAATGCATATTGCAATAGGAGGTGGCCCAGATGGCGAGCTATGTTTATGAGAAATTGTTTTGCGACTCCATGGGCAATTGCTTCTCAAGTTGTGGCTTCGACTTTCTTGGTTCTTGCCATTTTGCAGACTGTTTACCATCATTAAGTAGTTTCTTTCTATATATTATTAATTTGCTGTGTAAATTAAGGTGTTTCAAAACTATGTGATTAATTGTTTCGTTTGCAGTTTCTCGTTAATTTTTCTTTGCCCGAACTCTTTTTTCTTTTCTTTTTTTGGCTTAATTCTTCCGTTTTAAATTTCTAACTTATATATAAAATTGTAGTTATCACGGTAAAGTAATAAATCTTTTTTACTATAAGCATCCTAAATATAAAAAGAGTAATTAATTATTATTAAAATTATTAAAATCATAATTAATAATAGAGTATGAAAATCATAAATTACAATTAATAAGATGAAATTAAAAAGAAAATAATATAGATGACTAATAGGGGGACATTTTTTATAAATAATATCTTTTGAAAAATTATTTAAAAAATAGGTGTTTTTGTAACAATAATTAGAGAATTGAGATTTTTTTTTAATTTTGCAATACAGTATTGCAGAATTAAATATATGGAGCCCACCTAATACGGTAAAAATAATACAAAAAAGAGAGTTTAATTTCGAGATACTGTGTTGCGAAATTAGATGCGTGGAGCCCACAAGCAATTTTCACTGTGTTGCATCTTTTGAATGCCTTGGCTCTCAACTAAGCAGTGGCAGGAATGTATTGACAAGGCTAATAGAAAGTGGAAATTGCTGGTAGGTCCCATGCATCTAATTCTGCTACGCAATGTTGCGGAATTTTAAAAAACCCAACTCTTCAATGATTGCTTAAAACACCCTAATTTTCTAGATGATTTTTCAAAAGACATTATTTATAGTTAATCACGATTTAAAAAAAAATGAACAGTATTTTAGCTATCATATCACAGCAACTGAAAAAATGCCACATATAAATATTTCTTAAATACAAAAAATTTTATTAAATTTTTAAATATACTTTTTTTATTAATAGTGCTATGATGCTGATATGACACTCATTTCATATGTCATGACACTCATTTTATTTGCCAGGTTAATATGGTAACCAATAAAAATTTTTAGTAGAATTTATTTCAAAATTAAATTAAGTTAACTTTTTTAAAATATTTGTTTAATTTAAATATTTTTCAATTAAAAAATTTATTATGTGATTTTTTCGGTTAAAAATAAATAAAATATAATGACGTGTGAAATTATTCCATACTTCAAATTCAGAATTTCCTCATTTAAGAGAGAGAGCACGAATATATTACCCACGTCAATATGATTTTATCTGAAATTATTTTAATTGAATTTATCAACAGTGCCAGGTGGCATTCAAAGGCATAATAAATTCACTTAAACAAAATTTGGGAGGGTAAAAAGTCACTTGCAAAATTTAAGTGAGAAATTTAAATTTAGATTCCATGAGGGGGAGCTTATGTATATACATACTCCATAAATTTTATAATAGAAAGGAGGAATGTAAATCAAATTGAAATATTAAAAAATTTTAAAATCAAATTGTTATATTAATTTTTTTTACTTAAATCAGACTGAATTATAGCATTGACTTTAATATAAAATGATTCTGAATATTTTATTTAAAACTAAATTGAGAACTATATTAAACTGAACTGAATTATTTTGAAATTAAATTAAATTTATTTTTATTAATTTTTATATATAATATTGATAATATTCACATAAAAAATTTTAATCAGAACTAAATACCTGCAACAAAATATAATAAGAGACCTATAGAGGTTTTGGAATGACGGACCTAAGGGGGTTTTTGAATGACTGTCATACATAAGTAAATAATCAATTTGATTATTTATAGGGTTAAGAATTTGAATGTACTCATAATTTTAGATATGAATCGAATTTCATATCAAATTAAATTAGTTTTTGACAGATTTAGACAAGAATAAGTATTCATAACGTTTATCGGTTATATTTTTATATGTTCGTTTAACTAAATCGATTGATTTGAATTTATAAATTCGAATTTAATTATAAATCGATTGATTTGAATTTATAAATTCGAATTTAATTAGTTCTGTTATCAAATACTAATAATTTATATCACAAGGAACTTTGGACTGTGAATCAATGTCTTCGAAAATTGTATAATTACTAAAGAATTTTATGGCATCTCGAAAAAATCTCGTATTTATTTGGCGAAAGCCATGTTTATTTGGCTTTTTTAAAAAAAAAAATTCATGTACTGATTCAATTTGGGTAAGGGGTGTGTGTATATATATATATAAATAAAGCAAGCAATCCAGTTAATTCTACATTTGAAATTAATAGAGTCTAAAATCCAAACTTTTCTCACATTCCTTTTTTTTTTTTTTTAATTCAGTCTTCATCACTTGCCTTTATTGGATTCGGTAATCCAATAAGATAAGTTTTACAAACATTAATTAATTTGCAAACCAGTCCAACTTTGATTAGAAATTCCCCCAATTTGTTTTAAATAATTCATTCCATAGAGGCCAGAGGGTCTTTTACGCTTTAAAAAGCATCAGTAGCGGTGGACCCAAAAGTTAATTTCATGATATTTTTTTCATTTAAAAAAAAGAAAAAAGAAAAAAAAAGCCAATATTATATATGTGAATAATATAAATTTAATTAGTATAAATCAATCAAATAATAAGAAAACAATTATGATAGCTGCTGATTTTTGAACCTCATTTATATTAATAAGTTGCTCTTAAACTCGTGTTTTATCAAATTTATGATTGTTTTGTGTTTATTAGGTTATAGTGACTACTTTAGCTTTTATGGGTTCACATCCCTCAAACAATATTTCGTATTAAATTATTACCTATAAAATTTTGTGATTTCTAAAGAAAAAGTTAATCCCCAAAATTATTTATATGCATATACTTAATGGCAATTGGCATCTGTAAAAAACTATTTATATGCCTATATATTTTATCAATTTTATTTTAATCTTTCATTTAGCTTTTGCCACTTTTCCTCCAAAAAGACCTTGATTAATTCATTGTTAATAAAAAGAAAGCTGATCCCAGCAGGTAAAGGGTAATTCTTGTGGAAAATTGTTAAAGAAAGCATATGTATATGATAATTTACATAAAGAAAGATAATAATTTAATAACATTTTATATTTATTTTGCTATATATACTAATAAGAAGCAAATATTTTCATAAAAATAACTAAACAGCCATTCGTTTTCAGGTATGTAATTTATCTTCAGGTCATTGTATGCTATAATCATTAAAATTCTTGTACATTTTCTAACATTTGCCACCACACATTCAGGATTTATGATGGCAGAGGAAAGAGATGAGGTATTGCTCGATTAAGCGGTCCGCAATAACCGAGCATATCGTTCAACCCGGACTTCTACAAATCAATCAGAGATCTGAAGCATCCGAGCTCTCAAATCAGGCCACAGTTCTATTAAGAACGTATTTCGAAAATATTTCCACTATAATGAACAAACAGTTACCACTAATCTACGTTTTCCTCGAAAATCGCAAAAAATGGGTTAATGGGCGAAAAAAACGAGAACCTCCTCCCATTATCTCCTCCAAATATGCCAATCCCTCCTATAAAAAGAGAAAAAACAGGTATAAAATGGTTACTTAGTCTTTTATCAGAAATTCACTTTCTTTTACATAGAAATCCTAACTTGATCGTCAGAAACTCCCTAATTGGAAACCCATCGGTCTTTTGTTTCTTTTTGCAGGTGATCGCAAGGAATTTACTGCTTACTTGACCTGTCATCATTTGGTACAGTGAGCGTGGAATATGGACTTTTTTCTAGACCTCAACCTAAACACTTCCCAATAGAAAAATCAAACAGCCAACCCCACCCCTCCTGGAACGCAACAATTTCTCCCTCAACCTAACGACACCACCTCTGCTTTTCCAGCCATGGTAATCTCAAACATCACTTCTAGCATTATCCCTCAAACCGCATAATCCCTCATTGCCTCACTATCAACCATCATCACTCAGGCTCAACCTCAGCCTCTATCCACACAAAATACCAACCTACATCGGGCTTTGCAGCCTCTTGCTCGAGAACCCTTCTCACCGGCCCTACCCCAAAATCCTAACTCCATCATTACCCTAACTATGGAGCAATTTAATCGCCTCTTGGACGACCGAATCCAGAGGCAAAAAAATCGGACTACACTACAATACCAAGGCAGTTTCTGATCACCTCTCTCTCGAAAAATTTTAGTTGCCCCATTTTTCAACATTCGACTTCCTCACCTCAAAACCTACAGTGGCAACACAATCCTCGAGCTCATATTGACCAGTTCTAGCACACAATGTTGGTGCTTATTTTGAATCTTTCTGTACCGAACCGAAGTACCGAATAAAAATATCCAAAACCGAACTGTACCATTGACTTTTTGACTAGAACTGAACCGAATTTAACCGTTGACTTTTTTTGAAACGGATCTAGATATTATACCTAGAACTAGACCGAGAACCGTATTAAACTGTACCGAATTATTTTGTACCGAACTGTATTGAAATAATCGATATTTATTAATTATTATATATAATACTAATAATTTATATATAAAAATTACTTATAATTTTTATTTTATATGTACTACATAAATTTTATCTCATAATTATTTACATTATATATTTTAATACATAAAATTAAGATAATAATTAGTTAATAAATTAAACTAAATATTTTAATTATTGAAAATAGAAATTTAATTATTATAATAATTATTCTATATATATGAATATGAATATATAATTAAAATAATTTGTATTTAATTTAATATATCATTTAATAATTATTTTATTTTCTTATAAATAATATTTATTAAATATCTATATAGATATATAAGTTCAACAATTTATCAAATAAATACTTTATCAATTAATTTCATTTACTTTGAGTATCAATTAACTAATATTCATCTATTTTAGAGCAATACCTATACGAATATCTAAATTCGTAATTAATTAAATATATTTATTATATATAATGAAATATTACCAATTAATATATTTTATATATGAGTGTATAATTATTTTATCAATTAATTTTATTTATTTTTAGTGTCATTCAACTAGTATGTATATATTTTCGTATAATACCTATATATATTAGTAATAGAGTTCTAAATCAATAATATTATTACATATAGTTATTATATATAATAAAATTTATCTATTAATATAATTATATGATTATATAAATATGTAATTATTTTATCAATTAATTTTATTTACTTTTATATCATGAATGATTGAATGTACTTATATGAGTACATATACTCTCAGTATCACTTAACTAATGTTCATTTATTTTTGCATAGTACCTAGATGAGTAATTGAGTATTTAAATTAACAATATAATTATATACAGTTATTATATTAATGAAATTTTACCAATTAGTATAATTATATATGTATAGTCACCTTAATAATTAATTTTATTTTCTTTTAGTATCACTCAACTAGTATTAATCTATTTTTACATAATATCTATACGAGTAATTTAGTATGCAAATTAACAATATAATTATATATAATTATTATATTAATGAGATTTTTTAATCAATTAGTGTAATTATATACGTATATAATCAACTTACCAATTAACATAATTATATAAGTATATAATCACATTAGCTATTAATTTCATTTTCCTTCATCATCAATCAACTAACATTCATCTATTTTTGCACAATACATATATAAGTAATTAAGTATTTAAATTAATAATGTAATTATATTCAATTATTATATTAATAAAATTTTATCAATTAATTTAATTATATGAGGATATAATCACATGAGCATTTAATTTTATTTTTTTCAGTATCACTCAACTAACATTTATCTATTTTTGCACAATACATATATGAACAATTGGGTATTTAAATTAATAATATAATTGTATACAATTATTTTATTAACAAAATTTTAACAAATAATGTAGTTATATATGTATATAATCAACTTAACAACTAATTTCATTTTCTTTTAGTATCAACTAATATTTATTTATTTTGGCACAATATTTATATAAGTAATTAAATATTTAAATTAATAATATAATTGTATACAATTATTATATCAATAAAATTTTATCAATTAGTTTAATTATATGAGTATATAATTACATTAATAATTCAAATGTGCCAATATAATGATTAGAGTACCAATTTAAAATATTTGATAAATAATTTAAATATTAAGAAATATATATAAACAAAGACATAAAGATTTCTTCATTTTATAAATTATTTAATTAATAATATTAATTTAATAGTTATTTAAAAAATACTTTATATTTACTCTCATTTTTATAAATAGTGGTAAATATAAATTATTTTTTAATGATAAAAATCTGAATTTAAAATTAAAAATCAAATTTAAAATTTTTTAAGAGGGATTTTTTTTTATTTTGAAATTTTAGAAGGAAAATTAAGAGGAATTTTTTTTTTCTAATGGTAAAAAAAAACTATATATATATATAAAACAAAAACCTATCTCATTTTTCTTTTGCCTCTCTCCCTCACGCTGCCGTTTTCTCTCTTTGAATTCGCCCCTCTCCTTCACGTCGATCGCCGCTCATTTCTCATTGAATCATGTCGACCGCCTCTCATTTTTGTTTGTTTTCAGGTTGTATCTCCCTTTTCCCCTTCTGATAAGATTGGGATTAACTCTATTCGGAGGGAGGTTGAAGAAATCGTTCTAATGAAACAAATGAAAAGGGATCCATAATTTCATTTTATTGGATTGCAATGCTCATATGATAGCAACATTATATTATTCCTAATCAATTTGTTTCTTTGCTGTGACAATATGAGGAATGATGTATTACAGAAAAGCTTTAATGTTGCAGAGTTTTCTTGAACGAAGATCATTAGGTGGTATATATTTTTTGACCCACCCATAATATGTTTATTATTTAAGGAAAAAATATTATTATATTCACATGGCTTATCTTTTATTTGTAGTGGATGATTATTCTCAAACAGAATCCTTAACAACCCAAGGTTTTGAATTATCACGTGAAGCAAGGGCCCAAGCTGATTTGAAATTCACTTATGTTGTCTCCTGCCAAATTTATGGGCAGCAGAAGCAACATAAGGATAAGGAGGCTGCTGACATTGCCCTTTTATTGCAGCGGTAAAATTTTCTGTTCAATTCTATGCTTCCTTGAATTGACTGTTAGACGTCTAGTAAGTTATAACACCTCTTATTTTTATATTGGAACTGGAATAGTCTTACAAACCCCTCATGGCGTGATGGGTTAGTCTTAATGGCCAACTCTCTAGATCTAGGTTTAGTCTTGTGGATGAGGTAAAAAGAGAGGAATTCTGTCTTATTAACGTAATATCATTCAAATATTTTACCCCATCCAACATGTGAGAATTGGAGAGAAGTGCTTGTTTGTTGTATCTTAGGGTGTTGGTGAACTGGAATTTTGGCATGAGGAATTTAATTATGCTGAGCTACAGAAAAAAAAAAAAAGCTTCTAAAATGGCCACTCTGCTCATCAATCCTCTTTACCTTGTATGCTGGTTTTTCTTATTATTAGAGTAAGCTGAAGTGTATGTATCTTCGGTAAATATGACTACCATTCTACCTTGTATATATGATGCAATGGCCAAAGATGTCCATGTTACATGGACATGATGGAATGTTTTTTTCATCATTCCATAAATTGAAATGTATTTTATAGTTGATTGTGTTTCTCTGGCAATTTTTTTGTTCCCTTTGTTTTCAGCTAGCACATAGCAAAGGAGCACTAGGAAGTTTGCGTGCTAAATTTGAATAAAAAGTCTAAATTGAAAGAAACTATTGAGATTTGATAAATTATTAAAGGATTAAAATAGAGACATCAAAAAGTTAGCTGTTAAAAGTTGACGAACAAGGTTACGAAATTTCATGAGGAAACAATGTGTTTTCATATGGAATATATAAAGTTTATATCTTGAACACCTGACCCATTTAAATACTAAATCTAATGTAAGGCATTTGTCTATTTTGCTTATTCACGCATTGGCTCATGAATGGGAAAATGATTTGTTTGCATATCAACTCCATTAGACTTTCTTCTATAAATTTATGGCTAGAAATGCTAATTTTCATTTGTATTGTAATCGATGGCATGATTTAAGGTTCTATAAATATGGTAATTAGTTGAGTTTTTGCTTTTAGGAATGAGGCACTTCGAGTTGCATTCATACACATGGAGGAGAGTGATTCCGCTGATGGTTTGGTTTCTAAGAAATTTTATTCAAAGCTTGTTAAAAATATTAAGTGCAGGTTATTTTAAAAATATTGAATTATCATTTGGTTTTTTCTTTGTTGTTTCATAGATAACTTTAAGATGGTGTTATGCGTATCCTATAATTTAGCCTATTTTCAGATCCTTATCCTAAGCTATTTTGTTTTATTTATTTGTTTTTGGCTCCTTGGCTTCTTAATTAGTCTTTGTGCCTAGTATACTTTTGCACTATTTTAATATGATCATTTTTTTTGTTTATTGATGCAGTACTGGATACAAGAAAGAGCTTATTCTCGAAAAGCAATTAGTAATCTTCAATTTCATTCTCCTCTTTTTTTGTAAAATTTTATATGTAGCCAAGATGACTGCTATAGAACACTTACTTAGTAGAATGCATTGAATAAATATGGTTTGGCTATGTGAAGGTGGGCAAAAGTTCTATATCATAATTAAACTTCTTAACAGGTTCTAATTGCATGAACCTTACATCACCAGGAACTTTTCTGTTTTTATCCCTGGAAATGACTTGTGGTATTCCTTTTCAAATCAAAAGAATACCTTGAAGTGGTCAGATTAATTAGTAAAAACATTTTGTTTCAGTGTTAGTTTACTTATTGCAACAGAAAAGTTCGACAAAAAAGATTATCATTTGGTTTTTAGGTAGTGCATGCAAAATTTTAAAAATATTGAATTATTCGAAATACTAGATTGTATTGTATTGTATTATTTTGTACTGAAAAAACCGAAAAATTGTATCAAATTGTACCGAATTTTTGTAGAACCGTACCGAACTGTTTTGAATTTTCAAGACAGTTACAATACTTAATTTTTAAAATTTCTGAAATTTCAAGACAATACGGAGATTTATAAATTCCTGAATTGTACCGTACTGTGTACACCCCTACTCACAACAGACAAGTCCGCCTTGTGCAAGATATTCCTATAGACCTTGGCAGACTCAGCTCAGATTTGATTTCATAATTTGCCAGCGTATTGTATTGATAATTTCGAGTAGTTCAGTGACATTTATTGCAAAATTCATGGCGGCCATTTGCCCGAACAAGGTGTCCACTGATTTGAATCTGGTGCAGTAAGAAAAGGGCAAACCATTGTGGGCCTATGTGGAGAGATTTAATGATGTGGCCATGGACATACAGAATCTAAATCTGGAGGTCGCCATCAATGCCCTTATCCGAAACACAAGATGCCAGAACTTCGGTGACTCATTGAGTAAGAAATTCCTAAATGACTTTATCGAGCTAATGTATAGAGCACACAAGTACATTCATATGGATAAGGCTCGGTATCTTCGTTATACCTCGCATAAACCATGGACATCTGAGAAGGAGGTAGGTGAAAGAGGAATAGCAGCTTAGGAAGGGGGAAATCCCAGCAAAATAGACTCGAAGAAATACCGTAGTGGCACCTGGCACAACCGATCATACGCAAATACTACCCCCTGCTCGGACAACCGAAGAGATGAAAGATTCACGCCTCTAACTACCTCTCATGAATAGATACTAGATTGAATAAAGCGAAATGAATAGGTTAACTGGTCGAGACCCATGAGGAAAGACCCGAACAGAGACCAGGGCCTTTACTGTGCTTTTTATAGAGACAAGGGGCATGAGACAGAGAATGCAGGTAACTCAAGCGAGAGATTGAGCACCTAGTTTGGAAAGGAATCCTGACATGATTTATAAAACCAGATGAAAGAGGAAAGAGGAAAAGATCGCCTTCTTCTTAGCCGAGCAGAAACAGAGCCAATGGCAACAGAAGGGCACCAGCAGGAGTTATACATGTGATTGTAGGTGGCGAGCAACAGGACCAATCCCAGAAAAGGAAGGCCAATGAGGTCATGTCCGTCCGCATGATTAAGTTCTCAGCGGCAAATGGGCCCATGTTCGATACCCACACACAGATGCCTTAGTGGTTGAAGTAGTCATTCAGGACTTCTTGGTCCAGCGAATATTAGTCGACACGAGAAGTGCGGTCAATCTCATAACCAATGTTATTAAAATCGGAACGGATAGAGAACCGGCAAGGCTGAGGGTTCGTGGTTCAACGGGTTCAACCGGATTTTTTTCTATTTTTAAAATATTATAATTATTATAATTTTTTGAATACTATTGTATAAAAATTAAAAAAATATTCATCAAATTTTAAATATATGTCACAAATATTCTAATAATAAATTACAAAAATAATTTTAATTTTATTATTACAAGTGATTAATTATGGATTATTGAATATCATATGCTAGAAACATAAAAATACAATCATATCATGAAAATAATTTCATGTTTAGATGGATTACTAATAAAGTGAACAAAAAAAATATTAACCTTGCATATATGAGTATAATTATATTTAATTACAATAAATTCAAATAGATAATAAGTATATTAAATTATTAAGTGACATTTTTAAAATTTAAAATACTAATTTTTCAATAAATAAATAATAAAAATTTAATAAGTATATATTTATATGTATATTTTAAATTTTCATTATTTATTTATTTGAAAAAAATTAGTATTTTAAATTTTAAAGATATTATTTAATAATTTAATATACTATTACAATAATTCAAATAAATAATAAGTATATTAAATTATTAAGTGACATATTTAGAATTTAAAATATTAATTTTTTCAAATAAATAAATAATAAAAATTTAATATATATATGTGTGTGTGTGTGTGTGTGTGTGTGTGTGTGTGTGGGTGGGTGGGTGGGTGGGTGAGTGAGTGAAAAAATAAAAAAAAATGATTTTTTACATTTTTAGCAAAAAATCTGGTTCTGTCCGGTTTGTCGGTTTTCCGGTTCAATTCGATTTTTTGTCAATCCGATTTTCGATAGTCGAACCAACCGACTGGCCTGTCGGTTCGCGGTTAAATCGGTTCAACCGACCGATCCGGTCTAATTTTAATAACATTGCTCATAACAGCTCAGGCATACAGAGCATTAGGGATGTCAAACCATCGGCTTGAGGAAGTCAACGTCCCTTTAATTAGTCTTTCCAGAAGACCTATTCGGGTCGATGGTTAGCAACCTTATCTGTACAGCTCGAAAATGACTTAATGGTATGTGCTTACCAAGCAGATTTCATGGTGGTCGACATTTCATTGTCTTACAATGTGATATTTGGCCGACCTCTACTGGTCGAGATGGACGCCTGTGTTTCGATGAAGAATCTTGTGCTCAAAATTTTCACATACGATGGAGTGATAATTTTGAGGGGAAATCAGAAACAGCTCGGGAGATGTACTTGACCATGCTTAGAGAGGCCAATCAAGCCTTGCCTTTGGACACAATGGATATACTCGAGAAAGAGGAATGACGAGCAAAGCCAGCAAAGGTATTACAGGTTGTCTAATTGGAGCCAGGGAAGAGAGTTCAGATATCAGCTAACAAGAGTAGGGTGGAGAAAGAAGCCCTCCTTTCAATGCTCCGTGAGTTCGTCGAAGTCTTCGCCTAGAAAATCTGAGACATCCAAGGAGTAAAGGACTTAATAGTTCACTCATTGAATGTTCGACCACAGTGTAAGCCAGCAAAATAGAAGAAGAGGAACCATACATCCGAGAGACAGTTGGCCATCAAATAGGAGACCGCTACTTTGCTAGAAAGTGGTTTAATCAGGGAGATCTTGTATCTGGACTGGCTAGCCAACGTGGTGCTTGTGAGAAAATGCAGCGGCAGATGGAGAATGTGCGTTGATTTCACAGACCTAAACAAAGCATTCCCTAAGGACTGCTACCCGCTTTCGAACATTGACATACTGGTAGATTCCACTGCAGGATTCGAAGAGTACACCTTCTTTGATGTTTCAGCGGGCTATCATCAGATTTCAATAGCCCCAGTAGATGAGGCAAAAATGGCATTCATCACTCACAGAGGAACTTATTGTTATCGAGTCATGCCTTTTGGATTGAAAAATGCAGGGACCACTTACCAAATGTTGATAAATTAGCTGTTCGCCGAGCAGTTAGGGAGGAATATGGAGATTTATGTGGATGATATGATCATCAAGAGCCGAACCTTGACAGGCATGTGTACCGAACTGAAGGAGACCTTTCAAAGACTCAAGGATTCGGGCCTGAAGCTGAACCCTAAAAATTATGCCTTTGGGTGTAGTTCGAAAAGTTTCTTGGCTTTATGATATCGAAGCGGGGGATCGAGGCAAATTCGGAGAAAATCAAAGCAATCATGACCGTGGATCCACCTAAAATAGTCCGGGAAGTTCAGAGATTAAATGGAGGAATCACACCTTTGGGCAGGTTTATATCATGCGTGGCCAGATAATGTTTGCCATTTTACCGAGCAATCAGGAATCTCAAGAACTTCACATGGACAGAAGAATTCTAGCAAGCATTCTAGGCCTTGAAGCAGTTCCTTTCAACCATGCCACTACTCAGCAGACCACTAGCTGGTGAGATTTTATACGTTTACTTATCTATCTCAGCAAGAGCAGTAGGTTCGGTCCTGGTCAGAGAAGAGGAGGGCCAACAGTTTCTTATTTATTATACAAGCAAAGTACTTCGGGGTGCTGAGCTCAATTATCCAATCTTAGAGCAGCTTTCTCTTGCACTTATCACAACAACGGTAAAGCTCCGTTCGTACTTTCAGGCACACACGATTGCAGTGCGTACAAACTCAAACTTGAGAAAGGTGTTACAGAGGCCAGAATGTTCAGGGAGATTAACAGAATGGGCTGCTCGCCTAGGGGAGTTTGATGTTCGGTATGAACTGCGAACATCTATGAAGGCACAGATATTGGCGGATTTTATGGCCAAGCTACATGAACCTACCCCCAATCCAGCGAAAATATCATAGAAGTTGTATATCGATAGGGCCTCAAGCTCGGATGGTGCGGGAGCCGGAGTATTTCTAATAAGCTCGATGATAGTCCATATTCGAGCAATGGCACACCTGACTTTTCCAGCATCCAACAATGCAGCGAAATATAAAGTCTATGTTGCGGGCTATAGTTTGTGATAGAAGTGAAGACGGACATCTTAGAGATATTCTCAGATTCCCAACTGGTCATCAGCCAACTGAAACAAAGCTTTGAAGCCAAGGAAGGTTTCATGATCTGCTACAAAGAACTGACCTCCGCATTATTAGCCAGGTTGGAAGAAAAAATGGGAGCCTGGTCAATCACCCAAAAACCCTGGGTAGAAAATATGGAGGCAAATACTCTTGCTAAGAGAGCTTGTCTCAACAGTTCGGTTGATAATGCAGACATCACTTCCATAACAATTTCACGGCCAACTTATAAAACTTTTTAGATCCAAGTGCAGGAGCCAATGGAGGAATGGCGCCTACCTATTTACTAGCATTTGATGTCAGGAACCCTGCCAGAAGACCAAATCCAAGCTCGAAAGGTAGTTCGAAAATCAAGCTTATATGCCGTGATGGATGACAAGCTTTATAGGTGATCTTTTTTTAATCCATGGGCTTTATGTGTGAGCAATGATGAAGGAGATTATATCCTTAGAGGGATTTATGAAGGGATCTGTGAAGCTCATGAAGGTGCATAGACCATAGCTTGGAAAGCTCTCTTACAGGGATATTATTGGCCAACCATGGAGACTGATGTAAAGGCTCTAGTCCAAAAGTGCGAAAAATACCAAAGGTTTGCCAACATTCCACATCGGAGCTCGACAAAGTAAAAGCCAATCCATAGCCCGTGGCCTTTTGCCTAATGGGGGATTGACATACTAGACCCATTTCCCAAAGCGAAGGGATAACGACGATTTTTGGTGGTGGCAGTATACCACTTTACCAAGTAGGTGGAAGCTGAACCACTTTCCACCATCACACCGACGGATGTCATTAAGTTCCTAAACAAAAATATCATTACAAGGTTCGATATCCCACACTCAATTATATCTGACAATGGCAAACAATTTGATTGTCAGGTTTCAAGAACTTCTGCTCGGAGTTGAAGATCCAATTGAATTTCACTTCAATCTACCATCCATAATCCAATGGAATGACCAAGGTGACAAACAAAACTATCCTATACGAATTTAAAAAACAGCTTGAAGGAGCCAAAGGCCTATGGATCGAAGAACTCAACAATGTGCTATGGGCGTACCAGATGTCGTCTCATGCAGCAACAGGGTTAACACCTTTCGTACTGATGTATGGTACTAAAGCAGTTATCCCATGTGAAATAGGAGTGCCAAGCATCCAAACATCTTCTCCTAACACAGAGAAAAACACTGGTCTCTTTTACAACTTAGATCGGCTCAAAAAAAGCAGGGAGCTCACACATATACGGTCTGCAACATACAAACAACGTATGGCAGCTTACCACGATCGTAGGATCAAGCCGAAGTCTTTTTAGGTTGGACAGTTGGTACTAAAAAAGGTGGTGTCTGTTCAAACAACAACAGGAGTAGGCAAATTGGACCCTAACTGGGAAGGATCGTACATTATTCGAGAAGTAAGCCAGGGCGGAGCATGCAAACTAGAGGATTTCGCAGGCAAACGGCTCTCGTACTCCTGGAACGGGCTCAACCTCAAGCCCTACTACCAATAGCTCGGCATTCTTCGTGCTAGAAGAAACCTTGTACTCATTCTCCTTTAATTATCCTTAACTTTTGTTTGGATTTTTAATTATTTCTCTATTTATTATTTTACATTTACAAGTTGTTGCCATAATGATCTAGCTTAAATGCAAGTCCTTCAGATGATTCTGCCTGCAAGATGGAAGTTTAATGAATGACACATTCTATGCAAAGTACTTAGCAACTTTATATCACAATACGTCTGTGTATAAGGGCTTGGCATTATCGTCACAATCGCTCAACCATATGTATGAGTTCGGCACGTACCACCAAAAAACTCGCTAATTTGGTAGGCTAACTACGCCTATGCTTAAGTGCTCGGCATTATAGCCAAAATCGTTCGATCATATAAGTAATTTCAGCACCAATCGCCAAAAAACTTGCTAACTGGGAAGGATAACCACGCCTATCGATAAGGGCTCAGCATTATAGCCTAAATCGCTCGATCATCTAAGTACGTTCGGCACATATCGCCAAAATACTTGCTAACTTAGTAGGCTAACTACGCCTACAGACGAGGGTTTGGCATTATTGCCAAAATCGCCCTATGTTATCAGTAAACTTCAGCATATATTGCCACATAACTTAATAACTAAATAAACTAAGCATGTCACAACAGGTTCAAGCCCAAAAAAAAAAGAGTTCGACAAATGCTGCCACACAACTTTTGGTCTATGGAAAAAATGTTCGTGGTTGGTAAATTGTACAACCTCGCCCAAAGCAGACATACAACATCCTCAAGCTTATGCCCTCACTTTACTCTAAGTATTTTGACCAAACAGTCCTATGGCACATTCAAGTTCGACATTTACATAGCCTTTGGAACGATGTATCACATGCAAGGTATGCATCATAGCGCACTCATTATTTACATCCCCCTTTTCTAGGATGTTTCTCTTTTCAATTAATTAAGCTTGATTTTGCAATCAAAGGATATCCGGTTAAGCTTGAGAGCACTCACCTCGCCACACACGAATATTTTATTTATTCAGATATTCTTAGGAGGATAAGCCGAACAAGAATGACAAACTTAAACACAAAGTAAAATGAAAAATAAGTTTAAATTTTCATTAAATGGAAATGTTCAATTACAAGGGTTTAGTCCCCATCTGGATAAACATCATCCAGAAAGGACAGATCTAGTTCGAAGTATTTTCCCCTTACAACAGAAGAGATCTTGGCACTAAATGCCATACATTTCTCTTCCAACACCTCGGCCTCCTTTTCTTCTCGCTTAGCCTTTCTTTTTTCCCACTTAGCCTCCTTAAGCTTAAGCTACTCAACTTCAGCCTTGAGAGCAGAATTGGACTCTTTCTCTCAGCCTAGAGCAGACTCCAGTTCAGTTGCTTTCTTTGAGGCCTCCTCGGCCTGCTCCAGTGCCTGCCGAGCTTTCTCATCAGTTTCAGCCATCTTTGATCATAGAGCACCGAAGTTTGAATTAGCTCGTCGATGCTTCACTATAAGGTCATTCATCTTCACAATGGTAACGCCAATCAACTGGGATCCTTGCCAAACATAGAAAGTTTAGGCAACAGTCAAAAAAATCAACACTAAATGATAGTCCAAGCTACTTACTTCAATCTGATGCTTCTTCAAATAGTTAGCCAAGTTTTCACAACTCAAAGAGGTGAGAGGACTGACCTCCTTCGGCACGCATGAAGCAACATGCATAAAGGTGCTGAAGTTCGAGTCGTTGGAGGAATACTTATCCCCCTTAGCTTCCCGAACTCGCAAATATCAATAAGCAACGAGTGGAGATCTCTTGGTTGCTTCTCGATTGAGCATTGGGGCTCGGATGGGGAAGCAAGTTCGGCCTCGACAACCGGAGCACCAACAACCTTAGCAGCGGAAGGCATAGGCTGAACCTAGGGAGGGGGAACCATCACCACTTCCTCGACAATGGAAGGCATGCTGGAAGAGCCTTCAGTAAGCTTCTGCCTTTTTGCTCTCATAATTTCAGCTGCTCAGTTCATCTTCCTCATAGTTGCAAGGAAAAAACAAATTAAAACAATGCATCAATATCATTGAATAGAAGAATATTGTATGTTACCTTTTTTTGGCGAGAAAGTGGCCCCGAGCTGTAGGGATCTAACAGATTCCTTAGGTCCCACTTATCCCTGGCCAGTTTCCTCCAGCGGGCAAGGATTAGCTCTTTTTCATCAGAGAGCCATAAATTATTGTCGTTATGATTCGTAAACCTTCCCCAGGTTGTTCGAATAATGGTCCTTCCACTTCTTCAGGGACTCTGAGTTCCCAGTAAACACTTTATAGCCTGACCAAACTTGGATGTAGTTGTGATCTTTGGTTTCAGCTCGAAGGCCGACCACGTGGGTAGCTCAAAATAGGTTCAACGTCAGGTCTATGCCCTGCTCCACTGCCCAAACTTGAAGAGCAGTCAGGGTTCACCAAGTGTTGGGGTGAAGCTGCACTATTGACATGTCAAAATACCTTAACTCGCTCACCTCAAAGCTGGTCAAGGGCAAACGGACACCGGCCTCCAACTGCACCTCGTAAATGGTAGTCTTCCTCTTATTAGCAAACTCTGTGTTTACTCTCTGCGAGGTGCTAGGTTTACTAGAGAAATAGTCCGGCTCGAATGTCAGTTGGGCTAGGAGGGAACCAAGTTCCTCCTCCTTGATCGTTCAAATGCTGCCCACCCCAGGCAATCGGCGCAGAGCTTTCTTTTTAGCAGAGGAGGTGACAGACTTACTAAAATCGAAGGGCCGACTTTCTTCCTCCGAAGTTGAATCCTTACTCATGCCAGGGATACTACCGATCGGAGCATCTTCAGTACCTCCCACTCTCTCACTTGAAGCAGATCCCGAACTCATAGTGATGGAAAAAAACTAAGAACAAAAAAGAAATAAGACGCGAGTGAAGGAAGGATTAACAAACTTGTTGAAGGAAGCAGTTGTAAAAGGAAGTGGGGTGAAGAACAAAGCATTAGAGCCCCAAGCAACAGATTCAGAGGTTATGGATGCAGAGGAAAGAAGGAACAAAACAAAAACCAAGAAAATGAAAAGCAAAAGTTTAATGGAAATTAGGGGAAGGTTTATATAGAGGAACTGGGGTGACTTCGGACCGTCCACGTAGCGGTAGATCCGAACTTAGGGCAGTGCATGTAAGGTGGTACACGATAATCGAAGCACCCCTAGCCATTACGCACGATAAATTAGGAAGCCATAATAACCTCCAATAAATACACTCACATAAAAGCTAATGTCATCCTATTAATTCGCATGCGATCAAGTAGTTCTAAAGGCAGGTCTCCCCTGCACTAAAACAAGGCAAGTTTACATGGCTTTTGATACCGAACTCCAAAAAGAGCTCAAAAGGCACTCCGATCTTGAATCGCCACAACCAGCTCATTTGACCCAGTCGCCACGAGCTCTGATCTTATAGTATTGAATAGGCTCATTCAGCATGCACCTTCCAACTGTCAACATCAATATCGCCAACTGGGGGGGACTTATGATAACAACCTAACTCAAAGCTCGATTAAGCAGTCCACAATAGCCGAGCATATCGCTTAACCTAGACTTCCATAAACCAACCAGAGACCTGAAGCACCCGGGCTCTCAAACCAGGCCATAGTTCGGTTAAGAACGTATTCCAAAAATACCTTCATCATGATGGATAAATAGTACCACTAACCCATGTTTCCCTCGAGAATCGCAAAAAATGGGTTAGTGGCCAAAAAGAACGGGAACCTCCTCCCATTATCTCCTCCAAATGTGCCAACCCCTCCTATAAAAGGAGAAAAAATATGTATGAAATGGTTACTCAATATTTTACCAGAAATTCATTATCTTTTACACAAAAATCCTAACTTGACTGTCGAAAACTCCCTAGTCAGAAACCCACCAGTCCTTTGTTTCTTTTTACAAGTGATAATAAGAAATTTGTTGCTTACTTGACCTATCATCAGGTATCAATTAATGTTGATGAATTGGCTAATTCCTTTTGAGTAATTATGTCTCAAAATTTAACAATGTCCGAATAATGTTGCATATTCAAAGTTCCTTCCATTCTCCAAAGGCATAACATAAAGGCTTACATCCCCTATGCATTTTAAATTGGGCCATGGCACCAAAATAGGCAAGACGTGATGGAAGCTATATAGAAAATCAAGCTCAAGTATCTCAATGGCCTCCTCTCCAAATCATCCTGCATCGAATCCAAGCGTAAAGAGTTCATCAAATCCACATCGAAAATCAAGAAGGATGTTCGTGCTAGTTACGCTGGTCCAGTCAAACAAAATTCTGATGAGTTAGTCAAGATTTTGGTTCTAGATGTCACCTTTCTCGTCCAATTGTTCCGTAAAAATGACAACAAATCGCTTCGAGATAGCAATGATCCAATTTTTAACATGTCTTGTATGTTTCAATATTTGCATCATGACTTGATTTTTCTTGAAAATTAAATTCCTTGGCTCGTGTTGGAACAATTTTTCGGTCTCACCGAACAACCAGGAAGCAATCCGCTTTCACAGCTTGTTCTTCAATTCTTTGACAACATTTTCTCTACAATCCATCAACTATATTAGCACATTATGAGCAACCAAAACACATACTTGATCTATTAAGAAACTGGCTACTTTTCGCGTCAGGAAGAGGCAAAAATAAAGGGATCATTGGATGCCAACCAATGCCTTCAGCAACAGATCTTGTGGATGCAGGGATCAAGTTCAAGAAAGGTGAGACTAAAAGCTTGATAGACATAGACTTCGAAGATGGAATTCTTGAAATCCCTTCATTACTTATTCATGAGACAACAGAAGATATAATTCGAAACCTTATAAGCTATGAGCAATGCTGTCCAAATTTAGATGAAAGAATTACATCATATGTTATATATCTTGACAACCTAATTAACACAACCAAGGATGTGGATATACTAACCGAGAATGGGATAATCGATAACTGGCTAAATTCGAAGGATGTAACACAATTCTTTAACAAGCTTTACAATTATGCACATTTGAAGAAGTATTATTACTTGGATCTTTGTAAGAAAGTGAATGCATATTTCAATAGAAGGTGGCCCAGATGGCGAGCTATGTTTATGAGGAATTATTTTAGGACTCCATGGGCAATTGCTTCTCAAGCTGTGGCTTCTACTTTCTTGGTTCTTGCAATTTTGTAGACACTGTTTACCATCATTAAGTAATTTATTTCTATATATTATTGATGATAGGTTGATTGCGAAGCAAGTTCCTTGCGATCACCTGTAAAAAGTAAACAAGAATCGGTGGGTTTTTGACAAGGGAGTCTCCGACGGTCAAGTCAGAATTTCTGTGTAAAAGAGTAAGAATTTCTGGTAAAAGATTAAGTAACCGTTTCATACGTATTTTTCCTCTTTTTATAAGAGAAACCAGCACCTTTTTAGGAGATAATGGGAGGATTTTCCCGTTATTTTTGGTCACTAACCCATTTTCAGTGATTCTCGAGGGAAACATGGGCTAGTGGTAACTGTCTGTACATTGTGGTGGAGCTATTTCCAGAATGCATTCTTAACTGTGTTGTTGCCCGGGTAAAGAGCCCAGGTAGCTTCGAACCTTTGGTTGGTTTATGAGTCTTTATAAAGCTATATGCTCGGTTAATACTGGACCATTAAGTCGATCTATGAGTTCGGTTGTTATCATAAGTCCTCCCTAGTTGGCGACATTTATATCGGTGGTTGGCAAATGAGTAATTAATGGACATATTCAATATTGTGAGATCGGAGCTCGAGACGATGGGGCCGAGTGATCTGGTGCCTACCGAGCTCTAGCATAGAGTTCGGTATCAAAAGCCATGTAAAATCGGATCATTTTGGCGCAGGGGAGACATGCCTTTAACTCTACTTGTTCGTCTGTGAGTTAGCAAGATGATGTCAGCTTTTATGTGAGCGCATTTATTGGAGGTCATTATGGCTTCCTATTTTATCGTGCATAATGGCTAAAAGCGCTTCGATTATGGTGCATCACCTTTAATGCGCTATCCCACTCTCGGATCTGCTGCCACGTGTATGGTTCAGGTCCATCTTAGTATTCCTATATAAACCTTCTCCTAATCTCCATTTTCCTTTCGATTTTCACTTTATTGATTTTCATTCTGTTTTTTCTTTCCTCTGCATCCATCATCTTTGAATCCGTCGCTTGGAGCTTCAAAGTTTTTGTTTTTCTCTGCCAATCTTCCTTCTGCTTTTGCCCATATTCATCAGGTTTGTCCTCCCTCTCATCTCTTCATCCTTCTTTCCTTTCTTTCTTTTTTGTTCAACTCTTTCATCATGAGCTCGGCAACTGCTTCGAGTGGAGGAGTGGGGGAAAGTGGAAATGCCCCCACAGGCAGCGCTCTTGGTATAAGCAGAAATTTGGCTTCAGAAGAAGGAATTTGGCCTTTCGAATTCAGCCAATCTGCTACCTCCTCCAAAAAGAAGGCTCCACACGGATTGTCGAGAGTGGGGAGTATAAGTTCAACAGTCAAGGAGGAGGAGCTCGGTTCACTCTTAGCCCAACTGACCTCTGAACCAGACTACTTCACCAGCAAACCTAGCATCTCACAAAGGGCGAACATGGAGTTCACTAACAAGAGGATGACTGTAATTTATGAGGCACAGCTGGTGACTGGTGTCCATTTACCTCTAACTAGTTTTGAAGTGAACGTGCTATGGTACTTCGACATGGCTATAGGATAGCTTCACCCCAATGCCTGGTGGATACTTACCGCACTTCAGATTTGGGTGGTGGAACAGGACATAAAATTGACATTAAACCTGTTTCGGGCAACCCACGTGATCTGTCTTCAAGCTGATACCGAAGACCACAAATACATACAGGCTCGTTCGGGCTACGGAGTTTTTACTGGGAACTCGGAGTCCCTAAAGAAGTGAAAAGACCGTTATTTTTTGACGGAACAGGTACGAGCTGATTTTCAAGTTCGGACAACTTGGGGGAGGTTTGTGAATTAGAATGACACCAACTTGTATCTATCCGATGAAGAGGAGCTCATCCTCGCCTACCGGAGGGAAATGGCCATGGATAAATGGGACTTGAGGAATCTGCTAGATCCCTTTAGCTCGGGACCGCTTCCTCGAAAAAGAAAAGGTAACATATTATATTCCCTTATCCGATGATACTGATTTTCTATTTTAATTTGCTTTCTCCTTGCAGTTATGAGGAAAATGAGCCGGGCTACCGAGATCATGTGGGCAAATAGACAAAAACTCGCTGAAGGTTCTTCGAGCGCGCCTCCCATCATTAAGGAAGTGGTGGCAACTCCCCCTCCCGAGGCTCAGCCAATGCCAACAGCTACTGAAGTCGCTGGGACTCTGGTTGTTGAGGCCGAGCTTGCTTCACCCTCTGAGCCTCAAGGCCAAACCGAAAGGAACCGAAGGATCTCCGCTCGCTGCTCATGGAGATCCACGAGTTCTGGGAGGCAAAGGAGGACAAATATTCCTCCAGTGACCCAAACTTCAGCACGTTCGTGCATGTTACCTCTTACGTGCCGAATGAGGTCGGTCCTCTCACCTTGTTGAGCTGTGACAACTTGACCATTCATTTAAAGAGGCACCAAACCGAAGTAAATAGTTTGGATTATTGTGTGGTTTTGGTTCTCCGACTGTTGCTTGACTTTAATGTATTTGGTAGGGGTCTCAGTTGCTCGGAGCGACGATCAAAAGATGAACGATCTCATAGTTAAGTGCCGGCTGTGCTGACTCAAAATTTGGGGCTCTTTGATCAAAGATGGCTGAGATTGAGGAGAGAGCTCGAAAGGCCCTGGAGCAGGCCGAGGAAGTCGCAAGGAAGGCTGCTGAGTTGGAGGTCGCTCTAGGTAGAGAGAAAGAGTCCAACTCTGCTCTCAAGGCTGAAATCAAGCAGCTAAAGCTTAACGAGGCTGAATGGGAGAAACGAGAAGCCGAGCGAGATGAGAAGGAGGATGAGGAGCTGGCTGAGAAGTGCATGGCATTTAGCACCAAAATATCTAGCGTTGTAAAAGGGAAATATCCCAAACTCGATCTGTCCTTCTTGGATGATGTGTATCTAGATGAGGACTAGCCTCTTGTAACAGCCTATCAACTTTAATAAAAATTTTGAACTATTGTCATATATGCGTGTGTTTAAGTTTGTCATTGTGTTCGGCTTATCCTCCTAAGAATAATTGAAAAATCAACTTGTTCGTGTGTGGTGAGGTGAGTGCTCGAAAGCTTAACTAACCAGCCTACAATTTCCAAATCGAGTCTCATAGAGAAAGGAAAATGTCCCGAAAAAAGAGGATGCCTCGTACTCCTATCTCACAGGGGATGGCCTATTTAGTACCATATGTAAGTGCGAAGGGTGTTATCCCTATTGCTGCACAAGGTGATGTCCGGTACGCCCATAACATATTGTTAAGTTCTTCGGTCCATAAGCCCTTGGCATCTTAGAGCTGCTTCTTGAGTCCGAATAGGATAGTTTTGTTTGTCACTTCGGTCATTTTGTTGGATTGCGGATGATAGACTGAAGTGAAGTTCAACTGGATCTTCAGCTCTGAGCAGAAATTCTTGAAAGCCTGATAATCAAACTATTTTCCATTTTCAGTTATAATTGAGTGGGGGATACCGAACCTCGTGATGATGTTTTTATTGAAGAACTTGATGACGTTTGCCGATGTGATGGTTGCAAATGGCTCGACTTCCACCCACTTAGAAAAGTGGTCTACCACCACTAACAAAAATCGACACTGCCCCTTCGCTTTAAGGAAAGGACCCAATATGTCAATCCCCCACTGGATAAAAGGCCACGGGCTGTGGATCAGCTTCTGCTTTACCGAGCTTTGATGTGGAATGTTGGCAAACCTTTGGCATTTATCGTACTTTTGCATCAGGGCTTTTGCATCAGCCTTCACGGTTGGCCAATAATACCCCTGTAAGAGAGCTTTCTAAGTTGTGGCCTGTGCATCTTCATGAGCTCCACAGATTCCTTCATGAATTTCTGTGAAGATATAATTTCCTTCATCATTGCTCACACATAAAGCCCATGGATTGAAGAAAGATCGCCTGTAAAGCTTGCCATCCATCACTGCATATAAGCTCGATTTTCGAACTACCTTTCGAGCTTGGGCTTGTTCATCTGGCAGGGTTCCTGACATCAAGTATTGGTAAATAGGTAAGCGTCAACCCTCCATCGGCTCCTGTACTTGAACCTAAAAAGTTTCATAAGTTGGATGCAAAATGGTTATGGAAGTGACAAGTCGATTGCGAAGCAAGGTCCTTACGATTACCTGCAAAAAGTAAACAAGGACCGGTGGATTTCTAATAAGAAAATCTCCAACGATCAAGTCAGGATTTCTGTGTAAAAGAGTAAGAATTTCTAACAAAAGATTAAGTAACCGTTTCATACCTGTTTTTTCTCTTCTTATAAGAGAAACCAACACCTTTTAAGGAGATAATGAGAGGAGTTTCCCATTATTTTCGACAACTAACCCATTTTCGGCAATTTTCAAGAGAAATGTGGGTTAGTGGTAACTGTTTGTACATCGTGATAGAGCTATTTCTAGAACGTGTTCTTAACCGAGCTGTTGCCCGGTTAGAGAGCCCGGGTAGCTTCAAACCTTTGGTCGGTTTATGGGTCTTCATGGAGCTATATGATTGATTACTACCGGACCATTGAGCCGGTTTATGAGTTCGGCTGTTATCAATTGTTAATTTGCTATGTGTAAATTAAGGTGGTTCAAAACTATGTGATTGATTGTTTTGTTTGCGATTTCTCGTTTAGTTTTCTTTGCCCAACTCTTTTCTCTTTACTTCCTTCATCCGTTTTAAATTTCTAACTTATATATGAACCACAGTTATTAAATGAATAAATTCATCTCCAGCACCTTAAATTTTTCTCCTTAATTCATTTTGACACCTAAATTATGAAAATTACTGAATAAACACTAAAATTCTCAAATTTCAATATTTTTAAATGCAAAAATTGACGTGGCTATGCACCTGTAGTACACGATCGATATTTTAACTTGGACCGAATAGGATTTGAATCCAGTTTTTCCTCAATTACCTGGAAACCCTAAAATTATTAATCCAATTCCCAATTTACGCTCCATACTTCTGTTCTTCCCTTCCTCCTCTGTTCTTCTCTCACCCAAACCATAACCGGAGTCTCCTTGGCTGGCCACCGATCAAAGCACTCAATATGTTGAGAGATAAGACTTTCGGCCTCAGGGTCAGCTCTAAGGAGTGACTCTGGTGAGAAATTAAGTTCTTGCAGGATGCGATAATGGGTTTTGGTTTAAGAAGCATAGTCCAGATCTACCACGATTGAGAGATCTCGGAAACAATGGAAATATCATCAGATGTTTCGAATTTAAGGGAGATGTGCCAAGAGCCAGTAAGAAGTCTCACTATACTTCCACTGATATCTCCTCCTCCGTTGGTTGGTTTTTCACATATATTTTTTAAATTTTAATTTTTTGGCTGGTTATCGAGAAGAATCACTTAAATTATTTGTTTGGTATTGCTTGGTTTTTATCTTTCCGGGTTTCTTTTGTCTGGGAATTTTGATTGCATTATAAGAATATAATGGGCTTTGTTCTGTGGCAACGATATATCCTTGCAGGTTTTATTTTGAATATAGTGGGTTTTTTTCTTTTTTCTTATTATTTATTTAATTGGATTGATGGATTTATTCATTTGTTACAAGTATCAAACAGATTGTTTTAAATTTTGGGTTTCTGTTGAACTGTTTTGACTTAAAATAAAAATCTCAACTCTCTTTATTTGGAGATTGTATTTGATTCTTAAGCAAATGATGCCTTTGAGTCATCCATAACATGATATCTCTTAAATGATCAATTGTTTCGTTTAATTTTTGATTGATTTTGCTTTTTATTGAATGTTTGCAGGCAAATCCCATGCCTTGGATTGTGTCGCCCTGTTGCTCTTTCCAATATGTATTTTTTTCTTTTGTTCAGTTAATTGACAATTAGGCCTATTTGTAAAATCAGGCCACTTAGTGATGAAGAGCAAAGGATGAATGTCCCTGAGGTGATATCATGTGCTGAGCATAAAAGAGAAGTCACTGTTTTGCAAAGTGTATCTATCAAGCAAGCAGATAGAATATTCACCTTTGACAAGGTATGATTTTGTGTTTTTACTGTATTTGAGGCTATTGATTTTCTGTGAATCTGGTAATCAAATTTGGTTGTGTGAATCTAGTAATCAAATTTGGCAGTGTGATGCCTAACATTCACAATCTTCTCCTGCCCAAGAAGACATGCACCTCTAGCTCTAATGCCTCTGCTGATGATGACAATTTGTGCAAGATTTTAAATATTATTTTTCTATATTAAATTAAGTTATTAGAAATTGTATTTGTGCAGAGATTACAAATGCTTGATGATTTGTGAGTTGCAGGAAATTTCAGAACTAGATAAATGTAATGACAATTTTTAGATAGTGTGTGGCTTGTTTATAGAATCATTTAATAGTCTGTGGCTTGTTTATAGAATTATTTAACCTCTTAAATTATCAATTAAAATTTTTATTAAGTAGGTTTAGTTGGTATGGTAAAGTTGGCACTCTTGTTATTTTTTTGATTAATCAGAACTTTAATGGGTGGGTGGATGTTGGCTGTCAGGATCAGCTGGATATGTTAAAAAATTTTTCAATAAAAATTACCAACGGAAAACCGGCAGATTTTTCCGTTGGTATATTAAAAAAAGCCACCTCATCTACTCTATAACATGTGTCATCATATCATTCGTTTATATGTCAAGTCAGCACATCTGTAACACATGTACACCCGCAATTTTTTTCCATCACAAATTTATGTTTAAAAGTATCAAAATTTAAGAGTTTGAGAGTTTATTCGATTATTTTCGTAGTTTAAGAGTCAAAATAAACTTTGTGAATAAATTTAAAGGGTTGGAGATAGGTTTACTTTTATTAAATTTGAGTGGTAAATTTTTACTATTAATTTTATAATTGAATTATTCTATTAACATTTTATTAGAATCAAACAAAATTATACCATTAATTTTAATTTGACGATATATATATATATATATATATATATATATATATATATATATATATATATATAGGTTTACTTTTATTAAATTTGAGTGGTAAATTTTTACTATTAATTTTATAATTGAATTATTCTATTAACATTTTATTAGAATCAAACAAAATTATACCATTAATTTTAATTTGACGATATATATATATATATATATATATATATATATATAATTTTAATTAATTTTAATATATATATATATATGGTTACGAGGACACTTCAGTAATTTGGAATTATGGACCAACTTTTTTTTCTTGTACATGGACCAACTCATTTAATTACCCAAAAAAAAACCTCAGTCCAAGTCTTAATCAAATTAATATAAAGCAAGCAATCCAGTTAATTCTACGCTTGAAATTAATCGAGTCTAAAATCCAAACCAACCCATAGATTCTTTTCTCACATTCTTTTAAAAAAAAAAATTGAGTCTTCATCACTTGCCTTTATTGGATTCAGGAATTCAATATAATAAATTTTAAATACATTACTCTTTTCATTCTTTTTTATCAATTATTTTTATTATTTTTATTAAAATTAAAAAATAATAAATAAATTTAAATTTAATATTAAATTATATAATTAAAACTAAATTATCAAATTTAATTAATTTTAATTTTATTAAAAAAAATAAATTAAAAAATTAAATTAAATTATATTAAAAATTTAAAGTGACAGATAAATATAATTTAAATTTTATTCAAAAGTGATAGATAAAAAAAAAGAAAAAAAATAATTAATTTGCAAGCCAATCCAACTTTGATTATAAAATCCCCCAATTTGTTTTAAATAATTCATTCCGTTATCTTTTACGCTTTAAAAAAAGCATTAGTAGTAATCAGGGTAGACCAAAAAATTAATTTTATTATATTTTTTTTATAAAAAAAGGCCAATATATGTGAATAATATAAATTTAATTAGTATAAATCAATCAAATAATAAGAAAACAATTACGATAGCTACTGATTTTTGAACCTCATTTATATTAATATGCTGCTCTTAAACTCACGTTTTATCAAATTTATGCTTGTTTTGCATTTATTAGGATACAGTGACTACTTTAGCTTTTATGGGTTCCATAATGTTATATATTAGTTCGTTTTGTGAATTTAAAAAATTAGACAGACTACCGAAAAATAATTAACAAAAAATATATTTTATTATTCTTTTTTATCTGTTATTTTTAAATAAAATTTAAATTTTATTTATTTATTATTTTAAATTTTTAATATAATTTAATTTATTTTTATTTTATTTTTTTAATAAAATTAAAACTAATTAAATTTAATAATTTAATTTTAATTATATAAATTAATATTAAATTTAAATTTATTTATTATTTTTTAATTTTAATAAAAATAATAAAAATGATAGATAAAATAACATATGAGTATTTAAATTGCGTTTTTCCATATAACTTGATCTTCCCGAATTCTCTTCCTCCTTACAACTTCAAGATTTTTCACGCCTTGATTAGGTCCATAATTCTCTCTTTCAACCTCGAATGGTCTAATCAACTCTTTCTCAATATATTATCACGCAGTAATTGCTACCTCCATTTCATAAATATAATTTTTTTTCAATTTATCTAATAATATAACTCACTTTTTTATGTATACTAGTTTTCTTAGAGGTGGTGAATATTTTTTTTAATCAAATCACATTTAAAACTAAATAAAAATATTGTTACTTTAATTATAGTTTACAGATTATCTATCTTAGACTATCTACGTTAAATTCATTTTGGAGATGTAATAAATAGTAATAAATAATTTTTTGCGCGTTGAACAATAAAATTTCACTTAAATTATTTTTACTACTTAACTGAATATTTTTTAATAACAATAGATCAATGTTCAATATTTAACTCAAAAATTCATACAATATAATAAAAGAGATTTTTGTAAATATGCATTAGTGAATTAATATTTTCAATCCAAATGAATGTTCTGATTTATGTATATATTTTATTCTTTTCGCTAGACGATTTGCTTATGTAATAATTTAAGTAGGATTTTATTTTTTTTTATTTTCTTGTTTGAACAGGATGTTTATTTAAATTCTGTCGCTTGCATTGTGTGAGAGAGGAGAGTGAATTATATTTAAAATTCAATTATAAAACAACACATAACCAAGGTATCTAATAACAATGATGTTCCGAACACCAATCTCTGTTTGGACATCAAAAGATCGAGATTCCTTTTCCAACATTCTGTTAGATGGCAACTCCATGACGTCTATCTCTTTTGGGCCCATTAATAGATATTTTTATGGGTTGATCACCAATAATAAAGTAGACTTGATCCTTTTTATTGCGAAATGACCAATTTATAAGTTAAGTGAGTCTCCTCCGATCTCGAACCCTAAAAATGGGCCTTCAAAAATCTAACTGGAAATGAGCTTAGCTCTGACGTGCGTCACAACGGCGTTTCACAATTAGCATAACGGAAAGAGTTCAACTTCAAACCCAATGGAGTTCTATAGCTTGGTTTGTAATAAATTCAACAGCTTTTTTCCTAGCATTATGCTTGAGTGGGCTCGAGAACCATGGCTAGTGGAATGTCTGCCACCTGAACATCAGATTTTCATGAGCTTTCCCAACTACCAGATCTTTTGCTTGAGCAAATTCTCGAGAATTTCAAATGATGCTCAAGTTTTCTTTAAATTAAAAGTTGCTTATCCCCACTTTGTCTTAGAGATATGATAGGTAGAGGATTACCTACCGCATCTTTAAGCCTTGAATGATATATTTCAGGAGTCTTTGGACTAGTATCAGGTACGTGTATTAACTTATGGATCTTTTATTTTTCTTTGTTAAATTTTTTAAGTTTATTTCTCCAGCGTGGTTGATTCTATTTGAAGGAATTTTATAGTATAATTTGATTAATATAAAATGCAATTTTGGGGGATGCCACGTTTGGAGAAGATGCCACAACATGAGTTCCTTTGTATTTGTATATCAGAGGAGAAATAATATTGTGAACCGGTATGAGTGTTACTATTCTTTGACAATACTCTGTAACAATATACAATTTAAACCATTTTAAAACAAAATCTTAATATCACTTGTGCAAGCATGTTTACATGCGATTCGTTCCTAGATTTAGAGGAACAAGCATAGTTCAAGCTTATTACAACTTGAACATACTTTTTGCAAGCACATTTCTATTATGCTTTTGTATTTGTCTTTCGATTCAATTACACTGATGACTTATCCCGATCGATGTATTTATCCCAGTCTTTTCAACTGATGACTTATCCCGATCAATTTTATTCCCGATCGATGCAATTATCTCAATCTTTTCGACTGATGACTTATCCCAATCGATGTTATTCCCGATCAATGCATTTATCCCAGTTTTTTCGATTGATGACTTATCCCGATCGATCTTATTCCTGATTGATGCATTTATTCCAATCTTTTCGACTGATGACTTATCCCGATCGACGCATTTATTTCAATTTCCTTGACTGATGATTTTATTTATCGCTACTCCCGATTGACACATTCATTCCTGTAAGACCAAGTTAAAATCCTCGATCTTCACAAAATCGATTGACCCTCCAAAGAGGGACAAATATAAAAGTGTGAAAGACGAAGCAACAAAGTTTAAAGAAGCACCCCTTCCAAAGCGATGTTCTCAAAGTGAAGTAAAAAAAGTGGCAATAGTCTGAATATCCGTCAATAGATGAATGGATAAATAGGGTAAATAGGGCCAACAACGAGGTAATTCTACCTTCCATTTATAATTAACTCAGTAGAAACTAGAAAAAAATAACAAGAAAGCAAATGGTTGAACACCAAAAGCTTGAACGAGGAAAGAAAAGAGGCACGACCTTGAAAAATATCTTGGATAACAAAAGCGACCGAAAAGTATCTAATAAACAGGTTAGGAAAATAAACTTTGAAAACATAGTTCGTGTTTTTAAAATTTGTTTGCAGGAAGACACCTCATTTTTTCTCGATCGATGAACATCCTGATCGAAGTAATTAAAATTCTAGTCTTTCAATTGGAGTCCTATTTTCTCAATTGATACATATCCCAATCGAAGTAAATAAAATTCTAGACTGATATTCATTTTCCTGATAAATGCTCGATGAATTTACAAATCCAGTCCTTCAATTGCGTCTCACTTTTCCGATCAATGATTGACGTAACTTAATTCCAATTTCAAAAACTAGGGACCTTATCACTAAATGGTCAAATTTCGAAACCCCAACCTTCGATCTCTCTTAAAAACGATCAAACTATTTGAAGGGTGACAAATAATAATACACAAAAAATAAAATATAAAACATGAGCTATAAGACCAGCCTATTAAGGGCCTATCGAAAAGGTCCAATGTCAAAATATTAAAGGCCTGATATCCAAAGGTTACAATTCAAGACTTTAGCTTTATAAATATGGCAAGTTCTTTCATAATACACACACTTGATCTCTCTCTATATATTTTCTCTAACTATCCCGACTGCTAACTTGAGCGTCGGAATACTAACGTTCGGTCCGACCAAAATAGTCTTCTTTTTATAGGTTCTCAAAACCCTTCATCCGATCAGACATCATACGTTCAGTTCAGATATCGCACGTCCTGTTCAAGTAAACTTATTCATTTTTCGGTTAATGGTCTTTTATTATTTTATAAAATTTTGATGTTTATCAAGTATTTTTAAAATATTTTTTAAATTTAAATATTTTTTGTTAAAAAATTTTATTATATAATTTTTGAGTTAAAAATATAATTATTATAATGACGTGTGAAATGATCCCGTAGTATTTTCGTTTAAAAGGGAAAGGGCGAGAGAGCATGAATACATTCCCACGTCAATATGATTTTATCTGAACATTTTTAGTTGAATTTATCAATAGTGCCAGGTGGCATTCAAAGACATATTTGGGAGGGTAAAAAGTCACTTGCAAATTTTAAGTGAGCAATTTAAGTTTAGATTGCGTCTCCAAGCAAGATATGTAGTGTCCATCGAGAGTAGGCATGCATTGATCTATAAATAAAAAATTAACTAATTTATTAATATTAATTTTGTAAAATTATTAATTATTAATTAATTTATTATATTTAATTAATCAGTCAATCGATTTTAATTTTTTTTGTTTAACTAATATTTTTTTATTAATAATCAAAATTTATAACATAAATTATAAAAAAATTATATAAAATTTAATTCATTTTAAATGTATAAAATAAGTCAAAATAAAAATTACAGAATAAATATAATTTATCAGCCAAAATTTATGTTTAATAAATTAATAATTAATATTATAAAATAGATTTGATATTTATTGAAAATTAATATGTTTGATTTTAAGTCATATAAAATTTTGAATAATATTACATGTTAAAACATAAACTCTAAAATATAAGAAAATATAACTAAATGCTATTAAGTAAAATATAAATATCAATATATGATAAAAAACAATATATATTAAAGTTAATCAGTTATTATATATAAATTTGACTATATAATTAAAGATAATGACATAATATAAATTTAACTAAAAATATTATATAAATTTTATAGAAAAATATAATAAATTAAGATATAAAAATAAAAATATAATAAAAATATATTTTAATGCATTATTTTATGTAAATTTTAGAGACAAACAGAAAAAAAAATTTTAAGGTATAAAAATAAAATAATATATATATATATCGATTAACCGTAGACTAACGGTTAATTGATACTCACAAACCGAAACTGTAACTAAAAACTTAAAATATAAAAATTAAAAATCGTAATCAAATTTATTTGATTGGTTAATTAAAAAAAAATCGATTCGATTTTGGATCGATTTTGCGACTAACCATATTTTCAAATTTTTTGTTTGCTCCTAATTAGGGGAGGAACTTATATATATATATATATATATATATATATATATATATATATATATATATATATATATATATATATATATATATATATATATATATATATATATATATATTGAATTGTTATGAAATAAAATTGAAATATATTTATTAATTATTATATAAAATACTAATAATCTATATGACAAGTAACTTTGGACCGTGAATCAAGACGTTTTAAAATTGTGTAATTACTAAAGAATTTTATGGCATCTCGAAAAAATCTCGTATTTATTTGACGAAAGCCATACTTATTTAGCCTTTTAAAAAAAAAAAAAATCCACATACTGATTCAACTTGGGTAAGTTATGTGTGTGTCTATATATGTATGGTGGTTACGAGGACACTTCAGTAATTTGGAATTACGGACCAACTTATTTAATTACCCAAAAAAATTACCTCTGTCCAAGTCTTAATCATTTTAATATAAACCAAGCAATCCAGTTAGTTCTACATTTGAAATTACTAGTCTGAAATCCAAACCAACCCATAGATTATTTTCTCACATATTTTTTTATATATATAATTTCAATCTTGATCGCTAGCCTTTTCAAGATTCAGTAATCCAATAAAATAAGTTTAACAAACATTAATTAATTTGCAAACCAATCCAACTTTGATCAGAAATTCCCCCAATTTGTTTTAAATAATTCGTTCCACAGAGGGTCTCTTACGCTTTCAAAAGGATAGGTGGAAATCAGAGGCGGACCCAAAAATTAAGATTAAGGGAGAAAAAAAAAAACTTCATTATATTTTTTTTATAAAATTATACATGTGCATATAAACTATAAAAAATTATTTTTATATTTATATTATATAAAAAATATAAATAAATTGAATAAAATCATTGATCTAAATGAACCATTGAGGAATCTTATCAAACGATTGGAATGAATTATTTTACAGATCAAACAAATGAATTTAAAAAAAAAATATAGATTATATGAATTAAACGTTCAAATTTGAACAACCGTCACACAGTCAGATATATATGAACAAAAATAATAATAATTCAAATCTTAGTTGACTTAATTTATTTAATTGTCCATTTTTTTTTAATTTTAACAAAGTTTAAAGGATAAGAGGTGACCGGTACAATGAGGTTATTTTCGGAATCCAAAAAGAAAAGTGAATGAAAGGAAAAAGAAAAAAGAAAAAAAAAAGCCAAATACAAGCGAATAACACGTTTTGAATATATAAATTTAATTACTGTAAATCCATCAAATAATAAGAACACAATTATGATACGTCCTGATTTTTTAACCTCTAAAACTCCTGTTTTATCAAATATATGATTTTGTATTTATTAGACTTTAGGGACTACTAATTTAAAAAAATTAAATCGAATACCGAAAAATTATAGATAAAAAAATATTTATATTGTGTTTGTCCATATATATAAATTACTCTAATATTATTATTATTATTATTTTAACAAATTGTGCGACAACATAATCCAGAAACTCAACAGAAGAAAAATGGGAAGAATGCATCTCGATTTCGTAGGCAGATACGTTCGTGGACAAGGAAATTTCGACGGCTGTGGACCAATAAATAATTACTTTTAAGTCTCACATTTTTTTTATTTATTCCGCCAAAAAAAATAAAGTCAGACGATTTTTTTTCTTTCTTCTACACATTCTCGCTAAAAAACCAAGTCTAAAAAATGTCACTTCTTCGTTCATTCCTTCTGCGCGCCATACGCGCAATTCCTTCACGATATATATACCTATCTATATACTTCGTTTATCTAATCAACCACTTCTAACAACAAATCCAAATCTTCTTCTCAGTTTTCAGATTTTTGTTAAAACAATTATGAACAAGCACGAGGAGTACGTCCGTGTATTCGAGCATTTTGACGCGAATAAAGATGGGAAGATATCTCCATCTGAGTTACAGAAATGCGTAGATGCCATAGGTGGAGAGCTTTCGCTGGCCGAGGCAGAGGAGGCCGTTGAGTATTCGGACTCCGACAAGGACGGATATTTGAGTTTGGAGGAATTTGTTAGGTTTGTTGATGGAGGAGACGAAGAAGAGAAAGTTAAGGATTTGAAAGAAGCTTTTAAAATGTATGAAATGGAACAAAGTGGATGTATTACACCTAAGAGTTTGAAGAGAATGCTTAGTCGATTAGGACTCAAATCTACAGTTCAGGATTGCCAAGCTATGATTGCTAAGTTTGATCTGAACGGTGATGGCGTTCTTAATTTTGATGAATTTAAGACTATGGTGCTATAGCATATTATAGCCTCATCTTATTACATATTACATTCATTCATTTGTTGTATATAAAGGTTATTTAGCTTCAAAATAATAAAATTGTCGTCATTTTAGGTTTGAATAAATACTATATAATTCGTTTCTTTATGAAAAATAAATTTGGGTTATTTGATTGATAGTATGTATGCAGTCTGATAATAAACTTAGTTACAAGCAATATTATTAAAACCAAACCGGATAAAGAACCGGTAAGGTTGGAGGTTCGTGATTCGACCGGAATCAACCGGATTTTTTTTCTATTTTTAAAATATTATAATTATTATAATTTTTTAAATACTATTGTATAAAAATTAAAAAAATATTCATCAAACATTAAATATATATCACAAATATCTAATAATAAGTTACAAAATATAATTTTTATTTTTATTTTTATTATTATAAGTGATTAATTATGTATTTTTGAATATCATATGTTAGAAACATAAAAATACAATCATATCATGAAAATAATTTCATGTTTAGATGGAATACTAATGAAGTAAATACAAAAAAATATTAACCTTGCATATATGAGTATAATTATATTTAATTATAATAAATTCAAATAGATAATAAGTATATTAAATTATTAAGTGACATTTTTAGAATTTAAAATTATAATTTTTCAAATAAATAAATAATAAAATATATATATATATATATATATATAATTTTCATTATTTATTTATTTGAAAAAAAATTAGTATTTTAAATTCTAAAGATATTACTTAATAATTTAATATACTATTACAATAATCTAAATAGATAATAAGCATATTAAATTATTAAGTGAAATATTTAGAATTTAAAATACTAATTTTTTTAAATAAATAAATAATGAAAATTTTATATATATATATGATTTGAAAAAATTAGTATTTTAAATGTTAAGTATATCACTTAATAATTTAATATATTTATTATATTTTTGATTCATTGTAATCATATATATATATATATATATATATATATATATATATATATATATATAATGATTTTTTACACTTTTTAGCAAAAAATTCGATTTTATCCGGTTATTTGGTTCAACCCAATTTTTCGTTTCAATTCAGTTTTCAATAATTGAACCAATCGGTTAGCCAACCATTCACGGTTAAATCGGTTCAACCGACCGGTCCAGTCCGGTTTTAATAACTATGGTTACAAGAGAGAGCATGGCCGGACAAGAAATTTTGCTTAATAATGTAAGAAGTAAAGGTATATTGTCCTTCTTCTTCTGTGTTTGCCTACACAAATTTTGTTTTGTCTTTATGACTAATACATAGAAAATCCTCAAATTATTAATAAAAATAATTTTATTGTCCTCGCACTTATAAAAATTATATGAAATGAGATGTATATGTTCTTTTTCCCTCAATCAAAAGTTTCAAGCTTGAGTCTTCAATCGGTATGAAAGATTTTCAAATACTTGAAATAGTGTTTTGTTCCTTTCACAAGCTTTCTGACACGAATCCAAATTAATAGGATCAATAGATTTTGAATACCAGATGAATTATATCAAAATAAAATCGAATGAAATACCTCCTAACAGTAAAAACTTTTTATGAAAAATACCTCTTTAAAACCAAAAAATAGGTTTAGCCACACACCACAATTACGTTCATATATATATATATATATTGATGTTATATCATATGTGTTTGTAGAGAAGTAATATATTATATTTTTAACAAGTTTAAAAAATAAATTTAATACTTAATTAATTTAAATGTGCAAGCTGTTTTTTAATTGATAGTTTGAAAATCTTTTATATATTATCCATTCCTTTTACTGAAGAAATTAGTTTGAGAATTGAAGAAGAATATCGTTGATTATATTTTAACACCAATATACATTAAGATTTACCAAGAAATAGGATGGGATGGCAAAAGTATTTTCTCCTGTAATCAGATATTTCTTTTGGAATCTGGGAATGAATCATTTTTAACTAATTGGGAGGGAGCGCCTCGCTCATTTTCTGGGTATACGCTGCTCGAATGTGGATTAGTCAGATCCAATAAATTTCAGATACCAAATGTTTATATCAAAAAAAAAAAATATACATTAAAAGATTTATCCATGTACTAATAAATTAATAATAGAATGTCATTTAAGAAAACAATATATTTTTATTTTTCTAATAGCATTTTGGAATAAAATCCTCAATACTAATGATGCCATATAAAGAATTTTTCATTTTTGGACAAGTGTCACAATTTTTTAGTCCTATATAAGAAAGGAATGATCCAATATATAAAATCCTTATGATTAATGATACCAAATGAAGAATTTTTGTTTTAGATAAGGTTAATGAATTTAGATATGAAAGGAAAAATTCAAATTGCCAAAATGGTGTGAGGAATAAATTTGTCATTGTGATTTTTTTTAATTTTGAACCTATTATTGTAAATTCAGTATAAATTTGATAAATTTTTATTTTTTAATAAAAAATTAACGTTTGAAAGAGACATTCCAATAGTAAAGTTAGCTTCGATGTATTAGAAGATTGCAAATTTGAATTTCCACCACTCTTCTCAACATATGTAACATTGTTATTCTATTAATTTCATATTTAATTTGAACTAACGTGCATTAAAATAAATGTATAAGAACTCTATCTAAAATAATAAAAATTAAATTATTTATTAGAAAAAAATGCTATAATTTTAGAGAGCTAAAAATATTTTTTACGTACTATAAAAACTTGACAAATTTATACTGCAATTTTAAGATGATACAAGTGCAAAATTGAAAAATTATAAACAATTTTAATATGATATAAGTTTTTTTTTGTCGCATGTAATACAATTGACACATAAGTAAATTCATTAGCTAACTATTTTCTCCACATAAATAATTAAATTCATAGAAATTTTTGATATTAGCAAAGGAGTAATTGAGATCCTTTTAAAAAAGAGGGTCAAAAAGTCAAATAATTGAAGAAAAATAAAAAACGCATTTCCAAGCTCTTAACAACTATATTTCCTCACGCTTGTGCTCAATAAACGTGTTGAAACAGAATTTTCCTTTTCCTATCCTTTTTTTTGTAAGAGAAATGAAAGTAACAAGAAAATACCCTTGCTCTAGATAACAATTGTAGTATTTCTATAATATAGTCCAAAACCTCAAATTCAGACTAGGGCACTAAATTAATTTATGTCCAATCAACTCACAAATTTAGCGGTAGGTATTGGTTTCATTTCAATATAATGAAAAGTATCGTTTTTAATAAAATAAATCAGCTTTAAATATTGGTTCCAATATAACAAATGCTGTTAGAATTTGAGCCCTAAATACTCCTTTCTTTCAATAAAAAAAAGTATAAATGAATACGACAGCCTACCAATATTAACTTTTAACTTTAAACCGACAAGATTTTGATTAGCTCGTCGCAATTGGCATGCAAAATTGCATCACTCATGATGCTTCAATCATGGCGTCACATCCATTTGATTGCATACATTCACTTCATAATTTCTGCAATTTGGTGTGTACATACCAGACTGTTTGATCATATGCGTGCCACCATTAGACGGTCCAAATGTGCAGGTACATAAGATTATCACTACCACATGCAGGATGATATTGAGGAGTCAAAAGAAAAAAAAAATGAAGAAACGGGGATCCAAGAATAATTTTGTCCTTTGAAAAACAAATAGCTCTGGAAAAAAGAAGATTAAGCAGCTGCAATTAAGCTTTGGATTAGTTATAAACTTCATAAAATCTTATGTCATGTGATTTCTATTATTTTAGAAAGAGAGAATACAAAAGTAGAGACCAGCTTTCTGTGTTCATTCATTTCCTTAATTACATATTTTACAGAATTCCACTCTACATAATTAACGCCTTAATACTATTCTAAACACTCAAGTAAACCTGAAAATTATTCATAAGCTCACTAGAGGTTTCGAAGAGCTTTGTGCTCTCCTTCTGATGATTCAACAACCAGGGAGCCTAATTTTTGGACAATTTCTCCTGCATTCGGTCTTAAACTAGGATCTTCGTCGACACATGACTTTGCTATATTAGCCAATGTAACTGCTGCATCCAACGAATAATTTTCGCCTAATGCATTATCCATCCAATCCCTCAGTTCATCACCATTTTCTGATAAAACTATGCTCTTGATTCTTTCACACAGCCACACACTTCCTTCTCCCTTGTTGTCCGGCATAGTTATCGGTTTTTTCCCGGATAAAATCTCCAACAAAACCACCCCGAATGCGAATATGTCGATGCTCGGAGAGATTGTTCCTTGATGAATGTATTCGGGAGCTAAGTATCCAATGCTCCATGAAGCAGGATTAGTAGAATTGAGTTGTGTGTCCTGATTCTCGCCTTCAACGCACCTTGCCATGCCAAAATTCCCAATCTTTGCATTGAAATCTTCGTCCAAGAATATGTTTCGGCTCTTGACATTTCGATGAACATAGCTCGGGGTCATGATCTGATGCATATACTGTAAGGCCACTGCTACATCAAGGCATATCTTAAGTCGCTGATCCCATGTCAAGAAACAATAGCAGGAGGCTATGAATTGGCTCTTCATCGCCAATCCTCCGTGAAGCCAATCCTTCAAACAACCATTTTCAGCAAATTCAAACACCAAGTACGAATCAGAACCGTCACTTAACCATGCTCCTATTGGCCTAATTATATTCGGATGATGGTGGTTCGCATTGTGGAAGAGCCAATACTCAATCTTTGATATAATCTCGGGTTTTGTTCGCTTTATTGCCAAGCTTTTCCCACTGAGGCGGCCATGGTAGACATCTCCATCAATAAGGTTATTTGAACTGAAATCTTCAGTAGCTTTTTTTAGCTCCTCTACTGTGAATTTCTCGATAAGAACTTTACGTGGTGTGGTCTCAATGATCTGACTTTCATGTGTATCCTGTGATCCTTGGAACGAAACTTTCTTCTCGCTCATTGTTCTTACACTTAAACTAAGCTGTTGAAGCTCCGGATCTCTATCTTTGCTCGAACTCTGCTGCTGCTGCTTCTTCTTCTTTAATTGGACGATCAAGAAGGCTGCTACAATAGCAATGCTTGCTCCAACTACGACACCAGTTACTGCAATATAAATTCCTATCAACCACATCTTAGACTTCTTCTTGTGTGGACTAATCCCTGGTATTCTGCTTTGAGGAAATTGCGAATTGGGTGTGCGAGGTTTCGGAAGGGATTTTGGCTCAGTATTGATTGGTATCAGAATTGATGTAAAAGGCTGAAGATTTTGAGGTGTAAAGTCTGCTAATGATCTGTTATTTTCAGAAACAATAGCTTGTGAAGTAGTATTGAACTTGATGGCCAAACTGGAGATGGTATCGCCTTCATTTACTGGATAAGTAAGCAAGAATCTTGGAGTTGGTGCAGATGAAGATGGACAAGAACATCTCAAGGGCACTAATATCTCACCCTTATCGCCAAGATTCCAGGGTGAGACCCCGAAATTGTTCTCTTTGATGGCTTTGCAAGTTGTCAAGCCTTCTAAAGATTCAGCAATGCTGTAAAAGGTCTCCCCTTTTGCGGTAGTTTTGATAAGCTGAGCCTCGAAGATACTTCCATTGCATTTACAGTCTATAGGTATGAACAAAGGCAAATCTTTAGGAAGAAACTCTGTGTCAACAGAGAAACCATTAGCTTGAGCAATGGAAAAGCGGTTAAGACCCAAGTAAAAGCTCAAATTGGAGAGAGATGAGAAGTAAGAGTTGGTAGAAAGAATGGCAAAAGTCCTGCATTGATCCTGCGATCCATTAGCTTGGCAGCGATATCCAGAAGCATCGGAAGATGTATTTTCGCAGCTCAACAAGGTGTGCTCAAGTGTGGGAACTAGCAAACAGAACAATAAGGCCAAAGCTCTGAAAAGAGTTGCCATGCCTGCAACCACTCGCTTGTGCATACAAAAATGAAAATCTTGGATCTAGTATTATTTTTCGCTGGACAAGATTCTTGAACTATGCATCCCAATAGTCACCACTATTAATATTGGAGTTGATTAAATAAGCTATGCATCCCGATAGTCGCCACTCTTAATAATTATTCTCAATACAATTTCTTCTTGGGCTACAGAAACTGCTTTTATATGCACCTATCTACACACAAATTCCTCCACTCACGTGCTGCTACTACATAATCTAGTTCGTACAGATTATTTACAAAATACTAGGTATTATGAAGACTCCGCATGTATTTATATAAACTTATGTCCCTAAAATGATCAATGGGCCAGGTTTTTATCCAATCCGCTTCTTCTAGTTTAGAGTGTATAAATGAATTTGTGATGGATTTGGATATTAAAAATAAAATCCGCTGTGAGTTTGGATCAAGTACGGATTTAGTGTCTTGGAGATCTACTACTAGAATCTATTTATGCATTTAATTATGGACAATTAGTACTCCTAGATACCCGTCCGTTTAAATCCATTTAATTCAAAAATAATATAAAATTATAGGTGAGAGTAGGGATTTGAACCATTAAAGAATTGGAAACTCAGAGTTGAATTTATTGAACTTCAACTATGTACTCTTTTTTTTTTCAATTTTAAAGTTTTACATTAATTTTTATAACATTTATGTACAATTTTAACTTTTAGTGTATTAATTGTTTATTAATTTTTTATTTAAATATTGATTTAAAAATTTACTAAATTATAATTTTTATTTTTTTGTTGTTTTATAAGTTCAATTTTTAAAAAAATAAATTTATTAATTTTTATTTAAATTCATGTATTAATTAAATAGAAAATTAAATAGTGTGTATATTGGTAAATGATAACACTGTATCATCTTCTAGGCCTAAACAAAGTTTTAGCCCAAAGTCCAGAGACTTTGACCTCAAAGATGCCGGCGCGTAACAGACAAGCGCTGGAGTGCTGGCTAGATCAATCCGATCAGATTGATAGGACCTCTAGTCACATCAATCCACTGATACACAGCAAAATGCACGTCTCCAACCTGCTCATTGTCACGTTGTCGCTTTCCTGCTCTGACATCTTTATAGCCCTACTCAGGCACTCGAGTGCACTCTCGCACCATCTATAAATAGCTCAATGTAAAGTGGCTTCAGGTACGCGAAACTTAAAACCCTCTCTCTCTAGATTCATCTATCTCTAAGTCATTGACTTAAACTTCGAAGTGCTTCCGCCCAGTCTAGCTGAGCAAAGTCTCTTGCAGGTCCTCACCTAACGATTGGACCCTATGACCATCGACTCGTCGTGGAGTTTTGACAAATCAAACGTTATCAATTGGTGCTTTCGATAAGAGTAATGACGAGATTAATATCATCTAGATGCATGACACCCGAAGGAAGCAATCGAGCTAGTGATGGTCAAGAGAATTCTAGGCCTACTGGGAGGCAAAATGAGATTCACAGGTCCCCCAGGCGAGCTGACCTCCTACTTGAGTTCAATGATGTAATATTGCAACAAGCTGAAAATACTCCCATCACTGTAAAAGACATGAGAGTTCTTCTCAGTGATTTCACGAAAAGCATTGTCCAAACAATCTGCAAAGGCAAAATGCTACAGACCTCTGCATGGAGTTGTGGGTATAACTTTGTGGATGAAGAAGTAAAAAGGTGGAGGAACTGAGGGCTCTTCATCAGTGAGCCACAAGCTCAGGCAAAAGAATAAGTGTGCACCCCAGCATGTTAGCCTTAGGAAGAAATGACAAAGGCAAAGGGACAATCTCCTCAAGCAGAGATCTTAACTACTAGCCAAGCCACTCATCTATCGCATCTATAGGAGATAACTTGTCACTCACGTGTACTCCTGCCAGGCTCCACCTGAAGAGAACTAAAAGCAAAGTTGATTCGTGGGCAAAGAGTATAAAGGACAAATGGTTCAAGCGAAAGCTCAAACAGTTTGGCCTAAGAAATCTCAGAAGAGGTATATTTGAAAATAATACCTGTGTAAATACTGTCTCTCCCTTTTACTAGGAGATAACAGATTCCAAACTGTCTCTCAGGTGGAGAGCTATAATCATGGATAGGTATATGCGCAAAACTGACCCAACCACCCATATGGCGGAGTATCTTACCAAGGTGCAAGTTTACACCTACGATGAGAGAATTACCTGCAGGATCTTTCCCACTATATTAGAAGGAGACGTAATGAACTGGTTTCATGAGCTACATTAGAAGTCAATCCTTTAGATAGTTGAAAGATCTGTTTACAACAAGATTCATTGTGTAGACACGAGCGCCGAAGTCAGTCAGCGACCTGTGCAACCTTTATCAAAGGTCCGATAAAAATCTTAAAGACTAAATCGACATGTTCCAAGCAGTGATGTCTAAAGTTAGGAATGTGAGTGTTGAGACTACAACCAATGCTTTGGCCGGAGGAATTAATGACTAGCCTTTATTCGAATTACTCACCATGAGACCACCTACAAACTTCTCCAACCTAATAGAAAGAGTTAGGTAGCACATCCAATTGGATTATACCCTGAGATCCAATAGGGGACAAAGGAAAAATGTGGTGGATAGATTACAATACCCATATGGACGGTCGGCCTAGAGGGCTCTGGTGCTGAAAAAAACTGTAAAAAGCCCAGATAGGGCATTTACATCCAGGAATTTAGGCAAGCAAAAAGAAACCGAGCAGGGTAGGCCCGAATGGTCTGCCAATCACCCAACATAGACGTTCACCCTGCTCAACTCCAATCCCGCACAAGTCCTGATATGGATCAAGAAAAAGCACAAGAAGGTGAACTGGCCCAAGAAGCTTTTTAAGTGGTCGCAGAGCAAGAGAGGCCAAAGCAAGTATTACAAATTCCATCGAGACATCGATCATACGAATGAAAAATGTCACTCATTAAAGAAGAAATAAGACAGCTCACACAAAGGGGTTCGGTGAAGAAATTTATAGGCCCTGCGAGGAGGGGGAGTCCTTGTAGGCCACCTTCTAAAAAAGGGGATGACTCGGGTTCTGATAATGATGACGAGCACAGAAAGCCCGGGAGTGTGGGTTAACACAGACCATATGCCGGGATAATCAATATGTTTATCGAAGGATCATCTTACGAAGAATATCTCTCTCGAAAGAAGAAGGGGAAGGGCATCTACTTTTCCACTGATCTGAAACACTTTGTCCAATTTCCATTTCCTACGAAGATGCGAGAGACTTAAAGTTCCCCTATGAAGATGCTTTGTTCATCAGTGCAAGGGTTAACAACTTCCTCATCAAGAGAATTCTTGTGGACAATGGAAGTGCAGTAACTGTTCTAACCCTCAAGGCTTACAGAGCGATGGGGCTACTAATAGGAGAACTGCTTTCGAATGCTACCCCCGCTAATTAGGTTAGGCAATGCCACCGTGCCTATCGTGGGGTCGGTCAAGCTATTCATCGAGTTAGGCCAGGAGGCAGTCATTCATGCATGTAAGGTAACGTTTATGATCATTGATATAAATTTCACCTATAATGCAATATTTGGTAGGCCCTTACTTTTCTAGACTGGGGCTTTTATCAGCATACGATATATGGTCATGAAAATACCCATCGAGCGAGGTGTCGTTGTCCTAAGAGAAGATAAAAAAGCATCCAGGGAGGCATACATCTCCGTGATCAAACAAAGCAGAGAGGCATACATAATGGAGCTGGAGCTGGAGCTAGAACAAGTCGAGAGGACTGAGCACCTAAGAATGGACCCCGCTGGAGGGGAAGAAGCAAGAGAACTCTCAAATGGCAAAAGCATTTAGATCGAAATGGGCATGGGCAAAAAAGGCGAATAGGTGGTGATGTAGGTGTTGATGATAAATCAGGCCTCTTTCATGTGGAAGCCAAAGGATATTCCCGGAATAGACTTGTAAGTCATTACACAAACTAAATACCAACCCAAACTACTACTTGGTCAAGTAGAAGCTTCACAGATATGCCTCCGATCAAAGGAAATTCATCTTAGAAGAAGTCGATCGACTCCTAAAGGCAGGGACAATCTAGGAGGTAGCCTACTTAGAATGTTTGGAAAACGTGATCTTGGTGAAAAAGAAGTCCAAAAAGATAGTCTGCCCCACGTGGCAAACGTGATCTTAACAAAACCTGCCTAAAAGATAGTTATCCACTACCCAACATTGACCAGCTAGTAGACGTAACAACATGCCACACAGTTTATTTGCTACTTGACGCTTATGCTGGATACCATCAGATCCTAATGTGGCTTTTGGATCCAGAAAAGACAAGTTTCATCATAAACGATAAAACCTTCTACTACAAGATGATGTCGTTTGGTTTAGAGAACACTGGTGCCATATACCAGTGCCTGATGAATAAAATCTTCAAAGATCAGATTGGAGAAAATGTTAAAGTTTATACCGACAACATAATCGTCAAAAGTAAGAGCCCAGAAGAACACTCTGTTGTTTGGCGAAAGTCTTTCACATGTTGAACCTATTTCAAATGAAGCTAAATCTAGAGAAATGTGTCTTCAACATAGCATCAGGCAAATTTTTATGTTTCATGGTCTCACAGAAAGGGATAGAGGCCAATCAATAAAAAATAAAGGCGATCCTAGAAATGCAACCCCCGAGGAACGTAAAAGATGTTCAAAAAAATTGGATGAGTCACAACCTTGGAGAGATTCATTTCCTCCTCAACCAAGTGTTGCACACCTTTCTTCAAAAAACTGAGTTTAACTGGGGAACAGACTACCAACAAGCATTTGACGAGCTGAAGAGATTTCTTATGGACCCTTCCTTGTTGAGCCGGCTAATCCCAAGAGAAAACCTTTTCTTGTACCTATCAACTTCTAGGGAAGCTGTTATGGGTGTTTTGGTCAGAGAAGAAGGAATACAACAACTACCCATTTATTATGTCAGCCAAGTACTAAGAGGCTCAGAGCTAACAAAAGGTCCAACTGAGTAGCTGATCATTGCACGAATGATGTGCACTTGCAAGTTGAGGCAATATTTTGAAGCTCACACCATCATTGTTCGATCAGATCAACTGCTCAGAAAGATCCTACAAATGACTGACCTAAAGGCAATATGGCAGGGTGGGCCATGAAGCTACAATCATGGGACATCAGGTAAGAATCAAGAAGTGCAATAAAGGTCCAAGCCCTATCTGATTTCATTGCTGAATCACCACTAATGGAGAAATAATCAAGCAGTCCCCGAAAATGGCTTAGGAAATGATTGTTGATGGGGCCTCAAATAGCGCAAGAGAAGCAGTAAGAATAGTAATAATGGGCCCCTTCGATATCACAATCAGGTACGTAATCAAACTTAGATTTAAAGCATCCAATAATGTTACAGAGTACGAAGAATTATTGCAAGGCTTGAGGCTGATCAGGACGGTATGACCAGAAACCCTTAAAATCAAAAGCGATTCTCAGCTAGTAACCAGCCAGGTGTCAGGTACCTTTGAAACTAAGGAAGATTTCATGAAAAAATACGTGGCAAAAGTTAAAATAGCTCTGAAGGAGCTAAAAAAGGCCGAATCAACCTGGATTCTAGAGAAAATGCCTAGGGAAGAAACAATAATAGCCGATTGGCTAGCTAAGCTATCTGCCACGGATAAGCAAGAAATTGAAGAAGATATAGCTGCTATAGAATAGCTTTCCTCTTCCCTTGATGAGTCAAAACTAATGGAAATCGAACAACAATGCTATACCTATATTACCCTGATCGAAAGATTCCTCCGAATGGACGAATTACCCGGGGACAAGACTAAAGCTCGAAAGGTATCTCAAAAATCTCTCAGTTATTCCATAATTGATGATGAATTATACAGGAAGGCATTCAGTCACCACGGGCTCAAATGTGTGATAGAGGAGGAAGGCAATTACATACTCAAAAAAATCCATGAGGGCATCTGCGGCGCACACGAAGCTAGTAGGGCTATTGTAAGAAAAGTGCTTCAAATTGGCTATTACTGGCCGAGTATCTTTAAAAACACCCAAAATAGAGTAAAAAGGTGCTGTAGTGCCAAATTTATGGTAAAATTATCTGATAGCCCGCAATAAACTAGCAGCCGATCAGAGTATCCTGGCCATTCGATCAATAAGGACTGGACATCTTAGTTTCCTTCCCTCAAGGCAAACGACGAATGAAGTTTCTTGTTGTCGCTATTGACCATTTCTTTAAATGGATTAAGGCAGAGCCTTTAACAACAATAACAGCTGAAAAAGTTAAAAACTTCGCCTGGAAAGAGATCATCTGCAGATATGGCCTCCCCAAATTTTTCGTGACTAATAATGGTAAGCAATTTGACAATTCAACATTTAGAAACTTCTGCATCGGTTTAAACATCAGCCTAAGATTCACTTCAGTCAACCATCCGTAAAAGCAACAGGATGATGGAGGTCTCCAAACAAAAAATCTTGATGGGATTGAAAAAATGATTGGGCGAAGTGAAAGCCAACTAGACAAAAGAGCTACAAAGTATTTTATGGTCTTACTGAACTTCACCTAGGGCTGGTACCCACGAAACACCTTTTTTCTCTAGTATACGGATCAGAGGCATTCATACCGATAGAGATCAAAATTCCCTTCTATCGTTTAACCTTCTACTCCTATCAGGATAACGCCCAAGAAAGATGCTAAGACCTAGATCTGGTGGAGGAAAGGAGAGAGGACACTTACATGAAAATCACTACCTATAAATAGAGAATCACCAAGTATCACAGCAGAAGGGTAAGGCCCAAAGCTTTTAATATTGGCGATCTAGTTCTAAGAAAGGCTAAGATCGAAACAGGCAACGCTAGAGTGGGGAAACTAATGCCCAACTAGGAAGCACCCTACGAAGTTGCTAAGGTCCTTAGTACAAGTTGAGAACTCTAAATGGGTTAGATATTCCTAGGAGTTGGAATGTCAAAGTAATCAAGAAGTACTTGATGTAGTGTTGAAACTTAAAATTATCAAAAATAAGGAATTTTCTCCATACGTGAAATGGCTTGCAAAAACCCATACGTTACGCTCAACATAAATCTCGAGCAGTAATTGCGAGGGTCAAAGTCGGTCACCCATAAATGTTACACTTCTCTCTAGTTAAAAATGGTGCAACGACACTGATCAGAATGCCCACCTATTTAACTCGACGTACGAAGTGCAATCTGAATTCTAAGTTAGAAAACGAGATCTAATAGATCATTCGTTCTACTTAATGACTCAACCATAATTGAATGCCGACTGATCGTGCCTTCCGATCAAATCACACGCTTACAAACAATGGAAAGAGTTAGATTTTTTAACTTGACTAATCAAACTGATATTGGAAAACAAGTGATTTAGAGACTTCACAACCTCTCTAACTATTCAGGAAGTATTTATGTTCATCCATTCATTAGCTCAATCATGCTATTACAATGTAATAAAATAAAATAAAATAATGAAACTGAAATCTAAGGCTTCATTAAAACACTCACAAAAACTACACATCAAATGCTAATTACAGATTATTTGTACACAAAATACATTAAGAAGCCATCTTAGAGACCTTCACTTTAGGCAACTTAGTGATCGGCACCACACCAGGCTCCACGCTCAGTATAGAGGGAAGATTCATACTGGGCAAAAAGGAAGGCCCCATAATAAGAGGCTCAGATGGTGGATCGGAAACTAATGCCTCAGACAAAAGAGGAACAATCTCGAGCCCCATAAGAGGTCTCAGAACAGCCTCAGGATCTACTATGCTCCCTCATTGAGCTCAGCTGTATCCTTAGGCTCCGTTGTGAAAACTTCATCCATGCGTCTCATGGCCTCCTCCATCTCCTCCTCTTCAAACAGATCATCCTTGTAATCACTAGACGATGGTTTGGGCAACGCTTGGGGATCCTCTATTAAATCGAGAGCGACATTGGGAAAACACCTCTCAACTTTATGCATAAGTCGAGAGATAATGTTGGCTTGAGATTTGGCCAGTTCCTTGATGAGGTCATCTCTCAGAGAGGCTAGATCTTCTACATGTTTGCAAATAAGAGTGCATTCTTTCTCCTCAAAAGCACTCTTTAAGGCCTCTCATTCTGTGACGGCCCTATCTCTGTCCTCGATAGCCCTATCACGATCGGAGAAGATACAGTGGCAATTCGCAGATAGTTTGGCATTATCCCCTTCAAGCCTTTTCAGATGAGCATTGTTTCCCTTCAACCTCTTCTCTAGTTCAGCGATCTTTTCTTGCAACGCGCCCAACTCAGCATTCGCTTTAGAGGACTCCTCAGTCAGGTAGAGGTTTTCTGCCTTCAAGCTTAAATTTTCCTATGCTGTAACTTTGAGCTTCCTTTTAAGCTCTCCCTCCACTCTGATATTGTTGTCCCACTTCTCTTTGAAGTAAATGGCCTGACCGTGAAGCCGCATACCCTAATTGATCACCTAACCACACACAAAACCCATAATAAACAATGAAGAGAGAAAAATAAAACTTGACTCATTAAAACCTAAGAAAGGATAACGAAACAGACCTTCAAACCTGCCATTTTAAACCCCTTAACCTCTCACCTCAGCGCATTATGGTCGCCCATCTCCTGAAAGTCCTTCTCATCAAGGAGCCCTTTGCAGATGAAGGACAACACAGGGGAATCTAGGACAAAGAACCCCTCCTCAAAGTGCTCCTTTAGAATGTATTTTATGGAAATGGGTTTTTGCCCAGGCCTCACTCTTGGCTCTTTCCTGACCACACTGCCTGAGACTGCCTCTTTGCCTTTGGCCTTCTCAGCCACCTCCGTAGATGCTTCCCCAATAGCTCTTTACGTCATAAGAATAGCAAGAGGGCCAGACATCGAAAATGTATCCTCGGATAATGATTCATCCCTGAGCCTAATTTTTCACAAAGACAGATGAACTGAAGGGCTGACGTAACAGAGGCAGCAAGTACTGCGGTAACATCGATGGGATTCACCGACGGCTCCCCAGTAGGGGATTCAAGAACCTTGGGAGAACCCCTACCCTACAAGGACTCACTTGGATTATGCCTTTGCCTTTTGTGCTGCTCAACCTCGAAAGAGGATAACAACTTTCTCGTCCTCTTCTTATTGTGTTTCTTTTCTTTTACAACCCGCCTCGCTGCAAGCTACTATGTGGTGGCTCCAGCCAGCTCATTCATCACATCTCTTATGCCAATCATCATAGCTATAAAGAGAGTAAGAGAGAGATAGGGGGGAGAAAAAGGTAGAAGAAGAAGAAAACAGCGGAGCAAAAGCAAGCAAGACAAAAAGAGATTAGTACTTTGCACTGAAAATCCACTACAGATGTATATGCAATGCATGGCAGATAGATAACATGACAGGCTTCCTATAATATTTCTTAATGCTCACATTCTACATCTCCCCCCTTTGAAGAGCTCACAGATCTACCCATAGTGTGCAGCAGCCAATCAAAATCATGTGGACGTTTCTTTCTGTCCACGACCTTAGTTAACTTATCAATGTCAGTTGCATACAAAGACACATTATCGGCCCTATCCTCCAGAGAGATTGCCCTATCCGATCGAGCAAACAAAACACCAAATCCCCCTACTTTTGCTATAAGGAAAAACTTCTCTTTGTAGTCCTTCATCGACGTAGGGAGTATAAATAGCTTTTTTCCCAACCTACTAGTGAAGTAATATTCCGTCTCATCAGTCCGACTGGATATATAGAAAAAATGAATAAAAAGATCGAGAGTCGGGGCCGTTGCTTTAGTTTTGCAGAGTATTTTAAAGCATACTATTGCTCTTCACCCATTAGGGTTTAATTAATTCGGAGCAACCCTATAACCCTTGAGAATGTTGATCTTAAAAGCGCGGAGTGGAAATCTAAGTCCTGCATCCAAATTCCATAGATGGCAGATAAACCACTCATTCTTGTTCGTGCCAAATAGGCCCTCTGTCATCGCCATGGAATCAGACTTACTTGGGCAAATAATTTCAGAGATCTGAAAAACTCTTGAAGTTTGAAAATATGGGAAATGTGAGAAGAAATTTAGGCAGAGCTTCACAAGAGAAATAAATAAAAAGAAAAAATGATCCCTGAAGGTCACATATTTATATAGAGAGACACTTCAAGTATGCCAACCAGATTCTGCCACGCATTAAAAAGAAACATCATGTCAGTCCGGATATCGAAGCGTCATTGTCAACACACGCGTCTGTCTTTTAAGCAATGACAGCTGTCCGATTAAATGATTATTCGATCGGGCGGACGATTTTACAATCTTTGCTAATCCGACTTTCGGATGATTGGACACCTTTTTAAGGGGGGGGGGGACAAGTGATAACATTGTTTCATCTTTTAGGCCTAAACAAAGCCTCAGCCCAAAGCCCAGAGACTTTGGCCTCAAAAATGCCTGGTGCGTAACAGACAAGCGCTGGAGTGCTGGCTAAATCGATCTAATCGGATTGATGGGACCTCCAGTCGCATTAATCTACTGACACATAGTAAATCCCACGTCTCCAACCTGCTCCTTGTAACATCACTGCTCTCCTGCTCTAATATTTCTGTAGCCCTACTTAGACACTCGAGTGCACTCCCGCACCATCTATAAATAGTTCAATGCACAGTGGCTCCAAGTACGCGAAACTTGAGACACTCTCTCTCTAGATTCATCTATCTCTAAGTCACTGACTTAAACTTCGGGGTGCTTCCGCCCGGTCTAACCAGGCAAAGCTTCTTGGAGGTCCTCACCTAACGATCAGATCCTATGGCCATCGACTCGTCCTGAAATTCTAACAAATTAGACATTATCAGTAAATATATTTAAAATGGATATATATAGTTGAAGGATAAATTTAAATGGATTTAGAACAAACATGTATACATTAAAATTAAACGAATTTAATAATAGATTGGCCAATTTTCAAAGCAATCGACTTGGTTGCCACCCCTATATCAAATCAAACAAAATAAGGAAATTTAGGTGAAATATTCATGATATACAAAATATTCATGAAATTTAGGTGAAATATTCATGATATACAAAATATCCAGACAGAGCATGTGGATTTTTATCTTTCCAATTGCGTCTCAAATGAACACAAGAAAATAGGAAATTCAAAGAATATCTTGTTCATGAACGTCGAACGATAAAATAATGTAAGAGCGGACACAAATATCATGCCTACCCTATTTCTGTGTAATCAAATCTTTTCTTTTTGTCAAACCAATATGGATACAAACTTTAACGGGGTTTCGATATATACGGTTAATCCTACACGTATCTTAATTTATCAATGTACACTATCATTTTCCTTTATCAATACTTCAATTTTTAATACAAAATATTTTTCGATTTCATTATCCGATTACGGATTCAAGCTATTGAACCTACGCCAACCATGAACTTTAGACATCCAATCCAAAAAATTATAGATCCGGTCGGAGTCAATCCATGGATCAAGCGGATCTGTCTAAAAACAAAATCATGTGAATCGGATCATATTGTGTACTATTTTTAATAAAATTATATATATATATATATATATATATATATATATAATTTGAAATTTGTATAAATTATTATTAAAATTTAAAAGTGGTCAAAATATATTGATATTTAAAAAAATAAATGGTATGAAATTAAAATCTAGTCGATAATTTAAAAATCAGTGAATTTAAATTGATGTTGGAAATAAAATGTAAATTTGACACAAGAATCCGATTTCAAAATGATCTAATGCAAAAATAACTGAAAAATACCCGATCCAAATTTGTACTGTCATCCGTTTGATAGGTCTATACTGAATTTAAAATTAAAGTTGGAGAATTTTTGTGATAAATTTAGAAAATAAATTTAAGCCAACGGATGATTCAAAATTAAAATTGGAGAAATTTGGCAACACAATTTAGAATTGAATGATAGTGTTATTAATTGATGATAAGTTATGAAACAAGGAGAGTAGTTAATATTTTGAAAAAACGAAGATGAAAAGAAGCGGATAATGTGGAAATAGATGGAAAAGATAGGATGCATGGTAAAGCTTGGGCAGAAAAGTGAGGATGAACATTCCAAATTGACAGGGACCATTAATTAATGTCCTCAAAAGTACTGCTTTTGCTGAATTTTCGTCACATAGACAAGCATCATTTCTTTGAAAAGGAGTATTCACTTCAATCATACCTCAATAGAACAGCTTACAAGCATTGTTTTTAAGAATTATAAAGTAATTGTCTCTTACATCAAATGATACCGAAATCACCTATACTTCAACTGATCGAGAGTTCTGGTGCCCTACCAATTGATGAAATTTTTAACCAAGACAACACAGTGTCTCGTAATTCACTTTTTGCTCCAAAAACTTATGCATATTTGAAAAGTGGGAGAAGATACCAATGAACCGAAAGTTGAGTAGATGATTTGGCCATGCACGTGATTAAACGTGGTAGCCACTAGTTGAGTTGAGACCCTGAGAAGCTGAGACAAGAAGATGTTTTACTAAGCCCAAGCTACAACGATGTCTCTCACGCACATCCATAAAGGAAACTCGGATTCAATTACTGCTAAAATAAGTGTTTGAGAACTCAATAGAATATAGTATGTACCAATAACATTAAGGAAGCCAAACATGTGCTTTGCCAGTAATAATAATGTGAAATTTAAATTCATCAGCCCGGACAAATATGCATGTTATGCATCCCATGGATTCACATCATCATAAGTATCAGCATAGTTTATTTTATGAAATAGATAAGAGAAAACGTTAATACCAAAGGATAAACGTCTTCTACAAGAGTTCCAGGCTTCAATGATACCGCAGGCATCATTCCCTTGGACTTGATTATCTGCAAGTGCACGACACAGACTTTACATTTCAGCCAAGCCAACCTCTAGATGCCTCGATGTCAAACCGGAAAACACTCCGCCAGACACAAAGTTGCTGATTGCAAAGCAGGTCAGCTACTTTGCCTTAATCCCATGTCACTCACCAACTACTTCAAAGATTATATCTCACTTCCAATTCCATAAACCCAATTCAATCCTTATTTTCCCTTCATGGAGTGGATTAACTAATAAAGAATGCATCTTTTCCAAAGCAGATTTAATAAATTTCTTCAACATATGAGAAACAGAATTCTAAGAAAACGAATTCTGATGAGAAAATCTATTTTACATCTTAAGTTGTAATATTTAGAGTAAAAATACTTTTATATAATTATTGAACTTGCTGTAAAAATGCTTTTATAATTGTTAAAAGAATATGCTGTAATGCTTTCATTTTAGCATTAATCTTTTAGCATATTTAAGGACGTTCTGACATTAAAAATAATAGGCAAAATTTATTTTCAAATCTTTAAAATTTTAGAACTTTTTATATTGGATCTCTTTAAAAAAAAATTTGATTAAATTTTTATAGTTTAATATGAGACATGTAGTGTTAATTAACGGGACTAATGCATATATATTTTAATTACCATTAAAATGCACAATATTTTTTAAAACATATTTAATGTAAAAAATTATAAAATTCAGGGCCCAATATGAAAAATTTTAGAAGTTCAAAAATGTAATAAATAATAAATTTTAATAATATTATACATCATTAACAGGCTATTAAAATATACGTACAAACATGTCATTTATAAAAGATTGTTTGTTGTTTCATATTAAAATATAAGAATTTAATCAAGATTTTTTTAACTAATTCAATATAAAAAAATTTAAAAAAAAAGTAAGAATGAATTTTACCAAAATAATTTAGAAGAGAAAACGGAGTGTTAGAGCTAATGTGGAAGACTGAATAGTATTTTGTTCCAAAAGATAGTCCCCCTTAACACTAAAAAACAGCGATTAAATTGAGCCCACGTGGTTGGGCCCATAAACATTTTTTAACAATAATTTTTATTATTAAGAAAGAATTGCCTAAGAATATAAAAACATCAAGGGTTGAAATTATTATTTGATCTCATGTAACATAATAATTAATTTATAATAATGTAAATTGAGGTCCATACAAATTCATGATATGGGACACTAAGCAGGGTGGGGTGGGTGTGGGAGTGGCCTAGCAAGTTCCAAGTAAGGCTACAGACAACATAATTATTCTGTGATTAGATCGTTAAAGCAAGCGTAATTATTTAATTAATAAACTTTAATTGGTTATCAACTTATCATTCATGGGTTTACTTCATATATTTCTTACATTTGCTATTTGGACTTATTTATGATGATTTAAGGCCCACACGGCCCATTTTTGTCTTTTCCTTCTTAAATCCCTTTCCACTTTATTCTTTTTCCTAAATAATTTCTTATTAGACATGTCACAATTAATACTATTTAATATTTATACTACAAAGTTGTTATAAATAATAGCTTTTAATTAATACAAAGATTCTAAAGCAAACTCCACTCTCATAATTGGTTCGTATATTCTTTTTTTATCCTTTCTCTCCTTTGCTAATTGAACTTGATATATTTCTCTACTATTTTAAAGATTATGTTTATTTAACAACTTTAAACGAATATCTCACAAAAAAAAAAAAAACCAACTATCTTAAGAGAATATATAATTTATACAACATGATAAGTCTTGCTCTAAATTCATCCCCATATCCTTATAATCTTGCTCATCAAAGTGAGTTTAGAATGAAATTAAACAATATATCTATAAAACAAAAATTGCATTTTGAAATTTGTTTGAAAAATTATTTAAAAAAAAAATTAATTGATAAAGCTTAGATTATCAAACCTCTCAATGGGTTGGAGGAAAGAAGATCCGATCGTCACGTGAAAACCTGCAAAAGTCTTGTCCCGTCGGATCGGGCAGAAGGACTCTGAAGCTTAAGTTAATATCTTAGAGACAAGAGAATTATCACTTGTCCCCCCTCAAAAGGGCGGCCGATCGTCCGTCGGCTGGCTTGGCGATGACTTAATGACCAACCTGCTCGATCGAACTCCCATAATTTCAAGTAGCCACCTTCATTTAGCAACAAGCACGTGCTTCGAACAACACTTCGATACCTGGATCGACACGGCAGTTCTTTATCGACCCGTGGCAAGGTTTGGTTGGTGCATCTGAAGCATCGTTTGGCATAAATAGGCAGTCCGCAGAGGTAATTTTTTGCTCTTTATTAGAATTTCTAGCGAAACTCTGCCGAAAATTTTCTCGCTTTTCTTCGATTTTCCAACTTCAAGAATCTTTTAGACCTCAAAATCGTTTCTCCAAGTAAGTGAATTTAACTTTTGCATCTTACATTACCTTCCCATCTTTCGCATTTTGCTTGTGTTTGTTTCCCTTTGAGTCTTTTAGTTTAGGCCCTTGACTTTGTCCAAAGCGAGAAAGCATTTTACTTCTCCCTCTTTAGACATATGGCATCTAGCAGTGGCCAATCATTGGACAGGAGCTTTATGGGGTAGTATGAGGGTAAAAATACTACAGAGACATGCTTCGTCTTATCTGAGGGCGTGGTGTTAAGAATAAAGGTGCAGTATGGGTTGCTGGAAGATGTGCAGGTGATGAAATGTCCAGACTCAATGGTGGAGACAGATGGTCCTTTTGGTGTGGACCAGAACAAATGGTTAATTTGCCATTTGTAAAGTTTGGATGAAGGGCTCGGATTCCCGCTCGGTGCCTTTGAGATTATCATTCTCAAGGGTTACAAGCTCACACCGAATCAGTTGAATCCTAATGGGTGGAGGGCGATAACTTGCTTTAAGATAATTTGCAAGAACGAAGGGGTGGTCCCAACCCTTGATCTTTTCTCGCACTTTTTTACTTGTCTAGCTGATCGGAGGGAACAGAATATTATTTTACCAGCAGGTCGAAGAAAAAGTTGATCAGGATCCCCTTTTCGATGAAGAGTTATAAGGACAAATTTTTCCTCATAGGAAGAGCATGGGGTTTTGGCATGTCAATCGCTCAATCGGATAATGCGGTATCATTAGGAGACCGAGTGGGTGGTGTACCTCTATATGCCCTTGACCTCGAGAAGCTTAATATTACACTGAATAGATCAAAGTGTCCGTACGATTCTGACTGGCTGTTGTATGTTAGCGATAGGCTAGAAAGCATTCTAGAAGAAGAAGGCGTAGAATGTGAGCAGTAAAGAACACCACGATGAGCCTGTAGCGTTATTTGTTCGCCATATGTTTCAATTGTAGCAGGTAGAGCACTGGCCCCTTTTCTTATTTCTTTCTTCCTTCTTTTTTTACAGTTGCGATGGCCGACGGAAGAGCTGCGAGGAATGAATTAGCTGGAGTCATGACACAGCAGTTTGCGACAAGAAAGACTGCATCAATAAAGAAGAACGATGAGAAAAAAGGAGGTTATTATCTTTTGCGGAGGTTGAGCAAAGGAAAAAACTGAGGCGTGGTTCTAGCAATTCTCCTCAACATAAGGGCTCTTCAAGGGGCATAGAGTCCCCCATCATAGAGCCATCAGTGAACCCTACGGGTGTTCCCACAGTGTCGAGTCCCCTTACCGCCTCAACCTTGGTGGGTCACTTTTCTTCGTAAAGGAGGAGGCTTAGACTTAAAGATGAATCACCATCGCCTGAGGACACCTTTCCTATCTCAGATCCTCCTGTTATCCTTACTGCAAATGGATTTGTTGATGAGGTACCTGCAAAGGTGGGCAGAAGGGCAAAAGGCAAAGAGGCAATCCCGAATGGTGCGGTTAGTAAGGAGCCTAGGGTGAAATCCAAGCGTGGGGCTACCTCTATAAAGGATGTTGTCACACCCTCAACCATCAACAATCAAAGATACAACCAAAATACAGTTCAGTCTCATACCTTAATAGTCTAAGTATACATGCCAAAAATACAACTCATCTTATAAAAAATCTTCTCTTCCAATCTGGCTCCATTATGTACTATGCTCCCGCAACACTTCACATCCTGCACGCAGTAAACACTATGTGTTGAGCACTAAATATGCCCAGTGGTGACTACTAATCCAAGAATTTTCCGAAATAAAGCATAATTATCATTTATGCTACTATTATTCTTATGTCATTTAACACTTTCTCTTACTTTAATTAACATTAATTTATTTTTAACTCGCATTTTGGAAGTCATTTCTCTTTGATTCTCAATTTTTCATCTTTACTTTATACTATCTTCTAAGGTGATTCGATATCAGATTTACTTTGATTAAAGTAAGAGAAAGTGTTAAATGACATAAGAATAATAGTAGCATAAATTATAATTATGCTTTATTTTGGGAAATTCTTGGATTAGTAGTTACCACTAGGCATATTTAGTGCTCAGCACGTAGTATTTACTGCGTGCAGGATGTAAAGTGTTGTGGGAGCATAGTACATAATGGAACCAGATCGGAAGAGAATATTTTGTGTAAGACTGAGTTGTATTTTTGGCATGTATATACTTAAACTATTAAGGTATGAGACCAAATTGTATTTTGGTTGTATCTTTGATTGTTGATGGTTGAGGGTGTGACATTTTGTGGTATCAGAGCCTAGTTTCGATCTAGGGACCTATGGGTTATGGGCCCACCACGCTTTCGCTGCGTTACTCTGAATCTGTGTTAAGTAAATTTCGAGAACGAAATTTCTTTTAGTAGGGGAGAATTGTAATGGCCTCAACACCGGATCAGCCGTAAATAGTACTTTTCGATAGTGCATAGTATTTTTTGGGCCCGAAAGGGCACCCGAAAATCAAAAATATTTTATTGGACCATTGAAAAATAATGGTCATAGTGAGTTTGGAGTTGAAATTTGAAGTGAAATTGAGATCAAATGGGCCTCCAAAAGTCAAAAATACGAAAAAGGTAACGAGTCAATTTCCCTGGTAGGAAAAGAGATTTAATTTTGCATAAATAATTAATAATAGTAAACGAACTTCAAAAATTGCCAGATTTTGCATACCTACATGAATATTTATGTAGAATATTTTGGTAATGAGAATTGAATTTTTTGGTGATACCGGCAGTTGTTGAATCGGATCGATAAGTTTGAATCGGACCGATAACGGACTCCAATTGAGCCAAAAATTTATGTACTACCTATTTTTGATGTGATAATAATGATGAAATTATTTTTGAAGTGAGAAAGAGAGAAATTGGATTGAACCTTAAAATGGATCTAAATGGGCCTTTAATTAAAATGGGTTAAGCCTATTCAATTAGCCCAACTTTAGGCCCTTTTGTGAGGAGTATAAAAGCCAAAAAATTCTGAGAAACTCCCAGATTTTTCCAGTCCATTTTCTTCTTCACCTTGTGGCCGAAACACTCATCCTCTCATTCTCTCCCTATTTGCTTCAACTTCACTTAAAATTCACATGTTAATCCAACATAAGAAATAGATTTTCATCCCTCTAGTTTAGTTTTATGGCCTCTAACCTTTGATTAAAGTAAAGGAAGTAAGGAAAATCAAGAATGGAAAGTGAAGATGTCAAGGTAAATTTTGAGAATTTAATTGAATTTTAAGTGTTTTCTCATAGTATTAGGTGCATAGAGTTTGGATTTGATATTATTTTAAGCAAAATAAAATGAATCATGGTGTTTTGTTAAAGGAAAAAATTCGGCCAAGGTTGATAATGATGAAGAACAAAGTTTTGTTTTGTGTTAAGAGAAGAATAATGAAGCTTAAGGAAGCTAAAGCTTGAGAAAAAGGTAAGTGACTACAAAATCCATTGGTTTCCCTTTTTTGTGAATTAATTCCTATGATGTAATTAGGTTAAAAATTTTTAAAGTTGTTAATTAATGAAATTATGTTAGGGTAAATGAAATTAAGCATGAAAGAAGATGGAATGAAGGCTTTAATAGATGAAAGAAAATTTTTAAGATGAAAAATATTGGTGGCCGAAAATGATAGGTAGAGAAAATAATGAGAAAAATGTAAATAATTAAGTTATGTTAGCCTAAAATAATAGTAGACATTATAATTGATGTCTATAAATTTTTAGAGAATATTTGAAAAATATTTGAAAATTTTTAAAGTTATGTATAGTGTATGTATTGAATGAAAATTGTGATTTATAGTGAATTAAATGACTATTTTGATGAAAAATGACAATAACTAACAAATAATGCTTAATTAAATTTTATTGGCATTTATTGAAATTATTGGGATTTTATTCATAATTTAATGTTAATATGTATAATGAAATAATTTAAATATTAATGCATAATTGTATAAAAATGACTCAAGTGATGAATTAATATGAAATTAAATTATTGTCAACAACAAGAAGTAGAAAGTCAACCGATAAATTTTTCGAAAATAATTATTAAGTCGTGAAAATAATGAGAATAATGTATTATTGGTAAATAATTCATGAAATGTTTCATGAGTGAAAATGATGGAAATAAATTGATAAGTAAGTGAAAAGAAAAATAAAAATGAAGTTTTAAGTGAAAAAAAGGCTTAAATGAAAGAAAATAAAAGTTTTGGGGTAAAATGATAATTTTGCCAAAAATAGGTAATTAATTAGTAAAAATAAGTAAGAAATAGATAGTAGGGCAAATGGTAATTTTAGAAGCCTAACAGTGTCTTAAGATAAAGTTTCCATGATATAGGGACTAAAATATAATTTTATCAAAAAATGGTAAAATAAAGAATAAAAGATGAATAATGTAAGAAATTGTATAATAAAAAAATGAAAATAAAAAATTATAATGGCAAAATTGTAATTATGTATTTGAAATGAATAACCCAATAAAATTCTTAATTGCGTAAAAAGTGTTAAAATAAAGGTGTAACTAATTTATCAAAATAAATTAGTCAATAAAAAGTATTAAACAAGTGAAAGACTATAAAATATTTCGCTGACGAAATAAAAGTCGGCTTAGCGAATAATTAAAAAGTTTTGAACAAAAAAAAAACAAAGTGTAAAAAGTCAAAATAATTCGCAAAGAAATATACAAAAATAATAAAAGAAATTTGTAAATTATAATGTCATAATTCATAATTTATAATCTGTATAAAAGACTAAAAAGCCTAAGTATCTGAGTAAATTATCGAAGAATAATTCATAAAAGTGACTGAACAAGAAAAAGTGTATAAAATGACAAAAAGTTATTGAATAGTCAAAGGCACAAAATAATGCATTTGATCATAATAAAGTGTAGTATAAATAAAAGAAAGAAATTAAATATTTGAAAAAAAATGATTGCAAATGTGATTGATTATTTTTTCCTTAGCAATAAGCAAGTATTGTTATTCTTGTTTGGATATAATTGGCTAGCCATATGGACACTTCTGTACTGCGGTGCAAGTCATGGCGACTTGCTTTGCTATAGGTGGGATCTTTAATCTCCATAGCTTCAGTGAAAGTGAAAGTGAAAGTGCATCTGTTTTCTGCTCTGTGAGACTTGATCTTTCGAGATTATTTCTCTATCTGTTCAGTGGGACCTTTAAGGTCCAGTCCCGAGTATCCTTTTGAGAATCCTGTTATATTGCACTAGGGGCACATCGAAATGAATAAATCAGTATTGTTTAAATGAATTGAATATAAAAGTTATAACGAAAAACGATTCGTTTGGAAGAAAACGCAAAGTTGAAATAAATCTGTAAAGGTTTTCGAAAAAATATAATTAATAAGAAAAAAGAGAGATTTTATAAGAATAAAATGAAAAATAAAGATTGAGTTAAGCTTTTGTAATGAAAAAGGATTTAAAATTCATTTTGTTTTACATGAGAAAGAGAAATTTGATTAATTGGTAATTTCTGTACCAATTACTATTGAAAAAAGTGATAAGTTTGGAAAATAATATTAATTTCCTATTTAAAGTTAAAAAGTGATGTATGCGTTTGGCATGAAATTATTTTTGTATATATTTTACTTGTTTACAAGACTGTTGAATGATTCTGGAGTTAAAGAAAAGTATTTTAAGTATTTTGATTTGTTCGGTGAAAGAAAAATTTACCGTTTTCGACTAAGTTTCATCTCCAAAAGAACTGTTCCGAGAAGGGTGTGACAGATGCACTAAAGGAGCGCTTCGAGGAGAAGTATTCTATCTCCCATTCTCGCATGGCATCTTTTATTTGCGGGGGTCTCCTTAAACAAGATGATTTCCAAGCAATGTGTGCTGACAATACTTTGAAGACCGAGTTTGGGGGTTTCCAAGTCATAGGCTTAGATGTTTATACTATTGTTCCCATTCTCAGATTTAAATGGGCCAGACCCTGTTTCCTTTACTTTGTTTCTTATTTCAAGTTCTATTTGTATTTAGGTGCTCAAGCGAGGTGCGCGCCTTGAGGGTCAAGCCAATTATTTCAAAGCAAAGTAAAAGGATAGCGTTCAGGAGAAGGAGAGCTGAAGAATAAGCTTACAGTGGCTGTCCAGGAAAATTCAAATCTGAAGGCGGATATCCTTCGTCTGACCAAGGCGATCGCAGAGCTGAGCGCTATGTGGGAGAAACTTGTCAAGCTAGAGGGGCAACTTGAAAGGGATGGCACTCATCTACGACGTCTTAAAGAGGATAATGGTAAATTGATGACGGATTGTTATCGCATTTCAACCGAGCATGATAGAGCTGTTGCCGAACTAAATGACTTACGGCATACCTCAAAGGCTAAGGAGCGCACCCTTATTAGCAAGCATGCTGAGGAGCTAGTGTCCTAGAAGCATAGCCTCATCAGTAAGCTAGCCGAAGCTCAAGTCAGTGTCATCACATGCCTTAAGCACGAGGCTGAAAGGCACTTTCCTAGTGCTGCTTTTAATTGGATGGAAAATCCCAGTGTGCTACCTGACCTGCCATCTAGCGATGAGGAGGAGGAATTGCCTGAGGATAAGGTGGACGAGAAGCTCGAGGGTGTGGCTGATCCTAGGGATAAAGGCATGATGGATGGTAAGGCTGCTCAAGCATCTCCCGTAGAGCTTGCAATCGTGCCTTTTTCGACCACTGCCCTTTTTCTCACTCCTCCTGTCGAGCTTTCGATTGCGGTATTCTTTGCTTTGATTAGTGTGGATCCTTCTCCTATATTGATAGCAGACCCCCTTGTGGCCTCGATTGCCAACTTGGTTATTGCTCCGCCTATTAAATCAAGAGCCGAGACGATTCCATAATATTTTTCTGTGTACAGGCAATTTTGTAGTGATCAAAATTAGTGTAATTGTAAAGGATTTATTTTTGTTCGAATGGGATTTGGAACATTGATTCTTTGCATTTTTATTTTGCTTTATTCGTGCTATGATAACTTAACTGAACTGAATGAACAAACAAGTGGAATATACTTCCTGAATGATCGAAGAGATCCAATGTCGCTCCATTGCTCACTTCCTGACATTTGTATGAAATGCATGTTAGGATCTTTCCAATGTTTGTAAGCACATGATCTGATTGGCTAGGGCGATCAATCAGCTAGTCAGTTATGGTTGAGCTATTAAACCGAGCGAATGATCTTGTGGATCTCGCATTTGCTTGTGATATGTCGGTAGGGTTTTGTACATCGAGTTAAATAGACATGCATTCCGATCAGATTTGTGGCATCATTTTTAACTCGGAAGAAGTGAGAGCGAGTCATTTGTGCATGATAGACTAGGACCCTTGCTCTTTCGGCTCGGGACTTATGTCGAGCATGACATATGGGTGTTACAAGTCTTTTATGCATAAAGTAAATTCATTATTTTTGACAATTCAAGTTACAGTGCTACATTATGTACTTCTTGAGTACTTCAGCATTCCAAGTCCTAGGGATATCTGTGCCATCCAGGGTTCGTAGTTTATAGGCACTTGCACCGAGGACTTTGGCAACTTCGTAGGGTCCCTCTCAATTGGGCATCAGTTTCCCCACTCTAGTATTGCAGGTCATCTCAGCCTTTTTTAAGACCAAATCACCAACGTTGAAGGCTCTGGGCCTTACTTTTCTATTATGGTATCTGGCAACTATTTGCTTATAAGTAGCAATTTTTACGTAAGTGTCTTTTCTTTTTTCCTCCACCAGGTCCAGGTCCAGGTCCTGGCGCCTCTCTTATGCATTATTCTGGTCGACATAAAATGTTAACCGATAGGAGGGGAGCTCGATCTCTACCGGTATTACTGCCTTCGATCCATACACTAGCAAGAATGACGTTTGATGGGTACCTGCTCTTAACGAAGTTCAATAAGACCATAAGATGCTTTGCAGTTCTTTCATCCAGTTGCCCTTTGCTTTGTCCAATTGTTTTTTTAGCCCCATCAATATGGTCTGATTGGAGACCTTCATCATCCTGTTGCTTTGTGGGTGCTTGATCGAGGTGAACTTTAGGTCAATCTTTAAGTTGGAGCAGAAATTTTGGAATGTCGAGCTATCAAATTGCTTGTCGTTATCAGTTACAAAGAATTTTGGGAAGCCATATCTGCAGATGATCTCTCTCCAAGCAAAATTTTTTATTTTCTCAGCAGTTATTGTTGCTAAGGGCTTTGCCTCAATCAACTTGGAAAAGTGGTCAACGGCGACAACAAGAATTTCATTTGCCGTTTGCCTTGAGAGAAAGGCCCTAAGATGTCCAATCCCTATTGGTCGAATGGCCAAGACACTCCGATCGCCTGCTGATTTGCTGCAGGCTGTCTGATAACTATGCTGTGAATTTGACATTGCAGGCACCTTCTGACCCTACTTTAGGCATCCTTGAAGATACTCGACCAATAATAATCTGTCTGGACTAATTTTCTCGTGATCACCCTGCTGGCTTCATGAGCTCCATAAATGCCCTCATGGATCTCTTTGAGTATATAGTCGCCTTCATCCTCCATCACGCATTTGAGCCAGAGGTGGCTGAACAACTTCTTGTACAATTCATCATCGATTATGGAATAATTGAGGGATTTTTGAGATACCTTTCTGGCCTCGTCCTTGTTCACGCGCAGTTCTCCTTTTCGGAGGAACATTTCAATAGGGGTCATCTAAGTGTCGCTTTGTTGCTCAATGTCCATCAATTTTGACTCGTCGAAGGAAGGAGAGGGTTGTTTGATAGTAGTTATAGCTTTCTCGATTTTGTGATTGTCAGAGGTGGATAGCTTAGCTAACCGATCGGCAATGGCTATTTCTTCCTTGGACATTTTCTCTAAGGCCCAGGTATAACCGACCACTTCTAGCTCCTTTAAAGCGGCTCTGACTTTCGCCAAGTATCTTTTCATTGTATTCTCTTTGGCTTCGAAGGCTTCCGACACCTGACCGGTCACAGCTGGGATTCACTTTTGATCTTGAGGGTCTCTAGTCGAATCATCTTTGCCAACCTCAAGCCGTGTAGCAACGCCTCATACTCTGCAACATTGTTGGATGTTTTAAAGCTGAGCCGAATTGCGTACCTAATTATGATGCCAAACGGGCCCTTCATGACTATATTGGCTCCACCTTGCACACTGTTGGAAGCCCCTTCAACGATCATTTCCCACATTATCTGCATGGGTTATGCCATCGGCTCTTCATCTACGGTGAATTCAGCAACAAAATCGACTAGTGCTTGGGCTTTTGTGGTGCTCCTAGGTTTATACCTAATGTCCCATGATTGTAATTTTATGACCCAGCTCACCATTTTTCCCTCTAAGTCAAGTGCTTACAAAATCTTTCTAAGTGGCTGATCCGATCGGATGACAATCGGATCAGCTTCGAATTACCACCTCAATTTGCGAGTGCATGTCATTAATGCCATTATAAGCTGTTTAATTGAACTTTTCCTTAGCTCTGAGCCCCTAAACACTTGGCTGACATAATAAATGGAGAGCTATTGTGACCCTTCTTCTCTTACCAAAGCACCTGCAACTGCCTCCCCAGATGAGGATAGGTACAGGAAAAGGTTTTCTCCTGGGATTGATCTACTCAACAAAGGAGGTGCGATCAGAAATCTCTTTAACTCATCAAATGCTTGTTGGCAATATGCCCCACACTCGAATACATCATTCTTCCTTAACTTCTTAAAGAAAAGCATGCACCATTTCATTGAAGAGCAAATGAATCTTCCTAGAGTTGTGACCCGTCCATTCAGCCTTTGTACGTCCTTTACATTTTTTGGGGGCTGCATGTCTAGAATCGCCTATATTTTCTCTAGATTGGCTTTGATCCTTCTTTGTGAGACCATGAAGCCTAGGAATATCCCTGAGGGCACTTCAAAGACATATTTTTCTATATTTAGCTTCACCCAAAATCTATTCAAAGTTTTGAAGACCTTTGCCAAGTTAGCAGGGTGCTCACTAAAACTTTTGCTCTTGACAATCATGTTGTCGACATAAACTTTAATATTTTCCCCAATATAACCTTTAAATATCTTATTCATCAGTCGTTGATATGTAGCTCTGGCATTTTTAAGGCCAAATGGCATTGTTTTGTAGAAAAAGGTTCCTTCATCCGTAATAAAGCTTGTCTTTTCCTATTTTAAGAGCCACATCAAGATTTGGAGGTACTCGACATAAACATCGAGTAGAGAATAGATTGCATGACACGCTGTTGTGTCGACTAGCTGATCGATACTTGGCAAGGGGTAACTATTTTTCGAGCAAGCATTGTTGAGGTCCATGAAGTCAACACACATCTTAAGTTTTTTGGACTTTTTCTTCACAAGTACCACATTCACTAGCCACTCTGGATAGGCCACCTCCCGAATTGTCCTTACCTTTAGGAGTCGATTAACCTCCTCTGAGATAAATTTTTTTCAGTCGGGAGTGTGTTTGCGGAGTCTTTGCTTTACCGATCGATAATTGGGGTCGGTATTCAATCGGTGCGTGATGATTTCTGGATCTATTCCGGGTATGTCCTCCGACTTACAGGAAAAGGAAGCCTAGTTTATCATCAGTACTTTCATCACCGATTCCTCGACCTCCACATCCATGCCCACTCATATTTGGATGTCTTTATTTCTTGAGAGTTTTCTAACCTTCACCTCTCCGGCTGGGTTCATTCTGGGATGTTTATCTTTTTTACTTCTTTCGGTCTCTTGCTCCACTGCATAGGTTTCCTTACTTAGCCTAATCATGGAGACATGTGCCTCCCAAAATGCCTTTTGATCTAACCTCAGGATGGCACTATCCCGCTCTGTGAGTATTTTCATGACCATATATCTTATACTAGTAACAGCTCCCGTTTGGAAAAGTAATGGCCTACATAATATCGCATTATGGGTGAAGCTCATGTCAATTATCATGAGCATCACATTACATACATGGGTGATTGCTTATTGGCCTAGCTCAACAAATATTTCCGTAGACCCTACAACAGGGACAGTGGTATTACCCAATCTTATCAGCGGGGTGGCATTTGGTCATAATTCTTCGATCAAAAGTCCCATTGCTCAGTAGGCTTTAAATGCCAAGATATTCATAGCGCTCCCATTGTCTACGAGGATCCTTTTTATGAGGAAGTTGTTAACCCTAACACTGATGACTAGGGCATCCTTTTGAGCAAATTTCAAATGCGAGATGGAGACTGGATAGAGTGTTTCAGATAGGTGCGAGAGGTAGATGCCTTTCCCCTTCTTTTTACGAGAAATATTTTCTTCGTATGATGATCCTCCTGCAATCATATTGATCACCCTAGCATACGGTCCATGATGACCCGTACTGCCAGGCTTTCTGCATTCATCATCCTTATCAGAACCCGAGTCGTCTTCTTTTCCAGGGGGCGGCCTATAAGGACTACCTTCCTTTGCGAGGCCTATGAATTTTTTCAATGACCCTCTCTGTATAAGCCGTTTGATTTTCTCTTTCAATGAATGATACTCATCAGTCGTATGACCAATGTCTCGGTGAAATTCACAATACTTACTAGGATCTCTTTTGCCTCTCGATCGCTCATAAAGCCTATTGGGCCAACTCACCTTCTTATGCTTCTCTTTAATCCACATAAGAACTTGTGCAAGACTAGAATTGAGCGGGGTAAAGGTTCATGGTGGTTGGGCAACGGGCCACTTAAGCCTACTTCGCTCAATCTCCTTGCATTTGCCTAGGCTCCTTGACACAGATGGTCTGTCTGGGCTTCTTAATGTTTTTAAAAGTGCCCAAGTTTTTTGAATCGATTGCCCATCCAGGTATCGCAACCTATCTATTACGCTCATTCTTCGTCCTCTGTTGGATCGTAAGACGTCATCCAGCTAAATATGTTGCCCAGCTTTTTCCATTAGATCAGTGAAGTCCACGGGCAGCCTTGTTGTGAGTGACTCAAATAGAGGCCAGTCATGGATTCCTCCGGCCAGGGCATTAGTTTCTGTTTTAATGCTCATGCTCCTAACTTCAGACATGACAGCCTGAAACCTATCGATATAGTCTCTAAGACTTTTATCAGATCCCTGATAGAGGTTACACAGGTCACTTACCGATTTTGACGCTCGCCTCTGTATGATAAACCTCTTTGTGAACAAGTCCTTTAGCTGCCTAAATGATGTGATTGACTTCTGAGGCAGCTCATGGAACCATTTCAATGCATCTCCCCCTAATGAGGTGGGAAATATCCTGCAGCCGATCCTTTCATCATAAGTGTACACTTGTACTTTCGTGAGATACTCCGTCATGTGAGTGGTTGGGTCGGTCTTACTTGTGTACTTGTCTATGACTACATCTGTAATGCCCTTACTGTAACGGTCTTATCGAACAGGCAGTCGGTCGAATTTTTTTTTCACCTAATTCCCTTAACAATCAGTATGCATATGAACTTTCATTAATCAATGACCTATAACTGTCCAGAAATCACTATGCATTTAATAAAATTTTGGCAATAGAACGGCTATATTCTTAACTAGCCCCCTGAAAAGCAGACATTTACACAGCCTCTCAGAGGCACAACAGTTTATATCAATCATATAACACATCCACAATTATTATCAAGCAACACTTATATATCATCCATTCCCTGCAATTCCTTATCCTCATACTACCATAAATAATACATAATACGATAATGGCTACAGTATTATCTTTATATACAAAACATGATAGGTATATATATATACATGCCACAAAAATATTCTTTTTAACTCTTCAGCTTCAATTTTTCCTCTGTGTACCCACGCTCCAGACTATCTGTACCTATACGCAGTAAATTCTGCGTGCTGAGCATTAAACATGCCCAACGGTGACTAAAAATCATAGTATTTTCCTAGCATATAAATGTATTAATAATTTGATTTAAGTGATTTATTATCGATTTTTCTTATTTAAAAGCAATATTTATTTTATGAATGACTAATTTCCCGTTCAATTCATAAACTCTTTTATATTTTCAAGTTAGTCCTTAAACTTCTCATTTATTACAAAAATGCCCTTTTTACTCTGTTAATTACTAGTTTGCCCTTTTTATTCTTTATTTTCTTATCTTACCTTGTTAGCTAACTTATAATTTACCGTTTAATCCTTAATTTAACCTTTTTCATGTAAAATTACATTTTAGTCCTTTAACTTTATATGGTTGGCTTTTTACCCAATTAGTTGACTAAATTACCATTTTACCCTTATTACTTATTTCTTTTGTTACTTTTATCAATTAATTTCACCTTTTAGACAAATTACCGTTTTACCCCTAACTTTTAAATTCTTTTCATTTTAGTCCTTTTTCATATAAAACTTTCATTTTAGCTTCTCTTTCACACTTTTAACATTTTCTTATTAATATGCCCCTAGTACAGACCCGACAGAAAACTCTCAGACCGGATATGCGGGACGTGGACCCCACAGGGCCACAACAAAATGAGAAATGACCTCCAAGAATCATTCCTCATATAACATATGACATGTGACAGTACGTACGATAAATATACCATGGAGATCAGTGATCCGTCCATAGTAAAACAAGTCGTCATGACTTGCACCGTGGTATATGTATCCCTATGGCCAGCCAATTATATCCTGAACTAGGTTTTACTGCCTGACTCTTTCTAAGGGCACATATTTTCTTAATTTTCTTACTTTTCATTTCTTGTCAATACAATATTAATACTTTATAATTACAGTCAATCTTATTTACACATTTTACGAAATATTTCACAGTAATTCACCATGTAATCCATAAATTATGCCATAATTCATTCAAATGTCACATTTTTCAACTAATACCTAATTAATATTTATTCCAAAAATATTCATTTAATTCCCATAAATTCTATAAAAATTCATAACCATTAATTTACATTAGTATTAACATTAGGAAGCTTAAAATCACTAAAATCATCAAATTTCACACTAATTTCTTATGACATACCATTCGGCCTACACTACAAGTCCATCATATCATTGGTTTTAACTTCATTTAAAGTTTCTAATAGGCTTATATAACTGCTAAATGCATGATTATAACATTAATTTCAATTATAACACAATACATAAAAATTTTCTTAAGAAACCTAAAGGAATTTCACTAATTTAATAGGGAAATAAAAGGATTAATTAGCCACACACTTTTTTTTATGGATTGGCCTTGCCTAGGCTTCCTTTTCCTTTCCTTTGGCTTGAAAAATTTGCTCCTCTTCTTGGATTCCTTAACAAACCGAAATTTCCATCAATGATAACTCAATTATTTTGGCCTCAAATGCTAAATTTGACAGCAAAAATGAACTCTAGGCACCCAAAATCAATAGTAGGCACCTAAAAATCAAATAAAAAGCAATAAGTTCACATACCTAATTTTGACACCTAAACTTTAACTCTAAATTTCTCTTGATTTTCTTCTTTGAATCAAAGATTGGAGCTGATGAAGGTAATCCAGAGAGACTAAAATCACTTTAGAAGGCTTTGATTTGGTGAGAATTGGTGAAGAATTGAAAGAAAAAGAGAGGAATTTGAGAGAGATGGAATTCGGCCACCAAAAGGGAAGAAGAAGGGATGAGTTGCTGCTGGAGATTTCTGGAGACAATCAGCTTATATATGGCTTATAAATGGGCTATGGGCTGGGCCTTGAATGGGCTTAAGCTATTTAATAGTTTAGGCCTAATATTTGCCCTAATTAATTTATCCCACTTATCAACTTCAATTCTCTTCAAATTTGATTTAATTATTTATATCACATCAAAAATAGGCTATAACTAAAATTTCAGCCCAATCGGAGTTCATTTCGGGTCCGATTCAATTTTATCAGTCCGATTCAAAAATACCAGTGTGGCCGAAAAATTTACTTTTTGCTACCAAAATATTTTACACATTATTTTAGGTATATATGTAATTTTTAATAATTTTTAGACTTCATTTGATATTTTTAGTAGCTAAAACGATCAAAAATTCAATTAAAAATCCTAAATCTTAATTTTCTCGATTTTCGTTCTTTTGGCTTTCGGAGGCCTATTTGACCTCAATTTCACTTCAAATTTCAACCCCGAACTACCCGTGACTAGTACTTTCCAATAATCCAATAAAATATTTTTCACTTTCGGGTATTATTTTCAACCCGGAGACATTATTCACTGTCGGAAAGTACTATTCACGATCAGTCCGACGTTGACGCCATTACAACATCCCTCCATATGGGGGGCATTTCAAAGTCCGTTATCTCCCAACAGAAAGGGAAAGCTATGTTTTCGCAAGTATTGTACTCGAAGGTGCCTCATCCCAAGTTTTCCAAGCCAAATTATTTAAGCTTGCACTTGAACCATTTGTCTTCTTTGCTTTTTGACCACGACCCGCCTTCGCCTCTCACTTTTTTCAAGTGGCGATTGGCAAGAGTGCACATGTGTAATAAGTCATCTCCAATGGACACGGTGGATGAGCAGCTTGGCTGCTATATGGGATCCTTGTTCAAAAAATCAACCCCACCAATTTTATCACTCCTCTTAGCGGCTAGCATTTTTGAATACACACTTGTTTTGTGGGTGTATTGTTCCAGCGGTTCATTAATAAAGAGACCTCTATTTTTTTGCCTCCTCAGTTCCTCGTTCGCGGCGTCGTGTCCACAACTTCGAGCCAAGGCCTGCGGCATCTTGCCCTTACGGATAGTCTAGATAATGCTCCTTGTGAAATCACCCATGAGTATCCTTATATCCCTTACTATGACAGGAGTATTATCAACTTGTCATAACATTGCATTGTCAAATTCAGGCAGGAGGTCAGTCCTTCTAGGGGACCTGTGAGTCTCACTTCGCCTCCCTGCAAACTTGGAATTCTCTTGAGCTTCTTCAATTTCATTGCTCCTTTTTGGCTTCCCGTGACCAGGTGATCTCGACCTTACCATGACTCTTAACGAGAGCACCACTTGATAAAGCTTAGATTATCAAACCTCTCAACGGGTTGGAGGAAAGGAGATCCAATCATCACATGGAAACCTGGCAAAACCTTGCCTGGTCGGACCGGATGAAAGGACTCCGAAACTTAAGTTAGTGTCTTAGAGAGGAAAATTCTGGGAGAGAGTAAGTTCTCACAATTAAACGTACCTGAACCCACTGTTCACCGGGCCATGTATAGAGGGTGTGGGAACGCATTTGAGTGCCTAGAAAAGGTTACAGAAGTGTCAGAGGAGAAGAATGGCAATGTGACAAGGAGCAGGTGAGACGTAGGCTTGGCTATACAATGTCGGCTTGATAAGAAAGCAGATTACATCAGTCCGATCGGTTGAAGTCAACCAGCTCTCCCATGCTATTAGCTACGCGTCAGATGCCTCTGGAGTAGGATCTCTGGACTTCAACCCAAACCTTTTTTGAGCCCGTAAGGTGAAAGGGGTATTATCATTGATCATAAAAAAACCGATGATACATTTTGTGGATGAGACGAGAATTGATAAGTAATTAAGGGCCCTACTTTACTCATTAGATGGTTGATTTTGTTGCAAATATGGGATGTATCCTTTTATCTGACACTTGTTAAAATATCAATAACGAATATTATTTATTGGATAAGGATTAATTTGATTCTACATCCCCACTAATGACAACAAACTATATATGACTGCGACCCATCTATCCATCCACTTTTCTATTGCTACGTACCATATGCGATTTTATTTCTCTCTTGTATTGGAAAGGTATTTATTAATTAGGCTAATTGCTACTCACTCACCAAAATTATATAGGTTTAATTATATATTTCACTAAACTAAAGTATAGATTTTTTCTTTAACTTAAATTTAGACGTATCAATAATGATAAATCTCGAGAATCACATGTAATTTAAATAATTAAATATTTGATTATTTTTCGTCTGTTTTCAAAGTTATAATTATATAAAAAAAATATATTTATGAATCTCCCTTGGACCCTTTCCTAATATTAAAGAAAGAGTCCCACTTTGACTTTCTAGACATGGAGAGATTTCTTCATAAAAATGTTATAAACTTATTTTATATTTTTCAAGGGCTATTGGCTTATATTATATTATTAATATTAAGTGTTGGATTCTCAAAGCATTGTGAAATTATGCCACACTATCTTTGATAAAAAAAAAAAAGAGATTTGCATTAGAAAATTTGATGGCAATAATGACAACATAATTGTAATTAGGACAGGGAACTACCAATTATCTTTCAGCAAACAAAGCTAAACAGGAAACGTTATGCTTTCATGTGACCGAATTAATATATTAATTATGGGATTTTCAATCAAATTATATTAAATATATAATAGGACAAACTAACAAGGACTATAGAGTGAAAGGGATATATACCAAATCCTCTACATGCAGAAACTTATCAATCCAACTAACTTTAGTAAAGGTAAATTTTCTTCTAAATATATATAGAATATGTATAATAAAATTTTCCCTATCTGACAAACAAGTTGCCATAAAATATAAATAAATATATATATATATAATGATCGAACAGTTTACAGCGCTCAGCAGGTGCACAGCATGTAGGAAATTGTGGCCCCTTAAAGAATGATATGTTTTTGTTTATGCATGTTAAAGTCAATCGGCAATTCTATTAGCCAACGGAATTGCCCGAGTTTAACCTCTTTTTAGCAAATGGGATTATATCTTCTGCAGTCATTTTTAGACAAAAACAAATAGTGGATGTAATAATTAATAGAAGCTTACAGTACACCCATGACAGTTAATTAGTTGGGTATAATGAAAATATTTGAAAACTTGTTCAATTAAAATTCTGATCTACATAATTAATTTAAATTAAATCACTATCCACAAGCTATATAGTTCTGAACTATAATATATCAACAGGATTTCTATAAAATTAATAATAATTGAGCCAATTTTAATCAACAATGTTCATGAAACTATACATTATCCATTGTTGGCATTTTATCTAAAATCCAAAACCTAATTAGAATTCGAATCATATTTAAAGTACATAAGCGTTTGATTCAATTGGAAGCATTCCACAATGTGATTGGCATCTCTACTTTTCATTTTCACCTAATATGACACATAAGTAGTCAGCAAACCTAATTTTATAATTGTCAGTATATCCATCGTTAGCACTCAATTATCGCTATTTAAGTGCACAACCTATGTGCATTATAAATAATCCTTCTATTTTACTTTTGGAACTTTTCATGAGACTATCTTTAGATCTTATTTTTCTAAACTTAAATGATTTAAGTTTCAGAGTACTAATCTCTCCCAGATCAAAATCGAGCATATTTCCTCTATCTTGCAAGTTTTTCTAGTCAGATTAGAATTTTCACTGACTTGATCAGATTGGATATTTGCCTAGTCAGCTCTTACCTTTAATTTTTCTAAAATTATCAATTACCATGCTTCATGTATATTTAATAAATTTTTAACTTTTTAATTATTATGCTATTCATACTAAAAATACACCACATCAAACGAAACAACAATAACAATGATAATACCAGTGGGACTTACAGTAGTTATTGGTAATTTTGGACCGCTCCTAATAATTTCAATTATTCTATTATAAATAAATGAATTCCCTTTTGTTAATTTTATGAAGTGAAACAGTGATGTTATTTCTGTTTTGTTGTGCAAATAATTCATCTATTTTTTAACCTAATTATTCTTCATAGCCATCATGAATGTGACAGCCCAGAGCATCCCTCTGACTCACCACATAGTTTTTCTTATATATGTGATTCATTTTGTCTTCCTCATATTTTTCAATTATTCAATATTTTTATTTCTTATTTTTTCTATAAGTGGCAATAATAGGTGTATTTTAGTTAAGTTATGGCTGATTAAATTAAAAATGGATTTAAATATTACAGATCATAAATGAATTATTGTTTAACGAGTCTGTTGGTCGGAACGGATAAGGACTTCATCTCCCTTGAGCATGTCCCGAGCTTGATACACGAGCTTGGCATGTGTATGAAAATTCCTGCATTAGAAGAGTCGCCCCCGGTAATTGAGCTTTACAGTACTCGGTTCAAATTAATCAGGCCAATCGGACTTAGATATTGAGCAGACATAGCCTTTAAAAAAAAGAGTTATAAATTAGTCAAATTTTATTATATTATATTTTTATCTTTTAAAAAAAACTTTTTCAATAAATATAAAAAAATATAACATGTGTGGCATATAATGGAGTAGTAGTTTGATGGGCGCACGATTGAACAGTCCTAATGCACGCACGTATAAAAAAATATTAAATTATAAATATTATAAAAGAATTATTAACATATTTTCAAATTTGATTTACATTTCAAAAGACAAAATTGAGTTGGATTAAAAATTGTTGTCTCAATAATCAACATCTTAATTGTCAATTGAACTTATCGAAATATATATATATATATAATAGTTGGGGACAATTTTTTTAATAATATATTTTAAATAAATATTTACAAATTTAGGGTGTGTCAGGAAAAAAAATTATAAAAGTGGAGTGAATTATGAAACTTTTGCCACGTAAAACGGGATTGTCAGTCGCCGCAAAGGAGAGAGGATGTCAGGGACTTCTAAAACCATCATCCTCAAACAATGTCCATCGATCTAGTGATATCCTCATTGCCCAATTATATGAATCTTCGTCAAGGTCTTTGATATTGTCCATAAACTGCTTAAACTTGCACCTTTAAAATTGTGCACCTACACAAGTAAAAAATATGTTGACATTTTTAAACAGATTAGAATAAATAAATTTAAATTTCTTTTTGTCTTACCAGCCTTTTAAAGCAGATTTTTGATTGTTGCATTCCTATGGTGCGTGTTATAATTGCTGACGAAATGCCTCAAACAGAACCTGTGAAAGGATAGAGGTTCCTTCCACCCATTCCTTTCATCTCGAAATACAGCCATTATATCAGCATGTCGATCCGATATTACTGTAAGCCCAACTCGTTGACTCATGTGCTTCATAAGCATGGACATAAACCAAGCCCAACTAGATTTATTTTCAGACTCAACAACAACAAAGACAACTGGGAATAACATGTTGTTACCATCAACTGGGCTTGCAATAAGTAGTATATGTTTGAATTTTCCAGTCAAGAACGTATTATCTATCAATAGAATCGGCTTACAATGAGCCAATCCATCTATGGCAGGTTAAAAACTCCAAAAAAACCCGCTGAAATTGTTTCACTGTTGGGTCCTCTATTTGTTGCACCACAAACTCATAAACAGTTCCGGGATTGTACTTTTGTAATGCAATTAAGAAACCTGGTAACCTTTGATATGACTGAACATAATCACCAAATATACACTCTATTGCTCTCATCTTCGCATACCAAGCCTTGTGGTATGACACTTAAAAATTAAATTGTTGCTTGACAGCCTCAATAATAACATCAATAGGTAGGGTTGGTTGCTTACTTACCATTCCCATGATGCAATTGCGAATAATTTGAAAGCTCAGTTGTCGATGATTCATTGATACATTAGCAGCAAGGCATGAAAGTAGTCCCCTGAATCTTGTCACAGTCCAAAAAGTATTACTTCCTTTTCTGCTTGCTCTTAATCTCCATATACATCCATCCTCAGCCATTGCACACTGCACAATCCAATAATTTGGCTTAGATTCAACAACTCTAAAATCGACATTCCTCGTTATTGAATACTTTTTCACGCAAAACTTTACTTCATCCTTACTGTGGAAAATCAAGCCTATCGATAACTCGGACACACCATCCCAAGTCGTAAAGTGAAAATCTTTAGAAATATTAACTTGTGCTGCGTCAAAATCTATTTCTGAGTAATGCTCCGATGGGAAGACAAAGTTTACCTTGCCTGTATCCTCTATTGGATGCATTGATGCTAGTGGACTGGCATATTCAGTGTCATCAAAATTCTCTCCATCACTATCTGCAATCATGTTAACTGTTTTTCTCTCTACATCATCATTAGGCGATACATAATCATTGTACATTAGAACATCTTCAACATCATCATCCTCTCCCAAAGCCATTGATGATTCATTTCCACAATCTGCAGTGTTGGTATTGTGGCCAGTTGCCTTACTTGCATCCATACTTTTAGTGTTGCCAAAAATGCTATCACAAATTAAATCTACATCTCTTCTATTAAATGCTTGCACATGTTGACTAGGTGCTATATCTGTAACTTGTTTCACAGAAGGCTGTTGATTGATATCAGGACTATGGGAAACAGAATGGTGTTGACTATTAGCTGGAACAAGAGAAATAGATCGTTGTTGACTATCATCAGGTACATGAAAAACAGAACGCCGTCGACTGGCACCTAGGACATGGGAAATCGAACGTCGCTGACTATCGAATTTTCTAACATGACTTGGCTCCGCAACTATTCCCCCACCAAAATTCCTCTCAGTAAAACGACGTAATTGAGCTTGTTCTGAACTGACGCTAGCCTATGTTTCAAGTAAATCACCATCGCATCAATTTATAGACTGTCTTGGCTGACTATAAACGTCATCTCTTTGGTGGTTATAAGATTGTGGTTAGGCACTTTTTTCTAAATTTTGTAATGCATTTCTGACAAAATTATATTGAGAGAACATTTCAATATCTTGACGACCAAAGGACTACGTAAGTTGACTAAGACTGATTTCATTAAACATTTGCTGATGACCGACCTCGATATTTTCTCCTTGCAATGCCTCACTTCTATATTGACATCCATGTCCATAAGTGGGTCAACTAGCTCTTGCACCCCCTTCTCCAATTTCAATAATCAATTCCACCAAGTTGTAATCATCATATCCCACTCCAATCTTAGAATCGCTCAAACCTTTACTCTGATACCACTAAATGTCACACCCTTCACGGAACAGTCCTTTTCGACACGAAACTTAGCCGAAAACAGTAAATTTTTTTCCATCACCGATCAATTTTGATATACATTAAATACTTTTACATCAAATTCCTAATCAATTGATAACCTTATAAACAATTAAAACATACATTAAATAAGTTTATGCCAAAAACTTATACCAAATACTCACCCATCAATAATCATAATAACAATTAAAATACAGTTAAATCTTTTACCTTAATTATCTAAGTATATAATGCCAAAATATAACTTGACTTAGCACTAATTCTTCTTTTTCGATCTGGCTCCACTGTGTACAATGCTCCTGTAACACTTCATAACCTGCACGCAGTAAACACTACCTTCTGAGCACAATATATGCTCAGTGGTGACTACTAATCCTAGAATTTTTCAAATAAAGTATAATTACATATATTATACTACTCTTATTCTTATCTCATTAAATATTTTCTTTTACTCCAGTCAACATTAATTTCATTATTAACTCATATTTTGGTAATTATTGTTCTTTGGTTTTCAATCTTTCAATGTTACTTTACACTATCTTCTTAGGTGAATCGATATCAGATTTATTTTTACCTTTACGTTATTATTTACTATAACTTTTACTTTTACTTAACTTTTGTCTTATCTTTTCAGTCACAATAATATAATTATCATTTCATTTAAAAGTGTATATTGGTACTCATGTCTTTAATGGTATCAAATCTATACTCTATTTTATTTCTCGATTTATTGTTTAATTATCCAATATGTGTTATAATTACAATTCTTGCTATTTATTCTTTTATTTTACTTTAACTTTTAACTAATAAACACATTACTATTTAAAGGCTTTTAAGCTTTATTGCAAAGTGATACAACTATTTTGGAGCACTTTGCATTCAATCTCTATTTCATTCTTTTATACATTTACCTATGTTCAAATACTTGTTTAGAACTTATATCTTTTACTTTTTCCCAATTGAACAATTATATATTTTTTATCGTTTTACTTTTCATTTGACTTTTCTTTCAGAAATACATTACTTAAGCAATAAGATTTCACTTAATGTCATTGTCATCACTTTTTAACTTTATATAAAAAATTAATATTATTTTCCAAATTTGTTACTTTTCAAAGTAATAATTGGTACCTGAAATACTAACTAATTTAATTTATCTTTTTCATTTAAACATACATTTTAAATCCTTTTTCTTTATAAAAGCTTAACTTAGTCTTCATTTATTATTTCATTCTTATAAAATATTTCTTTTTCTTCTTATTAATCAAACTTTTAGGAAACCTTATAATTTTATCCCAATTTTTTATTTCCTTCCAAACAAATTATTTTTCGTTTATAACTCTTTATATTCAATTCATTTAAACAATACTGATTTATTCATTGCAATACGCCCCTAGTATAATATAACATAATTCTCAAAAAGGATACACGTGACTGGACCCAAAGGTCCCACTGAGAGAGAAATAATTTTCAAGAGACCATTTCTCGAAAATATTTCACTTTCATTTTCACTGAAAACACTGAAGTTATGGACATCAAATATCCTACCCATAGCAAAGCAAGTTGTCATGACTTGCACCGCAGTATAGAGTATTCCTATGACTAGCCAATTATATCCTAAACAAGAATATCATTACCTATTTATCGCTAAGGACAAAACAATCAATTATATTTACAATATTTTTTTAAACATTTAAAAATCTTTAATTTCTTGATACAATATATTTCTGATCAAACGTACTCTTTTAGTGCTTTTTGACTATTCAATAACTTTTTCCTTTCTTTTCTTTTCTTTCACTTTATCTTTTTAAGTTACTTTTGTAAATTATTCTTCAATAATTCACTTGGGCACTCAAGGCTATTAAGTCCTTTATACACTTTATGAATTATAGCTTTATAATTCAATATTTTCTTTTATTCTTTTTTTTTGTGTAATTCTTGATAAATTATTTTCTAATAATTCAATAATTGACTTTTTACGATTTTTTTCTTTTCTTTTTCTGTCCAAAATTTTAATCATTCAGTATGCCAACTTTTATTGGGTCGGTGAATTATTTTATAATAATTTACTCTTTTAATACTTTTTATTGACTAATTTATTTTGATAAATTAGTCTCATATTTATTTTACAACTTTTGGAATAATTAGAAATTATATTGATATAATTTATTACTTGATTTTTCGGAAACGCATAAATTGACTTTTTCATTTTTTTTATACTGAAATAATTTACTTCACATTCGTTTATCATCACGTACTTATTTATTGAATTATTTCTTAATAATTCAATATTTTAGTTAACCATAATCAATAATTTATTTCAAAAATATTTTAATAAAATATATAATTTTCACAAAAATTCATATACACATTATTTTACAATTTTCATCATTTTCACTCAGTTTATGCATTATTTATCAATAATTCATTATTCTTATTATTTTCATAGCTTAATAATTGTTCCGAAAAATTAATCGGTTGACTTTTTATTTCTTTTTCGTTAACTGTGAATTAATTTCATATGAATTTACTTTCTTTTACGTTTTTATGCAATTATTCACTTCCCCTTCAATACTTTATTATATACATATTCACATTTATTCTCCAATAAATTTCTAATAATTTCAATAAATTTCAATAAAATTTATTTATGCATTATTTATAATTTACTATCATTTTTCACTAAAATAACCAATTATTTCACAACTTTCACTAAAAACACCTATGTTACATAAGCTTTAAAATTTCAAAACAAATTCTAATAATTCAATAAAAATTCATGGACACTACACATTACTTCTATAATTAATTTAGGCTATTATATATTATTTTCATGCAAAATTCTTTTATTTTCCTTTAGAGAACAAATCGGCCACTTAAAGGAATCCTTCCTAAAATTTTTATTTCTTTCATTTAAGCTTTCCTTTCATCTTCTTACAAGTTCAATTTCAATTTTCCTAAACCAATTTCATCAATTAACACTTTAATAATTTTTAACCTAATTACATAATTGGAATTAATTCACAATAAAAGGGAAATCAAAGGATTTTATAGTCACTTACATTTTTTTCTTATTTAATGGTATCAAACATCTCTTTTTCTTTGCTCTACACTTGCAAACTTTCTTTTCTCGTTCACAATCAACCATGGCCGGCCAAACAAGCTCTCCTAACCTCAATTTTTTGTCCTCATATGCAAAATTTAAGCTCATAATTAGCTTCTATAACTCAAAAACTATGAGAAAACACTAAAGAACCAATTAAAATTAATTAATTTCTTAAGTTCCATCTTACCTCTTTTTCTTTCTTCACTTGATTTATTGCCTTTCTTTGCTCAAATCACATGATTGAGACCACTAGGGTGACCTAGAGAGATAGAACTTCATCTTTTATGTTGGAGTTTATGGGAGATTTGAAGTAGAATTGAAGAGAAATCAAGGGAGAGAAGAGTGATTCGGCCATCTAAGGAGATGAAGGAGGCTGTGAATTTTTTTGGAGTTATCTCCAGAAATCCACCTCTTATATATCTCCTATATGGGCCCAATTTTGGGCTTGATTAATGGGCCTAACCCAAATTAGGTGAAAGGCCCACTTTAGGCCACTTAAGGCACAATCCAATTTTTTCTCTCTTTCTCACTTCCAATCACTTCAAAAATGATTCCATCATTCTTATCATATTAAAAATACCTAGCACGCAAATTTTTGGCTCAATCGGAGTCCGTTATCGGTCCGATTCAACAACTACCGATGTCACCAAAAAATTTAATTCTTATCACCAAAATATTCTACATAAAAATTCATGTAGGCATGCAAAATCTGACAATTTTCAGAGTTCGTTTACTATTTTTGATTCGTTACCTTTTTCATATTTTTAACCTTTAAAGGCCAATTTGACCTCAATTTCACTTCAAATTTCAATTTCGGGCTCATCATGACAAATACTTTTCAATGGTCAAATAAAATATTTTTGACTTTCAGGTGTCCTTTCGGGCCCGAAAAATACTATTTACCGTCGAAAAGTACTGTTCACGGCTGATCCGGTGTTAAAGCCATTACATTTCTCCCCTACTAAAAGAAATTTCGTCCATAAAATTTACTTATATCAAAGAGTAGATGATACTATACTGTTATTTTATCGAACCTTCATTTACATTCAATAGTTCCAAAACATCTTCACCAATAGGACCCACTTACGTTTTAAGCTAACCAATCTTGATATTAAAAATCTTTATCAGTCTTTCTTTTTCTAAAGCATATCATCCTGAGTGCAGATTCCTTTTATATCTTGAATCAAATCAAGACTTGCTGACTTCTTTGCACTCCATTAAGTCCAGCATAAAGGATTCGACATTTTTTTTCACAATGTCTCAACAAGAGTCACATTCTACTATAGATAAACACTTTTCATAGCCATTATGACAATCCTATACACTTTACCATACCCGTTCTTTCAATATCTAAATTATCTACTCTGACTGATCATTAGTCAAAGGGTGAATCACTATGCTAATACTGAGATTATTACCAATCTTCTATATAACATCTTTCCTCTTTGACGCTCAAACAATCCGATAATAGATTCCTTAATCACATTGTTCCATTTTCTAAATAAATATCATGATAAGTCGAAGCAATTCCTATAGGAATCCAATGGTCTGTTTCCATGCATTGACACATTAAACATTTACTTACAACATCTGTCATATCACACTTTCAATCCATTACATCTGATGACTTTCAGGATGTAAGGTATTACTATCTCAATGGGCTTTAGTAAGAATCTTTCAATTTATTCACAATGACTATCACATAAACATTCTCTTTCAGAACTATTATTCTTACCCGCTATACAATATCAGTTTCACTTATATTCCAGCTAATAATGCCTTATCTGGAGCCGAACTTAAACTTGCCCTCACAGCTTAAAAGACCAAGAACATTATCATTAATCATTTATACTTATTCTTCAGACATACGTATTTAAGTACACTCACAATACCCAAGTACTTACCATACTTTTTTCAATGTCTCAAAGCATATCAAATGATTACTACTTAAATTCTCTAATATAGATCTAAGTAAAGGTGGATGATCCTTTCCATCGATTCATCAAAAGAGTCGGTGTGCTAACAAATCTAATTAACATGACCAATAACTCACAATGGCCACATCAAATATGGAAAACAATCTTAAGCACACTATTTCTTATCTCATTCTTAGGTTGTCTCTATGCTCATCATATCCCTTGTCTGTTTCATCCTATCAAGTGGGGCTTATACATGTGATATGATGCATATCAGATACTGTCAAATAATATGAAATGCTATGCAATAAATGTATGATTTCATGTATGCAGGTAGAATACTGTCACATATTCTAGTATGATACAGATATCATAACCCATCCCACTACTATAAAAAAAATACAATCAAATCCCCACTCCTATAAGGGAATCACTAATAGGTATATAAAGCATCTTAAACAACCTTAACTTATAATTGTAATAACCTGCTCAATAACATTCTTAAACCAAGACAATCCGGTCAAGGTATTTCTTTATCCTGCAAAATTTATCTGTACTCAATATAAAATTCCTTTTTAAATTTTCGACACACTCTTTACTTTGTTCTTTTTTAGACTGTTTCTCATCTATATAAACACTTAAACTCTCACATTTACACTCAATGTCAGTCAACTCTTCTTTTCCCTTCTTTGACCCCCATGAGATCTCAAGCAGCAATACTTCCATTCTCACTCACTACCATCTTTACTATGCAGAATCAATCTTTTTACACTTGACAATCTCAGTCAAATATCAACTTTTCACTTTAAAATAGGTAAGGGAGCAAGTACACGTCAGATTACTTAACACTTATCCACTTATAATTGGCATGTATATACTGACAAACCTATCGCTTAACCTTATCCCACTCCGATCTTAGAACCGCTTAAACCTTTGCTCTGATACCACTAAATGTTACACCCTTCATGGAACAGTCCTTTCCGATACGAAACTTAGCCAAAAATGGTAAATTTGTTTTCCATCACCGATCAATTTTGATATACATTAAATACCTTTATATCAAATTCCTAATCAATCGATATCCTTATAAACAATTAAAACATACATTAAATAAGTTAATGCCAAAAACTTATACCAAACACTCACCCATCAATAATCATAATAACAATCAAAATACAGTTAAATCTTTTACCTTAATTGTCTAAGTATATACATGCCAAAATACAACTCTATTTAGCACTAATTCTTCTTTTCCGATTTGGCTCCACTGTGTACAATGCTCTCGTAACACTTCATAACCTGCACGCAATAAACACTAAGTGTTGAGCACTAGATATGCTCAATGGTGACTACTAATCCTAAAATTTCCCAAATAAATCATAATTACATAGATTATGCTACTCTTATTCTTATCTCATTAAACATTTCCTTTTACTTCAGTCAACATCAATTTCATTATTAACTCATATTTTGGTAATTATTGTTCTTTGGTTTTCAATCTTTTAATGTTACTTTACACTATCTTCTTAGGTGAATCGATATCAGATTTACTTTTACCTTTACGTTATTCTTTACTATAACTTTTACTTTTACTTAACTTTTGTCTTATCTTTTTAGTCACAGCGATATAATTATCATTTCATTTAAAAGTGTATATTGGTACTTATGTCTTTAATGGTACCAAATCTATAAACTATTTTATTTCTCAATTTATTGTTCAGTTATCCAATATGTGCTATAATTACACTTCTTGCTATTTATTCTTTTATTTTACTTTAACTTTTAACTAATAAACATATTACTATTTAAAGGCTTTTAAGCTTTATTGCAAAGTGATACAGCTATTTTGGGGCACTTTGCATTCAATCTCTATTTCCTTATTTTATACATTTACACATGTTCAAATACCTGTTTAGGACTTATATCTTTTACTTTTTTCCAATTGAACAATTATATGTCTTTTTATCGTTTTACTTTTCATTTGACTTTTCTTTCAGAAATACATTACTTAAGCATAAGATTTCACTTAATGTCATTGTCATCACTTTTTAACTTTATATAGAAAATTAATATTATTTTCCAAACTTGTTACTTTTCAAAGTGACAATTAGTACCTGAAATACTAACTAATTTAATTTTTCTTTTTCATTTAAACATACATTTTAAATCTTTTTTCTTTACAAAAGCTTAACTTAGTCTTCATTTATTATTTTATTCTTATAAAATATTTCTTTTTCTTCTTATTAATCACACTTTTAGGAAACCTTATAATTTTATCCCAACTTTTTATTTCCTTCCAAACAAATTAATTTTCGTTTATAACTCTTTATATTCAATTCATTTAAACAATACTAATTTATCCATTATAATACGCCCTTAGTACAATATAACAGGATTCTAAAAAAGGATACACGAAACTGAACCCAAAGGTCCCACTGAGAGAGAAATGATCCATAAGGGACCATTTCTTGAAAATATTTCACTTTCATTTTCACTTAAAACACTGAAGCTATGGAGATCAAAGATCTTACCCATAGCAAAGCAAGTCGCCATAACTTGCACCGCGGTATAGGGTGTTCCTATGGCTAGCCAATTATATCCTAAACAAGAATATCATTACCTGTTTATCGCTAAGGGCAAAACAATTAATTATATTTGCAATATTTTTTTTAAACATTTAAAAATCTTTAATTTCTTTTATTTCTTGATACAATATATTTCTGATCAAACACACTCTTTTAGTGATTTTTGACTATTCAATAACTTTTTCCTTTCATTTTTTTCTTTCACTTTATCTTTTTAAGTCACTTTTGTAAATTATTCTTTAATAATTCACTCGGACACTTGAGGCTATTCAGTCCTTTATACATTTTATGAATTATAGTTTTATAATTCACAATTTTCTTTTATTCTTTTTTTGTGTGTAATTCTTGATGAATTATTTTTTAATAATTCAATAATTGACTTTTTATGATTTTTTTTCTTTTCTTTTTCTGTCCAAAATTTAAATCATTCGGTATGTCAACTTTTATTCGGTCGGTGAATTATTTTATAATAATTTACTCTTTTAATACTTTTTATTGACTAATTTATTTTGATAAATTAGTCACATTTGTTTTACAAATTTTGGAACAATTAGAAATTATATTGATATAATTTATTACTTGATTTTTCGAAAATACATAAATTGACTTTTTCATTTCTTTTTATACTGAAATAATTTACTTCACGTTTGTTTATTATCACGTAGTTATTATTGAATTATTTCTTAATAATCAATATTATAGTTAAACATAATCAATAATTTATTTCAAAAATATTCTAGTAAAACATATAATTTTTACAAAAATTCATATACACATTATTTTATAATTTTCATCATTTTCACTCAGATTATGCATTATTTACCAATAATTCATTATTCTTATTATTTTCATAGCTTAATAATTATTTCAAAAATTTCATCGGTTGATTTTTTATTTATTTTTTGTTAACCGTGAATTAATTTCATATTAATTCACTTTTTTTTACGTTTTTATGCAATTATTCACTTCATCTTCAATACTTTATTCTATACATATTCACATTTATTCTCCAATAAAATTTTAATAATTTCAATAAAATTTATTTATGCATTATTTATGATTTACTATCATTTTTCACTAAAATAACCAATTATTTCACATTATTTGACAACTTTCACTAAAAAAAATCTATGTTACATAAGCTTTAAAATTTCAAAATAAATTTCAATAATTCAATAAAAATTTATAGACACTACACATTACTTCTATAATTAATTTAGGCTATTATATATTATTTTCATGCAAAATTCTTTTATTTTCCTTTTGAGAACAAATCGGCCGCTTAAAGGAATCCTTCCTAAAATTTTTATTTCTTCCATTTAAGCTTTCCTTTCATCTTTTTACATGTCCAATTTCAATTTTCCTAAATCTATTTCATCAATTAACAAGTTAACAATTTTTAACCTAATTACATAATTGGAATTAATTTACAATAAATGGGAAATCAAATGATTTTGTAGTCACTTATATTTTTACCTTATTTAAAGGTATCAAACATCTCTTTTTCTTTGCTCTACACTTGCAAAATTTCCTTCCTCCTTCACAATCAGCCATGGCCGGCCAAACAAGCTCTCCTAACCTCAATTTTTTTTGTCTTCATATGCAAAATTTAAGCTCATAATTAGCTTCTATAACTCAAAAACTATGAGAAAATACTAAAGAACCAATTAAAATCAATTAATTTCTTAAGTTCCATCTTACATCTTTTTCTTTCTCTACTTGATTTCTTGCCTTTCTTTGCTCAAATCACATGATTGAGGCCACTAGAGTGACCTAGAGAGATAGAACTTCATCTTTTATGTTGGAGTTTATGGGAGATTTGAAGTAAAATTGAAGAGAAATCAAGAGAGAGAGTGAAGAGTGGTTCGGCCATCTAAGGAGATGAAGGAGGCTGTGGATTTTTCTGGAGTCATCTTCACAAATCGACCTCTTATATATCTCCTATATGGGCCTAATTTTGGGTTTGATTAATGGGCCTAACCCAAATTAAGTGAAAGGCTCACCACTTTAGGCCATTTAAGGCCCAATTCAATTTCTCTCTCTTCCTCACTTCTAATCACTTCAAAAATAATTCCATCATTTTTATCATATCAAAAATAGCTAGCATGCAAATTTTTGGCTCAATCGGAGTTCGTTATCGATCCGATTCAAACTTATCGGTCCGATTCAACAACTACCGGTGTCATCGAAAAATTCAATTCTTATCACCAAAATATTCTACATAAAAATTCATGTAGACATGCAAAATCTAGATATTTTCGGAGTTCATTTACTATTTTTAATTATTTATGCAAAATTAAGTCTCAATCCCTATCAGTAAAATTGATTTGCTACCTTTTTCGTATTTTTGACCTTTGAAGGCCTATTTGACCTCAATTTTACTTCAAATTTCAACCTCAAGCTCATCATGACCAATACTTTTCAATGGTCAAATAAAATATTTTTGACTTTCGGATCCGGTAAATATTATTCACCATCGGAAAGTACTATTTACGGCTGACCAGGTGTTGAGGCCATTACACGATGTTCCTACACTTATTTATTCTCCTGTGAGCAAATAAAAGTCAGTATATGTATACATCTTTCAATAACCTATATGTAAAAAAATATCAAAATATTTCATTAAATAAATTATATAACTTTAATTTTTAAATAACATTTTTAATTCCTTTATTATATAATAATAATAATAATAATAATAATAATAATAATAATAATTATTATTATTATTATTATTATTATTATAATAATAATTAAATAATAATTATTAAAATAACCACAATAATTACAATAATAATAATAATAATAATAATAATAATATCATCACGAACCATAATAGTAAAATTAATAATAATAAAAATAACAATAAAAAATTAATAATAATAATATAAGCAGCGATCACGATAATAATAATAATAATAATAATAATAATAATAATAATAATAATAATAATAATAATAATAATACCACCACCAGCAACAACCACTACAATAATAATAATAATAATATTATTATTATTATTATTATTATTGACTACATGAACAACAACATCAACAATAACAACAACATTAATATTAATAAAAAATAAAAAAATACTATGTTACTTAAATTTATTAACAAGATAATATTTTATATTAACTGTTACTCTCATTTCTAATTTTTTACGACTATATCGGTCCATTTCGTAACAATTTTAATAACATTTATAACTTTTATATTGTTTAAATATTCTAATGCAATTACACTATTTATATATAATACTAATAATAACAATACTTGTTTATTTCATTTTTCTAATAAAATGACTAAATTTCAGACTACAGCAAAAAAAAAATTAATACATTAAAATTAATAAAATACATTTTTCCATTAGCTATACACTTACAATTTTTCGAGTTTCTTGGTTGTGCTTTTTTTATTAACTTCTACATTTTAATAAATAAAATCAAAATCATTATACATTTAATATAAAATTATAAATAAAAAATTAATGAAAAATTACTAACCTTACACGATAATACTCACGAAATTAATTTCAATATGAGATAAATATATTGTTCACTTAAATTGTATAATTTTCTAAAATTATACAGTAAATAATTATAACTAAACAAAAAACTATAACAACAATGGAGTATAACAATTTCTAATTTTTCATTGTGAATGAAATGAAAGTGATCGGACAATTTATATAGAGGGAATGAAAAAATTTTTGATTGATGCAAAGGGGAGGGGGGCTGATTGATGTGAGTGAAACCGCTTGTGGGACCAGCGGTTTCAGGCCTAAAACCGCTAGGCTCTCCCTTCCGAACAGACTGACAAAATCGCTCCATCTGACAGCGATTTCATAAAAAAATTTATTTTTATAATTTTTTTCTGACACATTCTAAATCTGTAAATATTTATTTAAAACATATTATTAAAAAAAATTGTCCCTAATAGTTGGCAATTAATTTCCAAAAATAAGCAGTAATTGCCTATATATATATATTGTCTTCTCAATCAAGTAGACATTGTTTTCAGCTACACCCAACTGATGTCAAATTCCAAATTGTCTTTCTCTATGTCATTATCATTATTATTAGCTTCTTTTTTTAGCAGAACCCAAATTAAATTCTCTTCTTAAACTGAAGAGAGATTAGTGGGACATTATCTGCATTTAGATTTCACATACCTAATTGAGTGGGTTCGTTGTTAAAACAACAGCAACAATAATAATGATGATATAGTGAAGTTCGTTGTTGAAACACGTGCAATTTGGTCTGTTTAATAATTAGGGTTAATTTGATGAAAACAGCTCTCAGGTTATTTTTCAACAACACCAAAATAATATAAGAAACTTGAAAAAATTTCTCTTGTTACAGGTGCAATGTCAATACTTGTTGACGTTTATATATATATATGCAATGTCAATACTTGTTGACGTTTATATATATATATATATATATATATATGAATGACTAGTGTATATTTAGTAAATTAAAAATAAAATAAATACATGTTTAATATTGCAATTCAAGGATCATTGTCAATTACAGTGGCGACGCCACGTTCAGTGGAAGGGGGGCAATTGCCCCCCTTAATTTTTGAAATATATATATATATCCCTTTAAAATTTTATTTTTACCCCTTTATCTTTAATTTATTTTTTAAGTTTTCGATCAATAAAAAATAAAAGTATAAAATTCTTTTTTTATTTCTTAAATTTTTTCAAAAATAAGCTAAATTTGAGAAAAAATAAAAAATTACAATAAAAAATTATCTTTAGTTATATGTTAGTAATTTAGTTTTGTAATTTTTTTTTTACTTTTATGTCTCTCAAGTATTAGCAATATTTCATATTTGTATATTTTTATTAATTTTTGTGGAGTTTATTTTCAATTCTAATTCTTTTAAAAGCATGAAAAATTAAATTCAATAGTAATTTGTAAAATTTAGTTCCATTTTAAATACACACAAACAAATTAAATTGAACAAATTAAATATCCATTTGTAATATTTGATAATTATGGGATCTTCTTTGCATATAATAAAGGCAATTTATTCCGTGTTACTTAATTTTATTCTATTAGTTTTTTCTATTATTCTGCTCATAATTCTTAAAAATCAATCGGAAACATATATCATTGATATGAGGTTTAATAGTGAGTTTTCAAATATTATAGAAATTAGTGATATTGCTGAAAAAATGATACAAACAAAAAATATTATTTTATATCATTTGATTTATAAATTTATCGTTTTATCACTTATTTTATCCGTTACAATTATAACAATTGAAAGAATATTTTTTGCTATGAAATATGTAAAAAATTGATTACGTAACAAAATAAGGAATACATGAATGTTTGATTGCTTGATCACTTATATTTAAAAAAATATATTTAATGCTATTGATAACAAAATTATTATTTATCGCTATCAATTCATGCAAATTTGTAGAGTGCAATTGTAAATTTTTTAAATATATTAATGAATATTTTCTTTATTTAATAATTTATTTATAATATTTATATTATATTTTTTTAAACATGACTTAAATTTTTGTCTCTTTTAATTGTAAAATCTGGCTTCGTCACTGGTCAATTATTACAAAAATGGAAATACTTGTTTGTGGGTATCATCCAATGGATAAATTGCATTAAAAAGCTGAAAGTTCTACTAAAATATTGTGAAAAAAAAACTATTTTTTATTATATATTTATGTTAATATGATTGAATTTAGAGCAATTAAAGGCAACGTTAGGTCTACGGGTCACCACCAAATCCAATTGATGAAGCTGGCTGAGTTCGGCTAGGTGTCTGGCCAAAGAAATCCCACATAAAGTTTAATTTTCTTTAATTTTTCTTTCGTGTTCCGTTTAACTTCGTTTCAACTCCTTTGACGGGTTAATTCAGAAGTATACTCTATTGAATTCATAATTAGCATATGTTTTATATTCGAAATAAAAATTAAATTTAAAATCCTATTTAAGAGAATCTGAAATTTTTTTATCACTCGTACAAATTTAATTTTCTTTAATAAGCCTAAAATTTGACAATTTTCTTCCCAACAGTGATGAAAGCATGAGATTCAAAGTTATGGAATGGATTCAAAGCAATTAATCAATTATAATTAGTGGGAATTTGTCCATTATGTCGTGAGGCTTCTACACAATTTTCCACTTGGATACCATTTTTTTTTTTAAATTTTCAAACGATTTAAATCAAATTGAAATGTGCTAATTTCTTGGTCAAGCTTGTCTGCCTGAAATGAATTGTCTGTTCAAAGCCTGAAATGAATTTTCTTTTTCTATTACTTAGTTTTGTTATCTTTGCTATTTTAGAAAAGCCTATAATTTTGTTTAGGGTATATAATAATAATAATAATAATAATAATAATAATAATAATAATAATAATAATAATAATAATAATAATAATAAAAGAAAATCTCTTATTTGACCTTCAAAGCATTTGATGATAACTTACTAGCCCCAATATTAACACAATTTTCACTTTGTAGAAGTTTGTTATTGTTATTTAACTGCTGTTCTAGTTAAAGGTTAACCATTGTTAAAGGTTAACCATTGGTAGTTTTTAATTAGTAGTTAGTTAGTTTTTTTGTTTGTTTTTTTTGTTAACAGCTTATCTCTTTATATAAAAGGGCTGACTCACGTGTATTTTGAGTATAGAGAAGAAATATTTTTCCTTCCATTTTTGTTGTTGTTGTTGTTGTTGTTGTTGTTGTTCTTCTTCTTCTTCTTCTTCATCTTTCTTGTTTCTTGGTATTGATTCAACATGGTATCAGAGCCAACTCAATATTTTTCCTTGATGTTCTTGCATTTGGCGGTTTCCAAATCTTAAAACAGGGAGCTTCAATTGACTCTCTAACGAAGTTTTTTTCCCTCTCTGTTTTATCTCTGTTTTTAGAGTTATTTCTTGAAATCAGTCTGTTTTCATTGTTAATTGATTTGATTGTTATAATGGCGATTACTCAGATTCAATCCACTGTTTTTTATAATCTTGGATCTTCTTTGATTTCGGTGCTTCTTACTGGGACAAACTACAAAATCTGGTGCAAATCCATGAAGTTAGCATTGGTTGCGAAGAGGAAGTTAGGGTTTGTTATTGGAAAATCTCCTCAACCTTCTGAAAACTCATATGATTTTGAGGATTGGTGTGGAAATAATGCTTTTGTCATTTCCTGGATTCTTAATTCTTTGTCAAAGGATCTGTATGATTCTTTCATTTATGTTACCACTGCAAAGGAGCTTTGGGATAAATTGGAGAGAAGATTTGGTGAATCTAATGGACCAATGTGGTACCAGATTAAGAGAGAGTTGAATGCTACTACTCAAGGAAATAGTTCGGTTTCTGCTTATTTTACTAAGCTCAGCAGACTATGGGATGAATTGTATTGCATTATGCCTCTTCCTCAATGTACTTATGGCTGTAAATGTGGTGCGTTTAAGGAGTTGAATGAACTTCATGAATCCAATATGATACTTAAATTCTTGTTAGGATTGAATGAAAGCTATAACAATGTTGCAAACCAGATTCTACTACTTGATCCCTTGCCTAATATTGATAAGGTTTATTCGATGATTTCTAATGTCAAAAAGCAGCTACAGATTAGTATGTCTGTTAATGAAAATATAAAAAATAGTGCTTTCTTTGCTGCATCAACCAAGAATTTAGGAAGTTTCAAGATATCGTCATTCAAGAAGAAAGAAAATGCTAAAAAGGGAGACCGGTATTGTACTCATTGTAAAACAGAAGGGCATACCAAGAAAACCTGTTTCAAGATTATAGGTTTTCCTGATTGGTATCAAGAAATAAGACAGAAAAACAAGAAGATGAGGCCTAAGGCAACTAGTCATAGGATTAACATGGCAAATACTCCTCTTGATGGTGATGATAGTGATGATCCAGATCAGCAGTCCATGAAGAACTTTATACAGCAAGAGATTTCAAAAATGCTGAAAGGCAAGCAAGTTGTTCAAACTGAGTGCATCAATTTTGCATAAGATTTTGTAGGTACAATTTCTTCTATATCTCATGACAAGGTTGGAAACAATGATTGCTGGATTATTGACACGGGTGCTAGTAGTCACATTAGTACTATGAAACATCTGTTTGACAGTCTTAATTCTTCAAATGTACTTAATTCTGTTCATTTACCAGATGGAACTGTCAAAATTGTTTCTTCCACTGGTGATATTTCTCTTGCTAGCAAACTCCTTCTCAAAAATACTTTGTTCATTCCTTCTTTCAAGCATAATTTGTTGTCTGTGAGTAAGCTCACTAAATTTAGTTCTATGATTTTTACTTTTCTTTCTTCCTATTGTGTCTTATAGGACCAGAGGACTAAAGTCATTCTTGGCATTGGAAAACTCAAGGGCAATCGTTATGTTCTTGATCATGATTTGTTCTCTCCAGATGTTATTCACAATTTTTTTCCTTTGATTCAATCTGATATTGTACTTCCAAATAGTTCTTCTTTTACTTCTCATCTTTATAATTCTGTAAATACAGTTATTCATAAGTCCTGGTCACTTTGGCACAAAAGGCTTGGACATCCTTCAATTCGTGTATTGAAACACTTGTATTCCTTGAATAAAATGTTTGATTTCTAGCATTCTAATGTTGTTTTTGATATCTGTGCTAAATTTAAACAAACTAGAGTACCATTTCCTATTGTATCTAGTCATACTTTCAGCTTATTTGAAATGGTACATTTTGATGTGTGGGGGCCCTATCAAGTGGAGTCTTTAACGGGAGGATAGTATTTTTTGACTTTAGTTGAAGATTTCAGCAGGAGCACTCGGACTTTCCTTATGCAGCCCAAGTCTCAGGTACCTAAATTACTGGATACTTTTGTTCGAATGGTTCTCACTCAATTTGGCATTAAATTGAAGATAATAAGAACTGATAATAGGGGAGAGTTTGTAGGACGATTATGTCAAGATGTTCTTATTGCTCATGGAATATTGCATCAGAGATCTTGTGTGCATTCTCCACAACAGAATGGTATAGTAGAAATGAAACACAGACACATTCTTCAAGTTGCCAAATCTTTTTTGTTTCAAGCTTTAATGCCTAACATGTTTTGGGGTGAAGCCATATTACATGCAACCTATTTGATCAATAGAACTCCTACTCATGTTCTAGACTGGAAAACTCCTTATGAATTGCTGTTTGATTATGACAGTATTAAAGTATTTGGGTGTCTTTGTTATGCGACTAATGTCACTCTATATAGAGACAAGTTTGCTGCTCGAGCATGTTGGTCTGTTTTCCTAGGATATGTTCCTGGCAAAAAGGGTTTCAAGGTGTATGATATTGATGCTCATACTATCATGGTGTCCAGAGATGTTGTGTTTCATGATGATTGTTTTCCCTACTCCAGTATTTCTTCCTTACCTAAATTGAATGATTTGCCTATACCAAATGTTACCTTCCTCCCTGATTTTACAGAAATATAGGAGACTCTGGTTCTTCCACCTTCTTCTTCTTCCTCCACAGTTGGTGCCATGGATAACAATTCGATGGATGTTATTGCTGCCCCTCACACAGTTGATCATAGAAGAAGTTCCAGACCTACAAAACATCCTAACTGGTTGTAGGATTTTGTAGTTAACAATGTTCTTCCTGTGTCATCCCCACATGTTCCTCCTACTTATCTGTTTAAAAAGTCCTCTTCTTTGTCTCCCATTATTGATCATTTTTTAGCGAACATCACCATGCATTAAGAACCCTCTTCATACAACAATGCAAAAGATAACCCCAATTGGATTAAAGCCATGAAAGATGAGATTGAAGCTTTAGAAAAGCATCATACTTGGGAGTTGACTTCTCTCCCACTTGATAAGAAGCCTATTGGTTATAAGTGGGTTTTTAAACTCAAGCTTAAGGTTGATGGCAGTATAGACATGTACAAAGCACAATTAGTTGCAAAAGGGTTCACTCAGGTTGCTGGTGAAGATTACACAAATAGTTTTTCTCCAATAGCTAAAGTTGTCACTGTCCAGATTTTTTTCACCATTGCTGCAGCCAGGTGTTGGCCTATATAGCAAATAGATGTTAATAATGTTTTCCTTCATGGGTATTTAGATTAAGAGATTTACATGGATCTTCCCCTCGGATATTCTAAGGCTGAGCCAGGTGTTGTGTGCAAGCTAACAAGGAGTCTTTATGGGTTAAAGCTGGCTTCTAGGCAATGGAACTCTGAATTAAAAGTTTTGTTACTTTCTTATGGTTTTGTTTAGAGTCCTCATGATCACTACCTTTTTATGCTTACTCAAGGTGATGTGTTCTTAATGTTGTTAGTTTATGTAGATGATTTGCTTATCAGTGGTACTTCTATTGAGGCAATTGATCAACTCAAGACTGCTCTGGATATTATAAAGGATTTGGGGGATGCTAACTATTTTCTTGGCTTAGAGCTCATCCGAGATGGTCGTGGGTTATTTGTTAATCAAAGGAAGTATGTGTTGGATTTACTAATAGATACTGGTCTTATTAGGTCTAAACCGGAATCTGTACCTCTGCCAGCTAATGTGAAGTTGTCAGCTGATAATGGAACTCTCCTTGTAGATCCTCATGAATATAGGCGCATCATTGGCAGGTTGCTTTATCTCAATTTTACTAGATCCGATATTACATATTCTGTTAAACAACTAAGTCAGTTTGTTCATCAACCCAGAGATACTCATCTAAAATGTGCTCATCATCTACTTAGATATTTGAAGAGTTCACCCTCCTCTGGTTTGTTCTTCCTAGCAGATAATTCTTTGCAATTAACTGCCTTTTGTGATGCTGATTGGGCCTCTTGTGTTAATATAAGGCGCTCCTTAACTGGATTTATTGTTTTTCTTGGTTCTTGTCCGATTTCATGGAAAAGAAAAAAACAAACTACTATGTATCGTTCCTCAGTTGAGGCTGAATATCGCTCTATGGTTTCCACTGTCTGTGAATTATAATGGATTTCTTATCTTCTTGCTAACTTACAGCTTTAGCTTCAGCTTCAGCTTCCTTTATGGTGTGATAGTAAAGCAGTCTTACATATTACTTCTAATCATGTCTTTCATGAGAGGATGAAGCACCTTGATATTGACTATCATGTTGTTTGTGATCAGTTCAAGGCTAATTTTATTAATCCACAGCATATTACCTCCACTCAACAAGTTACAGATATTTTTACAAAGTCATTGTCACTTTTTGTTTTTTCTAGGCTTACTTCCAAGTTAGCTCTTGTTGATTATCACCAAGATCCAACTTGAGGAGGGGCTGTAAAAGTTTGTTATTGCTATTTAACTGTTGTTCTAGTTAAAGGTTAACCATTGGTAGTTAGTTTTTAATTAGTAGTTAGTTAGTTTTATTGTTTTTTTTTGTTAGCAGCTTATCTCTTTGTATAAAAGGGCTGACTCACGTGTATTTTGAGTATAGAGAAGAAATATTTTTCCTTCCATTTTTGTTCTTCTTCATCTTCATCTTTCTTGTTTATTGGTACTGATTCAACACACTTAAGGCTATTTACTTATTTTCATCATCAAAAGTCAAAACACAGATTTTTCTTTTTTTTTTTACATAATAATAATAATAATAATAATCTATTCCTGTCATATATTAAATAATGTAAAAATGAAGAAGAAAACAATTAAGAAACAATGTTATCTTGGATGAAATGGGGCATTTGACCACAAATTGAATGTTTTATGCAATTCTTGTGCTAAAAAATTTTCGGACATATTTGTCATCGCCGTAAATTTTGGAAGCCGGATTGAAGATTTAACCAAATTTTAGGGAAAAAGGAGAAAAGAATATAAAAAGTAGGGGGTAAAAATGACATGAGCTTGTGATTGTACCAATTTTATGGATGCATTGTATTATAAATTACCCTTATTGTTGATATTATCTTATTGAAAGTTTTAATATTTGATTATTTATTGAGCTTGTATATATGAAATGATAAAATCAATATTTATAATTTTTCTACTAAATTGAAAATATAATTCAATCGTTTAGAAAGTCAATTAAACAATTTTAGAGGACTAAAAAAGAAAAAAATAATAATTTTTGGAATTTTGACATGTATCCTTTAAGTAATTTTTCAAACTTTGGCATTTTCATTGCTGAATTTGCCACCAATTATAGTCTCTTTGTCCCAATAATATGATTATACTTTTTTTAATCTTAAATTATAATTCATTTATTGTTATAAACTAATTAAAAAAAAGACAGAAATAATAGAATAGAGAATTTTCTATTATTGATTGTGTATACTGAATAACCACAATAGGGTATTTATAGGCACAAAAGAGATGAGGTAGACTTCTACTAGAATAGGGAGAATGATGAGTTTGATAGTTATCCAAATATCTCATAATTATCACAATACTTCCCCTTGGATGACTATGCACTATGAATATGCCTCATTAAAACCTTGCTAAGAAAAATCCAGTGGGATAAAAACTTAGCAAAGGAAAAAGAGTACAATATTCATATGTGCTTCCCCTAAAAAATGAATCAAACTAAATCTTTTAATTGGCGCATTCCAATATTATACACATGTTTCTTGAAAATTGAACTTGGTAGGGCCTTTGTGAACAAATCTGCTGAATTATCACTTAAGCAAACTTTGCAAACATCGATTTGTCCTTCTTTCATAAGTTCATGAGTATAGAAGAATTTTGGTGAGATATGTTTGGTTCTATCTCCTTTGATATAGCCACCTTTGAGTTGTGAAATACATGATGCATTATCCTCATACAATTTTGTTGGCTTTTTCTCCACTACCAACCCACTTGTTCCCTTAATATGTTGAGTCATGGTTCTCAACCGCACACATTCACGACTTGCTTCATGAATGGTTAATATTTTTGAATGATTTGAGGAAGTGGCAGTGATTGTTTGCTTAACAGATCGCCAAGAAATAGCAGTGTCACCATATGTGAAGACATAACCTGTTTGTGATCGAGTTTTATGAGGATCTGATAGATATCCAGCATCAGCATACCTTGTCAATTCTGAATTTACTCCTTTTGGAAAAAAACAAACCCATATTAGATGTGCCACGAATATAACGTAGAACATGTTTTACACTATTCCAGTGCCTTCGAGTTGGTGCATAACTAAATCTTGCTAGCAAATTAACTGCAAAGACTATATCTGGTCTAGTGCTATTTGCAAGATATAAAAGTGCACCTATTGCACTAAGATATGGTACTTCAGGACCAAGAATCTCTTCGTTATCTTCTTATGGATGAAAAGGATCTTTCTTGACATCAAGAGAGCAAACAACCATTGGAATGCTCAATGGATAAGACTTATCCATATAAAATTGTTTCAAGATTTTCTCTATATAAGGTGACTGATGTACAAGAATTTCTTTTGGCAAATATTCAACTTGAAACCCAAGACAAAATTTTGTTTTTCCAAGATCTTTCACTTCAAATTCCTTTTTCAAATATTCTGCAGTAATAGAGATCTCTTCTGGAATCCCCACTATGTTTAAATCATCAACATAAACTGCAACTATAGTAAATCCTAAACTTATCTTCTTGATAAAAACTCATGGACAAATTGAATTATTCTCATACCCATTTTTCACTAGGTAATTACTTAGACGATTGTACCACATGCATCCAGATTGCTTTAATCCATATAAAGATCTTTAGAGTTTAATCGAGTACATTTGTCGAGGTTTTGAATTATATGCTTCAGGCATCTTAAATCCTTAAGGGATTTTCATATATATGTCATTATCTAACAATCCATATAAATAAGCTGTCACCACATCCATTAGATGTATATCAAGCCCTTCAGAGACAGCCAAACCAATCAAAAATCTAAACGTGATTGCATCCATGACTGGAGAATACGTTTCTTTATAATCTATACCAGGTATTTGTGAGAAACCTTGTGCAACAAGTCGTGCTTTGTGTCTCACAATTTCATTTAACTCATTTCTTTTATAGAAAAAAATCCATTTATATCCAACAGGTTTGACATCTTCTGGTGTCAGGACTACTGGTCCAAATACTTTTCGTTTAGCTAAAGAATCAGCTCAGCCTGAATTGCCTTTTTTCGTTTTGGCCAATCAAGTATTTGTCGACATTCTTCTATATTTTTAGGCTCAGGCTCATCATCATTTGCTATTTTAGAAGCAATTACGTATGCAAATACATAATTTCATCTCTTTCTAATATATTTCCAATTTTCAGTGAGATCTCATAATTTGTCGGTACCGGAACCACTTTTAGGGTCGCTTCTCTAGAAATATGTAGTTGTGTATTTGAGTTATTTTTGGCCTCTTCAGGAGGATCAATTGAATGATTTTTTATTTCTTTCTTCTTTCGAGGAATAATATCTTTTGCACCAATAGGTCTACCACGCTTCTGGCGTGAACTGGACTCATTTGCTGTTATACCTCTAAGATGCCCTACGGGGACATTTAATCGTGCAGGGGCATTTGCAGTTGGAATGATTTGGTGACCTTTTGGGTGTCTGTAAAGATATCGGGCAGCTGATTTGCAGCATTCTGTAAATAAATTATTCTTTGAACTTAAGTTCACATTGATTTATGCGTGTATCAAATTTGGACAAAGTTGGTGTTCCAACTGATTTCTTGAGCATAAGAACTACAAAAATAATCATTTCATAAAAGTATCTTTTGATCTTTAAATTCATGTCCATTTGTATTCTCAATAATACGTCGCATCATGGTTAAATCGGGATGACCAAGGCGATCATGCCAAAGTATGAACATTTTAGGGTCTGTGCACTTCCGGTGCATATAATTTGATTCAACCACTTTTATTTTCGTGAAATACAATCCTGTTGAGAAACTTGAAAGTTTCTCTAATATGAACTTCTGGTTCAATTTTGTGGATATAATATATAGATATTCGACATTTTCATCATTTATCATTTCAATATGATATCCATTACTGTAACACCCTTATCCCTCCTGACACTGTATCGGTGTACCGAAGATCGGAATTTTTTTTTCAAACATAACTTCTATACTTAAAACCTTAACAACATTCAATTAATCATTAACTACCCTTCGTCGATGACCTCTAACTGTCCAAATTACTATGCATTTAACAAAAATTTTGCAATATAACGGTTGTACATAGTACTAGCCCCCTGAAAAGCAATCAACCCACACAGCCTCTCAGAGGCACAACAATCAATAGTCATAACAACATTCATTCATTTCCATCCATTCATATATTCACAATCCAAATACCATTTACTAAGAATAACTCCCGTTTACATTACATATCCAAAAGTAAAGTTGTACTTATATATACATGCCAAAAGTAATACGACTAGAGCATTCTAAAAGAAATCTTGCAATCTGAAGTCTTGCTTCTGCTCCTGTTTACCTGCGCGCAGTAAAACTACATGCTGAGCACTCAACATGCTCAGTGGTGACTAATAATCGATACATTTCCTAACATTATCATTATTATTCTTAAGTATTAACATATACATGTAAAAATAATTATAAAATCATTTATTATCACATTCAAAACACCAGCTTAACATTTTCTATAAGATTATTCATTTTAATCACATAATTCCAATTTTGCCATTACAAGTTCAATTATCATCTTTAAACTCATAATTGAAGCAATTTACGTTTCATTACACTTAATTTATCATTTTTATGCAAAATTACCTTTTAGTCCTTGTTGTCAATAAAGTTCACTTTTTAAATAATTTAACTATTATCTGTCTGTTTTATTGTTATTTAAGCAGTTCTCACTTAATTTACTAACTTTTTACACTTTTAGGAAAAATTACCATCTTGTCCCTAAACTTTCTTTTTCTTTCATTATGGTCCTTTTTCACTTTCTTTTCTTACTTTTCATTTCCTTTTCATTTCTTTTATTACCATTATGCCCCTAGTATAGACCCGACAGAAAATCTCAGACCGGATACACGAAACATGGACCCCATGGGCCCCACTAAAAAGAGAAATGATTCCCAAGAAACCATTATCAGAACACTGCACTTTTCACTTTCACTTTACACTGAAGCTATGGAGATCAATGATCCTACCCATAGCTAAGCAAGTCACCATGACTTGCACCGTGGTAAGGGTGTTCCTATGGCTAGCCAACTATATCCAGAACTAGTTTTTACTGCCAAATTAACTCTAAGGGCACAATAATAATTACTTTATTAATTCTTTTCAAGTCCAAAAAATTTAATAATTGACTTTTTATTTCTGTTCATTGACCTTAATTTAATTTCATATAAATCCATCATTTTCATCATTTTTATGCAATTATTAACCAATGATTCAATTATTTTCAATATACATATTAACATTAAATTCTAAATAAAATCACAATAATTTCAATAAATGCCCATAAAATTTATTTATGCATTATTTATTATTTATTATCATTTCTCATCAAAATAATCACTTAATTCACTATAAATCACAACTTTCCTTATGTACATATATTATACATAATCTTAAAAATTACCAATTAATTTCCAATTATTCTTTAAAAATTCATACACATTAATTATCAAATGTACTATTAATTTAAGCTAACAATTATTATTTTTATGCAATTTTCTCACTACATATCATTATGATTAAATTCGGCCAACCCTAATTCACCTCCCTAAAAATTATATTTCTTACATTTAAGCCTTTATTTAAGCTTCTTTCATACTCAATTTCATTTACTCTAATATTAGTGCATCAATTAACAACTTTAATTATTTTTGCCCTAATTCCATAATTAAGGAAAATTCATAAACTTAGAAAATATAAAGATTTATTAGTCACTTACAATTTTCTCTTGAATTAGGGAGTCTAGGCTTCCTTTTCCTTGCCTTTGTCCTTTGAAAAACTTCCTCTTTCTTCACCACCTACATAGGCAGCCCATTAAAGCTTAGATTTCTTCAATTTCTTGTTCTCAAATGCAAAAACCAAGCTCATAATCATAATATACATCCAAAAATCTATGAAAAACCACTAAGAAATCAAATTAAAACACCAAAATTCACAAGTTCCAACTTACCCCTTTTTCTTTCTTCCCTTGATTTCTTCACTTCCCTTACCCAAATCAACCAAGTGAAGCTATATTAGTGATCTAGAGGGATGGAACTACAACTCCTAAGTTGAAATTTAGGAGAGATTTTGAGTAGATATGAAGCAAAAGAAAGAGAGAGAGGAAATGGAAGAGAATTTCGGCCAAGGAGAGGAAGGAAGGAGCTTATCTGATTTCTTGAGTTTTCTCTAGATTTTTGCCTTTAAATACCTCCCCAATGGGCCCAAAATTGGGTCAAAATGATGGGCTTTGCCCATTTAAATTAAAAGGCCCAATTTAGGCCCCTAAAGGCCCAATTAAAATTCTCTCTCTTTCAGCCATCAAATTACTCCAAAAATAATTTCATCACTCTTATCACATCAAAAATAGCTAGCACACAAATTTTTGGCTCAATTGGAGTTCGTTATCGGTCTGATTCAAACTTATTGATCCGATTCGACAGCTGCCGGTGTCACCGAAAAATTCCATTCTCATCACTAAAATATTATACATAAAAATTCATGTAGGCATGCAAAATCTGGTAATATTCGGAATTCGTTTACTATTTTTAATTATTTATGCAAAAATAAGTCACATTCCCTACCAGGAAAATTGACTCGCTAACTTTTTCGTATTTTTGATCTTTGGAGGCCTATTTGGCCTCAATTTTAATTCAAATTTCAACCCCGGACTCACCATGACCAATACTTTCCAATGGTCCAATAAAATATTTTTGACTTTCGGGCCCGAAAAGCACTATTCACCATCGGAAAATACTGTTTCCGGCTGACCCGGTGTTGAGGCCATTACATTTCTCCCCTACTAAAAGAAATTTCGCCCTCAAAATTTACCTGAACTGAAAAGTAGAGGATAACGCTGTCTCATCATTAGCAAGTCAAATTATCTGAAAAAATATATTACTAATCTTATACAAAGTAGATCTCAAGTATTTATTTTTCAGTCTCAAAATTATATTCATTTCAGCGAATATTTTTTTAAAATATATGTCTGCGGGACATATATGAGAAATAATATATTTTCTAACAAATTGTATGCAAGTAATTGCATTATAACTTTTCAGGAGCTTTCAAATAATTGTATTATACATAACAATAATATACATATAGCAAATTGAAAACCAAATATGGCTTTACATAAAATATATTCATCATATATAATATAATGATTAAAATATAATTAAGCAAGGATCAAATTATAATTATTCAAAATAAATTACTAAAATCATGTTAATGTCCTTGGTAATAGAAAATGTTATTTTCAATTCTTAATATTTTCGTATATTGAAGTTTTTAAAATTATTTATTGTAAGGTAGAATTATCGACCCTTAATCAATCTCATTAATTTATGAGAATTAAAATACTTCAAAATTTATGAATTAAATCTACTTACCGTTTAATCTTGTAAATTATAATTCTTGATTCCTTCTAGCCGGATTGTCGTAAACCACCGACTTCCAATGATCAATAGAAACTATCGTGCTGATAACGTGTTATAAACTAATTAAAAAAAAGACAAAAATAATAGAATAGAGAATTTTCTATTATTGATTGTCTATACTGAATAACCACAATAGGGTATTTATAGGCACAAAAGAGAAGAGGTAGACTTCTATTAGAATAGGGAGAATGATGAGTTTGATAGTCATCCAAATATCTCATAATTATCACAATATTTATCCTTTTTAAAGTTAACTTATTAAATGTCATATATATCTAGTTTAATGGGATAATTTTTATTTAACTAATACACCTTTAAATGGTGGTGTAGATTCTAGTACAAAAAAGATTTAGAGATGTATATTAATCCATATATAAATGAATTAATTTAATCCTAATCCTATTAACTACTGGTTCCACTCACTTCTTGAAAAAAAATCATCAAATTGTCGTTTTATTGACAATTTATAAAATTAAAGATAAATCTATTGCATGTTTTTTAACTTTTTGTTTATGATGTTATTAATAAAATATTTAATAATTTAATTAATATTTTTCTTTTTATATACTTTCTTTTATTATATCATTCAATTTAAAAATTTATTGGATAATAATGATATTGGAAAAATAAATATTTTAACTTAAAATAAGTACATTTTAATCTCTTCAATATAATTTTTTATAAAATTAAACAAAATCAATTATTATCTTTTTTTGGATAGAAAATGAGAAAAATAACCTTTATTAAAGAAAAAATCAAAGATAGGGAAATAACATCATAACATATGAAAGAGTCAAACAATAAAGAAGTTGTAGTTAACTTATGAGCCTCACAATTATTGGAACTATTAATTCATGAAATGCCAATGTCTGGTCTACAATAAAATAAAATCTTAAAATCTAAAATAACTAAACCATAATTTGACAAATCATTAATAGCATTGCATAAATCAAAAGAAAGTTCCTAAACATCTGTATATATGACTCCTTTGGGAGCGAGATAAACTTCAATCCTTTAGTAGGGAGATAAACTTCAAACCATAAAAAGAACTGAGCGAAGATCCAAACCTTCAACAATATGGGGAAAGAACACACATGACCAATGTCCTAAAATTGCACTAAGAAAATGCTTGTTGCCATCCTTGAAAATAGCCCTAAAGCCTTTTCTACCCTATGCTAAAAAAAGCTACATCAACCTTACAACTCCATAACATACATGTGCTTGAAATAGACCTAGAAGACAACATCCATAGGCACAAAAACGCTGTTAAAATTTTCCTTGTAGCTCTTTATTCACTAAGAAAAGATAATATAGAGTTAACAAGAATATGAGAAGCCACCAAAATATTATTCCAAACCAATTTATTTATGACATTCCACATTTGCTACAAAATCATACACACTTCTTCAAATTTATTCTTGCCTAAGGAATGCAATAAATCAAAAAGCAAAGTAGGTAATGACAAAAAATTATCTTGAACATTGAACCCATAACAGCTTCATACATACTTAGCAAAGTGGCAACTAGAAAAGACATGAGCAGCATCTTCTAAATGATCACAAAGTAAACAAGAAGGGTTGATAGCACATAAATATTAAACCAACCTAAACCTAAAAGGCAATACATTTCACAAAGCGCGCCATAAAAAATTTTGCTACGAGGGATTTTTAGGTTCCAAATGGCTTTCCAAACATTGGTAGTTTGAAAACTGACATTTCTAAACCACCTAACAGCCGCCTAATAACCATTCTTCATAGTATAACAACCTCTTTTATCGTAATGCCATAATAATTTGTCCTCTCTTTGAAACAAAGACAAGAGAATTTTTAAAATAGCATAAACATCATCCGCATTACAAAATTCTACAATTTTATCGACATCCCACTTCATCCCTTTATTTTTCAAAAGAGCACAGACTCTTACATCATTGTCAACAAAATTAGTATCTTCACCCATAAATAAATTTTCATCCCTAGGAATCCAATGATTTTTTTAAATAAGATGAATTTCCCATTCCCCACACCCCATCTGACACGTCGATCTAATAAAGTTTTTTTTTCTGCATAATACTCTATGCATCCAAAAAGTTCCCATTTGCAAAATATCTAACTTTAAAAATTTCAAAAACCAAAGTATTTTTTATTAGAGAGAAGTCTCAAATCCTGTTTAACAAGTATTACTAAATTAAAGCAGTGTAAATCTTTGAATCTCATACCTCCCATATCTTTGCTACTATACATATTCTCCCAACTTAAGCAATGTAAATTTCTCTCACCGTTATTCTTTTTTACCCTACCAAAAAGAGTTCATCATTCTATGTAGTTTTTCACTAATAAAAAGAGGGATCATAAATACGCTCATACAATAAACGAAAATTGCTTGCGTGAAATATTTCAAAAAAAATCTCTTTCCCTGCTCTACATAGAAATTTATTACTCCAAATGGTTATCCTCTAAGACAGCTTATTTTTAAGAAATTCAAAAATAACCCTTTTATTATGCCTAATCAAAGAGGGAAGTGTAGACACCATGACCCAAGGGAGGTTAGATCAAGATTATCCGATGATAATAAACCATTTATACTTCTGATATAAAGCACAAATCCCAAGTTTTGGCCTTGATTTTCACAATTTTATAAAGTATTTTTTGTGGGTTTTAACCTCAATCTTCCTAGGGTTTTGACCTCGATCTTCTTAGAGTTTTGACAAGATTTCAAAAATCTTGAATTTTGGCCTCTATTAGTGACAGACAATTGTCTGTCACTAAAAGATGACCATTTATGGTTGTCTTCTCCAAGTGTGTCCTGGCAAATGCCTCTATCCAAGGCATCCGAGACTATCCGTGGCTGGTGATAGACACTCGTCTATCAGTGAGTTGTAACTAATTAATTCCAGGTTAGATTTAAGGGTATTTTTATAAATTTTAGAAAATCGTGTAAGAGACGACCGTTTGTCATTGATAGATGCCTGTATGTGGAGATTTTCTCCAGATTTTTCACGTTTTCTAGTTTTGAAAATCTTAGATATAGATCAAATTTGAGAGATTTGATATGGAATAGATTTTAAGGGATTAAAACTTTCAATATTGAAGGATTAGGGATACATTTAATCTCTAACTCTTTTCCAAGTATTTAAAGAAAAAAAATTAAGGTTTTCAAATGGGACTTTTGAAAAAAGCAGAGGCGAACTTTTAAGAGAGAGAAATTTAATTCTCTATTCTTGGAAGCCCATAACTTCTAAACAACTTTATTTCACAAAAAACAAACAATATTTCTTTATTTTGAACGTGGGAATCAAGGTTAAAGGACTAGGGCACACTTTTCATAGCTACAAAAGTAGATTCCTAAGGGTAATATTCTGGGCCTTAGTCTTTTTCTCTCTCTAAAAGCATACCATGATCATGTAAATTAATTAGGTTTATTTGTTATTCACCATATGCTTTATGTTTCTATGTTATTTAATCTTTTCATCCATAGTTTTCTATATTGCTATGATGATATAAATCTTTTTACATGCTAGAATAACATGTTAGGGTTATATTCTTCCATGAAAGCATAATGTAGATATTTATTTATTTCCTGTTTTATCACTTTTTTATATTAAAGTATGATGTAGTTGTATTTTATTGTTTTTCCTTAGTTTTGGCATGATTTAGGAACATAAGTATGCATGTTTAGGGTTAGATTGGTTTTCCTTATTTTCTAGCTTGGAAATCTGCATTCTGCTTGTGTTATCGAGTGACAAACAAAAAGAAAGCCAATAGACAGCTGTCGAGCACAACGACCAATGGGATGTCTTGGTGCCTCCCTCTCATCCCATCTTTCTTTTATCTGCTTGTGCGTATGTCTTGTCCTTTGCCATTTGTGCCCCTTTTGGGCCCTTTTAGGTCTTTTTTTATATGTTCTTTGCATGTATATTTTGCTTTACATTTTAATTATATTTTTAATGCCATTTTTGCTTCTGTTCCAACATGGTTTATGTTCTATAAACTTGATATTGATTCCAGTATGCCCTTCTTGTGTTATTTAATTTTATTATTTGATCTATTGTTACTTCGTGATGTTAATTATTTTGTTTCTTTGAGCAACTAATTTGTTTTTTGTACCCTTGGAGTTTATTTTGGAGATTTACACAATTTGGAGGCTATCCTTTAAGTGATTCTTCCTTCTTTCCCTTTACCTTTACCTTATTATATTGCATTTAATCCTTTATATTATTTAATTATGCATTATGCTTGGTTTAGTTTATTTATTTATGATTTTGGATGAATTTTATTTTAAGAATGTAATAGGTAGTAAAAAAAAGGATTTTTTAACACGTTAATTAAAGAGTCATTTAAAATGTTTTGTATTTAATTAGTTGGTTTTCTTTAGCAAAATGGACCAATGTCCAATTTTTAGTCCAAATTCACATAATATAATAAAAACCTTTTTGTAAATATGCATGAGAGAACTAATGTTTTAAAATCTAATAAATAGGCCGATTTATTTATATATTTTATATTTTCAGTTGGATGATTTGTTTCTGTAATAATTTAAATAGGATTGTTTTGTTTATTTATTTAATGCTTTTATTTACCGTTTTCCTTAACTAATTGATGTGTTTATTTAATTTATTTAACTGCATCGTGTGAGAAGTAAGATAGTGAATTAATACTAAAAACTTAATCAAAAACAACACCTAACTGAGATACCAATTAAGAGTGATGTCCTAAACAACGATCTCTATTTGGGCATCGAAAAGTTGAGATTCATTTTTCAATGTTCTGTTAGGTAGCTACTCCATGAAATTTGCCTCTTTGAGCCCACATTGGATTCTCTCATAGGTTGAACATCAACAATAAATTGGGCCTAAACCCCTTCTTATTATGAAATGGCCAATAATTGAGTTTTTGCAAGTTTCTTCCAGTCTTAAACAAACTGGAATCGAGTGGGCTTTGACCTGCATCACAGGAAGGCCTAAATAATGACCATGGTTGAGAGATCTATTAACTCTGAGAATATTAGAAATTACCCATCTACCCTCATGAGCAACATTGAGACTAAAAAGTATACCCGAATTCTAAAAATTAATTGATTGACTTGATGCCCTCTTATATATGTGAAGAATATCTCTAACAATACTACTTTCCCTACTAGTGACCTTAAAGAAAAAAGAGAGTCATTTGCAAAAAATAAATGGGAAACTCCGAGTCCTTTCAAACTAGCTCTACACCCTCGAATAAGACCTCTTCTCTTTACATCTCTAAAAAGACAAGACAACTTCTATGTAAATAATAAAAAGATAAAGAGAGATAGGGTCACCATGGCAAAAACCCATTTTAGGAAAATTAGGGAAAATTTCCATGCCATTTAAAAGGAAATAATACTTCACATTTCTAACATATAACATCATCAAGTCCACCCGACGCTTAGAAAAAAACAAAGCAACTAATAGGAAAGTATAGTTTTCAAAAAGACCCAATATACCCTATTATAAGCCTTACTAATATCAATCTTAAGAATTATTATCCCTATTTTATCCACTCTATGATTTTTCATTTTATGAATCAACTCAAAGGCAACTAATACATTATCAGTGATTAATCTCCTAGGAATAAAAGTAGATTGGTATTTAGAAATAATATTAGGTTGTATACACTTCAATCTATTGCCAAGCACTTTAGACACTATTTTATACTATACATTACATAAAGCAATAGGCCTAAAGTCTTTAATAGATTATGGGTTATCAATTTTACGAGTCAGAACAACAAGAGTATCAGTAAGAGTCTCAGGAAAAGTACCATCAAATGGCCATTATCAACAACTACCAACAATGTTAGGGTCAATAATACTCTATAATTTCTGATCAAAAGCAGGATTAAGTCTATTTGGTCTTGAAAACTTATCTGGGTGCATTTGGAAAGCATTTTTTATTTCATTAGCTAAAGAAAGTTCGAAGTAAAAAATTGTTATCCAAATTCGATACTTTTTTCTCTATAACCTTAAAAACCTAAGAGCAATTAGCTATGCTACCTTGAAAAAGGTTAGAGAAATATCCACCAATCAAACTTTTGAGCTCTTTATCATCTGTTGCCCACTCTCCCTAATCATTCATTAAAGCTAAAATATGATTTTGCATCCTCTTAATATTTGCTTGAGTGTGAATTCTGATCTCCAAATTTTATCCAAAACATTTTTACTCTTTGACACCATTTAAGCTCTTCTTGTTCAAGGATTATGCTGCATTTTGCCTTTATATTTTTTTATCTACTTTGAATCTTGCAAGGAATCATCCTCTTGATACTCTGCTAGTTGCCTCTTAATCACCTCTTTTTTTCTTTTTAAATCATAATTTTCCTTCGTACCCCAATTTTTTAAAACACGGCAATAAACTGACTTTCTATTTATAATACCCAAACAACTCGAGTTAACCCATCCTTCCTTAACCACACCAATGACATCAATTTCAAGTAATAAAGTATTTTGAAATTAAACATGTTTGAAATGCCACATATTAAAATTTCTGTCTAGATCAATCATCAATGGAGAATGATTGGATACACGAGCCATTAGATTGTGTAAGAAACAGTTCGAAAAAGAAGAAAAAAAAGAGGAAATACCCATACCTCTGTCTAACTTCTCATAAACCTAAGAGCTTGAAGAATGAGATTGCTCCCAAGTAAATAATGCCCTATATGATGGCAGATTTGTTAACTCACAGTAATTCAAAGTCTCTTTAAAGCCTTTATAAAGGAAATTCGACTGAATATTGCCTCCTACTGTTTTTGACAAGTCTAATAAATCATTGAAATTACTGACGATTAACCAAGGCTCCAATATTTTTTTATTTCTCCCCAACTAATGAAGAAGACGCCATAAGTCAACTCTTCTAGACTATTTCGGATACTAATAAAAGTCGATAAAATCCTAACTTAAATTTGCCCATTAACATATAAATCAATAAAACTTTGGTTGTAATTTCTAATATAAACATCAATAGTATCGGCTATAAAATTGCTAGTCAACTACCATGACCCAACTTATTATCTAAAAAACATCTAAAAAACTAGTAAATTTTCATTATTATTATGAATTAGAATTTCAATTAAAAAAACAATGCAAGGTTTGTGGCAAAAAACTAAATGTTTTCAAACTCTATCTGTTCAAGGATTACCCAATCCCCAATACTTCCAACTCATGAGTTTCATCTCGAGTGGCTGGCCTACTTAGCAATGCCTACTTATAAAATTGGTCTATGAGAAAAAGTTTGCATAGTAGTAACAACATCTGAATAAGAGCTAAAAAATAGATGAAATTGGATTTGGAATTTGTTTGGGCCTTTCTTTCCTTCTTTAAAGCCCATAGGAGAGTCTTCTAACATTAAGTCCATTTCTTTCTCATTTCCACTTCCCAACATGTGATTCATCTCCATAAAAGCAACCCCTCCAACTGATTTCCCATATCTAATTTTCTTATCTCCTTCCTCAATATTAGTTGCATTTGATTTCGAATTTGAAAACCTTTCCAAGTTATTATCTTTTCCCATTTTATCGACCTCCGATCTAGAAAGCGATAAACCACTCTCATCCCACAACCATTGATTGACGATGGGATTGCTCTGGTGAGGTTGGACCTTAATATTATTACTTGATTACAAAGGTAAGTCCATTCTATTTGGTCTTCATCTCGTCCAGCAGTAGTTATCGATATGTCTAAGCCTACCACACAAATAGTAGAAAACTAGTAGCTTTCTATACTTAAAACTCATAAAATGTTTAAGCCCATTTGCTTTAATAATCTTCTTAAACCTCATCAATGGCTTTTGGACATCAATCTTGACCCTTAACCTCATAAATTGATAAACCCCCAAATAATGATTTTCGAGTCATAATCGAAAAATAAACTTGTTAAGTTGCTAAATTTCTAGGCCATTTTATCATTCATGAAACCATATGGCAAATCATGAATTTGGACCCAAAAATTACATGAGTGTAGTAGAACCGTCTTTGGTTTTTTCTTTGATGAAGTCTATAAAATACCATTAGATATTAAAAGTCTATGGCAAACTTGAGATAACCTGAGCAATATCACCTTTATAAAAAAATGAAACATAAATCTACATTTGTTTTTCAATTTATCTTTCAAGGATTAGCTTTTAAAAAATCTTAGAAACAAGTGTAGCAGCTCTTTTGATGTAACTTGGGCTACTATTTTTGGGTATAAATTATTGGTACATTTGAAAGTAGAGGAACAATAAAGTTTTTAGCCAAGAACAGTTGGCTTTTGCATCCAAGTTTATCACTAACCCAATTTGTTCTTTTTCCTTTATTGCTGACTCTTTTCATGAGATAGGTGTAACCAATGTCCATCCTTGTGAAGCCATGGTTGGCTAGCTTTTAGATGCCTTAGATTTTGTACTACTTAACACTAATGGGTCTATGAGATGAAACATTTCTTAAGCTTTACTAGGTGATGTTTTTTACAATCATGATGGTTGTTGGCTTAGAGATTTTTCAATTTTCCTTAGGTGACTATTCTTTTTATAAAGCTGAGCTATTAAGAGTTTATCGATGTCTTGTTGTTAATCGAGATCTTGGTTGATAGAAAATTATAGTTTAAATAGACAATGCTAGTGCGGTTCATGCTCTTTGTCAAGTTTGATCTTATATCCCATAGCAAATTATGGATATCATTTGCAATATTAAAAGCCTTCTTAGGAAAAATTAGATATTTCATTTCTCTAATGTTTATAGAGAAGCAAATTCAACCATAGACAAGTTGGCTAATTTACCTTTTAATCACAATGATGTGTTTAGATGATATGAGATTGTTCCCTCTTTTATCTTTCACCTGTTTGTAGGTAATATGATTGTAACGCTCGTTGAAGCCAATGCTCTGGTCGGATTTTTAGAGGCCCATTTTTAGGATCCGAGACCAAAAAAGGCTCACTATTAATCATTAATTGACCACTTTACAATAAAAAGAAGTTAAACCCAAATTATTATTGGTAGTCAAACCATGAAGGCGTCTACTAATGGGCTTAAAAGAGGTAGGTATCATAGAATCGTCACCCAATAGAACGTTGAAAAATGATTCTCGATCTTTTGATGTCTAAATAGAGATTAGTGTTAAGGACATCACTCTTATTAGGCACTTTGGTTATGTATTTGTTTTATAATAGGGTTTTAAGCATTAATTTACTCTCATTTCTCACATAATACAAAGCTATTAGAATTAAATAAATATCCTAAGCAAATAATTAAAAGTGATAAATAAATAAATTTCAACTATTTAAACTTATTACAGAAACAAATTGTCTAAGAATAAGAATAAAATGATATACATATATAAATCGGGATATTCGATTAAGTGAAAATATTGGTTCCCTCAGACATACTTTTACAAAAAAAAAAATCTATTTTATTTTTTTATTTAGTTTTCGATAGAAAATTGGACATTGGTCTAAGTTTTGAAAGGAAACCCAAATCAATTAATATAAATCATTTTTGAGTGCCTTTTCCTTTTGAACGTGGACAAAAATTCTTTTTTTTTACTAGCTATTACATCTCCGAAATAAAATACATCCAAAAATATCAAAAATTAAATAGCCAAAAATGATAAACTAAATAATAAATAAAATGAAATAATTGGATGGGCAGGTGGCATTCATCAACCAACAGAAGGCACGACTCCTAATGTGAAATGCCTCACAAAGTCTTCCGAAAGCGAATAAAATCACATACTCACATAAAACCACAAATAGACAAATAAATTAGCATTATGAGAAAAATGCAAATGAATAATAAAATATAGAAAAGAGAATTATTTATTCAACCATATGTACAGAATAAAAAAATAAACATTTTGGGAATAAAAGAAATAATACAAATAACAATAAAATGCATGAAATACATAAATAAAGGCCTAAGAATCAGTAATGGACGCCCCTGAAAGGTGACGGATGGCCATAGCTGAAGGAGGGATGGGACGAGAAGGAACTCCAGCGATGTCCTATCTATCGCTTTGATAGATGGCCGTTCGTAGGAGCTTCTTCCCGTCTGTCAGTCACAAAATAGAACAGAATGTAGGAAAATCACCCAAAAATCATACAAAATTGCAAATAATCCTAAATACTCAATTATTAAAGCCTAAAACATGCTAGAATAAGATTATAACCCTAAATCATTCATTAAACATACTAAAACTCATTAAAATCCATAATAATAAAATACAAATAAAGCTTAGAAATATATAACAATGGAGGAAACCCTAACTTAATCATATTATTATCATGCACATTAGTCCAAATTTGTACATCATTAGATTTTAAACATGTATATCATCGAAACACGGCACATAAACATCTTTATTTCAACAATAATCAATATGATCATACATGATAATTTTTAGAGAGAGAATAAAAAAGCCTAAAATATTACCCTTAGGAGATATTCTGACTCAATCTCTTTAAGTCCAGATCTCCACTCCGATTGTATTTTTTGTGTTTCAAAAAACTGAATGATTCTCTGTGTGTGTATGTGTGTTTGGATCAAGTAAATTGTTAGAGACTTTTTCTTCTTAAAGAGAGAGATAAATTAGTTTTCTTTCACTCGAAGAATTATCTCTATATCAAGAATGATCTCCCCCTAGAAACCTTAAAATCTATTTTTTTATACATAGGGTAGCGTTGGAGTTTAATTCCAACTTTATCTTTGCAAATCTAGAAGGATAGACCCCAAAAACCCAGAATAAAATCCCCTGATACCTATCTTTTATTTTTAAATTTTAAAAAACATGGGAAATGTGGGTATTTAACCATAGACGGTCATCTCTCATGATAGATAGTTGTCCCCAAAGAAAAAACCCAAAATTTATAAAAATGCCTTTAGTCTAACTCAGACAGGAGAGAGAGACGGCATAGACGACCGTCCCGCACGTCAGATGACCATTTGTCACTGTGAAAGGCTAGAATCAAGGTTTTTTTATGCTCTTTTGTTAAAACCATTTGAACACATTTGAGAAATCATAAAATCTTTGAGAAAACTGTGAGAAATTCACGATTAGAGTTTTGAAATTCGCAGCTATTGTTAGAAATATACTATTTTCTCATCATCAAGTAATCTTAATTTAGGCTGACTCGAGTTACGATGTCTATAATGATTGCATCTGTTTTTTCTAGAGTTATTGCTCTATAATTTTTTATTTTGTTGTTTCTCTCTTATATATGTAACGCCCAAAAATAACAATAACCTGAATAACTCTGTAAGAGGACTCAAGGACACTAAGATAGATTTGAAAACTTGGTTATAAAAAATATGATAAATAAAATATATTTAAAATTTACAATATATATATATATATATTGCTTATTTTATTATTGAAAAACAGTTTGGGAATGAAAAGAATTTAAGTTAGGAACCAAATTAAATAGAAATTTAAGGGAAAGGATTAAAGTGAGAATTTTGCATTTTTTTAGCCCAAACACAGCGAAAATGGTTTTATTTTATTTCTTTTTTTTTTCTTTCCTCTTCTACCATATTCTAGCCTCCTCCATTCATGATTCTTCCACTGATTTATAGCCCTTCCACTTATGTCTTTCCCTCCTGCCACCACTATCTTCGTTCCCTCTACCACAGCTGTCGGTTGCCAACATATCTCTCCCCCACCCTTTCTTTGTCGTGCAACATTAGCAGCCTAAACTCTCTCTTATTTCTTATATTTTTATCCCTTAGCGAAAACCCATCTCATTGTTCTCCTTCAATAGCCGACCACCAATGTTCCGTCATCCTCTTCCACTGTGAGCAGCAATTAGAGATGGAGGCTTGGCTACCTGAGACTTGAAATTGAAATGAAAAGTGAATAAATAGGTATGTTTTAGGGATTTAGAAATTGTCAGTTAAATTGTGTAGGAAAAAGGAGTTTTGTGCATTTTATCAAATTAATTCCCCATAAAATTGTATTCACTACAAAAAAACACAGAATAACAACGAAAATTAGTGAGAATAATGAAATTCGTTGCTAAATACGTCACATAGTGATAACATTGTGATGAAAAATGATTATTAGCACAAACATTAGTAGGAGCTTGTGGAAAAACAATCATTATGACATTTTAGCGAGAACTAAATCTTGTTGTTGCTAATTTTTGGAGCCAAAATTTGATGCAAAAAATAACGATGACTTTGCGAGGACGGAACCCTCACTAATTTTGCTGCAAATAGAGTTGTCGCCAATTTAATGCTTAATTCATGGCATATGTAATTTATGAACAAATTAACGAGGACAAAACTCTCACTAATTTTGCTATAAAAAACGTCGTCGCAAATAAGTGAAGACATTACCCTCACTAATTTTGCTATGAACAAAGTCGTCTATTCACATCTTGTACTAATTATACTAATGGCTTAAGTGCTTTACCATGTGATCAACACATAGGCTTATAGATACTATTTTACCTACATTATAGTTATAAGTATATATTAGGACATTTTATATATCATTTTTTGCTGCTGCAATATATGTATGTATTATTTTGGATATACAATTAATTTAGATATGCACTTGTAAATAACCTTTTTCAGTATGTATGTATATATATATATATATATATATTGTTGAGCAGTCTATAAATATAAATTTGTCATTTATAGTTTATCGTTTAAATGATGAAACCTCCATATTAATTTAATAAATTAAAAAATAATTTTAATTTAGCGAGAAATTAGCATGTCTAGACAGTAGCTATTTAGCTACAATTTATTTATAAAAGAACTCTAGCTAACTTTGCGAGAACACATTAGCGACAGTTATTTTGTTGCTGAAATCACATTAGCGACAAATATTTGGTTGCTAAATAAGGAAAAAATGTGTTGTATGGCGACAAATGTACCGTTGTCACAAAATTTACCGATAATATTATCATAGCGATATGGCAACAATTGTACTGTTGTTGTAAAATTTAGCAAGGACAATGTCATAGTGATATGGCGACGAAAATACAATTATCGCAGAATTTAGCTTGAACATTATCATAGTGATATGACGACGAAATACAATTGTCGCAAAATTTAGCATGAATATTATCGTAGCAATATGACGATGAATATTTAGCGACAATGTTTAGTCCTCACTAAAATTTGGTGACGACTTGTTGTCCTCGCTAAATTTACTACAACGACTTTTGTTTTAAAAAAAATTGTCGTCACTAAGTTATTGCTAAACTAATTTAACAACAAAAAAGCATCATATATTTTGCATTTTTTTAGTAGTGATTGTTGTATTGATTTGGACTATTTTGGTTTGAAAACAATGTTTGTGGTTAATAAGAAGAAGAAGAAGAAGAACACGTGAAGAATTGGGAAAAGGGGAAACAATCGGAAGCCTGAGTAACTTTTATGAATTTAATTGAATTCATTAAAGTTATTCTTGCCATCAATTGAGGGTTACGACCATTGAACTTATTTTTCCTAAATTATTTGACTCTATATGTTTACATAAAAAATATCTAGCATGATATTGTTTTGATAGAGTTCTTTTAGAATTTGTGGAATTGATGCATGCTTGGGACTATTAAAGAAATCTGAAGGTGGAAAACTATATAGTTATGCAATTTCTTATTATTTTTTTATAGTTATGTGATTATATTTGATAAAATTTTAGTTAGGTTATATAAAGTAATTGAGATTAAAGATATAAAGTTTGAGTTGGAAAATCCACGCACATTTGGGTTTTTTTTTGAAATCTAAACTTAACTAGTTTGGTGGCCATTATTTTGCTTAAGTCGTGAAAGTCCACATGGAAGTATAGAAATTATTGTTCAAGAGAGCACATTTGAGGATTTATAGGAAATGTGAATTAAGTATTGTGTCAAACTCTTTTTCACAAGGAGTTCTGAACTTAATTATTCTTTTTCAAATATATATATATATATATATATATATATTAATACAACTATGATGAATATAAATAAATAAAAGAGGGATAGAAAGTGAACAAGAAGAGTAATTAATATTAAGTTATGTGTTTTATTGAATTGAATTGATATTAGAATATAGTTTTATATGTGATGGATTTGATCTTAAATGTACTTATATACATATATATAATATAAATGCCCTTAGTAAATGATAGACATTCCTAGGTAGGATATAATTGGATGACCATAGGGGTGTGTGTGGTGGTGTGATAATTGGTGTGTTAGTGGTGCGATAATTGGATGGTTGGTGTGATGGGTGGAGTGACCAATGGTGTAAAGGGTTAAAGGCGATTTGTATTGTAGGCTAATTAAGAACTTACAGAAATGAAACAAGTGAATAACTTCGATCCAACAAGCTTAAAGGGCATTAATCCCTCATATCCCTTAATGAATTTCATTGTATTATCATGGGCAATAAGAATGAACTTTTTTAATAGATGGTTTAATTGTTAAATACGAACAAAAAGGGAAATCACAGTGATTTATGAATACGTAAAAATAAAATATATGTACCTATATGTATTTTTTATAGATTTGCATAATATTTAGTAGGATGAAGGTGCAATTTGGCCCCTAAAATTTGGCAAAAAGGGTAATATAATCCTTAAAGTTCCATTTGGTACAATGTCACTCTTGAAGTTTGAAAATCGGAGCAATTTGGCTCCTAAAAAAATTGGTCCAATTCTTAAGTGACATGTATCAAATTTTTTAGCATCAGTTGTCATTTCAGATATCAAATTGCCCTAATTTTGAAACATTAAGGATGACACTGCACCAAATAAAACTTTAGGGTCTAAATTACACTTTTTGCCAAATTTTAGGAATTGATTTGCACCTTTAGCCTATTTAGTATAGCATTAATTTAGATAGCTTGGATTTCTTATTTGATAAATGGTTATATTTTATTTATACACATATATTATGATTTTATTGAATAAATCATTCAATATTATTTATTTGGAAGAGTAAGTTTAGTGGTTGCCATTAAGCATTATGCTTAACATGTGGAATTTTATTTTTGTGTATAGATGCACACATATTTTTGGACAATTAGCTAACAAGTGATCTATTAAGAAGTGATGGAGAAAGCCTTCTGACTTCATGATGAATACCTAAGATTTAGGAATTGTATTTTGTCATTTTGGGATGTTAGTTGTATGGTAATCTTAGATGGCTCCCCAATGGTGATTTTTTGATATTAGAATTTTTGGATTTACTTGACCATATTCAATTCTAAATATTAAAGGAACTTGTGTAATTGCATTTATAAAATAGTAAATATTGTTATCATATTTAAGTAATGTTTATGATTCATGGTAATTGTGTCTGTGTGTGTGTGTGTATATATATATATATATATATGGGATAAGGTACTAAAATGCCCTTAATGTGTTTCGGTAGTAACTAAAATGCCCCTTAACTTTTTTTCGGAGCGTAAATGTCCCTAATATTCTAAAATCAGTACTAAAATACCCCTCAGTCAAGCTACAGTCAATTGCGAATTAACAGCGCTAACGTGACATTAACACGTGGCAAAATATGCCACGTCAACACTACGTGTATTTTTAATCCAAATATATTCAGAGGTATTTTTGCACTATATTAAAAACTTTAGGAGTATTTTAGTACTTTGAGTAAGATATTAAAGGCATTATAGTACCCTGATGAAAAATATTAAAATTTTTTTTATACTTTATAACAAATATTAAAAATTAATATTTATTACATTAGATATTAATCAATATTTGTTACATTAATTAATAAATACCTTTTATATAAATGTACGAATAAAAAAAATATGAATAAATTATATAGTTTCAAGAATATTTAGTAATTAATTTTTTATTAAATATAATATTGAAATTTGACTACAAAAATATCTCTAAATATTTTGGCATTTAAAGCAATTGGAAAAACCTATAAGAATTTACATATGATATTAATTAAATTATTTTTATAAAAAAATTATCAAATTATAAAATCTGAATAAATTAGTGTTTAAATATATAACATGACTATTGCTAATTAAGACAAAAATTTGAACAATCTATTAAACATGTTATAGTATTTATTTAACTCATAATTCATTATTTGCTGGTTTATACATTTTATTTTATACAAATATATCATTTTATTGTTTAATTGCTTATAAATATTTAAATTATATTTTTAAGACAATGTATCCCATCATTTTTTTAACAAAATGATTAAATATCAAGGTAAAATACAAACATCTAATATATATATATATATATATATATATATATATATATATATATATATATATATATATATATATATATATATATATATATATATATATATATATAGTTCTAAGAAGTTGATACAATTTTTTAGTTTATAATAGTTAAACTCTTGATGCAACTATTAAATTTTTTTAATTTTATTTTTAATATTTTTTGTTGAAATATTTATAATTTTATGAACTAGTTAAAATCAATTAAGGTTAATGTAAAAAAGTATGTACATTATTATAATTATTAAAATAATAATATCATTATTTAAAAAATTTATCACATGTAAAATAATTATGCAAAAGATTTTTTTAATACTTTTTTTAATAATCTTAATAAAAAAATGTCCCTAAATACATTTTTGTAGTGAAATTTTAATATTATATTCATTAAAAAATTAATTAATAAATATTCTTGAGCTATATAATTTATTTATAATTTTTTTCTCATTTGTACATTTATGTAAAAATTATTTATTAATTAATGTAATAAATATTGACTAATATTTAATGTGACAAATATTTATTTTTAATGTTTTCTTTACAGTACAAAAATGTTCTTAATATTTTCATTAGGGTACTAAAATACCCCTAAAGTTTTTTATATAGTGTTAAAATATCTCTAAATATATTTGAATTAAAAATATACGTGGCGCTGACGTGATATATTTTGCCACGTCAGCGCCGTTAATCCAAAGTTGACAACAGCTTGAAGGAAAGATATTTTAGTATTGATTTTAAAATATTAGAGATATTTACACTCTGAAAAAAGTTAAAGAATATTTTAATTATTATCCAAATATATTAGGGATATTTTAGCGCTTTATCCCTGTATATATTGATGATATTGAGCAGTTTTGGAAAATATTGAGTATTCTTTGAATGTAGATGAAGTTGAAAATGTGATAGATATTATAGAAGTGCTTTTATTTTTTGTTAGACAGAGAGATATAGACCGGTATAGATTATATGAGATAGAAGTTTCAGTAAAGTAAGATTTCATAAGTGATTCTAAATTATAATTAAGTTATATAATGTTCAGAATCCGATTTCATAATGGTTGTGACAACGTGTGTGTCTATATATTTATGCATGCTTTTTTGTTTTGTTTTGTGTTCCTTAATCACCAGATAATTAATTATAATTTTGATGGCACATGCCATAATAAATTAATAATAATAAAAAAGAATATTATTTATCAGTATTAGAAAGAAATTCATGTCTGTTTTTTAATTTATTGCCGAGGCCACGTTCATGCACATACGTCCTTATAGCTATTGTTGTTGGTACTCGAATAATAGTAACACATATAAATATCATAAAATGAAAGTATTAATTATAATAGAAAACTGCCATTTGTTTGGAACTATTACCCAAACTAAAAATTCCACATCAATAATATGTGAAAGGAAGTATGTCAAAGCTTATATAGGGACTTCTTTAATGAGCATTATTTGTCATTTTTTATATATTTTTGCATTTCCTTAAATAATTATTTTTTTTATAAACAGAATTTTATTATTATTGTCATTAATTAATCTTCACTTTTGTCATTAATCATTAATCATTAATGGAGATACTGAGATTCTCAATATTACTCATTCCATCGGCCAATAATAGACACAATTTTCCTTTTTTATTTATTTTAAATTATAATCCATTTTTTAAATATTATCTCATATTTTTAATATATATCTTCATTAAATATATAGAAATAAATTAGTAAGATTATAAGTAAATTATATTATTTCAATAATATTAATTATATTTTCTTATTTTTTTAGAAATGTATCTATTCATATGGTACAAAATGAATATTAATGTTCAAATTAAGGGTGAGCAAAAAAATTTAAAATTTTGGTTAACCGAAAAAACAGAATCGAAATCAAATTGATTTTAAGATTAATCGAACCAAAAATTTAAATTTACGGTTTTTACTTTTAAAAATCAACGGTTAACTGTTGACTAACAGTTAGCCGATCTATATATATTTTAAAAATTATATTTTAAATTTTACACTTATATTTTTTAATATTTTTATAATTTATAAATATTATTATATATAACTTTCTAAAATATTATTATAATACATATTTTTAGTAAATAAACATTAAAATTATCTTTTTATTACTATTATTTATTCATTATGTGTGCATAATTAGCATTTTATTTGTTAGTTTTATATTGAATATATTTAATTTTTATAATTAATTACGAAAAATTTATTTTTACTTTGATTTTTTTAATGGATATTGTATTTAATTTGTATTTTGTCATTTTTAAAATATTTTTAACTATTAAAAATAATATTACAAATTGTATAATTTATAAAATTTATATGTTAAAATTTTTTTAGTGGTTAACAGATAAATCGATACAAAAAACCGAATTAAAAACAAAAATCGATGTAGCGGTTAATCGAAATTAATGAACAGATTAATAAAATTGTTAATGAATCGGTTAGTCGGTCTATGTTTACCCCTGGTTAAAACATTCAAATTATCCGAAATATATTAACTATATAAGCTCAAATTATCAAATTATACTAAGCTTACAAGTTACACTTGCAAAGAAAAACATTATCAAAACAAAGTTCATAATTATCGGATAATTATAATTTATAATTTAGAAATTACTCCAATAATAAATATAAATTATAAAATTAACGCTTTTAGTAGGGTACGAGCAATCCTACACAATTCTGCCAAAAAAAGAAATCCTACACAATTCCAACGAGGAAAAAAAAAAAAAGAAAAAAGAAAAAAAAAACTCCAATAACAACAAAGTGCACATGGAAACAGAGCAACCACTATAAATCAATCACTCCATGAAAAGCCAACATCTTTCTCTGTTCACACCATTTCTTAGATTTTTATATGGACCCTGTAAGTCTGTTTAACTTCCCTTTCAAGTTCAATCTCTCTTGTTTATTTATTTATTTATTTATAATATTTCCTCTTTTTTATTTAATATTTGAGGTATTTTTATATTTTCCGCCTCTTCACAACAACGCCAAAAAAACTAGTATAACGTTTCTTCTTCTGCCATACTTTCTCTCTCTGTGAAGTAAAAGCTTTTTCAATTTCTGTGAATTCGTTGGTCAAGACTGATGCTTGTAATGTTAATGGTGTTTTAAAATCAGAAAATAAAAATGGGTTCTTGCGTTTCATCGGTGCACAAGGCTACACCAGACTCTGCCATGAAACTTGGAGTGTCTTTTGGGTCTAAAACGGACAATCTTGTGATTCCAGAATCACCCATCAAGGATAAACCTTTCAGTGGTGATCCTCCAATCAAGACTTTTCAGGACTTTGGTATTTTCTTAAATCTCTGTTCTGTATTCTCAGTTATATTGGGTAGTTCAACAAATTTGCTTTTGCTCTTTGATCTTATGATATATTATGAAGTTTTTATATATGATATGTGATCTGAAGTGGATTAGGGGTTGTTTTGAAGTTAGTTTATCATAATAAATGATAAATATGTTCTTATTTCAACTCATCTTCCTGGGGATCTTACAGTTGTTTTGAGCCTAATGAACAGATAAAAGTTGCTGCTTTTGTATTTGAAGATTGGATTCATAGGGGTTGTAAGGAAGATGCGTTGACCATCATGTTATTGTATTGAGCCTGGTTATTGGCTTTTTTATTTTTTTTTTCTGGTCCAATTAGTTTTAGTTATTGGTTATATATTCGTTTATTTATATTTGTATTCTATTTAATCTATCATCTTCTATTGAGGAACTTTCAAAATGATTTTGGTCTGCTGTTAATGATATTTATTTTATATCATGTTGACTGATTCTTCGAAGTCATAGAAGACCCTAAAATGAATCATATAAATCAGCTGACTCTGGACCTTATAAATTCCAATTGCAAATCTGTTCTAGCTGAAGGAAATGAAGAGGATATGGATACCGAAATAAAAAGTGCTGGTTTTTTGAGATTTTAGCAGCTTAAGGTCTAAGATTGTCCGGACAAAAAAAAGGGGTCGCGAATTTGTTTTTTTTATTTGTATTTGCTCTAAATATTAATTTTCTCAATGAAAAGTGGCTATTACTCTGCTGCTGAGCAAGAATGGAAACGTTCTGTTAAAGAAATCATGTTATTAATGATATTATCAGAACTCTAAAGTATATAAGATAAGACACATGAAGTTTATTATATGCTAAATTTTCTGTCTCTTTTTAATCTTGAGGAGGGCTGGCCACCTACCCAAGAAAAGAAGAATTCAAACGCTTTATAATATACCAGAGGATGATTATGAAGCTTTACGTTAGGTAGAGTTTTGTGTCTTTGCCTGAATCTGGTTTCATTTAAATTTTGGATCCTATAGAGCTGCTCCGAGTCAATGGCTAATCTTTGTTATGTAGACAAGTTACTGTCAAAACAATCTTCCTACAATTAATATAAGACTGAATTCTAAAAGTATTTATCCTGACCCTTGAAAGTATGTACTGATGTGAGGCCATTAGTAATTGCCATATTGATGACTGTGGCCTATGGGAGATGTTTACCACTTTTGAAGAAGACTGGCAACAGATGGTCCGCAATTTGTGGGAATAGATTAGCATTTATTTTCATTTTTTAACTTATTATGAATGTCACACTTAATATCTTGAAATCATAAGATATGTGGCTCTTCTTTGAGGAATGGGAAACCAAACAGAAACACCGGTAGATATAGAGATGTAGCTTTTGTTTGTGGACTTGTTGTACTTCTCAGAACTTTGAAATGCTCTAAAGTATTCTTCAATGCCAATCATTTCCTGTAGCTGTTTGTTATGGGTTTTTCCAATGTTCACATATGTTAATTTGATTTATCTTGTTTGATGCTGTGACATAAATGAGTTGACATTAATGCCTGTTCTGTCACATATAACTTTATTGAATTGAAGAAATGGTGTATTTTATGAAGTTGTGATGAGACATGCTGTTGTTTAGATTTTTCTTACGATAATTGCCTAATTGTTATTCTTGTTTTAGGCTTGACGTTGATATTTTTTGCTTGATTTGCAGGCAGCAAAGATGAAGCATTTTTTGATTCCCGGCCTTGGTTAGAGTCAGATTGCGAAGATGATTTCTTCAGCGTCAATGGTGGTAAGAAAACTTTGAAATTGTTTGATCATGTTCGTCTGGCCTGCTTCCAGTATATTCACTTTCAGATTTCTTGGATTCATTCTGCATTTCTCCAGCAACTATTGCAATTTGTCAGTCTTTGAAGTCTCTTTGTGGCTTACTTGCAAGTTTATGCTTAAATCTTATGCAGACCGTGCCATTGGATAGACTTAGAAAGTGACTGAACATGAAAAATTTGGTTCTGACCTGCTTAGTCGCCAGTCCTTTAACACTGCCACCGTCTGCACACTGAAAGAATAGCAGTCATATTTTTAGCGTTTAGGTTTTGAAAATGTGGCCTATGTTAATCCGGTGATTTTGTGCTGATTATGCAGAATTTACCCCATCTCGTGGCAGTACCCCAGTGCATCAGAGCTTGTCCATGGGTACACCTAAGCTCAATAAAACCACTTTCGAGAACACAACTCCACTCCCCGGATCAATGCCTGAACCATCCCCAACAGGGAGGAAAAAGAGACTGTCAGAACTTTTCCAGGAGAGTAGAGATGAACTAGATTATGACAACTCAGACACCTCAGGCAACAAGAACATTGCCAATGTGAAGACAGAAGTCAAACCAACTATTCTTGATGTTCTTCCCAAATCTGGCTCCGCTACCCCTTATGTCTCCGGTTCTAACAGTCTCTGTAGTAGCGAAAGGACTGCTAATGGTGATGCTCTAAGTGAGAGAGGGACATCTATTAAATCTAAGCCATGTTGTCTCCCAAGCTTGATGTCTTGCCGTAGTTTTAGTGACAGGAAGAAGAAGATGACTCCGGCTATAGCTGTAAATGATGAAGTCTGATTTCTGTTACCTTGAATGAGATGTAAATGGAAAATGCTAGGATCTCAAATCCCTTGAGATCATATAAATTATGTGCACAAACTGCACTGTGATCGGATTAAGTACAGGAGAACTCTGCTTTTATGAGTCAAGGGTATCTACAAAACAATAGCGGTAGAGAAGATATGCTTAATCTCGAGGGAAGTACATCTGAAATTCATATACCTTTTGTTCTAGAAGTAAATTGATACAAGAAAGAGATTTTATTCAATAAGAGAAGATCATGAATTGCCCTTGTAATGAAAATATCTATAATTAAATAAAAAAATTGTACTGAGCCTGCGTGATATTTTTTGAATTTAGTTATAAATTCTGTTTATCAGTCACATTTTGTATCATTCCTGTCTGCTGTTTATCATTGCACCAGGATATGTTTTACGAGATAGCTTCAGTTAAAAGTGATTCGGGTTGATGGCAATGACCTTTGTGCAGTTGTGATCTTTTACTATTGCTTACTCATTGCAGTGAAATTCAGCTCCTCAAGGCTTGATCCTACGTAGACTGGTAAGAGGTTCGTTCTTGAACATAATGGCAAAAGAGGTGAAGAATTACAGGGGAAAAAGAAGAAAGATTTTAAATTTCATCAGCTGATTGAAGAGAACAAAAATCCAAAAACAGCAATCAAAAGATTGAAACAAAATGACAAATTGAAAAGAACAATCCATATTGCAAGCAGTATGGCCATAAAAAATATCCAAATATCAAAGGAATTGGTAGGAAACTGAAACATATGTTCTGAAGGAAATGTAGCATAAGAAATGAGAGCAAAATGGGCAATGTCCAACAACAAACATGTGCCTGAGTAAGCTTATCTTGTCCAGTTCTTGAAGATAGATAATGGACTGCTCATATATTGAGGGACCAGCTGTTATTCGAGCATGCTTTGAAAGTATGTTAGAAAATGGATATTCTGTTAGAGTTTTAAGGATGGTTGGAACTTGAAACCAAACATAAAATCAATGGATATTAATTTCATATTTATGATGATTTTTTTGTTTTTTTACATAATTTTATATAGAAAAAAGAAAGTATAAAAACCCGAGTTTTAAGGATCTATAACTCTCCTTATGGATCGAGTGTAAAAAAATGTTTGAGGCTATTTCAAGTTCAATCCGCCTAATCCACAATGGATTCAGTTTAAACTTGAATCTGAATGAGGCCAACTTTGAACAGATGTGAAGGCCCAAATAGTCAAACTCCAATTTATAAGACAGTAATGATTAATAAATTATACGTTATCTTTGTGCCCTTTGCAATAATTACATTTTTAAACTTATGACCAAATAATTATAATAAAATAATTTTAACATAAAAATCATTAAAATTTTAATTTATTTTAATTAAAATAAAAATTATCTGAAAATTAATTTTTTATATTATCAAATTGATAATTAAGTAGATTAGATATGATTATTATATTATTTTAACACCAATTAACTCTACAAATAGATTATGATTAGTTATTTAATTTTTTTATACACTTTATTTTTTCATATTTACATGATAATATAAAACTTTTTTATTTGATAGTTTAACTTATAAAGGTTATTGGTCCTAAATGACGTGATAGTTATACGTGACGTGCTTGACTGTCATTTTAATATGTCATTTTTACTTCAATTGAAATAAAATAAAATTTTCATAATTTTTATATTATAAATTATTTTATTGTGACCATTTGGTTATAAGTCCAAAAATTCGATGACCACGGGCATAATTAATCCCTCTTCTCCATAAACAATTTTCTTTTTTTAGGTATTCTCTAGAAAATAGAAATGATTCACTTGCTAATTTACCAGAAAATATCTTGAGATAGTCTTAGTGGCTTCTTTGTTTTATTTTGCCTAAATTTGATACGTAGGGTAGATCAATATTTGCAATTTTGCATGACAAATGTCACTGGCCTGGTGTACATAAGTTCGATTTAGGCAAAAACCAATTACAAAGTCTACCAAGTTTTTCAATATTTAATTCTGAAAATTTATTTCGCTTTTCAATTTTTATTTTTTCATATATTAAGCATTCAGTGAACGAAAAATGTAAAATTAAATAATAAATTTCATTTCACTTACGTTTAATATATTAATGTCAACCTTAATTTGAAATGCCGTCGTTTATACTTTTATCAATTTGAGATTAAATTACTAATAAAATATGATGATTAATTTAAAATTGATAATAAATATATAGAAATACATTTAATTGAGGTACGCATTTATATATCAGAGGAGTGTCAATCGGGATATTATAATTTAATTTTAAGTTTTGCATCTATTAACGGCTTAATGTGTAACAAAAATTAGAGGTTCAGTAGTGCAAAATAAATATTTAGAGATTTAATAACAAAAATATTTAGAGATAAAATATAACTGTCTAATATAACACACTTGTTCTGTTCTGCATGTTCAAATCAATTACTATGTTCCGAGTGTTCTGAAGTTCTGTTATTGGAAATGACTTACATATGTGATAGACTATTGCCATCTGATAAAATGCAGCATTTCTGTTCTTAGTGTTCTGATCAGCTGGGATTGAAATTTTACGTACAGGTCAATAAGTGAGGATTCACTAAGAAGGTATGTGCATTTCGCAAGCGAAAGTTGCATACAGGAACTTCTAACAGCATCAGATTCAAATAGATTTGGAAATGGAAGTGATGGATGTAAAGTTCTAAGACTTGAAAATGGCGTAGAGATTTCAAAGCGCAAGTTTGGTTCTTTCCATGCTTTCCGGAGCCGCTTGTTGCTAAGATCACTCTCTCCTCAACAATTCATCACTGTTGCTAATGCCATTGATGCTGCCAGGGCACTTTCATATCATTTTCCCTCTTTTTACTCTTCAACTTTACGAAATTGTTTAATTGTACCCTAAACCAATAAAAATTAATCAAATTTACCCTTTTCCGTCATCTCCATTCAAATAAGCTGTTTTTACACTGAAATGGAAAGCAAAGGGATGGGCCTCACAGAAAAGTTAAGGGACTTATTAGTACATTTTACCTTAGATTTAAATAAGTGTATATTAACTACGTAGGTATTGACTTGGTGTATATATATATATTTTTCTTTTGATAATTACATTTTTGTTGGACGTTTAACCATAATTTCCGTATAAAATAATATCAATTCAATTTCTTAAAATTTTAAAATATATTATACCATAAATTCATTGAATAATAATGATAGGATAGGAGTCAAAAGCATGCTATTTATGGAAATATTTGCGTAACAGAAAAATTGATATAATATGCCTATTATATTTAATGCCAGTATATGAATCGTTAAATTCTTTTTTATTTTTCATTTAATGGCTCAAATTTGTTGATATATGGTATACAAAATGTAGCGAATCATATTCTAAAGTTTAGACCCTCTAAATTGGGAATAAAAATTCATAAATATTTATCTATCAGACTATTAAAGATGCTCACGGGACAGGACGGAGCCGGGAATTATATCCCCACTCACTGTCCTGCGTGGGGTTAAAGATTTCCCGTCCCCGCCCCCGACTCTAAAACGGAAAGAAAATTCCTCCCATCCCCCGCCCCACGAGGATCCCCGTCCCCCACGGAAATCCTCGTCTCCCGAATATATATATATATTTAATTTTAAAATATAATATTTTATAAATAATTAAAATTAAAATATAATATTTAATAAATAAAAAATTTAACATAAATAATAATTTAAATTAATATAAATTTTAACCATTCATAAATTTAAAATTAAGTATAATTTAAAATTTAATAGTTATAAAATTAAGTTATATTTTAATTTTAATTTTAATTATTTATAAAATATTATATTTTAAAATTAAAAAAAAATTGTGGGGCGGGGATCCCTGCGTGGCGGATACCCCATTTTCCGCCCCTATCCCCGAATTCATAACGGAGATTTTTTTCCCCGTCCCCGTCCCCGCAGGGGGAAAACTCAGGGATTTTCAACTTCGAACGGGGCGGATCCCCGCTGGGACCGGGGAATCCCCTCCCCGTGATCATCCCTACAGACTATGAGTGAGAAATAAAAAATTAGAAATAACAAAATAAAATCTAATATTTGGACCAATTTACAATTGAAATTCTATCATTTAAAATATAAGAATTGAATTCCTAATGTTAGGAGTATTTCAATTATTTCGTCCATAATTTCATTATAATTAATGGAAAATTCATTTTTTCATTAATCTTTTTTAGCTTTTATTAAATATCTAATATCATTCAAATGAATAATAAATTTTTAATTATTTTAAAAAATTAAATTTGGATCATTTTTTTTTCTAATTTTGTCAACTAAAAATGGAATCATAATTAATAAAAGTTCAATTTTCAAATGTTAAATTGAAAATGTAAAAATATAGAATTGAAAATTGAGGTTTTTTAAAATAAAAAACGAACATAAAATTCAAATATAAAAATAAGAAAAATATATATTTTTAAAAATATTAAAAAAAAAAGAAAGAAAGAAAGCAAAAGAAGTGGCCTTTATGGTGGGGTCCCACACGTCATTGGGTTGTGAATGAATGGGATTTATAGCGTCAAAAAGGCACCAACTTTAATCCATGAAATCTCAATAGTCTGTTAAACCCGAGAAATTAAGAACATATTTTCTCCTATATAAACCGCACCCTTCTCTTCTCCTTCACTTCACTGCAAACCAATGGCTTTCCATGGCTATTCTCTTCTTCTCTTAATTATGGTGATTGGTGTCAAGTCTTATCATGCCTATGCCTCTATTCGTCGCCCTTTAGCCATAGATGATCCCACTTCAGCTCCATTTGGTGTATGTGCTTCTTCAGTCACCATTCACGGTTACAAATGCCAGGAGATTGATGTTACTAATTAGCTAATAAGAAGTTACTAATTAGCTAATTATATTGTGTATTTTTTCAACAGGTGAAAACTCAAGATGGATATATACTTAATATGCAGAGGATACCAGAAGGTCGTCATGGTGGTGGCGGTGGTGGTGCTTTTATTCAGAAACAACCTGTTCTAATACAGCATGGAGTTCTTGTGGTATGTTTTTAACTTTTTATTCTATTTATATTAATTTTAGTTCATTTCAGGATGAAAATAAATACTGATAATCATTAATTAATTAGTGGAAAATAGGGTGAATGTGAACATAGCTTTAGATATGAAGAGCTGACGAAAGAATTATCCTCTTATCTGACTAAAGTTTCATAGTAATTTACAATCTGCTGACGAATTCTTGAAAATTTGATAATTTTTCATGATTAAAAAGAAAATTCATAAATTGGCAAAACAAATGATATCTAGCCTAATAAATATGTCAGGAAATCTTGGATATATCCCTGTGAATGAAACTTGGCATTTACAGAGTCATCATATATCCAAGTGATAAGTGGGAAAGTTTGTAAGAGTGATAATGGTTATCACATGGCTTTATGAAGATTGTGGAATTAAAATCATATTCATATATATATATATATATATATATATATATATATATATATATATATATATATATATATATATATCCTTTTTGTTAGTTGAAATCATAAAGATAGACCCCATAAAAAGGCAAATAAAGAGGTGGAATCCCACAAGTTCAATGGAAGCCGGCTTGATTTACGCATCAAAAGATATATAATTCTGCATGCCTGGGTAATTTATTTATTTATTTCAAAGGATAAATAAAAAATAAAATAAATCAGTGATGAGAATACCGATTTTGTATTAATTTGCTTAAAAATGAGTAAATAACGGTTATAAATACATTTTGTAGTTATTTAGGTTGGTTGTATGGTATAACAGTTTTTTTTTTTTTTATTACAGATTTGTTTAATGACAAATGACTTACTTTATTGGACGATATTTTCCTCTTCTTCACCGTTTAATTATATTTTAAACGGCATATCAGCTGATGTAATGGAAAAGACTGAAAAATCTATTGCTATTTTTAAAATTTTTTCAATTGTTGACTTTGTCCCTCGAATGATCAATTTCTTAGTATGAATACAAAGATGGGCCTGACGGTCCACAAAAACAAGCACCGATGAAAGCCGAGAACTGCAAATCATGCACAGCACCTTTTGTTTGTCTTATAATTCATCATCTTCTCTGCTCATTTCGTCTACTTCTGCCCTGCACTAGGTGATGCTAATCCATTCACTAACCAATACTGTCAAATTTAATCAAAGTGTTACAATTATTTTATTGAAATAGTTATTTTTCGCTGCCTTAAATTATTACAATAATTTAATATAACATATTTTTTCAATGTAATATTAAACATTAATTGAATAATATTAATAATGATGATGGTGCAGGATGGAATGACCTGGCTGCTCAATCCACCGGAACAGAATCTACCGTTGATATTAGCGGATGCAGGATTCGACGTTTGGATTGCAAACACAAGAGGGACAAGATTTAGCAAGAGACATGCATCTCTTCAGCCCAATCAGCCGGTTCTAATCTCTCTCGCTCTCTCTCAAAACATAACTACATAATCATAGATTTTATAATTATTAATTAATTGCTACTATCAAGCTATGCTAGTAATGCTACTTATAATTTATTATTGGTTTTATTGTTTCTTCATTTTTTTTAATTTTTGTCGGCTTCTCTCTTTATAGTGATCAATTTTACTTTAATAAAAACATACTACTAATGGACTAATTTATCATTTTTTAATTTGTAGTAAATCATTTAATTTTTATATAATTAAAGTTAAATTTATTATTCAGTTAAATATAGTGGGGTATAATAAATAAAAATAAATACGTAATTTCTTTTTTCAAATTTTTGAAAAAAACATTTAGAGTGGGACAATATAGAACGGTGAAGATAACCGCTTGAAATGATGATATGGGAGTAATAAAAAAATAATTCACTTATTATAAGAAAAGAAGCCACTCCTTTCGTTTTTTTTTTATCAATCATTTTTATTATTTTTACTATAATTAAAAAATAATAAATAAATTTAAATTTAGTATTAAATTACGTGATTAAAATTAAATTATCAAATTTGAATTATTCTGATTTTATTGAGAAAGAAAAATAAATTGAAAAGGCAAATTAAATTATATTAAAAATTTAAAAATAACAAATAAGTATAATTTAAATTTTATTAAAAAAATAATAGGTGAAAAAAATAGAGGGGGTAGATAATGCAAAAATAGGTAAAGGAAACGAGGATAAGAAGAGGCAAAGTACAACAATAATTTTAACAAAAGGATACAGAATTCAATGTACTAGCTACTTGTACTACATTAATATTGTACAAAATTTAGTGTAATTATTCTTCCGCTTAAATATTCCTCTCGCTTATATTTATTTTTACAATTAGGTTGTATGCTTCTTTCTTCTAATAAAAACAAATTAGAAACAAAGTGCAAAAGTAACTCTTTGGTATTGGAATTTTAATCTAATTATTGTTATTATTATGTTTTTCAGGAATTCTGGAATTGGTCATGGGATGAATTAGTGAGGTACGATCTCCCAGCTTTTTTTGACTATGTGAATGATCACACTGGGCAGAAGATTCATTACGTGGGTCATTCCCTTGTAAGTATATACTACATTCCAAACAAAACCAAGTAATTAGTGCAGTCCTAATTACTTGCAAATCATGTTAATTAAAAATAATGTGTGTGATTAATCAATGGCAGGGGACATTAATAGCATTGGCATCATTTTCAGAAGGGTTATTAGTAAACAAATTGAGATCAGCAGCATTTTTAAGCCCAGTTGCTTACTTAAGCCACATGACCACTCCTCTCGGTGTTGTTGCAGCTAAATCATTTGTTGGTGAGGTATGTTTATCAATTATTATTCATTATTTCTTATTTTTCTAATTATTAATCTCCTGCAATTGCTACAGATCACTACCCTATTTGGTGTTGCAGAGTTCAATCCTAAAGGGTAAAAATGAAAATTCTTTCCTTTTTTTTTTACTTGAATTTTAATGTAAATTAATTAATTAATTATATATATATATTTTTTTTGACAGGGAGGCAGTTGCAAAATTTCTGAAAGCTCTCTGTGATTATCAAGGAGTTGATTGTTACGATTTACTAACAGCTATTACTGGTATTTTAATTAGCTTTGATTAGTTTATATATGCCTAATTAACATATTAAATACAGTTTTGCTTATATCATAACCTCAATTTTTCTCGATTAAAGGCCCAAACTGTTGTCTTAATGCTTCCACGGTTGATCTGTTCCTGAAACACGAGCCTCAATCCACTGCAACTAAGAACATGGTGCACTTGGCTCAAAGTAAGTTCGTCACCACTTGATTACAATTATAGTAATTAAAATGTTAATTAAAATGAAAATGCAGCTGTTCGCGATGGAGTATTAGAGAAATACAACTATGGAAATCCAGATTATAATATGATGCATTATGGAGAAATGAGACCTCCAATTTACAACTTATCAAGAATCCCCAATGACATTCCAATTTTCATAAGCTACGGTGGAAGAGATGCTTTGTCTGATGTCAGGGATGTTCAGGTGTTACTCGACAGTTTCAAGTTTCATGATGTCGACAAGATTAGCATTCAGTATATTAAGGATTATGCTCATGCCGATTTCATCATGGGCATCAATGCCAAGGATATTGTCTACAATCAAGTCTATTCTTTCTTCAAGCGACATTAAATTAAATACCTACCCAATTTTGATCACCATCACTTTTTCCATGTAATAATACATCTCAACTCTACGTCATATAATAAAAATTATGATCACTTTCTCCATGGATTTATAGATTGATTTTTTTGGTTGTTCTCTTCGTCAGTTTTATGATGTTTAATTAGTTGTTGGGTAATTGGTCAGGCAATGATGTTAAATACGTATTCCATTCGACTCTTTATAAGAATTAATTATTTTTTTGGATAATTACACATTAATTACAACAATTAACCCTATTATCATGTGGTGCCAATATTGTTTGTTGGTGGAAGAGATCGAAGTTTCCAATATACAAGCTTTGAGTTTCTAGAGAAGCCTACTATACTAACCACGACATCTGGCATGATAGGGCCGATCACTTAGTTTTGAAGAAAAGCTTTCTTGGCCTCCTTTAACCAACTAGATTTTGCTTTAAGGCAACCCAAGAGCTAAAATTGCATGTACCTTGAGCTTCATTATTAAACATGACCTTTAAAATTACTTAAGTGCCTCGTGCTAGCTTTGATGGGCAACCTCCCTATGTCTTGCTTCATAGGGACAATATGGTACATTCAATTAAATTAATACAATTAGATGATGCTTAACATAATAAAATAACACGAGTCATCAATATGTATTGTATTAATTAAGGATATATAGAGATGATGTTTGATGTAAATCTTTTGTACTATATATACAATCACACAGATAATAGATTAATGATACCAAAAAACAAAAAGCAATGGAGCAAAGAATGTCGTTGGTGTTGATTTTTGTTAGTTTAATTGCTAAAGAAACACTTGGAGCTCAACATATTGTTGGAGGAAGCCAAGGTTGGGACGAATCCACAGATTTCGATTCATGGGCTTCTGCTAAAAAATTTAAAGTTGGAGATCAACTCGGTAAGCCTTTTCTTAATTACTGTGAAACAATCCAATGTATATAAAGCGTATACTATTAAAAAAAATTGTTTGTAATTATAGATCCGATGGTAGCCGATACTATTTTAATAAGAAATTGTGACCTCATTTTACAAATATAAGCAAACCATTACATGCAAAATGGAAAGTACTCACAAATTGTGAAAGTCTTTGATATGTATTAGCACATTAATATTATAAGAAGACAGTGAATAATTAAATATATTAAGTGGACTAAATTAATATAATTATTCTGTATATTATGATCAGTGTTCAAGTACAGTTCAGGGCTACACAGTGTGGTAGAAGTTGATGGGGAAGATGCGTACAAGAATTGTGATTTGGGGAGCTCAGTAAGCACAATGAGCACAGGCAACGATGTGGTGAAATTGAACAAACCAGGCACTCGTTACTTTGCTTGTGGTACATCAGGTCATTGCAACCAAGGCATGAGGGTTAAAATTACTACACAATCTGGAACTGCACCTTCCACTCCTGACTCTTCTTCTTCTCCCACTGTTTCTTCTTCTATCCAATCTTTTCTTCCTCGTTTTCTTTTGTTGTCTATGTTGCTAGCTACCACTTTCATTTCCAGGCTATAAAAGTCTTATTAAGGACCGGATTAATAGCTCCGATACGTTCTGATTTAGTCGATTTTATTTTATAGTTATAAGATATCGAGTTTGACCTCTTGTTTATAGCAAATGAGTTTATTAATGGTTAATTGGGCATGGAGTGGTATTCATTTGTGGGATTGCTAATTTGTTATTGTTGTATTTTTAAGGGGAAGTATATAGCCTATAAATACTGTACTCTTTTTTCTTCGTTAAGTTTTTATCCCACTGAATTTTTTTTAACAAGGTTTTAACGAAACATATTCATAATATATAGTCATCTAATGAGAAGTATTGTGATAATTATGAAGTATATGGATGGCTATCAAACTCATCCCTCTCCATGTTCTAGTAAAATTTTACTACTTTTATATTGTACCTATAAATACCCAATTATGGTTATTCAATATATACAATTAATAAGAGAAAATTTTCTATTTATACTATATCTGCTTTTACTTTAATTAGTTTTATAACACGTTATCAACACGATAGTCTCTATTGATTATTGAAAGTCGGTGGTTTACGATAACCCGACTCGAAAGAATAAAGAATTCTAATTTACAAAATTTAACGGTAAATTATTTTAAAATTATTTTATATTATTTTATAAATGTATACATTATAAATCCCTTGGTTCTTTTATTTTTCATTCATATTTCACGAGTGAAATACTCTATTATGGTTATTCAGTATATACAATCAACAAGAGAAAATTCTCTGTTCGTATTATATCTGTTTTTACTTTAATTAGTTTAATTTTATAATATTTTTTTAATGGAAATTTTAATATTCTTATTGCCGCTGAAAGTCTTAATGTTCATCTTACTAAGGGCCAATGCTATTTTATTTGTTAGATAGAAGATTCCTGCTAGTTGTGACCACTAAAAATGGCATATTCTTCTTTCTCCTCTCAAAATCCACAGCCAACAAAACTAACAAATTATATATATAAAAAAAAATCCGTCCTAATTTGTTCAAATAGCCAATTAAGCTCTTCAACTTCAATTCAATTGCATCGATTACACCCTTGATAAATCAAAGTTAGATCAATTAAGCCCTTTCATTAACATCCCGTTAAAGAGTAAATTTTCATTTAATATACTAATTCATGTGAACCACTCTTATTATTCTTATTTACTAGTACTCTCTTCGTTCTTTTTTATCTGTTACTTTTAAATAAAATTTAAATTCTATTTATTTATCATTTAAACTTTTAATATAATTTAATTTATTTTTTCAATTTATTTTTTTAATAAAATTATAATCAATTAAATTTGATAATTTAATTTTAATCACGTAATTTAATATTAAATTTAAGCTTATTTATTATTTTTTAATTTTAATTAAAATAACAAAAATAATAAATAAAAAAAGTGCACAATAATACTTTTCTTTTCTTTATACGCAAACAGAACATGACATAACATAAACCATCCATGCAAGACTACCCAAAAAGATTCTCCCTCTCGTAATCACAACTTCCCGTTAAAAAGATTCTTCTTCTCGTAATCACAACTTCTCATTCTTTCTCAATAAAAAAAAAATCTAATAATTATGGTTCATTTTACCTTTAAATAAAAGATAACAGTGTTTTTTTTTCCAATTTTCTAATAAAATTGATAACTACAGAAAATATATTTTTCAAGGCCCAATTAGCATGGCCCTACGATACTTGAGGAAGCCCAAGGAAAAAGTTATTTTTAGCTTTATCATTTGATGCTTTCATTGAGAGGCATAACAGATTCAAGATCTTACAAACATGCAGCTCCCAGAAGAGCATGATCACCATAATCGGGACAGATCTGAATCTTCGAGGGAAGAAGAAAGGTCTCTCGGATCACCAGTTGAAGACAGCCTCCTCTTGAGTCTCGACAATACCGTTGCATGGCGGCAAGGTAGCACCCCCTTCACAGTAATTGGCATATGCACCACGCCGGGCCTCTCCACCGGGAGCAGGGCTCAAATCCTAAAACAAGAAAGCACACCAGAAACCTTAGAAGGCGAACAAGAAATGGACTTGATGACGAAAGATCTAGGAAGAAGAAGGTCAAGGAACGTGCACCCATATCAATGGCATGTCGGTGCCATAAATATGATCACTGGGGGCGCATTTCATGAAATAGATCTCGCCAATCTAACAAAGGGCAAAGGCGTTTATCTCGCCCAGACACCCAAACGGCTAACCCCAATCACCATATTCGACGATGATACGCAAGATATGTTGTTACTTCACGAGGACGCCCTCGTCATCAAGGCACGAATCAACAGCTTCGACAAGAGAAGGATATGGGTGAATGATGGAAGCGCGGTAAACGTATTTAATCCACGAGCTTATGAAGCCATGAGTCCTTCGAGCGGAGAACATAAATCAAACGCCTTACCGTTTATAAGACTCGGCAGTACCGCCATTTCGGAAGCAGGGTCAGTCAAGTTCCTAGTCGAAACTGGCCAGGAGGCTTCAGTCTATGCCTATAAGGTAACTTTCATAACTATTATTATGACTCTCACCCATAGCACCTTTTTTGGCAGGCCTCTGCTCTGTCAAACTAGAGCTACCACCAACGTGCGACACATGCCAATGAAGATCTCAATTAAAGAAGGAATTGTTATTCCAAAGGGAAATCAAAAGGCACCCAGAGAAGTATATGTGCTCACAATCGAGCACCAAGAGAAAGCCATGATGGTAGGACGGTCCGTACCGGACATCCAACACGGCTTAAGGAGAGATTCACTAGGCTTCCATTCAAGCTTTGGCGGCTCGTTGGGTATTCTCTGTCCAAGCGACAGAGTACGCCACCTTACTCAACCCTAATACAAGGATCCGGCTTGCATGTCGATCCGACAGATGCCAGTATCTGGATGCAACAGGAGAGGAGGGAAAAGGCGCTTACGCCACCCCTATGTTTAAAGAAAGCTCGCACCAACTTTGATACTCGTGTAAAACCAGGCCCCTCGAGGGGACGGATATTACTAGAAGTCGGCATACTCAAGAAGCACCATGTATAATCATGTATCATATTCACCTTCAATAAAGAATATTTTCTCCACTTTCTCCATTTGATTCACTCTTCTTCGTCTTCAAAAAGGTGTGTTTTCTTTTCTTTGTTTGTTAGGATTAAATGTATGTTTGCAGGATATCTATTCGGCCTATTCAACGAAATACCCTACTTCTGATCTGAATAAACTCGATGAGAATGTAATAATGACCACTTGTCAAATTCAATGTCTATTTTGAGGCAAAAGTATAATTGTTCGTTCTTGTGTTATTTGCTAGGCTTGATGATTCATCCCAAGCACATGAAAACGTTCCTCTTTGTTAAGTTCGTCTGCTAGGTTCGACGAAATTTTCGAAACGAAGATGCAAGACGCTTATCTGACTAGTTTACTCGCTAGGCTCGATGTCCATCCCGAGCCAAAAATGCAAAGAACAACAAATGGACTGATTGCCTCCCTCAAAGTACGAAATAGCCAATTATCCAAAGTATGAAATCGCTAATTCTCCAAAGTATGAAATCGCCAATTCTCCAAAATGAGTTTAAAGGTCGTGAGCCTTCTCCATTAAGAAAAGCTCCATAAAATCGATCAATGAAGCGTGCTCTACCACTGAGTTGCTAAAATACTCAGTTGGGAGTGAGAATGGAGTTTTGTCTCCCACCATAAGATCAAAAAAGATTATTTGACCTCTTTAATAGCCGATCGGATGATATGACAATCGAAAATCAGCGAAATTATCTATTACGTTCGGCGTAATAATTTTGAGCAATAATTCATGCTCGACTCACAAATTTGATCCGATCGGATTAAACACTCTCAAGGAGTTGCGACTTGTAAGTAACTAGGAAAGTGTACCCGCATTCGGGAAGTACTCTCCTTATTCAAATTTATGCGTTCTCCATGCTTAAATCCCCAAAATCTCCGTGATTGATAACTATTATTCTCCATTAACAATTTTCTATGATAGATTACGTCTAAATTAAAATCTCTACATGAAGATAATACAAGGAGCGTATTTTGATGCACTAAATTTTGCACATATAAGGATTTTTTCATAAAAACACCATTAATATAAAAAAGAAGGAGAAAGATCAAACATCTATGTCTACGATCTCCACAATTGTCGGAGGTACATTTATATCGGCCACAGGTCGTGAAGACTCTGGAACATCTGCAGGAATAGGGTCTGTTGGTGCCGAAATAATTGTACTAGGACCGATCGCCTCTGATGAAGTAGCTAACAATGATTCAGGATCACAGGGGTTATCCTCTTCATTATTGCCAGAAGGGGGATCGGGCAAAATCCCTGGGTCCTCCATCCAGCTAAGATCAGCTTCAGAAAAACGTTGCTCGGCTGCATAAATCAATCGAGTTAATAACCGCCTTTGCGCCTCTCCCAGTTGGTCCATCAACTCTTCTTTTTGGGAAGCAAGATCGTTTTCGAGCTTCTTACCCCACATTATTTCTTTTTCGGTCAAGAGGGTTTTTAGCGATTCACGTTCACCCCGCAGAAGTTCACGCTCTTCTCTGACCTTTGAGCAATCTACAGACAGTCGTACGTACTCCTCCCTTACTCTGGTTGCCTCCTCTTCGAATTTCTGCATTAAAGCATTCTCGAAAGTTAGGCGGACTACATCCCCCTTAAGGTGGTCAACGTCCCTCTGTCGAGCCCGCATGTCCTGGGTAAGACAAGCGGCCTCTTCCTTCAATCTTTTGAGCTCCGACCGGTGCGAGAGGACTCCCTTTTGACAACTTCACACTTATTCTCCGCCTCTCTTCTTGCCCGCTCGAAATCTTTGAATTTTGCTTTGTAGAGGTTAGCTATACCATGCAAGCACAAACCCCTTTTTTATTAACTAAAAGAAAAAAGGGGGAGAGTAGAAGGTTCGGTTAGTCGAAAAAATAACAGCCGGGTGAAGCAAAATTAATAAATATTATTCAAAGTGAAGATATGGTAAAAATACCTCCAGACTTTGTTGCTGAAAAAGGCTGCACTCTCGGGATAGTACGTTAGGGTTCCCCATTGCCTTGAAGTCACCCTCTTGAAGCATGCCCCGGCATAAATAATTCGATACGACCTTGTCATCGATAGACCAGCCGGGGCCAAATCGGCTTTTCAAAACCTCTCCTAGTGAGGAGACCCGGTCTTCGGCGATCCTTGCGACTACATCTTAGCCACCTCCTTTATTTCTGGCAGTAACTCTTGCATCTACTGCAGCTATCAACTCGTCAACCTTCTTCCTGGCCGCATCTTGAATTCTCCTTTGGGCACCTTCGCCCATCTCGGCCACGTCCGATCGAACTAACTTTCCTTGCTCATGAGCTATTTGCTCCCTCTCAGAGTCAGGATCATCCCTGGAAAGTAAGCATACAGGGGAATGGCTCGTGGGTAATGGCCTATCGGAAGAGGATCCTAGGGGGATTTGAGAAGGGCAGGCAACAATAGCTACACCATCTTCAGGCGCAGTAGCGGGAGCAGGAGTAGAAGCTTGAACCTCCAAAGAAGGTACGAGCTTCCTCCTTTTAGTTTTCTTTTCTTCCTTGGCGGCACGATCGGCTTCAATTCTCGCCTTAGCCCGATCGGCCAGCTGCTTGGCAACATTATTTCCTTTAGCCATCACGACTGCAGCTGTATTATGAAGACAGAAGATAAGTATTTCTCCAGTTAATATGTTTCATAAACTCGAAATACATGATTATATATATATGTGTGTATATTCTTCTCCTACGCTTTTACTACAATGATCCCACTCTACACACACCAACAATAGTGTTGAGATTCAGGCTAGTAACCAGAACGTCCACAAGCAGGCCGACCGGCCACTCAACCTTCCAAGCCTTTCTCAAGATTTTTCAGAAAATGGTGGCACAATGAATTGTTCTCCACTTGTCCAAACAAAACTAATTGATGGATCGCTTGTTCACAGATCGGTAGGAGATCTTGTCTCGCATTTCCAATGGCGGGGTATCCAATTGAGGAGGAGGATTTGATCGGGCTCCGTGTATATTACCATTTTTAGCTCATCTCCAGCCAATGTGGGATAGGAGATAACGTCATGTGTTATCACTAGGCAAGAGCAATTTAGTAATTTTTGAAAATGGCAACCCCAAAAGTGTCAAAGGAAAATCTCACCTCAATGCCCAAGTTCCACAAATGACTAGTGAGCCACTCATCATTCTCACAACTAAAAGCTAAAGCCATCACAAAGGTTCCTACGAGAAGATTATTTTGAAAAAGATAAATCTTAACCAATGTCTCTCTTATTGGTTTGAAAATCGAAGCCATGATCTCATAACCTTTATAGGCTTCAAGAAGGCTCTCATCTATGGGCTAGTGGTCACTTAAAGCTAGTTTAATACAAGGGGAGAGGTAGATATGACATTATAAAAAAAAAGAAGAAAGAGAGAAGAAGAGGAAGAAAAGAAAAGAATCAAAGACCAGTGTCGGTTACTTACCCGAGCACTCTTACAAAATTTTTGAAATTGCTGAAAGAATAAAGTCCAAATCGCTGAGATAGCAGAATTCACGCAGAAAATTCGGCAGAGCTTCGCTAAGAATCATAGAAAGGTGACAAAAAACTATCATAAAGATGCCTATTTATAAGCAAAACGATTCTAGAATGCTCCAGCGGCTATTCGTTGGATGATCGCCACGTGTCTTTAATTTACTAATGGCGATTACGGAGAACAAAGCGGCATCCCCAACATGCGCATCGTTAATGAATGCATAACGGCCGCCCAATAAAATATATATATACAAGACGCGGCTTATCAAATTTGAAAGGCTGTTTAAAAATCCCGCCAAAATTTAGAAATTCACCCGCTCGGACTCTTCGAAGGGGGGACAAGTGATAACTACAGAAAATACATTTTTCAAGGCCCAATTAGCATGGCCCCACGATACTTGGGGAAGCCCAAGGACACAAAGCGTAAGCTGAAAGGTAACGCTGGAAGTGTGATGTCCAATCGGACTGATGAGATAGCTCATTCCATCAGTCCATTGACACAAGCAAGCATCCCTACTCTCCATCTATCTCTTGTCACATCACCGTTCACCTACTCTGACTATTAGTTGTCACCCTCTAAGGTACTCAAGTACCCCTTCAAAAATCTCCTATAAGTAGCCAAAACACAATGGCACCAGGTATGGAATATCTGGAACTCTCCCTCCAAACACTCTTTCTCTAAAAGCTACTGACTTAAGCTTCGGAGTGCTAAAATCCGGTTCCGACCGGGTGCTCCCTTTTCTTGCAGGTTTAACCCGATTATCCGACCGGCCAAGTGGTCTGCCTGCTCTCTGTAGGTAACCTATCCAATGTTGTGGCCGCTAGTTCTTCTCCCTGCAGGATAAAGTTATTTTTAACTTTATCAAGAATCATCTTTTAATTTTTCAAGTTTTTCAACAATAATGGCTACAAATCCTGATAAAACCTTTGGAATCGACTTTCGAATTTCTCAACAATAAATTTCATTGCTCGCTATATAAAGAAAAGGATGAAACAATTTTTCGCTGAGAAAATATACTCAATGATTTTAACGAAGATGAAACAACCAGCATAAACTTGTTATGAATTTAAAATGCTCTATTGTAGCTTGATAAATTAATTAATATTGAAAAAAGTGGTAATATTAAAATCATACCATAATTATCTGACAACAAAGCTAATTAAATTCGAATTCATTGATCAACTGAACTAGTTAAGCAGAGATGTAAAAATACAACTAATAACGGTATAGTTCTTTCATAACTAAAACTCCTTATCTAATTATCCAAAATCAATTTACATTAATATTACTATGATACTTTATCCATACTTGGATTTGTAAGCATATGTAAATTCTATTGCTTAATCTTATAAAATACTATAGCTTATCATCACCAACCCACGTACATTCACAACATTAGACTCTAATTTGACCTCTCACTCAAACCTATATGGTCGAATAATAATACTTTATTGGGGCATAGTACAAAGATGCTGCTGGTTTTGCATGTGGGAAAGTTAAAAACTTGCCATGTCTTGTCTTTATCCTAATTAATAATTTCAGTCCAAGAAAATTAGTAAAGCAAATGAAAATTTGGTCTTTAATAATGGGAGATTATCACAAGGTATTAATATAATTGGTTAATTGAATGAAAGGACTTAATTGACTATTCAAACCAACTAGTGGGATTTGTTTTATTCTTTGGCCTTTATAGAAAAAGTAGTTAAAATAAAAAGAAACGCATGCGTTTTGATGCATTTAGCCAAAGATGCGAAGTTGGAAATAGGAAGCAGAACATAAGCACAGCTACGGGTGAGCAAAAACCGAACTAAACATAAAAATCAAATCGAATCAATCGATTTTTTTAAATTTAGTTAAGTTTTTTGATTTTTAATTTTACGAAATTTCAGCTTTTTGGTTCAATTTAATTTTTGAAGGAAAAAATCGTATGAAAATCGAACCGAACTGAAATTTATATAATTATATATATTTTTTATTGAATAATTATTTTATACATATAAATTATTTTATTTTTAATTGTAAATTATATGAGTACATTTATTAATTATTAATATCTATTTTTTAAATGATAATTTAAAATTTTGATGATTATATTAAAAATTAATTAAATAAAAAATTTTATTTAATGGCTTTGTTGTATTATTTATTATATATTTTGAAATTATTTCTTTAATTTGAATTTTTATTTGTACAATTTAGATATTTTTACTTTAATATATTATGATTTATAATTTTTAGACATAATATTTTTTATTTTTTTAAAATAATTTAAAATTTTTATTTTTAAGTTAATCAAATCAAATCGACCAAAAATTTTGGTTCAGTTTAAATTCGATTATTCTAAAATTTCGGTTCGATTCGGTTGATAAAATAATGAAACTTTGGTTATTTCGGTTCGGTTCGGTTATTGAACCGAACCGACCGTTGCTCTCCCCTAAGCACAGCTCCTTGTTGTCGGATTGACTCTTCTCCATTTTCAAATTCTACAGCGATTTTTTTTTCTTTTCCCTTTTAGAGGCAAAGAGAATGCCGGAGGAGACCAATTCTATAGATTACGTTATGGAGAAGGCTTCCGGTCCCCATTTCTCTGGCCTTCGCCTCGACGGTCTTCTCTCTTTGCCTCCCTCTTCCTCCTCTTCTTCCCCGGCTCACCGCAACTCTACGCCTTCAGAGTTTGCTTCCCCATTAGCTCCTAAACAACCATTTGTTATCGGTGATTTTTTCCTTACTTCACTTCTTTCTTTTCTCTCGTTATGTTCTCTATTTTTCTTATTTATTTTTGAAGAAAATGTGAGAATTATGTGCTGCTTATGCCCCTTACTAATTAAACAGTTACCTTGTCCAAATTATAACACTAATGCTTGTTATTTAGGGTTATATCTAGCGGTTTCCTATACTTGCAGTCTTTCCTTCGATTGTATTGCCAATTTGTCCTAAATTGGGGTTTTTTTGTAATGCTGTTTTCTGATGGATTTATGTGTAATTAAATAGGGGTTTCCGGGGGTACAGCTTCGGGTAAGACCACAGTATGTGATATGATTATTCAACAGCTTCATGATCACCGGGTTGTGCTAGTTAATCAGGTTTTCTGATATGGGTTACTCTTGTTTCAACTCTTTTTTTTTTTTTTTTTGCATCTGTCATTGTAATTGTTTTTTTCTTTTTTGAGAAGATGCCTTATCAAGTTGTGGGGTGATGCAGGATTCGTTTTATCGGGGCTTGACTCCTGCAGAATTGGAACGTGTTCATGAGTATAATTTTGATCATCCTGGTATTCATACGCTTAGACTGGACTCGGATTTATTTATTCTTGCTGATGTTTGGTTTGGAGAGGTTGTGGTGGATTTGTTTAGCTCTAAAGATTTTTCAACAAGCTTTGATGGTTTATTATTGGTCTTTCTTGTAGATGCTTTTGACACTGAACAGCTTTTAGACTGCATCCAAAAGCTCAGAAGTGGGCAGCCTTATCAAGTTCCTATTTATGATTTTAAAAGTCATCGCCGCTGTTCAGACAGCTTTAGGCAGGTAATACCTTCACAATTAACTTGAGTGCCTTTTATGCTAGGTTTGGTAGGAATGTAATGGAAGTTATTATCCTGTTCTGATTGCATGAGATGATCTGCTTCTTCTTCTTCTTCTTCATCATCATCATTATAATTATTTGGTTGCACATACAAAATCTAAGATATACTAAATTCATCATCAGGTAAATGCTTCTGATGTGATTATCTTGGAGGGAATTCTGGTTTTCCATGACCAGCGCGTCCGCAACCTGATGAATATGAAAATTTTTGTTGACACAGGTTTGAACCCTATTTTTGAGGATCAATACTGCTGTGGCAACATTGAATTAAATGTGCATGTTGGAAAATTCATACTATTCTGGAACTTTAAATTGCTAATATTGGCAAGCTAACTGTTAATGCAAACTTTAGCAAGTTTCAGTTAGCACACCAGTACTTGAAAAACCTGATGCAGTGGATCGAACTCTTGTTGGACCTACTTTTAGACATGTCACTTTCTTCACCATAAAATGGAAACTGGATTTTTTTTTTTTTTCAGGATGCTAAGAGTTTATCCTGCATTAAGCCCACACATCTTCCATTGAATTATTTCGTCCTTCGAACCCATAGTGGCATAGCAGTCCTTGAAAGAGATTCAGAGCATCAGACTCTTCCACCTTGGACTTGTACATGTGTTTTGTTCTTTCACGAACTATGAAATGGCAATTGACATGTTATGTTGACTTTTTACCAATCTAATCCAAAAAATGCTTTATTTAGTATTTTTAATATTTTTAACACTATTGGTTTCTAGTAAGGGAAAGTGAAAGAAAGTCCAGTCCACAGTTTCCAGATTATCAGCCTTAAGGTTGGGTCATTCTCCTGAGTTGACTTGTTTATTAATTTGAAAACTCCAAGGATTCATTTAGTCTTTTGAATATTAGAACACAGGCAACTGTGCAGTGTTAATTTGTTCACTTTATTTTTCTTGCCCTTTAGTTTTCGACTAGTGCTAATTTGTTTGTACTTTTTAGATGCGGATGTAAGGCTTGCTCGGAGAATAAGGCGTGATACAGTTGAAAGGGGTAGGGACATAAACTCTGTTCTTGAGCAGGCGAGTTGCTTCTTCTCAATTAACATTTGGTTCATGTATATAAATCGTTCCATGCATAACAAACTTTCCCTGATGCATTTCATTCCAAAGCTTGCATAAATCATTGTAATGATGGAATTCCTTTTTAATTTTCATTGAAGCACGAGCTTCTCTTTGAAGATAGTGGCCTGTATTCAAAGAGATTCCCTTTAATTCAATGCCTTACATAAATTTTAGGAGGCATAGGAGCTCTTACAGCATGGGTCATTACATCATGGTTTAGGCCATGCTGTACATTGTCAAGTATGAAGAATGAAACAAAACACAACCATAGAACAAAATTTTTAACTCTGCTTAAAAATTTAATATCAAATAGGAAAATCCTAAACCATTGTTGCATAGGACACAAAGTTCTAAAAAGTATTCCTGAATCATGGTAAATCCAAACTTCGTAAATAGATATATCTGCCAGAAAAATGTGGATATCTGAATTTGTAATTGGCAACGCAATCAATCTCCTTTTCCTTCGCTGCATCGTTCTTCCATGTTTGGGGAAACGTCCACTTTTAGTCTTATTTTGCTTACGAATCAACATTGTGAGGTGGGTAAGTTCTAGCTTTATGTTCTTGACATCATCAAATTTATCAGCACACAGAGAATCAATCATTACCATATGAGTGGATTCTCAGCTTTTACAACAATTAAAAATATGCCATCCCTGTTTTGGAGGAAGTAAAAAAAAAGAAGTATATATATTTCACTGTGTCACTTTGAAAATGACCATTTGATTCATGGTTCACACTTAAAAGATGGATCTGCTGTGGTTTTGGTATCTAATGATGCTTATCATGTGAACTTGAAGCACATTTGAGGAGTTGAACCCTTGGGAGCTACTTCTGACAATTCTTTTTTCCTTTTTTGTATTGTTGGTGCTGCAGTATGCTAAATTTGTGAAGCCTGCATTTGATGATTTTGTTCTGCCATCAAAAAAGTATGCTGATGTGATCATTCCCAGGGGAGGTGATAATCATGTTGCCATTGATTTGATAGTGCAGCATATCCATACAAAACTTGGTCAACATGACCTTTGCAAAATATATCCGAATGTTAATGTTATTCAGTCCACATTTCAGGTATTTCTTCTACTTGTTTGTTGTTATTCCTCATTCTTACTGCAGCATTTCATGCGAGGCAATTGAACTTGGCAACTTTTTACCTGCTTTCTAGAGGGGTCTGTCTTGGTGCTGTATTAGAGGCCATATCTTCTTGTTTGCTAGTGCAAAGCTCTAAACTAGGCGAATGTATAAGGACTTGTATGTTGGATAGAGTGCAGAAATGGGCACCATATAAATCATACATATTTGTTGAGTACAAAAGGAAGAAAATATGAAAACATTTCTTTTCAAAAAGTTCCATGCGTCTATGGTTATATATGTGGACAAGGCTTGTGCTGCTTAATGTTATTCCTCATCATGAGCATTTTGGTATATGTATATTCATTGTTTGGTTTGCTTATGCACTTAACTTGTGTTATAGATAAGAGGTATGCATACATTGATTCGAGATAAGGAAATATCAAAGCATGACTTTGTATTTTATTCAGATCGGCTTATCCGTCTGGTATTCTCTCTCTCTCTCTCTATACACACAGTATAGCGGAAATTCATTTTTGAGCCAGCATTGGATTCACATATCTTGTGAAAATGAAAGTCACTGTTTCCTTTGAGTTTCATTTTCAGGTTGTGGAGCATGGTCTTGGTCATTTGCCATTCACTGAGAAGCAAGTAATGACACCAACAGGTGTGTTTTGGAGAGAATAGTCATGCTTAGGTTTCATCTGCTGTTTACTTTTTACTCCTTTTTCTGTCTCACAGTTTTCAACAGATGAAATGATTATGAATCACAGTTTTCTTACTTTGCTCCAGGATCTGTATACATTGGAGTTGACTTTTGCAAAAAACTATGTGGGGTTTCCATTATTCGAAGGTGAGCTTTAAACCAGGTATTTACGTCTGCAATCAATATCACCTGGCCATGCCATCTTCCTCTTATGGAATGTGATTTGTGGTCGGTGTTTATCTTACACATCAAGCTACAATAAGTTTCAGATCCCTTGTCCAGCTTGCAATTGATTTTGATATTCTTCTCTTTTCAATGCTATGTAGGGCCATCCTTTTTGTTGATGTTGGGTTTCTTGAGGCTAATGAGTTTTTGTTAACATACAAAGGAAGGGGTAATGCTGTAATTAAGCACTAGTTAGTTAGAAAAGAAGAATTATGTTATACCAGCAATGATAGCTGGCAGAATTCTCTAATACCTAAGGCACATGCCCTCTAGTCTGTTAGCACAGCTCAGCAGAGTGTTGTATATGCCGATTCTGTAATTAACTTCTCATGAATGAATAGAACAGCAAATTCCCTCTTCTCTGCTATTCTGCTCTCTAACTGTCTCTTTTTGTCTTCTCTCATCCTATTTCTTTATCCTTCTTTGTACTTTCTTCTCTAATTTCTGTTGTGATCTAAGTTGGGAATTATTCCTAACAGTTTCCTTTGTGTTATTTGCAGTGGAGAAAGCATGGAAAATGCATTACGTGCATGTTGCAAGGGAATAAAAATTGGAAAAATTCTTATTCATCGTGATGGAGACAATGGGAAACAGGTGAAATGATTCAATCTAGTTTTGCAACAAAATATTTTATTTGCTTTGTGCTTATGATTTCTTTGTCTGTGCAAATCATAATTGGAGATTATTCTTTTGTGCTCAGCTTATATATGAGAAGCTCCCCAAAGACATTTCAGAAAGGCATGTATTACTCCTAGATCCTGTTCTTGCTACAGGTAATCACTTTCTATATATAGTTGTATAATTTCCCTTTTCCCTTGTGATATTGACAGGCAAGAATTTTTTTGGAGAAGTTAGTTGCTATATGTGTAGAAGGATTAAACTGGTTGTAGATATGGTCTATTACCCAAGGAAAGAACAGTCATGACTTCCAGTTGCTTTGCACTTCCTCTAAAAATACTAGTGATTTGTCTAAATCAACTTCTAGGGTATAAATTGTTGGAAGTGCTACTTTATTCAGCTTTCTCTAAGCCCAATAAGTTTAACTTGTCAATATTTGCTGGACTGGGAGTTGAGAATATTTATTTACTCTATATGGCCCATGTTAGTCAATCACAGTACTTCTGTCAGTCTTTTCCCTTTGGTGCCATTTATTAATTGTGAACACTGGGTATATATTCTCATTGTTCTGTAGTTTTAGACTCTTCAAGGGCTATAGAGCACTTCACAGTCTTCAATTATTCAGTGGCTGTTGCTAATATTCATTGACAATCTATTCTGATGTGGGCATGAGATCTTTATTACAAGTCTCAAAGCAGGACAGATGCTTCTCTCTCTCTCTATAAATATGAAAATGTACCAGCTTAGTTTTTCAATTTGGATAGCGTTGGCATGAAATTTGGGCCATTTTCTGGCTGAATGAACTGTGATTAATGTCCTTTTGCAGGCAACTCTGCCAATCAAGCAATAGAACTGATTATACAGAAAGGAGTGCCCGAATCTCACATCATATTCTTGAACCTAATATCTGTGAGTTATTTACACCATGCTCTTTGCATTCTGTAATTCGTTCCGACTGCAAGACTGATAGAGTTGTGGAAATATAGGCACCTGAGGGCATCCATTGCGTATGCAAAAGGTTCCCTTCCTTGAAAATCGTGACATCAGAGATTGATGTTGCATTAAATGATGAATTCCGCGTCATACCAGGTATGGGCGAGTTTGGAGATCGATACTTCGGGACTGATGACTAATCAGCAATGGAGGAAGAAGTTATAATGTTCAGTTGGGCTACAGCATTGAAGTAGGCATAGGTCCGAAATACGAATAAGAGATCAGCTGTTCTCCAATTTGTCTCATATTAAGGGATTTATTTTTACCAAGTACTCATCGTGAAAGTATGAGTACCATGAGATGATTATCAATACTTTATTTTAATTAGTTTTAATGCTGCATCGATGGAGTTTGTGTGCATTGGTTGGATTATTACCTTATAATCCAAGCTGATTTCTTTTAGTTTTGACAAGGGGTTATGTGAAGGGGCGGCTAAAAAACATTCGAATCTAATATCACTACCAGCTATGGTTTCACCATTTTATAAACTGTTTATAATCTATTTACATTTAGTTGTGATTTTATAATATTTTTTTATAATGTAAATATGAGAATAATTAATTTTTATAGGTTTTTTTTTTATGAAGTTTGATATGTGTCATTCTGATATATTTATAATCCATTTAATAATTACTTATTTTACCGTGATCTTATTTGACCCAAACCTATCCAATTCTATCATTGATAATCTGATAAAATTGTAATTAAATGGTATTTTAAAGAGCCACATCAGAGATTATTGTACATAATATGTTGGAAAGAGATCCAATCGTGAAAAGCTTTCGAAAGTTTATTATTTATTCAAATTTCTATATTTGAAAAATATTTATCAAGAAATATTTAATAACAAAAGTTTTTTTTAATAAACGTTGAGAAAATATATTAAAAATAAAATAATGAATTGTATTATACATCATATGTGGAAAGAGTTTATTGTACATCATATGTGGGCAGCCTTGACCATATGCCTGGTTGCAGAATGAATTGTCTGATTAAGTGATAATGGTTTTTTGATTTGATAATTCCGAAACATAAGAGTAAAATTGAAAAAGCCAAATTAGTATCAAATTTTTGAAATATTTTAAATAAAATTGAAAAGAAAGACATTAGGAATATATATGTTGCAATACATTGCCCCTAAAAAAATATTTTGTTACACAATTAAAATTTAGTTTCTTGGTGCGTTAATTATGAAAAGTTGTCGTCTCTCAAAGACTGGGGATTAATGTGGGTATGAATTAGGAGGTATTTTTCAATTTAGCTTGTCAAAAGGGTCAGTCAAAGATGTCATTTTCTTCAATATCACCATCAAAGGCTTCATTTCCTTCCCTTTTCCTTTTCTTCCTCAGTCAATCAATCTAGTGCAAATAATATATCTTGGCCGGCCAAAAAAACAAATCTTCTTGTTGTTTTATTGTAGGAAGGTTTGCTTCTTTCTTATTGTTGCAGTTGGTTTCATTGTAGGACTTTGGGGAGTTCGTCGCACTTTGGTTTTCAAGAAATCTTTTTGTTGCAGTTGCTTCTTTCTTCCTGTTGTTTTATTGTAGGAAACATTGACTCACTTTTCATGATAATATATACCTGATTGCAGAATATAATTAAGTGATAATGATTTTGATGGGATAGTTTTCCAACGTTGACTCACTTTTCATGGAAAAGAAATATTTACTGCCGGGAAGGTAATTGCATTCATCATATGTACTAAGCAATTCATCTTATGCCCCATTTTTTCATTTCTTGGTATGTAAATTGAACTGTTGGATTGAAGGTAAATGTAGATTTTAATTTTTAAAATTATGGTTAATAAATTTTGACTTAAATATCAGCTTAACAATTAACCGGCTATATACATATATATATATGGACAATCTTAAAAAGTAGATAATTGATAAAATAATATTTATATAATTTTATTTCAGTGTATTGATATTAAATCTAAATGACTTGTATTTTATATTTAAAATTTTAAAAAATTTATATTTTAATTTAATGGACAGATAGAAATTTTTCATGTAAAGTTTAAAATAATAAGAATTATATATTTTTTTTAAGTGTTAACCATTAACCATATATAGGTTAACTGCTCCCATTTTTCAAAAAAATAAAAAATAAGGATTTGCAAAATAAACTATAAACTTGTTAAACCCTCATGCCCAACCCAACCAATTCCCATATTTTCTTTTCTTCCTTCACAGAACTTCGATTAGAAATAATTAAACTAGTTATACACAGTTTTTCAATATTATAAAAGATCATAGTGCTGAACTGCTGATCAAAGTGACTTATACCGGGTCAAATAAGGTAACATAGTCCAGGTCGTCATGCACAATTAAATAAGGAGTCCTCTGACAAAAATTGTAAGTCGTTTACTGCCAGAAAAGAAATTGGTTTTCTTTCTTTTGCTATTTTGTAGTTAAGTTGCTGGTTATTTATACCATATAACAGTCCTTTAACACCCCAGAAAATGGGGGTTCGTAGTATTGCTTGCATTGAGCTTCTTTATGTCATACTATTGTCAGGATTTCTCTACCTCAGGACCATTAATTTTGGTTATTGTCAGAGTGAAGATCTGAATGTTATTTGCCAGAAAACCCAGAGAGATGCTCTTATCAAGTTCAAAAATGGTCTCACAGATCCTTCAGGCCGACTTTCATCTTGGGTCGGAGAAGACTGTTGTAAGTGGAGAGGAGTTAGTTGCAATAACCGAAGTGGACATGTTCTCATGCTCAAACTTGGCAACTCATTTTCTGATGAAAATGGACTATTTTCTGAGTTGAGTGGTAAGATTAATCCTTCTCTGCTTGGTTTGGAAGATCTGTCTTACTTAGATTTGAGCATGAATAATTTTGGAGGAGCTGAAATTCCTGACTTCATCGGTGCACTAAAGAAATTGACATATCTCAATCTCTCTGGTGCTTCTTTCGGCGGTCTTATTCCTCCAAGTTTAGGAAACCTGACAAAATTGCAGTTCCTTGATCTCAATAGCCAGTTCAAGGAGCTGAGTGAGAGCGATCTGCTGTGGCTTTCCAATCTTTCTTCATTGAAATACCTTGATCTCGGAGGTGTCAATCTTATTAAGGCGTCTGCATATTGGTATCGAGTCCTTAACAAGCTACCTTCTCTTGTAGCTTTGTACTTAGATCGGTGTGGGCTTTCCAATCTCCCTCTCAATTTTCCATTTGTAAATTTTACAACCCTTTCGCTGCTTGATCTCTCTGACAATGGTTTCAGTTCCACAATACCGCTTTGGTTGTTCAACCTGAGTAGTCTTGAATACCTTAATCTCGCCTCCAACAATCTCCAAGGCGAAATTTCAGATTCATTTGTCAAATTGAACTCCCTCAAGCATCTTGATTTGTCTCAAAATTCACTCATCGGAGGCCAATTAAGCAAGAATTTTGGAAAGCTATATAATTTGCAAACACTCGAGCTTTCAGTCAACACAATCAGTGGCGAGATTACAGATTTTATTGATAGTTTATCAGAGGGCAACAGCAGCAGCTTGGAGACTCTAGATCTTGGATACAACGACTTGACCGGAAACTTGCCTATTTCATTGGGATATCTTAAGAGCCTAAGATATCTCTATCTATGGCGTAACTCTTTCCAAGGCTTAATTCCTCCATCCATCGGAAACTTAACAAACTTGGAGGAACTTTTCTTGTCAGAAAATGAAATGATAGGAAGCTTTCCTGAGAGTCTCGGACATCTCTCATCTCTAGTTGCATTGGATCTGTCAGAGAACTTGTGGCAAGGCATTGTCACTGAAGCTAGCTTTGCCAATCTTTCGAGCCTGAAGGAGATGGCAATATATAACCTCTCCCCAAATATTTCATTGGCTTTCAACTTGAGTTCTTATTGGATTCCTCCGTTTAAACTCACGTTCATCAGAATAAGATCATGCCAACTTGGCCCAAAATTTCCTTCTTGGCTTAGAAATCAAAATGAGCTGACCACTTTGGTACTCAACAATGCAGGAATTTCAGATGCCATGCCTAACTGGTTTTGGCAGCTGGGTTTGCAGGTAGATGAGCTCGACATTGCCTACAATGGATTAACTGGTAGGATACCCAACTTTTTAGGCTTCAAATCAGCAACTATTGTTGATTTGAGTTCAAACAACTTTGACGGTCCTCTTCCGCTCTGGTCATCTGCTATGCAGAAGTTGTATCTGAGGTCTAATAAGTTTTCTGGGTCGGTTCCTGTCAATATCGGCGAAGTAATGCCTTTCCTGACGGATTTGGATATCTCTTTCAACTCTCTAAATGGTAGCATTCCTTTGTCAATTGGTAATGTTAATAGTTTGGCAACCTTGGTCATCTCGAATAATGACTTATCAGGTGAAATTCCTGAGTTTTGGAATAATATGCCTTTCTTGTACATTCTTGACATGTCCAACAATGTTCTTTCAGGAACAATACCTGAGTCGATAGGTTCTCTTCGGAGTTTGAGATTCTTGACTCTGAGTGGCAATAATCTTTCAGGCCAGCTCCCTCCGTCCATGAAAAATTGCTCTCTCCTAGATAGTCTTGATTTGAGTGACAATTCCTTTTCAGGAAATATTCCTGCTTGGATAGGGGAAAGCATGGAATCGTTGTTGATTTTAAGTTTGCGGTCCAACTTCTTCACCGGCAACATTCCTTCAAAGATATGTTCTCTTCATAATCTACACATATTAGACTTTGCACATAATAATCTGTCAGGAAGCATTCCTCTATGTTTTGGGAACTTAACTGGCCTGAAAACTGAGCTGACAGACCTTGATACAGTGAGATATGAGGGTCGGTTACGAATAGTTGCAAAAGGAAGAGTTCTTGAATATTATAATACTCTTTATCTTGTCAACAACCTTGATTTGTCAGGAAATTATTTTTCAGGAGAGATTCCAACAGAGCTCACAAAGCTTGTCAAATTATGGACGTTGAATTTGTCTATAAATGATTTGACAGGAAGAATACCGCTGCAGATTGGTAAGTTGGGGAAATTGGAAACTCTTGACCTGTCAAGGAACAAACTTTTCGGTCCGATCCCAGAAACCACTAGCCTTTTAACATTTCTAAATCATTTGAATCTATCATACAATAACTTGTCAGGAAAAATCCCAACATCCAACCAGTTCCAAACTCTGAATGACCCATCAATTTATAATGGTAACCCTGGCCTTTGCGGCCAGCCATTGCCAAGGGAATGCTCTGATGATCCGCAAAAAGTCCCGTCTCCTGGTTTGGATGATGAAAACAGTGATGAAGATGATGATTTGGAGAAGGTATGGTTCTTCCTTATTGTTGCACTTGGTTTCATTGTAGGATTTTGGGGAGTTTGTGGCACTTTGATTTTCAAGAAATCTTGGAGACAAGCTTATTTTGGCTTCATAGATAAGTGTAAGGATAAATTATTCAGTTTGTATTTTCTTTTATATATGAAAAGTAGAGCAGTAAACCAGAAACTTAAGGACCAAATAAAATGACAAGTCCACAAAATTGCATCTATTTGCAGATTTAGTGTTTTCTGATAAAGACATTATGTACCAATAATTGTATTCCAAGTTTACTCGCTTCACCAGTTATATAATAAACATTTCTATAATTTTGCGGAAATGATTAAGGGCTCAAATAGGGATAGATATTTTCTTAAAATGGATCCGGTTATGATTAACGTCTTGTTGAAAATACAGATGTTTCCTTAATATTTACTTTGAAGCTATATTTTCTAAATTTTTTAATTTAATTTTCTTCTTTTAGAATTTATTTTTTTAAATTAAAAACATAAAATTAAAAAATTAAGAGAATATAAAAAGACATTTTAATATTCAAAGTCAAAACTTTAATGACAAATCGATTTTAAAATAAGCATTCAGAATAAACAAACTCTTTTTAGATTGAAGGAAAAGAGAGAATTTGACACCTTCCAACACAATAATAGCAATACTCCCATTGGAGATTACTCGAATGCTCCTTTATTTTATTTTATTTTAGATAGAAGGGAAAGAGAGAATTTGACACCTCCTAATATGTTAATAGCAACATTCCCATTGGAGACTTTTCGAACGCTCCATTGACCAAAGATAAAGAATGAAATATAGAGAGAAATAATACATTATACTTTATCAATGATTAAATTAAAAAATGAAGTATGATGATTGATTAAAAACAATATATCAATGATCAACTATGTATAATCCTATAAACAGAAAATATTATTAATAATTAAAACAAGTCCAGTCCACAGTTTCCAGATTATCAGCCTTAAGGTTGGGTCATTTTATGCTAACCATAATGTTTAAATATTTTGTTTTCGTATTTTGTTCTTAATATATTTTTTGAAAATAGCTATTTTGCTCTTTAACGTTTTTTTTCATAAATAGCTATTATATCCTTTCTTCAAAAAAAAAAAAAGCTATTATACCCTATAAAGTTTTTTTTTTTCACATATACACAAAATTTTCAAGAAAATTCTTATATTTAATCCACACTTTATTTTCTATTATATTTTAAATTTCTATATCTTAAAATTAATTATCAAGAAATATTTAATAACACAAGTTTTTTTTAATAAACATTGAGAATATATATTAAAAATAAAATAATGAATTGTAGTATACAACTTTTATTTAATTTTATAATTAGTAAATAATAATAATAAAATCATCATTTTACTTCCTATAAAATTTTGCAATTATACAAAAAATGTATTATAATTGTAATTGATAAGTCTCAAATTTTTGTAAAAACAAGGGTCCTAATCCCGCAGTGGACAAAAGATATGTTAGAGGAATAAGGGGTTGGCTTCGATCGGATCTCCGTATATAAAACCTGCAAAAGACACTTAGCCCGGTGAACCCGAGTTTCAGCACTCCGACGCTCAAGTTAGCTATCAGGATAGAAAAGGATAGACAGATGATTCATTTACTAGGAGAGAGAGAAAGAGTTGATCCCCTTTTTAAGGGAAAAACCTGTTATTTATAACTCCGGGAAAGTTTGGAGCAGTGTGCGCAACAATATCCCTACTTGGCAACGGTTATAACCTATTTCTATAGGTAGTGGTGATAGGATAGTAGCGTGTCTCAAACTTTATCAGTGAGACATCTAGTCCAATTGGACAGCCTCAATTTGGGCTATTAACTTTATTTTTTTGGGTGTTATCACATGTTTCCCGCCATACAGTTCGATGGAAGATCGAAGTAGCAGTTATGTGGCTAGATTGCTTGCTAGATTATGTTACTGACGGTATCCCTTACATTCTGAATTCAGAGTCAATTAAGGCAGTTTATCAATTATAAAAGGCCGTGTTTTCTTTCAGAATTAGTGAGGTGCAAGCCGTGGTGGATTGAGTATTGAAGAAACATCCACCTCGAGATGCTGGGATTGATTAGCCTTGAGAGGCATTTTTGAAACATCGATCAGGATGGTTCGTTGATCGAAATTAGAGAAATATCAGCCTTGGGCTGGAATTGATTAGCCTTAAGAGGCATTTTTTGAAACATCAAACAGGATGGTTCGTCAATCGAAATTAAAGAGACATCAATCTTGAGCTAAAATTGATTAGCCTTGAGAGACATTTTTTGAAACAACGATTGGGATGGTTCGCAATCGAAATTAGAGAGACATCGGCCTTAGGCTGGAATTGATTAGCCTTGAGAGGAGTTTTTTAAAATATCGATCGGAATTAGAGAGACATCAGCCTTGGGCTGGAATTGATTAGCCTTGAGAGACATTTTTTGAAATATCGATTGGGATGGTTCGTCGATTGGAATTAGAGAGACATCAGCCTTGGACTGAAATTGATTAGCCTTTAGAGGCATTTTTTGAAACATCGATCGGGATGGTTCGTCGATCGAAATTAGAAAGACATTAGCATTGGGCTGGAATTGATAAGCCTTGAGAGATATTTTTTGAAACATCGATCGGGATGGTTTGTCAATCGAAGTTAGAGAGACATTAGCCTTGGGCTAGAATTGATTAGCCTTAAGAGGCATTTTTTGAAATATTGATCGGGATGATTTGTTGATCGGAATTAGAGAGATATCAGCCTTGGGTTGGAATTGATTCTACAAAATGCCTTTTATTTATCATAAATTTTATATTTTGCTTCCTAACTTGTTTAAGGAGGTTTATTGATTTTTCTTCGCTAATAACCCTTTGGACTTTAGCCAATACGTCTTTTCTTTCCTTGGGGGATTCCGCGACTGATGAGTTAAGAGCCCTAGCTTTTCTGACTGTTCTCCTTGTATCTGTTGTAAGAATAGATTTCTAAACAACAATATTTTGAGGATGAGGTGGAGTTACCTGATGAAGTCCTTGTTTGCCTCGCATTTACCTGGCGCGTGCTTTTGAGGGGTGTAAGTGCGACTGATAGGCTTTCGATTATGTGTGCCAACCAACTCATCCCCTATTCTTGTCTCATCTGGGCCAACCTTATCATCGGTTAGTCGTCTAAGGGTTATTTGTCAATCGTGGTTTCATTTTCCTGTTTTGATGGCGGACACTTCATTTCTTGCATTTTGATGGTTGATTTTTCCTTTTGATGCTTCGATTTCTAGACGTGCATTAATGAGCTCCTGATGCATGACGTCCTTATTAATTTCTTATAAGAAAATTTGGAGTTGCCTATAAAAAGGGTTTCCTTCCTTTTTTTCCATACTATCTCTTTCTGTTTCTTCTCATAACTCTACTTCCTCATATCTATTGTTTCTTAGCTTTTGAGTTTGACTATGAGGCCTCCCAACTTTCTGCGTGTTATCGCCAAATTGGCCATTTTAGGAAGATGAATGAAGAAAAGACCCCTTGTCTTTTCTGGATGTGGCTTATGCTAGCAAGTCATGCGATCTGCTGCCCCGGTAACTTTTCTCTCCTGGCACAGGGCTTTCACTTGATCATGGTTGTGGATACATATCTGTACTTTTCTCTCCATTTATCCTAGTGTTGCTCTGTTGTTAGGGAGCTACTATAAGAGGTGGTCTTATATTGGAGGCAGTGGTCGAGGCGGTAGTGAGGCTCTTTTCCTCTTTTCTCCTCGTTGTCTTTCTTTTTCATTTCTTCTCTTCTTGTAATTAACCTCTTTCTTCTCTTCTTCTCCTCCTTTTTCTTTTGCCCTCTCTTTTCCTTTCTTTTGTCTTTATTTTTTGTTTTGTGGGAGGGGAAGTAGAGAATTTTAATCGTGTGCCTTTCCAAACAAGAAGAACAAAAATCGATCGACAAGAATGTTATTTATGTAAATCGTAGGAAGAGCATTATCTATGTACTTTGTACTTTTGAATGAATATAATTTCTTTATTACAACATATCTATTCTTTTCCATTTTTTTATGTGTCTTGGCATTTTGTGTTGGCAGTAAAAGGGAATTACTAAAATTAGTAAGGAGACGATAACTTATATCGAAATAATGATGATTGAGTAGCACTTATCTTTTTTCAAAGGCGTTGCATCATTTCAAATGGCTTGTTGCCCTTTTTCCTCATCTTTAAACATGCTCTGTAGTCTAGATTTTCTCTAGGAAGGCGACTATGATCAGAATTTTATCGGGGGATGTCTCTTCATTTTTTGATCGAAGATAGTGGATGTTTTATCTGATTGCAATCTACCTTTACTCTGTGTTAGCCATTGTGACAAGACTAGTGGGCTGGTTTTAGATCTATTGCCAATGGATCGGGTTGGAGATGTGCGTGCCAATTAATCCTTAGTTTGGGGGGCAAGGAGGAAAGGGTGGCATCTTGACTAGTCGATTATTTGACTGCTTTAGCCTCATTCATCTTTGTTTAGGCATTTTCTTCTCTCTTCTTTTTTTTTACAAAGGCATATAGTAAACTGTGTAGTGGGAAAGTTTCCTTTGAAAGCATTAAAAATGAAAGTTACTTATCATTTTTGGGCTTTTCCTGCGAGTTTTAGCCTCCCTCTGTCTTTTGCTCTTCGTGCTTCATTTTCAGGTCTTGACTTAGGACGGAGGGAACACTTTTTGAAATATAGCTCAAATTCTTTCATGGAAAAGAGCTCATTTTTGTTACGATCATTTTTCATTTTGGGTAAATGTGACTCTTTTTACAGAACAAGCTGTTCTATTATTTTTGACTCGTTAAATTAATGCGTAGTGATGATTTTATCAATCTTCTGATCGAAACAACACATATTTTCATCAAGGGGGCGACCATTTTTCAGTCCCCAAAATGTTTTCCAATACGCTGATTTGAAGAGTCTTGCAGTCCCTTTGCACATTAGACCGAAGGAGGGATATTTCACTTCCTTTTAGCCTTAGTGTTTAATGTTTTTGCCTTCTTTTAGCCTCAGAACTCCATTCTTACTTATCCAAATGTTGGTGTATTCTTAGAGACCTTCACAGGGTTCATGCATCTTCTTCCTCTTTTTATGGCATTTTGCACTTGCAATTTGACTATTTCTCATGTAGTCTCGAGGACTTTTATGGAAGTCCTACATCCTTGCAGTACGGTGGTGAGTTTGTATGTTATTTAATGAGTCGTGAGGTTGGGTATTTTTGCTCAGTCGTTGTGTAATAGCTTATATCCGGTCTAGTATACAAATCAGATATGGATATCACAAACTGATCTACACTCTAAATATCATTAGATCAATATAATTTATACTTAAACTCACCTCCTAATTTCTTTATCTAAAATTTTGTTAAAAATTTCGGCAGAACCTCCCTTAAATAATCACAACCTTCTGTATATAAAATACAGAAACATCACTTCTAAAATCAATCATAAGGTCCCACATTCTCAATTAAACTCCTACACAAAAATGTTTTCCATCCTCATTAGAATAATCAAGCCAACCTACCTGTCACTATACCAGTAGCTCCATATTCAAATATTTTGTACTCAATAATGATTACACAAAATATGATTATGTATTTAAGCTAACATCATAATCTTAAATTTAAATCTCAACTAAAAACTTATAAGTTACACTTAAATTATAAATTTAACACCGGTGTACATCCCAAATGTTTTTAAATACAAAAATAACATAAATACTTTGCTCTTAGTTCTTGATCGTTCACCATTCTAACTGCAACAACCTTTGAATGTTCCTTCCATTACATTGAGAATCTAGAACATTGAATCAACCTACACTCGAAAAGAGAAACCACGCGCTAAGCTAAAAGCTTAGTGGTGACTACCAATTTTATTTCTCCAATGATATATTATACAATGTATTAACATTTTCAAACTCTTACCAATTTATAAAACATATAAAGATTGTAAGTTTCATACAAACATTAAATAAATAGATGAATATGATTTCTTTTGCAATTCCATACTCTCATACATATAAGCATTTATTATAGAAAACATCTAAACTTAATCGTAACTTTCGAACTCAATAGACCCTTTATTAATTACTTTTAATCGAAAATTTATAATCTATAAGATAACAGTTGTTTATTAATATTTAATTATTCTTACTTCCATTTGTAAGATATTCTAATATATATATTATACTAAAATTCAATATCCAAAAGATACACACGTATACCACATTCCAATAAATTGCTTATTTTCAGTGTAAACATATATATATATATATATATATATATAGTTCCATATATCCGGTTTGTGTATCATATATATTGTTGCTGTAGATAGTATTTTCTATTTTAATTATTAAAATTTTCAGAAATAACTAAACAAGTTTCCTTAACCTACTCCTACACATGAATACATCTTTATATTTATTTTTCAATTCATTTGATACTCAAGTAAACTAAGTTGTCTTTTGAGTGTCCATTTCTAATGTCATATTAATATCTTTTATAATCCAAAAATCTTATTATTTACCCAAATCCTCATTTATAATATTCACATATTCATTATACTTTATATATCATAAGGCATTTCATAATTTTCTAAATTAACTTATCTCGTTTCTCACTTTATTTTACTTTTACTTGTATTTATAACACTTTAATACTATAGTTATCCTTTTACTTTGTTCACTTGAGTAAGTTACGATTTTGCCCCTAGTTATCAACAGTAGGCCACCACTAGACTGGATAAACGGAATAGAATATCCCATACGCTGGAGGGACCATACCACTAAGGTATGATGTTCTACTCCAGTATCATATCATAATGTGTCGGCTAATATCAGTCCCATCATATCAGTCCCATACAGTTACAATACCCATATTAGAATGTGCCGGGTAATATCAGTCCCATACAGTTACAATACTCATATCAAACAGTAACAAAATCAGAAATCCGTGGGGTAAGTGCCCCTATGGCTAGCCATACTATCCTAAAGTCCTGGTTACCCACTGAACACTAAGGGCATTCAAATATTTTGGTATCCTTCTATTTTATACCGTTATTTGTTCTTAGCACAATATATCAATTTCATTATGCTGTAAACCGTTCCCATATAAGCTTGATACTTAATAATTCTTGCATATATGTGTTTAATGCTATAACATAACTCACATAATCAAGCATTCATTTGGATCATGATATATTCAATTTATATTTTCACATCTTAATTATTTTGATCACAATGTATTACTCACTTTATGTCACACGTTATTCCCACACAATCTTGATATTTAATAGTATAAAATATAAGTAAACCATGACTTTGTTCCATTGACTGATTATTAATTATGAATCTTGCCTAAGTTATGCATATTCATTTCTATAAACCATAAATCATTTCATTACGATTATCACTCACAACATATTTCTCATATACATGTATATCTATACATTCTAGGCCTTTAATTCTAGGTTTAAATTAAATTGACTGTTAGTATGAGGTTTTAAGAACAAGTCAATGTCGCATATATATAAAAATAGATATAAAATTTTATAACATAAATGAGAAATTCCACCCATTTAAGGGATCATAAGCTTACACATCCAAATAATAACCCCAATCATGCCCTTTCTTAAAACAAAATATTTCAAAGGTGAATAACGAATTTATTACCAAATTTATACAAGCAATTCTAGTGTATGACTTCCTAATATCTTGATCATTTCACTTGGAACCTAAACTTTCAATATGAACTTTACACATAATTTTAGTTTTACCCCTCATAATTTGTTTTTGTCAATTAACACATCTAAATTAATAACCATGGATTAACAAGGCAAAGTTCCAATTTGTTTATTATAATTTAAAAACCCAAGTTCTACTTATATATGTATATATACACACGTGCTTATAACTATTCTTTGTACATGACTACTATCAACTTAACTCCATTAATTTTTAAAAGTAGGTGTTTTCTTATTTCATGACAATTGATAAGTGTTCTTATGTTTTTCATTTAAATCATATAAGATATTTTCTAAATACAAATGTATACCCATATATATATATTAGCTTGTGATTTTTATCATACTTAACCCTTAACTTGATAAGTATAACCATGTTGTAATCATTGGTTAATTAACTCAAAAGTATATGAAGGTAAATTTTTGACCAATTCAGTCATTCATTAGTCCCACCTATACTTACATCTACCCCTTTAACTTAAGAATCTTCAACATTTCGTTTAATTGAAGTTCTTGTATATCAATTACTTCAATTAAACCTTTCAGATCTATCTACTGCAATGTTATTAGAATTGATAAGATATCAATTACTCAAGTAAATTTTCACTTGAATGCTTAAGTTCCTACTACCATAGCTCATAAAACAAAACAACAAAATACAACCCAAGTTCATTTATAATATGCTAATTGCTCAGTCAGGTGGGCAATATAACTTTTATTTTGGTACAATTTACTTAACTTATCCATTTTACGTAGACAGTACCTTTAATATATTTCGTATCCTTTTATCTATGATTGTTTTATTAATCAATTTTATATAGGTAAAATAATAACTTGCTAAATTTATAGCTACAACTTACATAGTTATTTGTAAGAGACTTATATGCTAAATTTTTCAATTCTACTTGCTTAAATTCAACAAAAGTCCTCTATTACCTTTTTGATTTAACAACCATATGTCAAAATTTAAACAGGCAATTCGAATAAATAATTTACACTAACCAACATATCAAAATCAGCATTTGATTCCAATAAACCAATGTTTTTAGCCAATAATTCATATGCTTAATTTAAATCAAATTTTCAAAATACATTTGGTAATCACATACCATTCAGTGTCGAATTTTTGTCCAAATCTGCCTGACACTATGCTTGTCGGACGATGATCAGAGCTTCACCGGAGCTCCGCCGGTGATGCTTCGATGCTACCATCTCAAAGATTGGGATCCTAGGTTCCCTTTTCTCATGGTCACGCACTTCAACGCTTCATTCTTTGGTCAAAAATCTCCCTTGAACTGCCGACTGCCTCCTCTCCGATCTCTGTATCACCGGTGAGTGAGGAGAGGTGGACGGTGCTTGGAAGTTTGTCTCATTGCTAGGAGTTATCCAATGGTGGCCATGTTGTCATCTGTCGCCTTAGATTGTCGGGAAGAAGAAAGAAGTGTTTGATATAGGGAAAAAAGGAAACGAGGAAGGAGGCGATGCTAATGACGAATCGATAACGAAGAAGGGAAATGAGACCGGCGATGAAATGGGCGACGGTGGGAAAAATCTTCGATACCTGCTCCGGTGATTAGTTGATGGTGGCCTTCATTCCCTCTCATCCGTTCCCGAAGCTGCACTCTCGCCTTTCTTTTTTTTTTTTAATTTGTGGCCTCAAAATGCTACTATTAATTAATGGCCACCATTTTTTCTAGATCCCGAATTTTCTAGGCTTTTCATCTTTTTTTTTTTAAATTATTATTATTATTATTATTATTATTATTATTACTATTGTTATTGTTATTGTTATTATATACTTAATTTAAATTAATTGTGGTTTTGTAAATTAAAATGTATTTTAATTTAACAACACTAAATTCAAAAATTCACAAATAATTGCTTAGTCGACGTAAGCTCTCAACAAAATCATACCCTTGCTCCCCTAAATCAAATATTATTCATAAATTAGAAATATTTTTGGTCGACTCAAAGTCGGGGCGTTACACGTTGACTCTCAACGAAAGCACCAAATGATAAGTCTCAGATTTTTGTAGAGATAAGGGTCCTAGTCCCGTAGTGGGCAAAAGATAGGTTAGAGGAATAAGGGGTTGGCTTCGATCGGATCTCCGTATGTAAAACCTGCAAAAGATACTTAGCCCAATGAACCCAAACTTCAGCACTCTGACGCTCAAGTTAGCTATCGGGATAGAAAAGGATAGATAGAGGATTAATTTACTAGGGGAAAGAGAAAGAACTGATCCCCTTTCTTAGGGAAGAACCTATTATTTATAACTCCAGGAGAGCTTAGAGCAGTATGCGCAATAGTGTCCCTACTCTGCAGCGGTCATGGCCTATTTCTGTAGGCTGCAGTGATGGGATAGTGGCGTGTCTTAGACTATGTCAGTGAGACGTCCAGTCTAATCAGATAGCCTCAATTTATGGATTTTTCTTCTCAACTGGGAGAATTTTAATGAGCTTTTTTCTGGGCTTCTTCCTGTGGTATTAGGCTGTTAGCTTTATTTTTTCAGGTGTTATCGGTAATTTTTTATTTTAGTACGTCTGCTTTTAAAATGTAGTATAATATAAAATATGGAATTAAGATATGAATTTTTTAAAAAATTGAAGGAGTTGTGAAAAAAACTAAAATGTGCAAAACAACTTTAAAAAATATAATAGAATATAATATATAAATTACTTTTAAAAAGTTAAAATTTATAAATTTCATTCAAGATATAATAGAAAATTAAGTATGAATTAAATATAAGTATTTTCTTCCAAATTTTATGTGGATGTGAAAAAAAAATTGAGAGGTAAATAGCCATTTTTCAAAAATAATGACAGATAACTATTTCTAAAAAAACGTTAATAGCAAAGTAATACTTTTAAATGTTATAGAGAGTGGAGTCTATTAATGAAATGAATACTAATATGGATTGATATTCCATTCACATATATGCTATATCAATGTTCATATTGGTATCGTTATCTTTCTAATTGTATCAAAAAAAGCCAAATTAGTATCAATTTTTTAAATATTTTAAGTAAAATTGAAAAAAAATACATTAGGAATAAATATGTTGTAAGTGAAAAACTACAAGATAAAATCAATACATTGCCCCTGAAAATATATTTTGTTAAACAACTAAAATTTAGTTTCTTGGTGTTGTTTAATTATCCAAAGTTGTCGTCTCTCAAAGATGGGGATTAATGTGTGTATGAATTAGGAGGTATTTTCAATTTAGCTTGTCAAAAGGGTCAATAAAAGATGTCATTTTCTTCAATATCACCATCAAAATCTTCAAAAAAAAAAAGCTATTATACCTTATAACTTTTTTTTTTCACATCTACACAAAATTTTCAAGAAGTTTAGCAATTTGGGCTTATGGTGTAATTTGGTGCTTGAAGTTTCGTAAAATGTGCAATTTAGGGCCTAAAGTTATTTTTGGTGCAATGTTAGGCCTGATATTTCGAAATTGGTGCAATGTGACCCCTAGCCAAATGGAACTATTAGGTTGACCCAGTTCCGTTAGTTAACCGGTGATGTGGCAGTTATCATGACATGTGGCATAATAGGTGGCGAGAGGAGGTAACTAACATGGCCGAAAAAGACATGTCATCAAAACCACACGATTTGTAAAAATTAGGGTAAAAAGAAATTTACCCAACTTCTTTTCTCTGCGATTTTTAATCATTTGTTTTTCCTTAAGCTCCATTACAGCCGCTGTTCTACCTTTGTAATCCACTCTTGTTCTTCTTCCTTTCCACTATACTCTTGTTCTTTGTTGAAAATCCCATTGTATCATGCATTGAAGAATCCAACATGTCATCATCTAACTCAATGTCCTCACCAAAGGTGCAATTTCGAACACAGGAGAGTAGTGATGATTACATGAATGAATTAGCATGGCTAAGGTGTTTTTGTGGTGATAAAGCAATTAGGTTAACTTCGTGGAGTATATCAAATCCTGAAATGCATTATTAAAAACGCCTAAAATTTGGTGTGAGGAATGTAAGTATCAATGGTTATATATGTGAAATTTAGTTATAAATTTTTAATATATGAAATTAAGGGAGTGTATTTTGTGGTTTCATTGATAGGCGATGGCATGTAGTTTTTTTGTGTGGTATGATACTGTAGAAGGGATGAGAGAAAGGTCCAAACTCCTAATGTATGATATGCACAAGGAGATAATTAAGCTAGAGAAAAAAATTATGAAATTGAACATGAGGATCAAAAGGCAAGACATGAATATGAACACAAATGAAAATGAAATGTATTCCGAGATGATGATGGGAATGAAGAAAGAGATGGAGACTTTAGTAGATTCAAAAGATGTTAGTGGGGGTTGGTTTAGGTGGTTGATGCAAATGCTTTGTGCATTTATTGTTGGGTGCTTTTTTTTGCAGGTTTGAATTAGTTGTATTTGCTGTTTTGGTGTAATTTGTGATTGATGGTATATAATTGTTGGGATTATGGCCATGTACTTGCAAAGTAAAATGTATTATTGATAATTAATTTAATGTTATTTTTATTTTGATTGAAATGTTGTTTTCGCATAATTGCAAATATTAGTTTGATTTATGTATTTGATTGACAAGCTTAATGTGGATTTTTTTCATCCACCATTCCATTTATGTTCACATACAACCTATTCAGCCACCATTCCATTTAAAAAGTACCAGGCAATTATAAACAAATCTAAAAGATCTTCTATTAAACAAAATACATGACATATTCATTGATGAATAATAGTTGTACGAGTTACAAAATATTGTCAACTAATGCTGGTGATAGGCCAAATACTTGTAAGAGTTAAAAAAATGACATTTATATTTGCAGGTAATCTAGTTTAATTGGAGTCCAAAAACAAAATATAAAGCCATTAATCATCCAGCTTAACAAATATACATATTATTTACAGCTAACCAACATATCTATTTGTTTTTTTTCCTCTCTTTGATTCCTTCTGATTCTTTTCCTTCTCCAGATCATGTAATAGAAGTGTCTTTTTTGATGGAGGCTTGAATGGAAAATTAGTTGGAAGTGGCACCTCATATCCATTGCCTTTTGGCTATATAAGCCCTGAACCTGTTGGAATATGTTGTATTTTCCTTACATTGATATTGACATCCTTCTTATATAGTATTGAAAATTTCTTCTTAGGATCCGAATCATGGTATGGCATTAATGGTTATGGATAATCATCCTCATAATTCGCATTGTCACCTGTATAGGAACCAACCACATAGCTAGTATCCAGTCAAGGCTGTACCAATAAACACAAAGAACTATATCATCAGCTATAGTCATAAAATACCACTTTCATAAAATACCACTTTTATAAAATACTGTCAATTAGAATAAAAAAAATTCACTTACATTATAAATAATATTGTCACTTTCATTATAGAATACACCAAAACCTCATTCTTCACTTGCTTTGTTTGCATTGCCTCTTCCTTGGACAATTTTTTTTTCTCAAGAAGACATTGGCTTTTCTTCCTTTTTTTCAACCACTTGCTGGTGTAGTATCAATTACAGGAGCGGAAGGAGTTGCTGGTGTTGATTGATTCGTGGTCTGTGTATTCTCACAAGTAAGCTCAACTTCATCTTGCTGTGCCCCTTGTCCAATGACCTAAGTCGAAATACACCAATATTTAATCAATCAACACATAATAATCATGTTTACCATGAAATAATATACTTAATTACCTTATCACACCTTCTTTTGTTGTGCCCAATTTCTCCATATCTACCACAACTTTACAGGTTTCCCTTTTTAGACAGCTCATGGATCTCAAGATATTTCTTTTTTGTTCGATGAAGTTTGAGTTGATGGTGTGTCTTCATGTTCCTCAACAAATTTCTTGCTCTTTTTTTTGTCTTTCTTCTTGATCTTCTTTGGACTTCCTAGCATTTTGGGTATAGAAGGGAGTTTAATTGGCCGGAAGTTCTCTATATTCCAGAATCTCCTTCTCTTCACAGGCTACATTTTGTTCTCGTAAGTAGCAGTATAACTATCCCTATGATAGTAGCTTGAGGTGTGATTAACTGGATCCTCACCACTATGGAAACAAGCAGCTATAGCATGGGGGCATGAGATTCTAGTTAAATCCCAAGCCCTACAAGTACATTGCTTTCCTTCTAAATTAACATAGTGTCTGTCAATACTTTCACTCACTTTATAACCCCTTCCTCCATTCCAATCAACCCTGTAACCTGATGCAATATCTACCTAGTCTTCATAAAATTCCATGGATTATGGACTTAAAGAGTTTATCCAGTTAGTCGACTTTATCTCATTCTCTTTTAGCAAGTTCATAATTTTGATCCTAATTTCATTTATCATCTTAACTATAGTTTTAAACCTTGTTGCGACAATCCATGAATTGAATATCTCCAAGATGTTGTTGTCAATCATAGGAGACTTGCATTTATTGCCGAAGTAAGCTCGACACCATGTTTGTCGACAATATAAAACCACATCATTAGCAGCTTTCTAACTGATTTCACCCATAGCCAATAGGTTGTCCTTAAATTCCTCTTTAAATGTGCTCCAAGCACATATCTAGAATCTTTTTCTCAATTGGTCTCCCCTTCACTTTTTACTCCAATTCGCATAGATGTGTCTTACACACTATCTATGTTCAGCCTTTTGCAGTATATAAAGTACTACCGGAATTAGTCCCTAAGCAACAACACAAAGCATAAAAAATATTAACTATCACAAATATCATTTATCCACAAAATTTATGTGCAACCAGTTAAAAGTAGAAAATAAATATTACCTTCTACATGTCGCTTATAATAGTAAAACCAAAATCTTTACGTAGGTTCAGCTCTTTTTCCAACATTTGCAAAAACCAAATCCAATTAGCCTTGTTCTCTTTATTGACAATAGTAAACACAATATGATACATTTGGTTCATTGCATCAATGCCTATTGCAGTAAGAAGCATGCCTTTAACTTTTATTTTTAGGAAGCATCCTTCAAGCCCTATAATTGGCCTACATCCAGCCTTTCAGCCTTATTTGCAAGCCTCGAAATAGATAAACATTCTTTAAAAAATTCTTATTCCTTCTTGAGATGCACTCTTTGACAACTCAATTGTAATATTATTACCATGATTTGTCTTAATTAACTCATTTACATATGCTTCAAAGACAACAAAATCATCCTTATAGCCTCTTTGCATATCATTTAAAATCATTCTCCTGGCTCTCTTGTACTTATCAAAAGACACATGGACTTTAAAATCTTTCTCCACTTCATATTGCATTTTTCTAACCTTAGTTTTTGGATTCTCCTGGATTTTATCCCTCCACTGTTCTGCAATCCATTTTGTAGTAACTCTTGTATTTTTGAAAATTCTATAACATTTGTGTTGAATGCATATAGTTTTAATCTTTAAAGTTGGTTTCCCTTTCTCTTTTGATGCATAGAATAGAAAAAGGCATTTATCTTTTATGCATTTTGCCCTAATCCTGCTAGAGTAATTCTTCACCATTTTAAAGTCTTTTCCAGTAGTCACAACATACCCAACCATAGCATTCCTAACAACTTTAGCATTTTCAAATGTCATCCATTTCCTAAAATATGCTTTCCCTTCTTTTGGATCGTATCTAACTTTCTTATTTGCAAGTTGTTGTTTTACATTTCTCTCATTAATTATATCCCCTAAATCTAATTCATGTTCACTTTTATAGCTCGATGATAAGTCACTATCAGTTTCTTCAATATCACTATCATTACAACTTTCACCACCATCCTCACTATCACTTGATTCATCACTACCAACCTCAATTACTATCTTCTTCCCCTTTGCAGCAAAGAAATTGTCTGCTTGATGGCTGGGAATTCCAATGTGTCAAACATATCTCCTACAACCCTAGACTCATCCACATTAGTTGGCTCTAACCCACTTACAGTTTGTGGCCCATCAACATCACTCACATCCCTATTAATTCCTATTTTATCTAGCACACTTTGTGCGAATACAATTAAGTCATAGTGTGTTATGGGAAAAAAACTAATATCCCTATTTAAAAGACCCACATACCCTAATAACCTGTGCACACTAGAATCCCCATAAAAAATAAATAACCCTTCATCAATTTCTTTACCTGGTTCACAACAAACCAAGTAAATAAGATCCTTAATAGCAAACATCTCCGTAAATTCATTATATATATTCCTATAGCTAATAAGACCCGAATCAAACCCATAATAAATCTTTTTTTCCATCCTTATAAGCCAATTTTGCCCTAAAGTCCCATCTATCCCCCCAGTTATAATACAAATTTACAGTGCCACAGCATCTGACCTTACACAAATTTCAAAATTATAAATAAAACTTATTTTCCTAGCACTACACACTATTTTCATGAACAAATACAACATGCACAGCTTCCATCGCACAAAATAAATTGTCAATACACAATAACTATTTGTTTTATACAATAGCCTTTCCACTTTTTCATTTCCACAGATAAGATATTCATCACTAAAAAAAACTATCAATATCATATAAAATGCATAAAGTAATGCGCACTTTAAAAACAAGGACCACAAACAAAAAAGGTTATATTATATTTGCCAAAAAATCCCTGCAATCTAAAGTAAATTTAACCCTAAAAATAACCCACATATAAAAATATATCTACAACCTAACACAATTTAACCATAACTACAACCTACATAAAAAAACCCATCAAAATACCTTAACCCACATATTTATGCATGTACCACTTTACAACCCATATACAAAAACCAAATAAAACAACCCACGTACAAACATACCTCAACAATGCCTCCTCTTTGTTGGATGTACCGCTCTCTATCGCACTCGATACTCGCTGGAACCACTGAGATTTGCGTTTCGACATGGTCAGTTTGTGTTACGATGAGTTATGCTTCAATACAATAGGATTTAGGATTTAGGCTTACTAATAAGCTTTAACTTTGTTGGCAAATCGCTACTGCCATTTTGGATATTGTAACGCAAATTGGTGGTTTCAAATCGACATTTGGAGATTTGGGGAAGGAGAGCGGCTAGAGCTTCCTAGGATTTCTACGATCTTAATTTCCTATAGTGAGTAAAAAAATTTTACCTTTTTGTTTTTACAAATCACATGAGGATCACGTGGTTTTAATGATGTGTCTTTTTTGGCCATGTCAACTACTTTCTCTCGCCACCTATCATGCCACATGTCATGATAACTGCCATGTCATTGGTCAACTAACGGAACCAGGTCAATCTAACGATTTCATTTGGCTAGGGGTCACATTACACAAATTTTGAAATATCAAGCCCAATATTATATAAAAAAAACTTTAGACTATAAATTGCATATTTTACAAAATTTCAGGAATCAAATTGCACCTTAAGCCTATTGAATTCTATCAATTCTATCCTTGATAATCTAATAAAATTTTAATTAAATTGTATTTTAAATAGCCCGAGCAGAGATTATTGTACATCATATGTTGGAAAGAGATCCAAGCATTCGAAAGTTTATTATTTATTTATTTATTTCCTGAGCATGCATTTGTGGGCAGCCACTACAAAAAAACTGTAAATTAGCGACGGAAAATTCTGTCGCTAATCACCATTTTTCCGTCGCTAATTTAAATTAGCGACGCCGCGACGAACAGTCGCTAAAAGGCCAGTCGCAAATATATTAGCGACGGAATTCAAAATTAGTCGCTAATTTAGCGACGAAAAATTTCGTCGCTAATTTTTTTTCTGTCGCTAATGTACATTCCTAATTAGTCGCCAATATTATAATACTAATATTTTGCGACTATAATATCCGTCGCTGATTTCGTCGCTTATTATGAATTTACTTTAAATTTAGCGACGAAATGTTAGTCGCTAATTATTTCTTAAATTATATCGATTACACATTAGCGACAGCTTCTGTCGCAAATCCGTCGCTAAATTATTGCATATTTAAATTTTTTCTTCCCATGCATTTTAAAATTTTAATCCGGTATACAATGATCGCTGTTTATTTATTTTTATCCTGTACATAAGATTGATCTCACACATAGACATTGATTCAAAATCATAATATATTCCAAAATACACAGAAAATTATTTGAAACCTTACATAATATTATCCTAAAAAATCTCTTATAAAACAATAAAATAATAATAATACTGTACAATATCTATAAGTAATATTCACAACTAATCCACATAGCTGAGATTTTCTAATAAATTTAAAGAACTACCAAACAATACATACAAAATAAAAGACAATCACCATCAACTAGTTCATGATCAATGGCAAAGCCTCTCCATCCAGCACCGAGTTCTTTTTCTACCGCCAAGTATTTTGTCGCATATGCATCTCCATTCTCATCCACCAACATAATAAATTCATCGCGAGAAGGAAAGTGATCTTTGTAAAACTTAAGTGGTAGACCCTGTCAAAATGTTTTAAAACCAATTATCATGTTATTGTTTATCAATTCCTAATTATATTTTCTTAAATTTGTATGAAAATGGATGCATCTCCATCTTTGTAGGACAAAGTGAGTATACTATTTAGCTTCTCCCCCAACAATTTCTTTGACTCTCCATTTGGACATAAATCTTCACCTCTATTCACATCTATTTCCTATCTACAACCGCATGCATATCATTTTTATCCTTCTTCACTGTCTTAAATTTCAGAAATTCAATATAGTTTCAGTTTCATTTCTTTTGCCTATCCATACTCTTTTGACACGCTCAGCTAATACTAAAGAATACAGCTCATGACTAAGTTAATAAAGTACTATATGCCTACCACAGATATCAGTGATTATAAAGCACCTGTCAGTAAAAAAAAAAGTTGAATATATGTTGCTTACCTCCTGTCCTGGCAGAAGAGTATACCTGAAATTTGGCTTTCCTGGTGGCAAAAAGGTTCTCAATAAAAAACTGAACCCTCTTGTCAATCTCTCCTTCATGGAGAATGCCACGGAAACGCTCAAACGCCCTTACAAAAATCAGCGACCATAAATATCAAATTAAAGTTGCAGCATAAAAATAAAAACTGAGGCATGACATAAACTGCATTTTGCATATTATAAATGGATAAACATCACTTTGAATTTCATTTTAACAAATCCATGAAGGAATTACATAGAATTACACAATGGACATTATCATAGTTTCATCCTTATCCTTCTAGAAAGAAAAATTAACACTATAATAATGGCATGAACTATTAACTTTTCAGTTGAAAAGCAACAAACGAAACTAATACCACATAATTCACCAATAATTGCCTAACAACCAGCAATGACAATGCTGCTAGCCACCATAAATATGATACAGACATGAGTAATACTGAGAGAAGAATATGAAGGTTTAATCCGAAGGTAAAATTGTAACATCATCACTGCCAACCATGTTATAATTAATATAACAGTTCAAGCGATAATCAATCCACGATTTCATTAAGCAAAGAGAGAGACATTCAGTGAGAGAAGTATTATAATGCATTAATGCTCAAGTTCAATTTCTATACATTTAATAGAACATAAGGTTTCAAATTGCTACTAGCCTAACAGATGGCATGGAGATCCAAACACAAAACACAAAATCATTGTCACCAGACATCTTAATTTTCCAACAGGAAACGAATACGAGTACAATAGCATGAAAAGAGTATGCATGAGATCACAAATTTCAAATACCTTAGTTGGAATGTAATTTGAACCAGACAATCTTTCCAAATTTTCCATGAAATAATGGGCATAGTCCGGAACTTGAAGCTCATTGCCCCGGGCATATGTTTCCTAGAAGTGTAGGCTAACATTAATACCAAGATTGCTTCATTTCAAAATCATAACTGAAAAGTATAATTTAAATTATCAAATAAAAAAACTAAATAAAAAGAATTGGAAGCAATCAGAGAGATCTATGAGCAATTTCTAATCAGTATGCATATGTAAATGACGAACCAGCTACCTGAATTGCAGCATCTTTCCATAAAGTTTCAATCTCCAATGCAAGATCTTTAGTGAGACTTGGATAATCCAACATACCTCCAATTTTAGACAACTTCTCCCCAATATCCTGATGCACAACAAATATTATCATTATGACCTCAGCCAATTCAATTTCCATTGCTGATCTATGCTTATGCAATTGTCTCCAGAGTCCACACGCAAGAACAGAAACAGCAATGTAAAATAATTTCAAAGTATTGCAAGTAAAAGTGCCCACTGATTGATTAAAAAAAGAGAAGCAAGGAATTCAGAGCACATTGATAGCGAGTAGATTTTAAGCTGTCCGCAAAACTCTAGCAAATATTAAATCATTTTCTATCCTCTAGAACTCGAGAACCAAACAGAAAGTTCACCAATGAGCAAAAATGGATGAGCTGCAGAGAAATAATAAACTTCCTGTTCTCTAAATCTTTAATGAAAAAAAAAACACAAAAACAAAAATCGCCACTACATTTTAGCAACAAAGTATAATCAAGAGGCGAAAATGGTAGTAAATTTGAAGTTGCGGAGACATAGAAAAGCACCTTAGAGGGATTTTATTTTCCCTTTTCTCAATGACACAGGCTCGCTGAGGGAGGAAGAGACAGAGAGACTGGAAGACCAAGAGCTCCTAGGCCATTGGCCAAAGCCAGAAGGCGAACTAAAAAATGAAATAAATTTTGGCACCCGCGGGTCGCTGCCACCGCTTTTCAACTTTCGTCGTTTCAAAGTCAAAAGTTCAAATTTAATTTTTTTAGTTCAATAAATCAAGATAACAGATTTAGACAGAAACAAAGAAGAGATATTCACTAATATCAGAAGGCCACAAAGAAATTCCACGAATTCACTTACCAAATGGAGTTAATTTTTTTCTGCATTCTGTCCTCTTTCCTTCGGTCTCTGTGCTCGCCGGAGCTTCGCCGGAACACCACCGGCATGGGAACCAAAAACATCGGGAGGTAGCCGACGTTGAGAGGAGACCCACGGAGGTGGTCACGCGCTCCAAAGCCTCACCGTTCGATCGGAATCTACTCAAGAACCGTGAACTTCTCCTTTCTCCGATCTACTCATTTCCGGCGAGTAAGGAGGATCGAAGGGCACCAGGAGGACCTTCTCGCCACCGAGACTTCTCCGGTGTTGGTCATATTACCATTCGCCGTCACTGGTCACCGGAATGAGGAAAGACAAACTTCAACCAAGGGAGAGATCAAGGGGAAAAGCCACACCGGCGGGGAGAGACGATGACGGCAAGGTGACTGACGCCGGTGGGAACGCGTCGGCGTTAGGAATCGCCGGTAGGTGGCATCGCCGGTTCTCCCCTGGTCTCCACCCCTCTCTCTCTCCCATCCCGATTCTTCCTCTCTCCTGCGCCCCTCTTTCTTCTTCCTTCTTTTTTTATTTTTTGTTTTTGTACTTTACCCGAAAATTCTAGGGACCCTTAGAATTGAACCTCACTTATTCTTATTATTAACAACTAATTTAAATTTTATCCATTATTTTCTTTCTAATTTGCATTAGTTTCATTTTAAATTAAAATGTACAAATACATATAGGTGCAATCGTGTAATAAAGTGTTCTGCATTATTTTATACACCTACCCAATAAGAATCTTAATTAATTGAATCTGTAAATTTTGAATGTCGGATGCTTATAAGAAAAATTGAAATTATTGTCTTTACAATTAAAATAGAGAAAAACCCTTAATAAATGTCTAGAAATATTCTGGTCCAAACAGCCCTTCGGCTATAATATTGAATATTGCTTCCCACTGATCAAAGTTCATCTGTATTCCAATTATCGGTGTTTTATTTGATTTATAAATCTTTGTTTCCAATCAACAAGAAGATGCTAATAGCACATGTTCTTTAGAAATCCAAATGCTTCTTTTCTTATTCCGAGTTTGTCCACCTTCAAACTTTATTTCATCTTTCAATTTCACACATTTAAAGTCGATAAAAATAATTTATTCAATATATTTTATCGCAATTAATAGATATATATAATACGGAGAGATATATTTTTATTATAAACTCTTGTAGAAGAAGCATAATTGCGCATTGACACTTTTAATATTTTTTATATAACAGTGTATTAATTATTCCTTGCACAATAAATTAACAGACCCAAACCAAAATGTGCTCAAAAGCTAAACACCTAATCTTCACCGTCCAAAATTAACAATAAGGAGTTTTGAATGTACTCACCAAAAATCAGGCCAATCTAACGGTAAATAATTTTTCGATCGTCTTCGTATACAAAACTAGTCATTACGTAAAACATCTAGAAAACAACCTTTTTTTTGCAACAAAAATTGAACTTACAGATCTTAAAAACTAATCTTCACCGTCCAAAATTAACAACAAGGAGTTTCGAACGTACTCAACAAAAATTAGGCCGATCTAAAGGTAAATGATTTTTCGATCGTCTTAACATACAAAATTGGTCATTATGTAAAAAATCCAGAAAACAGGCTCTTTTTTGCAACAAAAACTGAACTTACAGAACTTAAAAACTAATCTTCACCGTACAAAATTAACAACAAGGAGTTTTGAATGTACTCACCAAAAATCAGGCCAATCTAACGGTAAATAATTTTTCGATCGTCTTCGTATACAAAACTAGTCATTACGTAAAAAATCTAGAAAACAGCCTTTTTTTTGCAACAAAAACTGAACTTACGGATTTTAAAAACTAATCTTCACCGTCCAAATTTAACAACAAGGAGTTTCGAACGTACTCAACAAAAATTAGGCCGATCTAAAGGCAAATGATTTTTCGATCGTCTTAACATACAAAATTTGTAATTATGTAAAAAATCCAGAAAACAACCTCTTTTTTGCAACAAAAAATTGAACTTACAGAACTTAAAAACTAATCTTCACCGTCCAAATTTAACAACAAGGAGTTTCGAACATACTCACCAAAAATCAGGTCAATCTAACGGCAAATGATTTTTCGATCGTTTTCGTATACAAAACTGGTCATTACGTAAAAAATCCAAAAAATAGCCTCTTTTTTGCAACAAAAAGTAAACTTACAGACCTTAAAAACTAATCTTTACCGTTCAAAATTAACAACAAGGAGTATCGAACGTACTCACCAAAAATCAGGCCGATCTAATGGCAAATACTTAACCGTTGAATTTTTACTTACACTAACCCGTATAAAAGCTGTTCAATGTATGTGTGTGTGTGTGTGTGTATATATATATTAGAAAATTTATTCATTTAGAAAAATAATAAAAATTAAATTGAAGAAATTAAATTAGAAAATTTATTCATTTTGACTTGTATGAGTTTAAGTCTTGGATTGAACTCTATTGTCTTATTCAATTAAATAATAAATTAACCTTAAAATCATATACGTATTAAATTGAAACGGTGGAGAGATGTGAGGGAATATAAAATGTTATTTTTATATGTAGGGTATATTTTTGAAATTACTAAAATGCCCCTACCAAATTTCATCATTTTATCCTTGTATTCAAGGATAATTTTATAAATATATATGTTAAATTTTTTAATAATTTAAAATTTACTCAAAATTTTAATAAAATAAAAATAAATTATAAATTTTTCATAATCATTTTAAATGAAATAATAAACTTTATATTATTATTATATAAATATTTATATTTATTATTTTTCATAATATGACTATATAATACTTACAACAATTACTTTATTATTATTATTAAAATGTAATTTTTTAAAACAAATAAGTTTATATTTGGAGATAATTGATAAAAAAATCAATAAAATTCCTAATAATTTAATATTTGATTTAAATTTTATAAAATAAAAATTAATTACAAATTTTTTTATTATTATTTTAAATGAGATAATAAATTTTATATTACTATTTTATAAATATTGACTTTTATTAATTTTCATAATGTGATAATATAATAATTATAACAAGTAGTTTTTTATTATCAAAAATATAAATTTACTAAATAAATAATTTAAATTTTGAAATAATTGATAAAAAATTATTACCAAATTATAATATAATATACAAATTTTTGTTTCAAAATAAAATATCAATTTCATATGATCTATAATAAAAAAATCCATGAAATAATAAAAATTATTTTTTATTTTATTTGCGACGGATTAGCGACAACTTAGGTTCGTCGCTAATATTTTTAAATGAGATCTAATACAATTAGCGACAAAAACTTTCGTCGCTAATCGTCGCAAAAAGTGGCGTGATTTTTTCCCTCAAAAATTAGCGACTAAAATATGCGTCGCTAAATTTTCTAGTACTAATTTTCAAAATAAAAAATTAAAACAATTAGCGACGGTAATTTCGTCGCTAATTCCGTCGCAAAACACGGCGCGTAATTTTCCCGCCATTAATTAGCGACTGTTTATTAATTCCGTCGCTATTGCGTCGCAAAAAATGAAAAATAACCTTCCCACGACGGAATTATAAAACAGTCGCTAATCTGTCGCTAAATTTGCGACGGAAATTTGGCCGTCGCTAATTAACAGTTTTTTTGTAGTGAGCCTTGACCATATGCCTGGTTGCAGAATGATTTAAGTGGTAATGGCTTTTTGATTTGATAATTCTGAAACATAAGAGAATTTTTCTTTCCGGCGTTAACTCACTTTCAATGAAAAATACTTGCTGCCAATAGAACCGGGTAATCTTTCGGTACGCTTCATGTACAATCCGCTCCGATAATGTATTATGTAATTATTTGCCCTTGTACTTTTTCATTTGGAACTTACTTGTTGTTTAACCTTTTTTTTTTTAAATTTACTTAAAATGTTTTAAAACATTATTATTAACTTGGCCTTTTTTTTCGATATTAATATGAACACTAATGTGGTTTATATGTGAATAAAAGTGTCAGTTCACATCAGCGTTCATGTCATCAATAAATTTCACTCTGTGCTAACCATAATGTTTAAATGTTTTGTTTTCGTATTTTGTTCCTTATATATTTTCTGAAAATAGCTATTTTGGTCTTTAATGTTTTTTTTTTCATTACTAGCTATTATATCCTTTCTTCAAAAAAAAAAAAAAAAGAAGAAGAAGCTATTATACCATATAACCTTTTTTTTTTTCACACATACACAATTTTCAAAAAAATTCTTATATTTAATCCACACTTTATTTTCTATTATATTTTAAATTTCTATATTTTAAAATTAATTATCAAGAAATATTTAATAACACAAGTTTTTTTTAATAAACATTGAGAATATATATTAAAATAATGAATTGCAGTATACGACTTTTATTTAACTTTATAATTAGTAAATAATAATAATAAAATCATCATTTTACTTCCTATAAAATTTTGCAATTATACAAAAAAAAATGTATTAAAATTGTAATTTTTTTTATTTTAGTACATTTACTTTTAAACTGTAGTACAATATAAAATATGGAATTAAGATATGATTTTTTTTAAAAATTCAAGGAGGTGTGAAAAAAATTAAAATGTGCAAAACAACTTTAAAAATATAATAGAATATAACATATAAATTACTTTTGAAAAATTAAAATTTATAAATCACTTTCAAGATATAATAGAAAATTAAGAATGAATTAAATATAAGTATTTTCTTCCAAATTTTGTGTGTATGTGAAAAAAAATTGAGAGGTAAATAGCCATTTTTCAAAAATAATGACAAATAACTATTTCTAAAAAACATTAATAGCAAAATAGTACTTTTAAACGTTATAAAGAGCGGAGTCTATTAATGATATGAATACTAATATGGATTGATATTTCATTCACATGGATGCTATATTAGTGTTCATGTCAGTACCGTTATCTTCCTAATGGTATTAAAAAAGCCAAATTAGTATCAATTTTTGAAATATTTTAAGAAAAATTGAAAAAAAAAAGACATTATGAATAAATATGTTGCAAGTGAAAAACTACAAGATAAAATCAATACATTGCCCCTGAAAATTTATTTTGTTAAACAACTAAAATTTAGTTTCTTGGTGTTGTTTAATTATGAAAAGTTGTCGTCTCTCAAAGATGGGGATTAATGTGTGTATGAATTAGGAGGTATTTTCAGTTTAGCTTGTCAAAAGGGTCAATAAAAGATGTCATTTTCTTCAATATCACCATCAAAAGTCTTCATTTCCTCCCCTTTTCCTTTTCTTCCTCAGTCAATCACCCTAGTGCAAACAGTATATCCTCGGCTTCATTGTAGGAAGGTTTGCTTCTTTCTTATTGTTGCAGCTCGTTTCATTGTAGAAGTTTGGGGAGTTTGTGGCACTTTGGTTTTCAAGAAATCTTGGAGGAGATTAATTTCATCCAGAATTACTACACTTATTTACTTGTAATGAAAAAATCACACAAAAATACGCTAACTCATCTATTTTAACTTAAAGCGTCTAAATAATGAAAATTTAATGGGTTAATTTTCTTTGTTTTATTTATAAATAATATTTTTCTGTTTATTAATAATCGATGAAGTTTGTGTCTATTGATTGGGTTACCTTATAATCCACGCTGATTTCTTTTAATTATGATAGCGAGTTATATAGCTAATGGTCTGTTTATTGTATGTTGTGATATGTGATTTATTTAAGTTATTTATCATTTTATATAAAACTATTAATTCGGATCATGGCTTAACTTAATCCATTCTGTCACCACTTAATCTGTCAGAGTTTATATATGTTCTAAGATATGCCAATTTGAAAAGCATTATAAGGTTTATTATTTATTATTCATTTATTTATTGCAGAATAATTGTGATAATTTCCCAACATTGACTTACTTTTCGTGGAAAAGAATATTTGCCAACGGGAAGACCTGGAATAAACAGGTCAACTTAAAAAATGGAAAAACTGTTCATATACTATGCAATTCATCTTATGCCCCATTTTTCTTTTCTTGGTACGTAATTGAACAGTTGGATTCAATCTAAATGTACATTTTAATTTTTAAAATTAGGGTTAATAAATTTTGATTATATATATATATATATATATATATATATATATATATATATATATATATTCTGAATAATTTTAAAAAGTAAATAATTGATAAATTAATGTTTATATAATTTTACTTCAACATATTGATATTATATTTGAATGACTTGTATTTTGCATTTAAAATTTAAAAAATTTATATTTTAATTTAATGGATAGAAATTTTTCATGTAAAGTTTAAAATAATAAAATTTATATATATTTATTTTTTTAAGTGTTAACCTATAATTAATGGTAAATCGATTGTGATCGTCATTTTAAAAAGAAAAATCAATAGAATTTGAAAAATATGCTATGAACTTGTTAAACACTCAATGCCCACCCCATCCAATGCCCATAATTTCTTCAATACCACCATCAAAATGATCCCTTTTTCTTTTCTTCCTTCACAGAACTTCGATTAGAAATAATTAAACTAGTTATACACTACACTGTTTTTCAATATTATAAAATATCATAGTGTTGATTAGTGATTTTAAAAAATTAATATTAATGGTCTCAATATTATAAAAGGGATCATGGTGCTGAACTACTTATCAAAGTGACTTATGCCGGGTCAAGTAAGGCAACTTAGACCAGGTCAGCGTGCAAAATTAAATGACAAGTAGCGTCTGAAAAAAATTGTACGCCATTTACTGCCAGTAAAGAAATTGGATTTCTTTCTTTTGCTATTTTGTAGTTGAGTTAATGGTTATTTATACCATATAACAGTCCTTTAACACCCCAGAAAATGGAGGTTCGTTGTATTGCTTGCATTGAGCTTCTTTCTATCATACTATTGTCAGGATTTCTCTACCTCAGGAACATTAATTTTGTTTATTGTCAGAGTGAAGATCTGAATGTTATTTGCCAGAAAACCCAGAGAGATGCTCTTATCAAGTTCAAAAATGGTCTCACAGATCCTTCAGGCCGACTTTCATCTTGGGTCGGAGAAGACTGTTGTAGGTGGAGAGGAGTTAGTTGCAATAACCGAACTGGACATGTTCTCATGCTCAAACTTGGCAACTCATTTTCTGACGAAAATGAACTATTTACTGAGTTGAGTGGTAAGATTAATCCTTTTCTGCTTGGTTTGGAAGATCTGTCTCACTTAGATTTGAGCATGAATAATTTTGGAGGAGCTGAAATTCCTGACTTCATCGGTGCACTAAAGCAATTGACGTATCTCAATCTCTCTGGTGCTTCTTTCGGTGGACTTATTCCTCCAAATTTAGGAAACCTGACAAAATTGCAGTTCCTTGATCTCAATAGCCAGTTCAAGGAACCGGGTGAGAGCGATCTGCTGTGGCTTTCCAATCTATCTTCATTGAAATACCTTGATCTCGGAGGTGTCAATCTTATTAAGGCATCTGCTTATTGGTATCGAGTCGTTAACAAGCTACCTTCTCTTGTAGCTTTGCACTTAGATCGGTGTGGGCTTTCCAATCTCCCTCTCAGTTTTCCATTTGTAAATTTTACAACCCTTTCACTGCTTGATCTCTCTGACAATGGTTTCAGTTCCACAATACCTCTTTGGTTGTTCAACCTGAGTAGTCTTGAATATCTTAATCTCGCCTCCAACAATCTCCAAGGCGAAATTTCAGATTCATTTGTCAAATTGAACTCCCTCAAGCATCTTGATTTGTCTCAAAATTCACTCATCGGAGGCCAATTAAGCAGGAATTTTGGAAAGCTATATAATTTGCGGACACTCGAGCTTTCAGTCAACACAATCAGCGGCGAGATTACAGATTTTATTGATAGTTTATCAGAGGGCAACAACAGCAGCTTAGAGACTCTAGATCTTGGATACAACAACTTGACCGGAAACTTGCCTATTTCATTGGGATATCTTAAGAACCTAAGATATCTCTATCTATGGCATAACTCTTTCCAAGGCTTAATTCCTCCATCCATCGGAAACTTAACAAACTTGGAGGAACTTTTCTTGTCAGAAAACAAAATGATAGGAAGCTTTCCTGAGAGTCTCGGGCATCTCTCATCTCTAGTTGTATTGGATCTGTCGGAGAACTTGTGGCAAGGCATTGTCACTGAAGCTTGCTTTGCCAATCTTTCGAGCCTGAAGGAGATGACAATATATAAGCTCTCCCCAAATATTTCCTTGGCTTTCAACTTCAGTTCTTATTGGATTCCTCCATTTAAACTCACGTTCATCAGAATAAGATCATGCCAACTTGGCCCGAAATTTCCTTCTTGGCTTAGAAATCAAAATGAGCTGACCACTTTGGTACTCAACAATGCAGGAATTTCAGATGCCATGCCTAACTGGTTTTGGGAGCTGGGTTTGCAGGTAGATGAACTGGACATTGCCTACAATGGATTAACCGGAAGGATACCCAACTTTTCAGGCTTCAAATCAGCAACTATTGTTGATTTGAGTTCAAACAACTTTGAGGGTCCTCTTCCGCTCTGGTCATCTGCTATGCAGAAGTTGTATCTGAGGTCTAATAAGTTTTCTGGGTCGGTTCCTGCCAATATCGGAGAAGTAATGCCTTTCCTGACGGATTTGGATATCTCTTTCAACTCTCTAAATGGTAGCATTCCTTTGTCAATTGGTAATGTTAATAGTTTGACAACCTTGGTCATCTCGAATAATGACTTATCAGGTGAAATTCCTGAGTTTTGGAATAATATGCCTTTCTTGTACATTCTTGACATGTCCAACAATATTCTTTCAGGAACAATACCTGAGTCGATAGGTTCTCTTAGGAGTTTGAGATTCTTGACTCTGAGTGGCAATAATCTTTCAGGCCAGCTCCCTCCGTCCATGAAAAATTGCTCTCTCCTAGATAGTCTTGATTTGAGTGACAATTCCTTTTCAGGAAATATTCCTGCTTGGATAGGGGAAAGCATGGAATCGTTGTTGATTTTAAGTTTGCGGTCCAACTTCTTCACCGGCAACATTCCTTCAAAGATATGTTCTCTTCATAATCTACACATATTAGACTTTGCACATAATAATCTGTCAGGAAGCATTCCTCTATGTTTTGGGAACTTAACTGGCCTGAAAACTGAGCTGACAGACCTTGATACAGTGAGATATGAGGGTCGGTTACGAATAGTTGCAAAAGGAAGAGTTCTTGAATATTATAATACTCTTTATCTTGTCAACAACCTTGATTTGTCAGGAAATTATTTTTCAGGAGAGATTCCAACAGAGCTCACAAAGCTTGTCAAATTATGGTCGTTGAATTTGTCTATGAATGATTTGACAGGAAGAATACCGCTGCAGATTGGTAAGTTGGGGAAATTGGAAACTCTTGACCTGTCAAGGAACAAACTTTTCGGTCCGATCCCAGAAACCACGAGCCTTTTAACATTTCTGAATCATTTGAATCTATCATACAATAACTTGTCAGGAAAAATCCCAACATCCAACCAGTTCCAAACTCTGAATGACCCATCAATTTATAATGGTAACCCTGGCCTTTGCGGCCAGCCATTGCCAAGGGAAAGCTCTGATGATCCGCAAAAAGTCCCGTCTCCTGGTTTGGATGATGAAAACAGTGATGAAGATGATGATTTGGAGAAGGTATGGTTCTTCCTTATTGTTGCACTTGGTTTCATTGTAGGATTTTGGGGAGTTTGTGGCACTTTGATTTTCAAGAAATCTTGGAGACAAGCTTATTTTGGCTTCATAGATAAGTGTAAGGATAAATTATTCAGTTAGTATTTTCTTTTATATATGAAAAGTAGAGCAGTAAACCAGAAACCTGAGGACCAAATAAAATGACAAGTCCACAAAATTGCATCTATTTGCAGATTTAGTGTTTTCTGATAAAGACATTATGTACCAATAATTGTATTCCAATTTTACTCGCTTCACCAGTTATATAATAAACATTTCTATAATTTTGCGGAAATGATTAAGGGCTCAAATAGGGATAGATATTTTCTTAAAATGGATCCGGTTATGATTAACGTCTTGTTGAAAATACAGATGTTTCCTTAATATTTATTTTGAAGCTATATTTTCTAAATTTTTTAATTTAATTTTCTTCTTTTAGAATTTATTTGTTTGAATTAAAAACATAAAATTAAAAAATTAAGAGAATATAAAAAGACAGTTTAATATTCAATGTCAAAACTTATGATCAATTATGTATAATCCTATAAACAGAAAATATTATTAATAATTAAAACAAGTCCAGTCCACAGTTTGCAGATTATCAGCCTTAAGGTTGGGTCATTCTCCTGAGGTGACTTGTTTATTAATGTGAAAACTCCAGGGATTCATTTATTCTTTTGAATATTAGAACACATAGGCAACTGTGCAGTGTTAATTTGTTCACTTTATTTTTCTTGCCCTTTAGTTTTCGACTAGTACTACTGTGCAGTGTAAGGCTTGCTCGGAGAATAAGGCGTGATACAGTTGAAAGGGGTTTGTAATCGGCAACGTAATCAATCTCCTTTTCCTTGGCTGCATCGTTCTTCCATGTTTGGGGAAACATGATCCGCACAACCGTTTCCTTCAGCGTGGGTACGATGCATGCAATCTCTAAACACAATATATATTTCAAAATGAAACGAAGAAAGTAGCTAGTTTTATATATATAACATGAAATAATTATAAGATTAAAAAGCGAAATTTACAGTATCGTTTAGTAGGATTCTGGTCAGCACCTATATTACCGTCACATCATGTGAATCTTACCAATTTGATAATTTATATGGCTCGTATCTCATCATATCACTTATTCTAATGGTTAATTAAAATTTAAAAAAAATAAAATAATAATATTCACTCCCTTCTATTTTAAAAGCTCATTTTTTTATTTTATTTTATTTCATTTTATTTTTTTTAATTTGAAAGATGCATTTATATATATATATATATATATATAATCTTATTTATTATATAAATTATTAAATATTTTTTTATTATCGCTATCTATTTTTAATTAAAATATAAAAATATACTTTTATTAATAGATCCATGCCATGTGAATAGAAAGTGATGAAACTTTAGATTTTTTAAAATGTGACTTCAACTCAATCTAACCTAAAAAAAAATTACAACGTGATAAAGGTTGTAATCTTTGCTGTTCAATGAATACAATCAATGATAACAACCCCACAAGCTTGTCTGTTAGGCGTCATTTCAATCCGCCAAAATTGAACAAGAGAACCACTTTTATCTAATCTTTAACCACAAGTTTGCCTAATAACAACAAGTGACGAAACCAATAGCGTATAATTAAAACGGATCAAATTTTAAAATTACAACGTTATATGATTATTATTAAATTAAATTTTGATAAAAATATTTAAAAAAATTAAAAAATTACTATTATATTTAAATATATATATTTGAAAATTTTCCAAAATGCGGCTCCGATCCGATAACAATACATTAATTTATACCGCATTAGTCTCCCAAGCATCTTAAATCGCGAGGTTTCGAGTCCGAGACTCCACATCAAACCCGATATATTCTATTATCTACTTGACATAATACACAATTCGTGCCAACAAGTTTACATGATCATTAAGGAAAGAACAGAATTTTTTCCCATACTAAATATTTCACGTTTTTGGATCTTAATAGCTCTAAACGCCATAAATGGTTGCCACTTCCAATCAATAAATCTGATCGCTTAAGCAGTCTTTGATCCAAATATCTCCAACAGAGAGGACCATGTTCCTGTGATTGCCATTGTAATTCCAAAAGCAATAATAGTACCATCAACAATCAAACCATTCCAAGCTAACTCATCCTTGAAAGCCATGAGGCACCTGAGGGGATCCACTGCGTATGCAAAAGGTTCCCTTCCTTGAAAATCGTGACATCAGAGATTGATGTTGCATTAAATGAAGAATTCCGCGTCATACCAGGTATGGGCGAGTTTGGAGATCGATACTTCGGGACTGATGACTAATCAGCAATGGAGGAAGAAGTTCTCCAATTTGTCTCATATTAAGGGATTTATTTTTACCAAGTACTCATCGTGAAAGTATGAGTACCATGAGATGATTATCAATACTTTATTTTAATTAGTTTTAATGCTGCATCGATGGAGTTTGTGTGCATTGGTTGGATTATTACCTTATAATCCAAGCTGATTTAATTATTCATTTTGATTTGTATAGAAATTATTTGCACCCTTAGCAAAAATATATTACATTCGAATCTAATATCACTACCAGCTATGGTTTCACCATTTTATAATCTATTTATATTATTTGTGATTTTATAATATTTTTTTACAATGTATATATAAGAATAATTAATATTTTTAGATTTTTTTACAAAGTTTGATATGTGTCAATCTGATATATTTATAAACCATTTAATAATGATTTATTTTACCGTGATCTTATTTGATCCAAACCTATCCAATTCTATCAATTTTATCCTTGATAATTATGAAATGTGTGGATAATTATCAAACTCATCCCTCTTCATATTCTAATAAAATTCTATTACTTTTATGTTGTACCTATAAATATTTTATTATGATTATTCAGTATTTATAATAAATAAGAGAAAATTCTCTATTTATACTATATTTATCTTTACTTTAATTAGTTTTATAACACGTTATCAGCACGATAGCATTTATTGATTCTTGAAAGTCGGTAGTTTACAACAATCCGACTCAAATGAATCAAGAATTCTAACTTATAAGATTTAACGGTAAATTATCTCAAAATTATTTTATATATTTATAATACGAATTATGATATATGTTAGTTGTATATATTAAAAGGCTTATATATGTTTGAGGTAGTAATGTATGCTGATTGTTATAGGCACAATAAGGCGATTTGTTTTTTTTATTCAAATGATTGCATTATCCATGCTCATGAGTAAAACTCATTGTTTACTTCTCTAAATGGGTGGCAGGGGCAGTTTGAACAGTCATTGGCTTATAATGTGTATATAGATATTCTTTTTTTTTTTTTTACATAAAATGGTTCCATTGTATATTAAATTCCGTATTGTATGTCTTGATCTTAGTTGTATATTATTATTATTATTATTATTATTGGTTACAATATGGACTTCTTACTTATTTATCGCATCATGCGATTCTTGATGTTGGTAGTTGTTATCTATTGATGCTTATGTGCCATCATGTAATTCTTAATGTTGGCAGTTGTAACCTGTTGATGCATTTGTACACTTTAGCTTGGTGGCACCTTTTGAACATGTATAACAAAATGCTAGGTTAAGTCACCCACTGAATGTCCAATGATTGTGCCATGAATTACTCTCATTCATTTGTTTATGAATTTTATCAATAGTTGGAACAAATTTTTGATGCGGTCAATACCGATCAGAGAGGGTAGTTGCTAGATGAACATTTTTCAAATATGAATTTAGAACATCAAAGATGAACTTTATTGATTACTTAGTCCATTGTGATTTCTACTTAACTCTCAGTTGCATTTTTTTTTCTAATAACTCAATAAAGCTTTGAATGGCATTTTCTTGGCATGATCAATTTGTGCAAGTATTTTTAAATTGATTATGTATGTGTGATTTAATTTTGTTTATTTTTGACAATTTATTTATAGTCTAATTTTAAATTTCTCTTTTTAAGTGTAGTGCATTTACAATGTCAAATCTTACGAAACTTGAGTTTATTGCTCTTGATATTTCTGGAAGAAATTATCTGTCATTGGTACTTGATGTCGAAATTCATTTGAATGCTATGAATCTTGGAGATTCTATAAAAAAAGGAAATGAAGCATCTCTGTAGGATCGTGCAAAAGCTATGATATTCCTTCAGCATCATTTACATGAAGAATTGAAAACTGAATACTTCATTGTTAAAGACCCATTAATTATTTGGAATAATTTAAAAGAGAGGTATGAACACCAAAAAAACAGCTATCCTCCCTAAAGCTCGATATGATTGGATACACTTACATTTGCAAGATTTTAAAACTGTAAGTGAGTATAATTCAGCCCTATTTAAAATTAGCTCTCAAATGAAATTATGTGGAGAGAAAGTTACTGATGAGGATATGTTAGAAAAAATATATTCAACTTTTTACACCTCAAAAGTGCTCCAGCTGCAGCAATATCTAGAGTGTGGGTTTAAAAAATATTCTGAATTAATTTCTTGTTTGCTTGTGGCTGAGCAAAATAATGAGTTTTTATTTAAAAAGCACCAATCTCGCCCAATTGGTTCATCTCCATTCCCTGAAGTAAATGTGATATTTTCTCAAGGTCATAGAAGAGGCCGTGGTAGAAGAGGACATAGTCAGAAAATTTTTCCAACTGGTTCCAATCATCCACCACGTTCTGACAACAAAGGTGCGAAAAACAAATGGGTCAAAAGTAAGGAAAATTCTAAAAAAAAAAGACACAAAACCATGACAATATTTGCTATAGATGTGGAACAAAAGGGCATTGGTTTCACATACGTCACACTCCAAAACATCTTGTTGATCTGTATACAAAGCATCATTAAAAGTTAAAGGAAAAAATGCTGAAGTGAATTTTTCTGAACTTATTGATGCTGCTTATGATAATGAACCTTTAGATGTTAATTTTGATGTCTCTGATTTTTTTGAGGATGACAAAATTGACCACTTGATTGGAGATGGAAATGTCCATTAAAATTAGATTGATTTTTAGAACAATTTCATGTTTATTTAGGTTTATTATTTTCAAACTCAATGTTTTTGAATTTTACTAGTAATAAGAGTTCAAATTTATTTTGTTATACATGTTTCTTGTTTATTATTCTTAAAAAAAATATTATTTTGTGTGTTAATAGATATATGTTTAGTGGATAGTGGCACAACTCACACAATTCTTTGTGATAAGAAATATTTTATGCAATTAACATTAGCTGAAATTAATGTTAATATGATTTCTGATTCTGCAAATGTAATTGAAGGCTCTGGAAGAGTCCAAATTATGCTTCCAAATGGAACAAAATTATATATTGATGATGCGTTGTATTCAAGTAGATCCCGAAGAAATCTACTAAGTTTTAAAGATATACGTCGTAATGGATATCATATTGAAACTACAAGTGATGAAAATGTTGAATATCTATATATTACATCCACAAAATTAAATTAGAAGTTTATATTAGAGTGATGTCATGTAAAATGTCTATCTTTTTATGTGTATTTTTCTCTTATTTATGTAGTTAAGTATGTAATATTATAAGTGTTTTTATGTGTTTATGTCCAATTTATGTGTTTATGTTTGTTTTTAGGTTAAAATTGGTGAAGTGTGAAGAAAAGGAAGAAGATGGTGAAATTTCGAAGTAAAAGATCACGAGTAGTGAAGAACTTCACGAGTGGAGAAAGAGTGAAGAAGAAGGAGTAAGCCATTCACGAGTCCCAGCAAAAGTTCACGAGTCGTGAAGGTAGTCACGACTCGGTAAGGAGAGCAGCACAAAATCACGACTAGAGCAACAAATCACGAGTCCAGAAGAATAGCTAAAGATCACGACTCGTGAGGGTGTTCACGAGTCGGACAAGGCGCTGCTTTGCAAACAATGTGTCTTCTGCACCTGATTTTTTAGCCAAACAATATGTCCTTTCAGAAGCAATCTTTCGTGGACTTATTAAGAGACATACCTGTAGAATCAAGCTATATATATACATGGGAGAAAAGCACTGAAGAGGATGGAAAAAAATTAAAGATTTCTTTTACTGTTTTCTTAAGAACATTTTTAGTTGTTTTGGTTTTTCTGTTTTTACTTAGTTTTCAAAGGATGACCAAAGAACAAAGCCAAAGGAATAAGAGATATATCAGAAGGTTTAAATAGAAAGTAAACCCTGGGAAGTGATGCTTTCTTGTCTCTTATTTCATCTTTATTGTAATTTTGTTTATGGCTAAGTTCTTTTGATACATTATAACTATGTAATTTAAGTTGTTATTCATCTACTTATCTTTGTCTATTGAATGTTTATTTTATTTATATATGAAGTATGATTTAAGTTTGTTTAAGTGCTTTGATTTGCTTAGTATGCTTGATCACCATATTAAGTATGTTAGTCATTTAATTCACAATGAGAGTTGGAATTCTTTGATGGAAAGTTAAATGAATTTGCTTAAAGCATTGAATTCACTTAGAGATAAAGAATTCACTTTAAGGGGTTAAACAATTGGCATAGAACTTCATGGTTTTTATTTATCTCTATAATGACATGAGAATGCTTATAGACTCTAATTAAGAATATTCTTTATTGACAATGAGAATTGCTTTAAAGAATCTTGGCTAAATTCTCCATTCATATCATTCATACAATTGTTAATTAATTCAAAGATGAACTTGTTTTATTTGGTTATAATGTATGTCTATCCCATCTTTTAAGTTATTTATTATCCAAAATTAACTTAATATATTTTAAGTAGGTTGGTATTTACATTAATTGCATGATTTTAATTGAAATTGTTACCTATCCATTTACTTGTTGTTATTTCAATATAAAATTATCTCGTTCCCTTTGGAACGATACCCTACTCACTCTATACGCAGTCTAGTGAGACTAAGGGTTCAAATAAATCCCCATCATAGAGAAACTTTCAAGTTTCTCAACGAGATTGTATTTCACAAAAATAAAAATGGTTGAATCAAACTATATGCACCGGAAATGCTCAGACCCTAAAACATTTATACTTTGGCATGATTGCCTTGGTTATCCCGGTTTAACCATGATGCAACGTATTATTGAGAATACAAATGGACATGGATTAAAAGATCAAAAGATACTTTTATAAAATGATTACTTTTGTAGTTCTTGTGCTCAAGGTAAATTGATCGTAATACCCCCACTATTTAAATTACCTTTGGAGTCTCCTGTGTTTTTAGAAAGGATACAGGGAGATATTTGTGGCCCAATTCATCCATCTAGTGGACTATTTCGATATTTTATGGTTTTGATTGATGCTTCAACTAGATAGTCACATGTGTGTTTATTTTCTTCTCGTAATGTTGCTTTTGCTAAATTTTTAGCTCAAATTATAAAGCTTAGGTCAAGTTTTCTTGATCATCCCATTAAATCAGTTCGTTTAGATAATGCAGGTGAATTTACTTCAAAAGCATTTTATGATTTTTGTATGTCAATAGGAATTGATGTTCAACATTCCATTGCACATGTTCACACTCAAAATGGTTTAGTTGAATCTTTCATTAAACGTTTAAAATTAATTGCTAGACCTATGCTCATGAAATCAAAACTTCCTGCATCTGCTTGGGGATATGCTATAACCATGCTGCATATTTAATTCATATTCGACCATCTGCATACAACAAGTTTTCACCTTTACAACTTATTTTTGATCAACAACCTAACATATCTCATCTTAGAATTTCTGGTTATGCTGTATATGTTCCCATTGCTCCCCTTCAATGAACTAAAATGGGCCCTCAACTACGTTTAGGTATCTATGTAGGTTTTGATTCCCCTTCTATTATCAGATATCTTAAACCTTTAACTGGTGACTTTTTTCAAGCAAATATTTTTAGATTGTCAATTGGATGAATTGGTTTTCCCACCATTAGGGGAAGATAGAAAAAAGGGGTCAAAAGCTCAAGAAATTAGTTGGAACACACCAACTTTGTCCAAATTTGATACACGCACAAATCAATGTGAATTTGAAGTTCAAAAAATAATTCATTTACAGAATGTTGTAAATCAGTTGCCCGATATCTTTACAGACACCCAAAAGATCACCAAATCATACATTCTAGCTACAAATGCCCCTGCATGGTTAAATATCCCCGTAGGATATTTTAGGGGTATAACAGCAAATGAGTCTTGTAACATCTTATACCCGATCAGTTAGAAGATCCGGATATTGAATGCCACAATCGGGTTTAGGCTATTCTAGTTCAATAAAATAAATCTTAACTAAAATACTATTCATTTTGTAAAAATTTAAGCAGAGTATCCCCTAAAATTCAAGATAACCCCTTGAACAAATCATCCAAACACTTCTATTTGATCTCATCCTACCATCCATTCTCCAATCAAACTCTAGTACACAATTAATGCCCTTCCTCCCATAATTCATAAGCCAATAAAAAATAAACCATTGATAATACTAAATTTACAATATTCTCCTTCTAGCTTTACAATATCAATTATCCATAACTATTTACATCGTATTACATGCCCAAAAGTTAACAACATGTCAAAATATACTAAAATAACCATAAAAAGCTATAATGTATCCACCTCAAAATTTCTTCTTTGTTACGATCCAAATTTTGATGAAGATTCACTTACAGCTTTTCTTCAAAAACTTCTTTAACCTATGTGCGAAAAGAAACCACGGCTAAGCATAACGCTTAGTGGTGTTCAAGCAATTTTATTTTTTCAAAATATATATTAAATTAAGTAAAGCATATACACATTTAAATTTATCAAACAATGCACATTTTCACCCATCGAGCACATACAAATGATAAGAAAAATCTATAAAGGCAATTTAAGCAAATATATGAATATGGTTATTATTTACTAATTAAACCATGTCTGGCTAAGTCTACAATCTGAATTTGTCCTAAGTAAATCAAGCAGAATTACATTGAGCTGGATAAACACGATGTAATTGGGGGATCGAGTACTCGGAACCATCCAATCCCCTTTTAACATTTTTTTCTCATTCAACATACGCAATTTTTTTCTATTAAATATATGCATTTCTATATAGACACACACACACATATATATATACATGCAATTGTGGATTCAACTCTCGGAGCCATCCAATCCACAACTCAATTAAATTACATATACCAAATTCAGCTCTCGGAGCCATCCAATTCGGTGTTACATATCAAGGCGCCACATTATAATTTTTCTAATTGGCATGTCAATTTTATCCAATTTTTCCAATTCTTATATGGCTTTACTAAGGGCAAATGAGAGATTTCCATTAAACATTTAGTCATGCTTGTAAGTAACTTCCAAAATAAATATACTTTACTTATTTTTAATCAAATAATTTAACCTACAAATTTCACTTTTTCTTGCCTTTCATAGCATTTTAAGTTAACAACTCATTATTCATCAAGGATTAGACACCCAAATAACTTTATGTCATCAACCACAATTCAAGCAAAATATTCTCTAATTATATTGCTATTTCAAGCCATACTCAATTTGCATTAATTATAAAACATAATTATACTAGTCTTTGGATTTAAAACTAATATATATATATATATATATATATATATGTACAACCTTGTCAAATTTTAAATCCAATATTTGTAACTTGAATCATAGTAAAATCAACTAACATTCATAATCTCCACATACCTAAGCATACTCAAAGTACATCATCTATAATACATGCTTATTAGTTCTCAAACATCTCAATTAATTATAAACATAGCAATCATTTAATTCCTAACTTAATTTGCATAACTCTACTTATAAAAAATCAACAAAACATTAAAAATTCTAACATACATATTGCATAATTAAAAGAAAAAATAAATTTGCTTGAACACTTGCTTGCTTGTTGATCTTTTCTCAAAATTTCAGCGTTTAGGACATCAATTTACCATCAATTTCCTTCTCTTTCTCTATTTTCTTCATATACTCCATTTTCTCTCTCTACACAAATTCACATTCCACAAGAATTTTTCAACAATTCATGTACCAAATCATAAATTATAGCAATTTCAAACAATTATTTGGCTAAAAATTCACTTAACCACCATGAATTTCCTTTTTTCCCAATTAATTAAAACCCTAGATCCAAAATTACATCATTTCTACCTTAAATTTCGCACTATAAACCAATAATTAAGAGTAAGAAGAAGCTTACCCAACCAAAGAGAGAGAAAGTGAGAGTAATAGAAGAGGGAGATTGGGTGGAGGAGGAGCCAAACAGAGCTACTGCCATGTAAATAAGAAGAAAAAGAAGAAGGAGAAGAAGAAGGAGGAGGAGGAGGCGACAGTGGCGTGGACGGCGAGTGGCTGGCCGGACCAAGAAGAAGGGGAAAGGAAATGGGAGGGGCGTTAGGCTCTTTGGGACCAAGAAAAAGAAACTAATTGGTTCCTTAAGAATTAAGAGAAAGGAAATGGCCAAAACGGCGTAGTTTTGGCCAAATGACCCTTTTAGTCCTCCAACTTTGCTCTATTTTCAATTTAACCCCTGAACTTTTTATTTTATACAATAACACCCAAAATTCAATTATAATTCCACCCAAAATTATTTTATATTTATAATATTATCAATTCTATATATGATTCGGGTTAATTTAAAAATCGGGGCGTTACAATTCCTTCCCTCTAAAAATAAAATTTCGTCCTCGAAATTTACCTATGTAAAACAACTCTGGATAATTCTTTCTCATTGTATCTTCTGGTTTTCATGTTGCTTCTTCTACCTTGTGATTCCTCCATAGGACTTTTATTAATGGCACCGACTTATTTCTTAGCTGCTTGATTTCTCTTGCTAGGATTTGCACTGGTTTTTCTTCATAAGTCAAATCTGACTAAACTTCAATATCTTTCAATGACACGATATATGATGGATCAGATCGGTATCTTCTTAACATCGATATGTGGAAGACAATATGAATTCTTTCCAACTCTCATGGTAAATCTAGCCTATAGGCTACTAGTCCCACTCGTTCAATGATTTCAAAAGGACCAATAAACCATAGAGCTAATTTATCCTTTTTACCAAATCGAAGTACCTTTTTCCATGGAGAAACCTTTAAGAAGACTTTATCACCAATTGCATATTCAATGTCTCTCCTCTTCAAATCTGCATATGATTTTTGACGATCGGAGGCAGCTTTTAATCTTTCTTTAATGATCTGCACTTTATCCACTGTTTCCTTTATGAGATCCGGACCTACAAGTTTGCTTTCACTAAGTTTTGTCCAGCATAAAGGTGTCCTACATTTCCTGCCATAAAGTGCTTCATAGGGTGCCATCTGTATACTAGCTTGATAGTTGTTGTTATATGCGAATTCGATCAATGGAAGGTGCCTATCCCAACTTCCTTCAAAATCAATAATGGAACTTCTCAGCATATCTTCTAATACTTGAATTACCCTTTTAGATTGACCGTCTGTTTGAGGATGAAAGGCTATACTATATTTGCATGTGGTACCCAAGGCCTCCTGAAGCTTCTTTCAAAATTTTGAAGTAAATTTTGGATCCCGATCAGATATAATAGAGGATAGAATACCGTGTAACCGTACTATCTCATTGATATACAATTCAGCTAACCCTAAAAGTTGATAGTCAGTTCGAACAGGTAGAAAATGAGCCGACTTAGTCAATTTAACCATAATTACCTAGATAGCATTATACCGTTTTCTAGTTTGCGGCAGCCTAACTACAAAATCCATCGTAATTTGATCCCATTTCCACTCTGGTATTGCTATAGGTTGAAGCAACCCCACTAGGACTTGATGTTCTACCTTAATCTGTTGACATGTTAGACATTTAAAGACATATTCTGCAATATCTCTCTTCATACCTGGCCACTAATAATGTGTCTTTAGGTCTTGATACATCTTTGTGCTCCCTGGATGCATAGCATACGAGCTGTTATGAGCTTCCTTCATTATGTTTTGCTTCAATTCCTCCATATTAGGGACGTAAATTCTGTCTTTGAAGTACAAACAACCATCATCTTTGATTACATATTCATTGTCCTTCCTTTCTTAGATCTGTGCAACAATGGAGGTTAACTTTTCATCTCGTGCTTGAATCTCTTTAATCTGCTGCCCCAAAGTAGGTCTTGGTCTTAATTCAGCCATTATAGCACCATTATTAACTATAGATAATTCGACTTTCATTGCTCTTAAAGCTGAGGAGAAACATTTAAGATTATTATCCACACTTACTTTACTGAAAAAAATACATTTAATAACTTAATTCAATCATTTAAGTCGTACCTGACAATGATTTTCTACTGAGGGCATCTGCTACCACATTAGCTTTGCCTGGACTGTAATCAATGATGCAATCATAATCTTTTATCAACTCCATCCACCTGCTTTGCCTTAGATTCAATTCTTTCTGGATAGGCAAGTACTTAAGACTTTTATGATCTGTGTAGATGTAGCATTTTTCTCCATATAAATAATGCCTCTAAATCTTCAAGAAAAAGACTATGACTGCTAACTCAAGATCATGGATCGGGTAATTCCTTTCATGGGGCTTGAGTTGCCTAGATGTATAAGCAATTACCTTCCCCTCTTGCATAAGTACACAGCCAAGTCCATTATATGAGGCATTACTATAAATCACAAAGTCTTTATCGGGCTTCGGCTGAGTAAAAACAGGCGGTTCATTCAATATAGCTTTTAACTTCTCAAAACTTTCCTTACATCTGACATCCCACATAAACTTCACATCCTTTTAAAGCAGCTTGATCATAGGCGCTGCAATAATGAAAAATCCTTGTACAAATCTTCTATAGTATCCAGTCAACCCTAAGAAACTTCTGACTTCTGTAACGTTCTTAGGTGATTTCCATTTTAGGATTGTTTTTATCTTCTTGGGATCAACTCTAATCCCATCTGCTGATATGACATGACCAAAGAAGGAAACTTTATCAAGCTAGAATTCACATTTGCTAAATTTAGCATAAAGTTGCTTCTCCCTTAAAGTCTGCAAGACAATTCTCAAATGCTCATTATGCTCTGCCCGATCCTTTGAATAAATTAAGATATCATCAATGAAGACAACAACAAACTGATCTAAATAAGGATGGAAGATGCAATTCATAAGGTTTATAAATGTTGCTGGGACATTTGTGAGCCCAAAAGGCATCACTAAAAATTCATAATGCCCATATCGAGTTCGAAAAGCTGTTTTAGGTACATCTGCTTCTCTTACCCCCAGCTGATAACATCCCGACTTCAAATCAATTTTGGAGAAAACACATGCCCCTGAAAACTTATCAAACAAGTTACGTCTATTCTAGGCAATGGATATTTATTTTTCATCGTCACCTTGTTTAATTGCCTGTAGTCTATGCAGAGCCTGAGAGATCCATCCTTCTTTTTTACAAACAATACCGATGCACCCTAAGGAGACACACTAGAACGTATAAAACCCTTTTCAAGAAGTTCTTGCAACTGAATCTTTAATTCTTTGAGTTCTGTAGGCGCCATTCGATATGGTGCAATCGAGATTGGTACAGTACCAGGCAGTAAATCAATGAAAAATTTCACTTCTCTTTCTGGAGGTAACCTTGGTAACTCATCAAGAAAAACATCCTGAAATTCACACACGGACTGTATATCTTGAATTTTAAGTTTGTCTTTCTTAACTTCAAGCACACAGGCTAAATAAGCTGTACACCCCTTTCTAACAAGCCTTTTTGCTGCTGTGGCTTATATAACATTAGAAAAAAGGTTTGATTTCTCACCCACAACTGTAATCTCAACATTATTAGGTGTTTCAAGAGTTATTCTCTTCAAATGACAATCTACTATCGCATGATGCCTAAATAGCCAATCCATACCAAGAATTACATCATATTCCCGAAAAGGTAACCCAATCAAATCCCCCAAAAATTCATAACCTTGAATTTTAATTGGATAGTTCTAGTAAACTTTATTTACCATAATGCTATAACCCAAAGGATTAGTTACCAAAATTTCATGATCAAGAGAATCAACGTGCAATCTTTTATCATTAGGCAGAAGAATACATATATATGAATGTGTGGATCCTGGAACAATCAAAGCATGAACAGACATATCAAAAATAGAAAAAGTACCAGCAATCACATTAGAAGCATCCACATCATCCTGAGCCCATATGGCATAAGCATGTACTAATGTGTGGGTGTCAGGTCTCTCAACTAATTCTGACTGGGTTCTCTGACCACCAGAACTATAACCAGGTCCTCTGCCCCTACCTCTTCCTCGAAAAGTGCCTTGAGCCGACCGTTCTGGCTGATTAGTTGCTAATAGCTGCTTGCCTGGGCAATCTTCTAATAGTGCTCCATAGATCCACATCTTAAACAAGCTCCCATCTTTTTTCAACACTGGCCTTTATGACTTTTTCCATAATGCTCACATGGAGGGATCTCTCCTCTGCCTGACCCTCCTACAGTGCTGGCCATGAAAGAGACTAGCTGGCCTAACCTAGAGGTCGATCTTTGACCTTGCCTTAACTGACAAAAGGGCGTCTGAGATGGTGCTTGAGTCTGGGATCCTGCCCCTTTCTGCTTTTTATTTGTTGTAGAAGATGAACCAGCTTGACCCTGACCTCTCTTCTATTGGCCTCTGTTCCTCCATTTCTGTTCCTCTAAATTAGCCTTTTCAATTCTTAAGGTTGCATTCACTAGGTCACCATAAACTCTGATGGGTGATATTACTAGCAAATTCTTAATCTCATGATGGAGACCTGCCTCAAATCTCTGACATTTGTCAGCACAGTAGGGATAAATCGCTTTGCATAGGCACTTAATCTATCAAATTCTTTCTCATACTCTGCCACTGATCTGGATCTCTGCTTCAGATGGAGGAAGGCATCTCTCATTTTTTCAATGTAGGCATTCCCACATATTTATCTCTGAACTGAGTCATAAAATACTCCCAATTAAGATCCTCCGGTGACACGAATCTTTTTATGGATTCCTACCACTGATATGCTGACCCTTGCATTAACCCATCTACACAATCTAATCTCTCTTCCGGTGTAAGATGCAAAAGGTCAAAAATTCTCTTAATTTTCATTAGCCAAAACTCAGTATTCGGAGCAATGACTGATGACTCTCCCTTGAATTCCTCTGCTTCCAATTTCTTTGTATTTTCTAGTATAAGCCTTTGTGAAGGTAGGGGAGGCTGAGGCTGTGGCTGAGCAGGTGGTTCAGCAGCTAATTGTTGTTTCATAAGCTCCATCATTGTTGCAAAAAAATTCATCGGATTTGGCATTTGTTGAACTGCAGGTGGTCGTACCAGCTAAGCTGGTTGCTGCTCTTCGCCCCTGTCTGCATCACTAGCCGGCGCGTGGCTTTCTATTTTCTCAATGCTTCCCCTTGAACTAGATTGCATTCTTTGATCTATAGTAATAATAACGATAATTTTCACATCAGAATCACAACACATTCACATATATCTTTCTCTTAGCATACATCCCAATTCTTTTCCCTTTCTCCTTTTAACCACTGGTCCAAAATCGCCTAAATCGCACTCTGATACCACTAAATATAACACCCTATACCCAGTCAGTTAGAAGATCCGAATATCGGATGCCATAATTAGGTTTAGGCTATTCTAGTTCAATAAAATAAACCTTAACTAAAATACTATTCATTTTGTAAACATTTCGGCAGAATATCCCTTGAAATTCAAGATAACACTCCTGAACAATCATCCAAACATTTCTATTTGATCTCTTCCTACCATCCATTCCCTAATCAAACTCCAGTTCACAATTAATGCCCTTTATCCCATAATTGATAAGCCAAAAAAAATAAACCATTCATAATACTAAATTTACAATATTCTCCTTCTAGCTTTACAATACTAATTGTCCATAACTATTTACATCATATTACATGCCCAAAAGTTAACAACATGCCAAAATATACTAAAATAACCATAAAAAGCTATAGTGTATCCACCTTAAAATTTCTTCTTTGTTGCGATCCAAATTTTGATGAAGATTCGCTTACAGCTTTTCTTCAAAAACTTCTTTAACCCATGCACGGAAAGAAACCACGCGCTAAGCATAACGCTTAGTGGTGTTCAAGTAATTCTATTTTTTCAAAATATATATTAAATTAAGTAAAGCATATACACATTTAAATTTATAAAACAATGCACATTTTCACTTATCGAGCATATACAAATGATAAGAAAAATCTATAAAGGCAATTTAAGCAAGTGTATGAATATGGTTATTATTTACTAATTAAACCAAATGTCTGGCTAAGTCTACCATCTGAATTTGCCCCAAGTAAATCCAGCAGAATCGCATCGAGCCAGATAAACAGAATGTAATCGGGGGATCGAGTTATCGAAACCATCCAATCCCCTTTTAACATTTTTCTCATTCAACATACGCAATTTTTTCTTATTAAATATATGCATTTCTATACACACACACACACACACACACACACACACACACACACACACACATATATATATATATATATATATATATATATATATATATATATATATATATATATATATATATATATATATATATATATATATATATATATATATATATATATATATATATATATATATATATATATATATATATATATATATGCAGTTGTAGATTCAACTCTCGGAGCCATCCAATCCACAACTCAATTAAATTACATACACCGGATTCAGCTCTCGGAGCCATCCGATCCGGTGTTACATATCAAGGCGCCGCATTACAATTTTCCTAATTAGCATGCAAATTTTATCCAATTTTTCCAATTCTTATCTGGGTTTACTAAGGGCAAATGAGAAATTTCCATTAAACATTTAATCATGCTTTTAAGTAACTTCCAAAACAAATATATTTTACTTATTTTTAATCAAATAATTTAACCTGCAAATTTCACTTTTCCTTGCCTTTGATAGCATTTTAAGTTAACAACTCATTATTCATCAAGGATTAGAAACCCAAATAACTTTATTTCATCAACCACAATTCAAGCAAAATATTCTCTAATTATATTGCTATTTCAAGCCATACTCAATTTGTATTAATTATAAAACATAATTACTAGTCTTTGGATTTAAAACTAATATATATATATATATATATATATACATCTTTGTCAAATTTTAAACCCAATATTTGTAACTTGAATCATAGTAAAATCAACTAGCATTCATAATCTCCACATACCTAAGCATACTCAAAGTACATTATTAGTTCTCAAACATCTCAATTAATTATAAACATAGCAATCATTTAATTCCTAACTTAATTTGCATAACTCTACTCATACAAAATCAACAAAAACATTAAAAATTCTAACATACATAATGCATAATTAAAAGGAAAAATAAATTTGCTTGAACACTTACTTGCTTGTTGATCTCTTCTCAAAATTTCAGCCTTTAGGACATCAATTCACCATCAATTTCCTTCTCTTTCTCTATTTTCTTCATCTACTCCATTTCCTCTCTCTACACAAATTCACATTCCACAAGAATTTTTCAACAATTCATGTACCAAATCATAAATTATATCAATTTCAAATAATTATTTGGCTAAAAATTCACTTAACCACCATGAATTTCCTTTTTTCCCAATTAATTAAAACCCTAGATCTAAAATTACATCATCTCTACCTCAAATTTCTCACTATAAACCAATAATTAAGAGTAAGAAGAAGCTTATCCAACCAAAGAGAGAGAGAGCAACAGAAGAGGGAGATTGGGTGGAGGAGGAGCCAAACAAAGCTGTTGCCACATAAAGAAAAAGAAAAAGAAGAAGGAGAAGAAAAAAAAGAAGGAAGAGGTAGAGGCGGCGATGGCATGGATGGCGAGTGGCTGGTCGGACCGAGAAGAAAGGGAAGGGAAGTGGGAGGGGCGTCGGGCTCTTTGGGACCAAGCAAAAGGAACCAACTGGTTCCTTAAGAATTAAGAGAAGGAAAATGGCCAAAATGGCATAGTTTTGGCCAAATGCCCCTTTTAGTCCTCTAACTTTGCTTTATTTACAATTTAACCCTAGAACTTTTTATTTTATGCAATAACACCCAAAATTCAATTATAATTCCACCCAAAATTATTTTATATTTATAATATTGTCAATTCCATATATGATTCGGGTTAATTTAAAAATCGGGGTGTTATAAGTCTAGTTCACGTCAGAAGCGTGGTAGACCTATTGATGCAAGAGATATTATTCCTCGAAAGAAAAGAGAAATAAAAAATCATTCAACTGATCCTCCTGAAGAGTCCAGAAATAACTCAAATACACAACTATATATTTCTAGAGAAGCGACCCCAGAAGTGATTCGTGTACCAACAAATTATGAGATCTCACTGAAAACTGAAAATATGTTAGAAAGAGATGAAATTGTTATTAATAATGTATTTGCATATGCAATTGCTTCTGAAATAGCAAATGATAATAAGCCTAAGCCTAAAACTATAAAAGAATGTCAACAAAAAATTGATTGGCCAAAATGGAAAGAGGCAATTCAGGCTAAGCTAGATTCTTTAGCTAAACGCAAAATATTTGAACTAGTAGTCTTGACACCAAAAGATGTCAAACCAGTTGGATATAAATAGGTCTTTGTACGTAAGAAAAATGAACTAAATGAAGTTGTAAGATACAAGGCTAGACTTGTGGCTTAAGGTTTCTCATAAAGACCAGGCATAGATTATAAAGAGATGTACTCGCCAGTTATGGATGCAATTACGTTTAGATTTTTTATTAGCTTAGCAGTCTCTGAAGGACTTAACATACATCTAATAGATGTAGTTATAATTTACTTATATGGGTCATTAGATAATGATATTTATATGAAAATCCCTGAAGGATTCAAGATGCCTAAAGCATATAATCCAAAGTCTTGACAAATGTATTCTATTAAACTTCAAAGATCTTTGTATGGCTTAAACAATCTGGACGCATGTGGTACAATCATCTAAGTAAATACTTAGTGAAGAATGGATATGAAAATAGTTCTATTTGCCCATGTGTTTTCATTAAAAAAATAAATTATGAATTTGTTATAGTTGTAGTTTATGTTGATAATTTGAACATAGTAGAGACTCCTAAAAAAATCTCTGATACTGCAAATTATTTGAATAAAGAATTTGAAATGAAAGATCTTAGAAGGATAAAATTTTATCTTGGATTTCAAGTTGAATATCTATCAAATGGGATTCTTTTACATCAATTATCTTATATAGAGAAAATTTTGAAGCAATTTTATATGGATAAATCTTATCCATTGAGTACTCCAATGATTATTTGTACTCTAGATGTGAAAAAGGATCCTTTTCGCCCACGAGAAGATGATGAAGAAATTCTTGGTCCTGAAGTACTATATCTCAGTGCAACAGGAGCACTTTTATATCTTGCAAATAGCACTAAACCATATATAGTTTTTTTTTTGCAGTTAATCTATTTGTAAGATTTAGCTTTGGTCCTACTCGAAGGCATTGGAATGGGGTGAAACATATCCTATGTTATCTTCGTGGCACTTCTAACATGGGTTTATTTTTTTCAAAGGAATCAAAGTAAAAAATAATAGGATATGTTGATGTTGGGTATCTTTCTAATCCTCATAAAGCTCGATCATAAATTGATTATGTCTTCACATGTGGTGATACTGCTATTTCATGGAGATCTATAAAACAGACTATCATTGTTACTTCATCAAGCCATTCAGAAATTTTAGCTATTCATGAAGCAAACCGAAAATGTGTATAGTTAAGAACCATGATTCAGCATATTAAAGGAGCATGTGGATTAATGATGGAGAACAAACCAACAATATTGTACGAGAATAATGCAACTTGTATTATGCAAATCAAAGGTAGCTACATAAAAGGTGATAGAACCAAACATATTTCACTAAAATTTTTCTATGCTCATGAACTCATGAAGAATGGTCAAATTGATATTTGTAAAATTTGCTTAAGTGATAACCCAGCCGATCTTTTCACGAAAGCTCTATTGACTTCGATTTTCAAAAGGCATGTACGAAGTATCAGAATGCTTAAGTTTAAAGAAATGTTATAATTGTTATATTTTTTAGGGGAAGTGAATTGCCTATGAATATAATACTCTTTTTCCTTCGCTAAGTTTTTATCCTACTGGATATTTTTTAGCAAGGTTTTAACGAGATATATTCATAGTATATAGTAATCCAATATAAAGTATTGTAATAATTATGAAGTGTGTGGATGACTATCAAACTCATCACTCTTCATATTCTAGTAAAATTCTACTACTTTTATATTGTACTTATAAATATTTCATTGTAATTATTTAGTATTTACAATAAATAAGAAAAATTTCTTTATTAATACTATATTTATTTTTACTTTAATTAATTTTATAATAATTAAATGTTATTTTAAATAGCCCGAGCAGAGATTATTGTACATCATATGTTGGAAAGCGATCCAAGCATTCGAAAGTTTATGATATGTTGCAGAATGAATTGTCTTATATATATATATATATATATATATATATATATATATATATATATATATATATATATATATATATATATATATATATATATATATATATATATATTCTGAAACATATGAGTGAATTTTTCTTTCCTGCGTTGACTCACTTTCAATGAAAAATACTTGTTGCCAATAGAACCGGCTAATCTTTTGGTACACTTCACTTACAATCCGCTCCGGTAATGTATTATGTAATTATTTGCCCTTGTACTTTTTCATTTGGAACTTATTTGTTCTTTAACCTTTTTTTGTTTTTCAAATTTACTTAAATCGTTTTAAAACATTATTATTAACTTGCCCTTTTTTTCGATATTTATATGAACACTAATGTGGCGCATACGTGAATAAAGTGTCAGTTCATATCAGTGTTCATATCATCAATGGATTACACTCTATGCTAATTACAATGTTTAAATGTATTATTTTCGTATTTTGTTCTTAACATCTTTTTTGAAAATAGTTATTTTGCTCTTAATATTTTTTCATAAATAGCTATTATATCCTGTAATTTTTTTTTCACATTTACACAAAATTTTCAAGAAAATTCTTATATTTAATCCACACTTTATTTTCTATTATATTTTAAATTTTTATATTTTAAAAATAATTATAAAGAAATATTTAATAACAAAATTTTTTTAATAAGCATTGAGAATATATGTGATGCCCCTTGTTCAACTAAATCCCTAATATAATATGGTCATTAATTATCTTTAATATTATTTAACTTAAATTCTCTCAACTTCCTAGACCATAATATCCTTGTTTTTAATATTACTAATTACCATTCAATTAAGTAAAATTTTTGGCAGCATGACGGTTTATAATCTTATTAAAAAAAAATTATAGGATATAATACGCCAGATTGCTTGCCATATTTTCAGAATTAGTGAGGTGTAAGCTGTGGTGGATTGAGTATTGAAAAAACATCAATCGAGATGGTTCGTCAATCGAAATTAGAAAGACATAAGCCTTGAGCTGAAATTGATTATCCTTGAAAGGCATTTTTTAAAACATCGATCGGGATGATTCGTCAATCAGAATTAGAGACATCAGCCTTGGACTGAAATTGATTAGCCTTGAGAGGCATTTTTTAAAATATCGATCGGAATGGTTCGTCAATCGAAATTAGAGAGACATCAGCTTTGGGCTGGAATTGATTAGCTTTGAGAGGTATTTTTTGAAAAATAGACCGGGATGGTTCTTCAATCGGAATTAGAGAGACATTAGCCTTGGGCTAAAATTGATTAGCCTTGAGAGGCGTTTTTTGAAACATTGATCGGAATGGTTTGTCGATCGAAATTAAAGAGCCATCAGCCTTGGGCTGGAATTGATTCTACGAAATGCCTTTTATTTATCATAAATTTTATATTTTGCTTTCTAACTTGTTTAAGGAGATTTATTGATTTTTCTTCCCTAATGACCCTTTGGACTTCAGCCAATACGTCTTTTCTTTCCTCAGGGGACTCAACGACTAATGAGTTAAGAGCCCTAGCTTTTCTAATTGTTCTCCTTGTATCTGTTGTAGGAATTGATTTGTAAACAACAATATTTTGAGGAGGAGGTGGAGTTACCTGATGAGGTTGTTGTCTGCCTCGCATTTTCCTGGCACACACTTTTAAGAGGTGTAAGTGCGGTTGATGGGCTTTTGACTATGTGTGCCAACCGACTCATCCCCTATTCTTGTCTCATCCGGGCCAACCTTATGATCGGTTAGTTATCCAATGGTAATTTGTCAAGCGTCTTTTCATTTCCCTGTCTTGATGGCAGATGCTTCATTTCTCGCATTTTGACGGTTGATTTTTCCTTTTGACGCTTCGGTTTTTGAATGTGCATTAATGAGCTCCTAACGCTAACGTCCTCTTTAATGCCTTATAAGCAAATTTGGAGTTGCCTATAAAAAGGGTTTCCTTCCATTTTTTCCATACTATCTCCTTCTGTTTCTTCTCATAACTCTGCTTACTCATGTCTATTGTTTCTTGGCTTTTGAGTTTGACTATGAGTCCTCCCGACTTTCTACGTGTTATCGCCAAATTCGTCATTTTAGGAAGATGAATGAAGAAAAGACCACTTGTCTTGTCTGGATGTAGCTTGTGCTAGCAAGTCATGCGATTTGCTGCTCCAACGGCTTTTCTCTCCTGGCACAGGGCTTTCACCTGATCATGATTGTTGATACATATCTGTACTTTCCTCTCCATTTATCCTGGTGTTGCTCTGTTGTTAGGGAACTGCTATAAGAGGTGGTCTTGTTGTAGAGGCAGTGGTTGAGGCGGCGGCGAGACTCTTTTCCTCCTTTCTCCCTATTGTCTTTCTTTTTCATTTCTTCTCTAAGCCCCCTAAATGTCCGATCAAAGTTTTGGTCAACTCTAAATAAATCCGTGAATTTTTCTTTTATTTGTTTATTTGGAGGCTTATTTGACATCAATTTCTTCTCAAATTATACCGTTTGACTCCATTTAACATATACTTTCATATTCTTATCTTAAGTCACACTGCTCACTGGGTCCCTTACTTCGGTTTTTCAGGCTCGAGCATACTTACCCCTTTACTCTCTCTATTTGATTTACTTATCTTATTTAACTCCGATTTCCTTGAAATTTGACCTAGGGTAATTTTTCATGCTCTACATCATACTATGCATGATATATATATATAAAATAATATCATGATCATACGTGTTATCGCCAAATTCGTCATTTTAGGAAGATGAATGAAGAAAAGACCACTTGTCTTGTCTGGATGTAGCTTGTGCTAGCAAGTCATGCGATTTGCTGCTCCAACGGCTTTTCTCTCCTGGCACAGGGCTTTCACCTGATCATGATTGTTGATACATATCTGTACTTTCCTCTCCATTTATCCTGGTGTTGCTCTGTTGTTAGGAAACTGCTATAAGAGGTGGTCTTGTTGTAGAGGCAGTGGTCGAGGCGGCGGCGAGACTTTTTTCCTCCTTTCTCCCTATTGTCTTTCTTTTTCATTTCTTCTCTAAGCCCCCTAAATGTCCGATCAAAGTTTTGGTCAACTCTAAATAAATCCGTGAATTTTTCTTTTATTTGTTTATTTGGAGGCTTATTTGACATCAATTTCTTCTCAAATTATACCGTTTGACTCCATTTAACATATACTTTCATATTCTTATCTTAAGTCACACTGCTCACTGGGTCCCTTACTTCAGTTTTTCAGGCTCGAGCATACTTACCCCTTTACTCTCTCTATTTGATTTACTTATCTTATTCAACTCCGATTTCCTTGAAATTTGACCTAGGGTAATTTTTCATGCTCTACATCATACTATGCATGATATATATATATATATAAAATAATGAATTGTAGTATACAACTTCTATTTAACTTTATAATTAGTAAATAATAATTATAATAAAAAATCATCATTTTACTTTCTATAAATTTTTCAATTATAGAAAAAATGTATTAAAATTATAATTTTTTTTATTTTAGTAAAATTACTTTTAAAATATAGTACAATATAAAATATGGAATTAATATATGAAATTTTTTAAAAATTCAAGGAGGTGTGAAAAAAATTAAAATGTGCAAAACAACTTTAAAAATATATAGAATATAACATATAAATTACTTTTAAAATATTAAAATTTATAAATCACTTTCACAATACAATAGAAAATAAATTATGAATTAAATATTAGCTTGTCAATAGGGTCAATAAAAGATGTCATTTTCTTCAATATCACCATCAAAGTCTTCGTTTCCTCCCCTTCTCCTTTTCTTCCTCCGTCAATCACTCTTGTGCAAATAATATATCTTTGTAGGAAGGTTTCCGTTTGCTTCTTCCTTATTGCTGCAGTTTGTTTCATCGTAGGACTTTGGGGAGTTTGTGGCACTTTGGTTTTCAAGAAATCTCGGAGGAGATTAATTTCATCCGTTTACTACAATTATTTGCTTATAATGGAAAAATCACACAGAAATGCACTAACTTATCCATTTAATGGGTTAAGTTTGTTTGTTTTATTTATTAATAATATTTTCTGTTTATTAATAATCGATGAAGTTTGTGTCTATTGATTGGATTACCTTATAATCCACGCTGATTTCTTTTAATTATGATAACGAGTTATGACGCTAATGGTCTGTTTATTATATGTTGTGATATGTGATTTATTTAAGTTATTTATGATTTTATATGAAACTATTAATTCGGATCATGGCGTAACTTAATCCATTCTGTCACGACTTAATCTGACAGAGTTTATATGTTCTAAGATATGCCAATTTGAAAAGCATTATAAGGTTTATTATTTATTATTTATTGCAGAATAATTGTGATACTTTTCCAACGTTGACTTACTTTTCATGGAAAAGAATATTTGCTGCCGGGAAGACCTGGAATAAACAGGTCAACTTAAAAAATGGAAAAACAGTCATGTACTATACAACTCATCTTGTGCCCCATTTTTCTTTTCTTGGTACGTAATTGAACAGTTGGATTCAATCTAAATTTACATTTTAATTTTTAAAATTAGGGTTAATAAATTTTGATTTAAGCATCTGGTTAACTAACCGTTAACCGGATTGATATATATGCATTATATATATATATATATATATATATATATATATATATATATATATATATATATATATATATATATATATATATATATATATATATATATATATATATATATTCTGGATAATTTTAAACATAAATAATTGATAAATTAATGTTTATATAATTTTATTTCAATGTATTGATATTAAATCTGAACGGCTTGTATTTTGCATTTAAAATTTAAAAAACTTATATTTTAATTTAATAGATAGAAATTTTTCATGTAAAGTTTTAAAAAATAAAAATTCTATATATTTATTTTCTTAAGTGTTAATCTATAATTAATGGTAAATCCATCGACATTTTTTTAAAAAGGATAGGATTTGAAAAATAAACTATAAACTTGCTAAACACTCGATGCCCACCCCATCCAATTCCCATATTTTCTTCAATACCACCATCAAGATGATCCCTTTTTTCTTGTCTTCCTTCACAAAACTTCGATTAAAATAATTAAACTAGTTATACACTGTTTTTCAATATTATAAAAGATCATAGTGCTGAACTGCTGATCAAAGTGACTTATGCCGGGTCAAGTAAGAAGTCCTCTGACAAAAATTGTAAGTCATTTACTGCCAGTAAAGAAATTGGATTTCTTTCTTTTGCTAGTTTGTAGTTAAGTTGCTAGTTATTTATACCATATAACAGTCCTTTAACACCCCAGAAAATGGGGGTTCGGAGTATTGCTTGCATTGAGTTTCTTTCTGTCATACTTTTCTCAGGATTTCTCTACCTCTGGACCATCAATTTTGGTTATTGTCAGAGTGAAGATCTGAATGTTATTTGCCAGAAAACCCAGAGAGATGCTCTTATCAAGTTCAAAAATGGTCTCACAGATCCTTCAGGCCGATTTTCATCTTGGGTCGGAGAAGACTGCTGTAAGTGGAGAGGAGTTAGTTGCAATAATCGAAGTGGACATGTTCTCATGCTCAAACTTGGCAACTCATTTTCTGATGAAAATGGACTATTTACTGCGTTGAGTGGTAAGATTAATCCTTCTCTGCTTGGTTTGGAAGATCTGTCTCACTTAGATTTGAGCATGAATAATTTTGAAGGAGCTGATATTCCTGACTTCATCGGTGCACTAAAGAAATTGACGTATCTCAATCTCTCTGGTGCTTCTTTCGGCGGACTTATTCCTCCAAGTTTAGGAAACCTGACAAAATTGCAGTTCCTTGATCTCAATTGCCAGTTCAAGGAACCGAGTGAGAGCGATCTGCTGTGGCTTTCCAATCTTTCTTCATTGAAATTCCTTGATCTCGGAGGTGTCAATCTTATTAAGGCGTCTGCTTATTGGTATCGAGTCGTTAACAAGCTACCTTCTCTTGTAGCTTTGTACTTAGATCGGTGTGGGCTTTCCAATCTCCCTCTCAGTTTTCCATTTGTAAATTTTACAACCCTTTCGCTGCTTGATCTCTCTGACAATGGTTTCAGTTCCACAATACCGCTTTGGTTGTTCAACCTGAGTAGTCTTGGATACCTTAATCGCGCCTCCAACAATCTCCAAGGCGAAATTTCAGATTCATTTGTCAAATTAAACTCCCTCAAGCATCTTGATTTGTCTCAAAATTCACTCATCGGAGGCCAACTAAGCAGGAATTTTGGAAAGCTATATAGTTTGCAGACACTCGAGCTTTCAGCCAACACAATCAGCAGCGAGATTACAGATTTTATTGATAGTTTATCAGAGAGCAACAACAGCAGCTTGGAGACTTTAGATCTTGGATACAACAACTTGACCGGAAACTTGCCTATTTCATTGGGATATCTCAAGAACCTAAGATATCTCTATCTATGGTGTAACTCTTTCCGAGGCTTAATTCCTCCATCCATCGGAAACTTAACAAACTTGGAGGGATTTCTCTTGTCAGAAAATGAAATGATAGGAAGTTTTCCTGAGAGTCTGGGACATCTCTCATCTCTAGTTGCAATGGATCTGTCAGAAAACTTGTGGCAAGGCATTGTCACTGAAGCTAGCTTTGCCAATCTTTCAAGCCTGAAGGAGATAGCAATATATAACTACTCCCCAAATATTTCCTTGGCTTTCAACTTCAGTTCTTATTGGATTCCTCCATTTAAACTCACGTTCCTCAGAATTAGATCATGCCAACTTGGTCCGAAATTTCCTTCCTGGCTTAGAAATCAAAATGAGCTGACCACTTTGGTACTCAACAATGCAGGAATTTCAGATGCCATGCCTAACTGGTTTTGGCAGCTGCGTTTGCAGGTAGATGAACTCGACATTGGCTCCAATGGATTAACTGGAAGGATACCCAACTTTTCAGGCTTCAAATCAGCAACTGTAGTTGATTTGAGTTCAAACAACTTTGAGGGTCCTCTTCCACTCTGGTCATCTGCTATGCAGAAGTTGTATCTGAATGATAATAAGTTTTCCGGGCCGGTTCCTGATAATATCGGAGAGGTAATGCCTTTCCTGATGGATTTGGATATCTCCTTCAACTCTCTAAATGGTAGCATTCCTTTGTCAATTGGTAATCTTAATATTTTGACAACCTTGGTCATCTCAAATAATGACTTATCAGGTGAAATTCCCGTTGTTTGGAATAATATGCCTTTCTTGTGCATTCTTGACATGTCCAACAATATTCTTTCAGGAACAATACCTGAGTCGATAGGTTCTCATAGGAGTTTGAAATTCTTGACTCTGAGTGGCAATAATCTTTCAGGCCAGCTCCCTCCGTCCATGAAAAATTACTCTCTCCTAGATAGTCTTGATTTGAGTGACAATTCATTTTCATATTCCTGCTTGGATAGGGGAAAGCATGGAATCGTTGTTGATTTTAAGCTTGCGGTCCAACTTCTTCACTGGCAACATTCCTTCAAAGATATGTTCTCTTCATAATCTGCACATATTAGACTTTGCACGTAATAATCTGTCAAGAAGCATTCCTCCATGTTTTGGGAACTTAACTGGCCTGAAAACTGAGCTGACAGACCTTGATACAGTGAAATATGAGGGTCGGTTACGAATAGTTGCAAAAGGAAGAGTTCTTGAATATTATAATACTCTTTATCTTGTCAACAACCTTGATTTGTCAGGAAATTATTTCTCAGGAGAGATTCCAACAGAGCTCACAAAGCTTGTCAAATTGTGGACGTTGAATTTGTCTATGAATCATTTGACAGGAAGAATACCGCTGCAGATTGGTAAGTTGGAAAAACTAGAAACTCTTGACCTGTCAAGGAACAAACTTTTCGGTCCGATCCCAGAAATCATGACCCTTTTAACATTCCTAAATCATTTGAATCTATCATACAACAACTTGTCAGGAAAAATCCCAACATCCAACCAGTTCCAAACTCTGAATGACCCATCAATTTATAATGGTAACCCTGGCCTTTGCGGCCAGCCATTGCCAAGGGAATGCCCTGATGATCCGCAAAAAATTCCATCTCCTGGTTTGGATGATGAAAACAATGATGAAGATGATGATTTGGAGAAGGTTTGGTTCTCCCTTATTGTTGCACTTGGTTTCACTGTAGGATTTTGGGGAGTTTGTGGCACTTTGATTTTCAAGAAATCTTGGAGACAAGCTTACTTTGGTTTCATAGACAAGTGTAAGGATAAATTCTTCAATTAGTATTTTCTTTTACATATGAAAAGTAGAGCAGTAAACCAGAAAATTGAGGACCGAATAAAATGAAAAGTCTGCAAAATTGCATCTATTTGCAGAATCAGTGTTTTCTGATAAACACATTATATACCGATAATTGTATTCCAAGTTTACAAGCTTCACCAGTTATATAATAAACTGATTATGGAAATCTTTGTTTTAATTATTAATAATATTTTCTGTTTATAGGATTATACATAGTTGATCATTGATATATTGTTTTTAATCAATCATGATACTTCGTTTTTTAATTTAATCTTTGGAGATACAGATAAACTGTGATGTATTATTTCTCTCTATATTTCATTCTTTATCTTTGGTCAATGGAGCGTTCGAAAAGTCTCCAATGGGAGCGTTGCTGTTAACATATTGGGAGGTGTCAAATTCCCTCTCTTTTCCTTCTATCTAAAATAAAATAAAATAAAATAGAGAGCATACTTTATTTTTTTAATTTCTACTGCAAATTTGAAAACTTTTACTTAATTAAAATATGGCGTCAATACTCTTAATAATAATTTTTAAAGGAAAAATAGCCTAATTTACCTCTAACGTTTTGTTAAAAGAATTGATTGATTTTGAAAATTTATTTCAAAGTCGATTTTTAAGTTTTGATATTGTGTATTAAATTATTTTTTTATATTAGGAGTATTCAAAATTGGTGTAACCCAATTAATCCAACCAATTCAATTTATTTAACCCATATTTTTTATAATTATAATGGATTATTATAACCCATATAATCTATTTTAATATTTTAAAAATATATATATGGGTTATGAGTTATTATAAACTTTATATTCTCATAATTTTTTAATTTTATATTTTTAATTTAAAAAAATTAAAATAAAAAGAAATTAAATTAAAATAAAATAAAAATATAAAATTAAACAGTTCAGCTAAAAAAAAGAAGTTAGATAATGTATTATTATTTCAGTAAACACAGTCCAAAAATGATAAAAAGCCTCCAAATCGTTGGATTTTTCAGACAGGTATTTTATCCATTCGCGCCGCTTTGTTCACCGCCGATTCCACTAATGCTGCCACCCGGTCTCCTCTCATTCCGGCCACCGGCCTTTCCCCTTATTACCTGCCGCGCTTCCCCCGGTGCACCTCCTCGGCCCACTCTTTCCCCACCCCCACAGTCAGCGCCGCTCGTCAACGCAACCACGGTTCCCTCACTAACTTGTGCTCTTCAGTGCCCTCACTTCCAAGCGTACGCTGCTTCCTCATCCCTAATCCATTTCCTTCCCTCACATCCAGTTCTCTTGGTTCTCTAGTTTCAAATGTGTCTTTTTTTTGTGGAAATTCAGGTGCTCTGGTTGCACACAAGAGCTCAATCTCCACCGTCCGATTGTCGTCGACGAGGCTGCTGAGTTCTTTAAAAGCCTCGGAATATCTGATTTCACTTTTGATAGCTCAAGATTGGTACGACTCTTTAATTTTATTCAATTTTAAGATTCACCAGTTAATTTTCTCAAAAAAAAAAAAAGAAACGGTTTTGATTCTAATTTTCGCTGTACAGTGGGGATGGAGGTGCCGTGCAAAACTCGCCGTTCGCGGTTCGTCGATGAAGCCTCTGATTGGGCTCTACGAGGAAGGCACTCATAATATAGTAGACATTCCCCACTGTAAAGGTCCGGACTTTTTCTTTCCTTCTTTTTTATTTTTTATTTTTTTTTCTGTTGAATATGCAATAAATTAGTCTTTAATTGGTCTAAATGCCTGTGCTTAGGAATTTTCTCTTTCTCTTTTGCTTTGTGTATGTGCAGCTCACCATCCAAGTATTAATGTTGCTGTTGAATTACTGAGACAAGGTCTGTTTCCTTTTCTTTTTTTTTTTTTTTGTTTTGGGGGGGGGGGGGGGGGGGGGGGGGTTGGAAGAGGTTTGAATATGTGTAAATTTTGTTTCTTGCATCTACTATTACTGAAATATATGCTGTTTGCTTTGGACATTTGTAAGGTATTGCTGAATTGAATGTTGAGCCGTACAATGAAGATGAAAGGACTGGTGACTTACGATATGTTCAGGTTATTTATTCGCTTATCATCATCAAAATAAGATTAAGAATTAGTTGGTTAGTTAATTAGTTAGTAGTTGATTATCAACCATTTATAGTAGAATTGCTTGTTATTTTGTTTTGTCTTGTGTGATTATAGTGATATATTGTGCAGATGGCTGTGACGACTTACAACACTTCTCTTCCTGCACCAGAAAGATACAAAAATGGTAGTTTACTTAGCTTGGGAAATTATTTTTGTATTGTTATTAAGCTTTTTCTTTTTTCTTTTTCAAATAAAAACTGTATCTTTACTATATTTTCAAATCACTTGAATCTTTTGTTCCAGGTAAAGTACAAGTTGCTTTAGTCTGGAATTCAAGAAATGAGAACTCGTCAAATTCCGAAAAATTAAATGCCTTGGCTAACGTGAGCTTGCAACCTCTATGCCATTGCCCCGACTCTTTTCACTATTATTCCATTCCTTATATATATACACATACATACAGAAATATTGATTTTATATTATGGTTTGCAGTACTTGTGGAGAAATGGTGGGCGAAGGAGTAATTTGCATATTATTCACTCTGTATGGGCTAACTTTCAAACATCAGCTAACAATGTGAGTTAAATAATAAGAACACCAGCAGATGCTTAAATTGAAGCATGTTGTCTGTTTTTGCACTTTCAGATTTTAATAGAAAAGTAAAATAAATTTTGGATGCCAAAACAATATAATTAATTCAGTTTTACCCTTCATGAAAAACGGCTCTAGTCTTTGAAGATTCTCTGTTGAGTTGCTTTTATTTGGAACAAGATGTAACGTTGGAATTGAAATTTGCACTCGAATGGTGGTGTTTTCCTGTTAACCTCACTTCAATAAAACGTTCTTATGCGAAACTTAAGAGTATCAAACAATGATGCAGATTATTTTTGGGAATAGATGGAGACATCTGTTAGGAGATGGAGACTTCTGGGAACATGTTGGAGGCATTGACATATCCTTGGCTCCATCCAGTTTCGGGCAAGCAAATACACAAGTATAACAAACTTCTTACTGCACAAACTCTTCTACTTCTTTCTGTTTGGGTTTGCAATTTCCTACAGAGAATTTTCTTTTCAACAGCTATAGATATATGAACAAGAGCATTTTCATACTTTTTATCCATCTTGCACAACCACCATTGTCCATCTTTTGTTATGATTCACATGCCAGACCTCATTAGAATTTAGATTTTTGGAGTTTATTATGGATGGTCGATAAAATGCATTCCAGTTCTGGCGGTCAATAAAATTTATTCCAACTGTATTTCTTTTTTAGTTGTCATTTTCTTTTCAAGATTCAGTCAATCTATCGTGAAAAGTAAAATGACATTAAGTCCTTGGATTGAGTTTTTTCTTTTTTTTTAAATATTAAATGTGTTCTTATGATAGTAGGAAAGGAGTAAATAAATGAATTGAATTTTTTTTTGAGGCTTCATAAGCACTAATTAATTCCTATTTTTAGGCCTTTAATACCTTGCTGCAGAGGTTACAGAAGTATGTTCCTTATGGGGCATCTGTTGCTGATTTATATGCCGGAGCTGGTGTGATTGGGTTATCATTGGCTGCAACCAGAAAATGCAGGTAAATTTATATGCATATTCTAATTCTGGGAGAATCATTTTTGTATTGAAACAATTAAAATTTGATTGCAGTATTCGAATTGTTACTTTGCAGATCTGTTAAATGCATTGAGGTAAACAAAGAATCAAAACTGTCTTTTGAGAAGACAGTTGAACGACTTCCAAAATCATTGGATAGCAGTATCAGTTGGCATCATGCAGATACTTCAGTTGTTAGTATTTAACTTTAAAATTACAATATTATTTGCTGAAGCTTTTCTTTGGGATGTCATATATAACATACTCTTACAGTTTTTTCACTGTTCTTCTTTGGAAGATGAGGCAGATAGAACAAATAATATTGCTGCCAAGTAATTGAAGTCTAATTATATGATTTTTATCATATTGAATAGGAACCATTGTCTTGGCTCATGGGCTCAGAAGTAATTGTTGTTGATCCTCCTAGGAAAGGACTGGACTCTTCTCTTGTTGATGCGTTGCAAAATATATCATCATTGGAACACAAAGCCAAGTCATCTGGAAGGTGCGTATATCTAACATTTTTTTGAGGTCTAAATCCTCTGTCCGCATCAAGGCATTTGTTTTTGTTCTCTATTTTTGCTTATTGCTAACTACTTCTATTGTCAAATCAGTCCTCTCTCCAAGGTCAAAAATGAAAAAAGACCTTGGATTTTACGTGCAAGAGAAGCCTCTGTTGAAATCGGAAGCAAAGAGACATCAGAGGATCCAAAATCTCTGCCTCAAACACTTATTTATATAAGTTGTGGTTGGGAAAGCTTTAAAGAGGTACCACACTAGAAGGGCCTACTATGCCATGAAATTGATAATACCTTGCGTCAATCAAGGAGTATGTTTCAAGCTAATAATGCAACTATAATCTTACAGGATTGCAAGTCACTGTTGTCCCGCAAGGAATGGCATTTGGAAAAGGCTCATGGATTTAATTTCTTTCCTGGAACCCAGAGGTAATTGCTTCATTCACTTTTAGGATAAAGTAATTCTATTTTATTGTATTTTGATCATCTTAATGTATATAATTGAATCATCATGTCACTCCCTTTGGCGATTGTCATGGGTGCCTTAGAACAACTCGTTTGAGTTCTTGCTGTCTTTGATATATCTTGACAATTTGGAAAATTTTCAGGCCCTTGATAGCATTCGGCAGTCAAAGATACTTTGAATTCAATTTGGCTGGAATATCCCTTACTATTATCCCAAACTATTTTCTCTGATGGTTAATTCTAATATGGTCCTAGAGTAACTAAATATGCATTTCATCCATTTACCTTAACAAAGCAAATATATTATATGTGAACTGCTTGACGACATGTTGTATTGAAAATATCATTTTATATTTATTTCTTGATGATGTGTGATTGCTGATTAAAAGTTACTCTGGATATATTTTTGCAGCATTGAGATTCTGGCTGTATTCAAGAGGGGCAAAAAAGCACGCCCCAAGATCAAGAAGAAGAAATCAGGCAAGAAGAAAAAGCCCTCATAAGAATCAATTTCGTTTATTTAGCATGGACTTTCAATGATCCCCTTGAGGATTTTGGATAAATTGCACACAAGAAGACGGAGAAAAACCTGAAAGTGCAAAAATGTGCATCGCAAGCACATTTGAGATGTGGCGCAACAGAAACTTTAGCATATGCCATTCTGTTTGTATTCTCTGCTGTGGTGTGGAGGAAAAGGAGATACACATGGGGAGAAGGGGAGTTTACAAATGAACCGTATTATGTATAAATATTGTTTCTCGCCATTCTTCTGTGGTATTTGATTAAAAAAAAAATGGAAAACTCTCAAAAAATGGAATGGAAAAGGAAAATTTGTTGCTCCAAGAAAGCTGGTTTAATCAATATATTTGACTGATACTTTAGTTTGCCTTTTCTCTGCTCTTGGGTCTGGCCAAATGAGGAAAAGCACTCAAGATGTTGCATGCCCTTAAATCCTGCCTTGTCAAGATCCCAATCACTGGAGGTATCTTCAAAATGAAAGTACACAATTAGGTTAGGGTTATTTTTGCTTTTAGAGTCCTTCAAATCCCTAAGTTGTAAACTGAATAGACTGTTTTTCTTGTGAATTTAATTTGTTCAATGAATTTAAAGTCGTTAAAAAACTATAGCCAGAGTTTATATGACTGAAAGGAAAACAAAAATTCTCAAATGAATTGAAATTATTGCAAAATGCTTAACTAACATACCCCGGATGCTTGATATTTGGGAACAATGAGCAAGTTGCGGAGCCCTACTTGTCTGAAGAGCACCATGGCTTTTGCTACTGACATGCTCTCCACAACCGTATAAGGTGTAGTATTGGTGAGAGGATGCAGATCAACATACATTTCCATTTCAGCCCTTGTCACTGGTACCTCCTCAATCTTCAACTCCCTCTCAGCCAGGTCAACCCAGGTAAATTTCTCTCTTACTTCCCACTCTTCCGTTCTTCTTTTCTCTTGCAGGAACCACTTCTTCTTGATCACCTGAACAAGATGTGCTCTCAGGATAATCCCATGCAGTTCTGTTGCCCCAGTGGCCTGTCCCAGAGGAGGTACCACTCCATCATCTACAACAGGGAAACCATTGTGTGTGGTGTTCTTAAGAACATCCACAATCCGAGACACCTTTTCAACTCCACAAAGAGTAACAACTGGGGCTTTTGCATCAGCAAGCTCGCCTACTGTGAGATTTCTCATCCATGGCTCAGGATTTGCATCCAGGAAAGGCAGGCCTTTTAGGTGCAGTATAATTTCATAAATACTAGGATTGAAGCTGTCTCCAACTGTTTTGGATATCAGGAGAACTATCATTGTTATAGGAAGTAGTAAGAGGTTGTTGGTAAGTTCAAGGAATATTACACAGAGTGATACAGTCATTCTCATCGAGCCAGACATGAGCGAGGCTGCACCAAGCACCGCATAAAGCCCTTCATCAATGTTGGTGTAGGGACTCATGACAAGACCGAGCAAGCGGCCATAGGCTGAGCCCATAAGGATGATAGGGAGGAAGAGACCCGATGGCACAGCTATGCCAAACGTGAATAATCCTAGCAAGCAATAGAGTGCAAAGAAAATGAGGAGAGATGTAGGCTGGAATTCTTTTGGAGTGTGGGAGGAGAAGATGTTTCTAACAGCATCATCATTTGTGGTGAGAAGGAGAGTAGCAAGGTCATTATATTGGCCACTAGGACAGTTGAATTGTTTAAAGTTGCCTGTTTGATCATTAGTAGGGCACGCCTCTGTTGTGGAGGGATTACAGGGTTGGCATTTGGCAAGAAATGGGAGACCATATAAGCACACTGAGGTAAACAGTGAAACAGTTAGACTGAGAAGTAGCTTATGCATTCTTCCCTTCCTGCAAAGAAACAAGAGCTGCTATTAGCAGCAAAATCTAGCACAAAATCAATCTATATTATTGACTACCTATATAAAATTTTGAATTAGATTGGAAACTTGGGATGGTTGATCAATGTCACTGAAGCTCAAGTCGTTTAAATTTAGCTGGTAATAGTGTTACATTGCTTTTGACGGATTTAGTCTTTTTGCGCTTGGATTGCAACAATTCTAGATTGGTGTATTTATGCTTGACGGAATGCAGGCAAAAGAAAGGTTTGAACTTTGAACCCTTCATTAGGCTATGAATCCAATGCCTATACGTTCATTGATTTCGTGCAGGCAATGTATTAGTGAGCAAAAGTTGGATGAGGTTGCTTACTGGTTGATGAGATTGTAAAGTCTGAGGACCTTGTGAAGAAGATAATTGTAAAGGCTCCCTAAAACTCCCCCAATTATGCCGATTATGATCACTGGAAAGAGATCCATGGCATGGTAGCTGACAGTAACATTGCTCACATCAAACATGATCAATCCTCCTTGTCCAAATAGCCCACACTTCCCTGACTTGCAGAGTTCAATAAAAGCCCTGAGGACCACCACAACTACTGCTGTGCTGAAGAAAGTTCTCCAAAGGAGAGCACTCCTCCACCATGTAGCTACCTCTTCAAGAGAAAACAGGACACCACCCACCGGGGCACGGAAGGCTGCACAAACACCTGAGGAAGCACCACAGGTGATGATGTCCCGGCGATCCCTGTCATTGTTAAAGTAACGAAGCCATCGCCATTTGAGACGGTAATTATCAGGTCCCCCTTGGCCAAGTAATGAAGCAATGCAGCTGCCAATGTGCACCAAAGGCCCTTCCTTCCCTAAATCCAGGCCAGCAGACACTGCTCCTATGCTTCCAAATATCTACAATAGCAAACAAAAGATACAAGCATGCTTAAATTAACCAATAATTGAACTGGGTTTAGGACTTCTTTTTGAACCTTGAAAAGTAAAGCCATATGCAAAGTCAAAAGTGGCATACATGCGAAAGGTTGTAATCAATGAGGATGGGACAAACTGCATAATTGGATCTATTTTCAATATAGTAATTATTGGTTCATTTCCAGATCTAATCTTAGCTCTAAAGAAAGGAAAGGAGTGGATAAAACAATGTGGTCCACTTCTTTTGAATGAACAAAACCAAATTTTGATCTGAATTCTGAATGTGTTGGAGGTAGAACCTACCTTAACAATCAAAGGTGCAGCACCATACATATTGGGAGTATCAATTCCATTAAGATAAGCTTTAATCTCAGGTATACCAGGTCCAGCAGCTGTTGGTGCAAAACATACACATAAAACAGAAGCAAAAGCTGTTAAAATCAGATTAGTCCCTGTGAAATAGGCCAACCCTGTTAAATACCTGCACCAAAGATGATTATAACCAAATCCATTAACAAGATTTACAAACAAACAAACAAACAAGAAATTTGTTTAAGTATATAACCTTTCATTTTCTATGAGTCGAACAACGGCAAGAAGCTTGTATCCAGCAATATTCTCAATTGCAAGATTGATAAGAGTAGCAATTAAACCAGTCAAAAGTCCAACAAGAAATGCTAAAAACCATTTCAAGAATATATACTGCAAAATCTGGACGCTGGATCTGCTTCTCCAATCATGCTTGAAAAGATCATTCTCATTGATCCTGCATACACCATTATAATCAATTTTCAAGAATTCAAACAGCAGCAAATGCAGTGAAAATACAAAGTTAAATAGAATTACTCGTAATCCAAGCTCTCTATATGAGAAACTTTAGCTCCAACCATAGCTAATGAACAAGAAGATAATGTTCGATTTCTCTTGAGGAGTGGTTGTTGAAGAGAATTGCTTTCTGGGTCTCTTTCTTCTTCATTAGCTTCCATAGTATTTGCTTCTTCTAACTGGTTTGAGTCTTCCTCCATTGAAACTGAATAATAAGTTGCAGAAAGGAGGAAACTATTTATTCTGATAATGAAAATAATTTACAAGAAAAAGAGCTTCATACTTATTTTACACTCTTAAGACCTTCTATCATTCTGTCTAACTACAGTACATACAAAATTATTGGAATAAAATTCAGGAAATCCTCTTAATAAATTATCACAATATTGTCAATTTTCATAGAAGGGAGCCAAGAGATTTTATTTTTCATAGTAAGTTTGGTGTTTTTATTATTTCATTATAGGAGATCCATCAATCATGAGTTCTTTCAAATGGGTCCAAATTGGTTGGTTTTTTTATCTTGGTTTTTTTTGTAATTAATAAGAAAACGTCACCAAAAATTGGGACATTTTTTAAAATAATGTTTTTTAAAAAAATATTTATAAAAATGAGATCTGTCGGAAAATAATTATAGAAATAGAGTGTTTTTTTCTGACGGGGGACAATTTTTTCTGAAACCGCTGGTGGGACCAGCGGTTTCAGTACACAATTATTAAATTAATTAAATTAAATTAATAAATTTTTAATTTATTTTATTTTTTAATTTAATTTTTTAAATAAAATAAAATAAAATAGATACCCGCAATAAATTATCATCCCAATTTCCATCCAATATTAGAAAAATAATATATATATATATGCATCCATCCAGTTGGATGGAAACGGAAATTATATAATAAATATATTAAAATTTTATTAATTTAATAATTGGCGGATACAGAAATTTATATTAATTTATAAATATATTAAAATTTATTATAAATTAAATTAATAAAATTCAAAGATGTAAGCCCATGGATGTTGTTTCGGAGACAAAGTTCAAAGATGTATTGTCGAATCCTCATCCATAAATCAAGACGATGTTTATCTGATCTTCGGAGTGAAAATACTGTAAATTATAATTAATGCAATTTGACTGTTTTTCCTACATTAATTAAGTGTCGTGGAATATATAATTATGCTGAACAAAAATTTATGATTACAAAATTGACAATGAATAAAAATTCAGTTTAAACCGAGTCCATCTGTTATAAAATTCAGACGAAATGATAATGGTCAATTTATCTTTAATTAGAAATTTTATATTCGAATTCAAACTATAGAAAAGTTTAATTAATTGAGATGCAGTCCAGATATGGGACTCTTCAACGAGAATCTGAGTTTAAACATTTAGTGGGAGCTCCAATCTAAGTAATATTGTTTGATTAGTGCACGTAATAAAAACTTGTTCCTTTTGATTTGGAATTAAACTGCATGTACAGGTCAACCCACAGCCACTGATATTTGCCCACTTTTACATGTTAACCAATTCTTGGTATAATTAATCTCCATTTCTTCAATTCCTCGCAATGGCTCATCTGATAAGCTGCTAATATTAATATTAACTGGATTAAAATTGAAAATGTATAAAAAAATTATTATTTTGTTGTTTTTTTTTTGATATAAAGATATAACTATAATGATGAATTAATTAGTTCAAAAATTAGATGGACTTAATGGAGATCTAAAAGGCTGCTATAAACACTTTTAATTGTTTATTTGAATTATTAATTGTATGCTGTTTATGATAGGAGCATCTACAAGCTAAGGAACTGCTTGAGATATATATATATATATATATATATATATATATATATATATATATATATATATATATATATATATATATATATATATATATATATATATATATATATTATTTTTCTAATATTGTATGGAAATTAGGATGATAATTTATTACAGGTATCTATTTTATTTTATTTAAAAAATTAAATTAAAAACTAAATTAAATTATATTAAAAATTTATTAATTTAATAATCAATGCACGGAAAATTATGCACTGAAATCGCTAATGGGACTAGGGGTGAGCATTTGGTCAGTTCGGTTTGACTTTGAACCGAACCGATCAAATCAAAAACCGAATTTCTGGAATTTTAGAAATCGAACCAAAATTGAAGTATATAAAATCGAGAACCGAATAGACCAAAATAATTTCGGTCGGTTCGGTTCTACCGGTTCTGGGCCATATTTGGGCTTTTTTTAATTGGGCTTTTAACCTAAATAGGCCCATAAATCCAACAAAATAAAATCAATTAAAAATACATACAACATAACTTAAAAATTACACTAAAAAATAAAAATTAAAAAATTTTACAACACATAATTAAAAAGACATTCAATGTCCTCTAATTAAAAAAAAAAGCATTCCAACAAATTAATACAAGTCAATAACATAACTGTTGATGGATTTTTCTCGCGAATTCAACTTTTTAGACCTGCATCCACATAAACGAACAATAATTAAATAAATTCAATTAAATTGAAGAAAAATAATACAAAATAATTAAAGTATAGAAATATTTTACTGTATTAATATTAGCCTCCAAATGCATTTTTTGAAAATCTGCAAATAAAATGTAAACATTAATTTTTTATAAGAACTAAGTTAAATAAATAAAACAAAGTATACACACACACACACACACACACACATACCTCTCTCCATTTGAATCACATCATTTTCTCCCATTGCTATTTCAAGTTCTTCAGAGTCAGTGAGCCAATCTTAAGCACAAATAAGGGCTTGCACAATTTTAGGAGTCAATGAACTCATCAAGTAATCTTTCGCTTGAGCTAAATGTAGCCTCTGAAGGCACAGTAGAGATGGAAACAGCCAACACATCACGAGCTATCTTGTCGAGAACAGAAAATCTAAGACTGTTTACTTTCCACCATTCTAAAATATCAAACTTTTCCTTGTCAGCATACTCAATTTGCTCACTCAGATACCTCTCAATATCAGTCCTCTTACTTGAATTCCCACCTAGAACTTCACTCTTGTATTTCGATTCAATAATTCTTTTTAACTTTTCTGTTTCATCCAATTGTATCATACTGATAGGATCATCTTGTTCCATAGGCTCTGTTTGACTGAAACTTGAAATTGAATTTTCATCGTTATATTCTTCATATAATCTATCCAACAAATCTTTAATTCTAACTACCATCACCTCACCATCTTTCGTTCCAAACATCCTCTTCAAAGCAAAATTAAGCCATTGAAGCTTATATTGAGGATCCAAAACAACACCAAGATAAATAACATGGTTAACTTTCTTTAGATCTCCCCAATACTTATCATATTTTACTTTCATTTTTGTTGCCATCAATGACAACTGAGAGTCTGCATTTTTCTTCCACTCTTCCAACAAACGATACATCATATAAATCTCATAAAAAATAGCACTGCATGTCACATAATCAGAACCAGAAACTTTTAAAGTAAGCTCATAAAAATGGTTTAAAAAGGGGAGCAGTCTTCTCACATTATCCCAATCAGTTTTTTCAGGCACACCCGACCAAGATTCAATTCCATTAAAATCAATTCTAAAGTATGGGTCAACATCACAAAAATGCTTGAAATCCTTTTCAAATTTTTAGGCTGTGTCTAGCATGAGGTAAGTAGAGTTCCACCTAGTTGGGACATCTAGAGACAATAACTGCTTACATTGAATTTTTTCATACTCGCAACTTTCTTTGAACTGATTAATTCTTTTATAAGATGACCTCACATAACGCACAGTCGCCCTAACCCTTTTAACTGAATCTCCTATTTCTTTTAATCCATCTTGCACAATCAAATTAAGTATATGAGCAACACATCTCATATGTAAACACGTTCCTTCCAAAACACTATGACCCCAATCATTAAATTTCTCCCGTAAATAATTTATGGCTTGTTCGTTTGAAACATGATTATCCACAGTAATAGTGAAAATACGCTCAATTCCCCAATTATTCAAACATTTTTCAATTTCAATGCCTAAATCTCTGCTTTTATGACCAGTGATAGGACAAAAGTTCAAAACCCTTTTTATGTAATTTTCAGTCATCGCTAATCCAGTGACATGTTAGACACATATAGTTAATTTGTTGAATCAATGTCCAAGTGTTTGTTGTTAGGCAAAGTCTTTGTTTTCTATTTTCAATGTATTGCTTAAGTTTAGCTTTCTCATCAACATAAAACTGAAAACAGTCTTTAGACATTGTGAATCTAGATGGTATCCTAAATTTGGGTTGCACAAGAGGCATAAATTTTCTGAATTTTCTATTGTCAACATAGCTTAAGGGTAATTCGATTGTGATTATCAATTCAGCCAAACCCTGTAATACCCCTAAAAGTACCCTAGGAGAGATAGGTGATTATTCTGCATTAGATAGAGATTAATTATGTGACTAATTAAAGGGAAATGATAAATTAAGGATATAATTGAAAAGTCAAAGTAAAAGAATTGTGGTAGAAATGTAATAAGTGAAAGATTATAGATTTAATTAAGAAGCAAAAATATGAAGAGGGACCAAAGTGAAATTTTGCCAAGATTTTTATTGGCAACAAATGGGAATTTGGCACTTGTGAGGCTGGAAAGGAAAGAAGAAAAGCTTGGGTTTTTACTTGATTTGGCCGGCCATATTGGCCACAAAAACAAAACACAAGTTTTCTTATTTTTCTCTTGGTTTTTCATCTTCTTTCCTTCTCAAGCCTACGTGGATGCTGTTCCAAGTAGAGACAAGTGGGTAGATGGTAGAGATGAAGAGCAAAAGTAAAGAGAAGGAGAAAGGAAGATAGCAAGAAAGAGGAAGAGAATGAAGAGAGAGAGAGATTAAGGGAGCAATATAAGGTTGGATGTGGTGTATGTTTGATTTCAGATATAAAATTCATGTTTTTTGATGTAATTATATGAGTTACACATGAAAAAATTAGGTTGGATGTGGTGGGAAAACCGAGCTATACATGAATACTTTGAAACTTGAAATTCTGTTTAAAAACTCATATGAACAGTTTGTACTATTTTGAGGATATCTTGAGTTATAGTGATTGGAATTGAGAAATTCAAATTGTAAATGAAACTAGACTCACATATCTTCATTTCTTATGAAGAACGCAAAACCTGAATCAAACTTTAGGATAGAGAAAATCTTGCTTGAATCCGGGTTTTGACTGCTGCCCTGTCACTGGGAGCAGTCTTCGGTTTTTATGAGATATCTTGAGATTTATAGCTCTGATTGAGATGATTTTTGATGTTTTAGAAACTAGAAACATAGGTTTAAAACTTTGTAGAAGACAACTTTTTCAGAAAAAGTCGTTTGATATGCCTAAATTGAGGTACAAGTTGATATTCTTAACCAGTCTGCAGGATTTTGTGAGTAGAGGAAGTGTGTTTGGGTCGTCGCCCTCTGTCGCGAGCGCGACAACACACGATTGTCCCCTATATTTGCCTATTTTTCTCCTTTTTCTACTATAATAGACTATTCTCCATGTGTTATTACTATAACCAGACATAATAGACCTTAGAATACGAGTTTACATGAATGATAAACCCGAGAATGTACCACATTCAATTTATATATACATAAATTATATATATTGAAATGAAATGTAAAGGAAATATTTGTGAAATAATAATATGTAAAGCATAAGATTAACTATTCTTTCTTAAAACATATAGTTTACTTTAAATACAAAGTATATGATAATGCTCAACCATAAACATATGAAATGTGTAAGTAATAAAAAGATAAAGTTATAGTAATTGATATATGAAAGTATTTACTTGAATATGGTTGGGTTATATCGATTATCTGCATGTGCTGTTGATGGTGACATGATAGTTAAAGAATATTATCCTATTGTTTGATTTATCATTCCATATGATGAATTGTATACTATAAATCAAATGATACATGAAATATGATTATTTGCCTGCACATAAAGACTTGATTGTGGATAGATAGGCATGCCTATAGGGTTATAGTTGCAGCTGCTATAGTCTGACTCTTATGAGTCCATAGTTTGTCTCTATATGAGACTATAGTTTTGGCCCAATGGGTCCACAGATTTGATACCTTTGGGTATCCACAGATTCGATACCTTCGGGTATCCACAACACCCGTTATCCACACTCATAGGACTTTAGCAGGCATCTCACAGTATGAAATGAACAGTGTGTATTTATGTTATACTGATAAAGACGTTATTATTTCATTATGATTTATTTTCATACAGTAAAGTTATAACATTAAATCTGCTATGTGAGTTATATTATAACTCTTACATGTTAATTATAATATCTTGACTTTATTATTGTTTATTGTGTGCTTGAAAACAATCACTGTGAGTGGTTGTTCCTACATGTATTGTTTCCCACTAAGCTTTATAGCTTAGCACGGGTGTTTATCCGTGTAGGTTCAAGAAGTGTTGCTTCGGAGGGGACAAGGCCAACACCAGCTAGGAGGAGAAGTTTAGGATGTCTAAATTGTATTGTTTTCTCTTTTGTGTTATGTAAATCTATGAAAATATTGTAATGAACATGTTCTGTAACTATTAATTCAAAATATGTCCACGATATAACAAAACATATGTTTATGCAACTTGTTAAAATGAATGAATTAAAATGTCAAAGAAGAACTAATTAGATAGTTTAAAGAATATATTATGTATATTATATGTATTGTTTATTAAAATATTAAAATAAGTAACAGTTAATCCGGGTAGACTAGTATGGTCCTTACAAACCCTTTCTTACAGCTTCTTGATCAAATTTCCAAGTACCAATACCCCCAACTCCATTATCAACCTTAAAACTCAATTGTGATTGTGTTTCTTGAGTTTCAGGACGTTTCTTACAAACACTAATGTGTTTTTTAAGTGATGTTGTACCATTTTTCTTAGGATCACAAAAAATTCTTTAAAGAAATAATTGCACTTGCCTTTTATCTCGCCTTCTGCACTTGTAAACTTCACAAAGTGATCCCAGACCTCCGATCTTGGCCTTATAGCTTTCCTCTTCAAATTTTTTGATGTTGCCTCTGCACTTCTAGGTTGATTGATACCGGACTGGTTTTGAAAACGATCTTCATCTTGAGTAGTGGGAGTTTGAGTCTCATCTTGAACAAAGGCCTAAAGAAAAAATAAAATAGATTATAGATATAGAGACTTATTCATCAAAAAGATAAAAATAACAATTGTGAAGAAAGAAGACAACAACAAAAGTGGAAGAGCTAAAACATAGTTAAGTGTTGTTTATGTTGTTTCTATAAATTAATAGAGTGGTTACAGCAAAAACACCAACCAAAACAGCATGGCAATTGAAAAGATAACAAAATTTAATCAAGAAATAAGACTCTCAATCAAAATTCGCAACACTCAAAACCAAAATTCAATTCCTTTGCAAATTTCCCAGCAAGCAAGAAAATAGACCAAGCAATGATCAACAAACCAAAAAACCAGCATCAGTCTGAAATAAATTCTATCCATAAAAGCAATGATAAGTGGAGCAACCCAAAAGAACCAAAACTAATAAAAAAACTACATTCAGTACAAATGAAATGCAAATACATGTATGCCAGTGAATAGTGGCAGAAAATAATATTGATCTACAATCATTAACCATACAGCAACATTGCCATGACTAATCCAAGACAAAAAATATTAAGCAATATTCAAATGTTCCAATGGTGAACCTTCTATACAGAAAAATGCATAACCAACTTTCATGAACTCTTGACAAAATGATCAGGAAACTCAAGAGCCATGATCCATCACCTAAGATGACTTTTGAAATAAGGCATGGTTTTACTCAACTATCTAGAGTAAACTCACACAACCAAAAGTATTTTTAGAGCACATCAGATCTTTTTCAAAAAAAGTGCAAGCAAACAAGACATGCAATCTGTATGATGCAGAAAGCAGAATTTCCATGAAAAGTAGCACCAAAAGAGAACAAATGAATCACAAGCAAGTTTCCATGAAAACTCAATACAGTGAACAAAATTGATTGCCCTAATGAGTTACAAAAATCGAAGATCAAGATATGAGGTTTAAAGATCAAAATGATAAGGTTTAAGCTTATTTTTGAATTATAATAGTAAAGAGATGCTGTTTCAAATTGCTTGATGCTTAAGAGATTCGGCAACCCAAATTTGTAAACAGGGTGAAACAGTTACGATCTTTACAATGTAAAACTCCAACAGAATAACGTCTATGAAATGTGATTTCTATAATGACATATTTGCTTCAAGAACTCTGATCATGCAATTTCCACCATCTGAACACCTTGCCTATTTGCTCAAAGAGAAAACAGACCAAGCAATGATCAACAAACCAAAAAACCAGTATCAGTCTGAAATAAATTCTATCCATAAAAGCAATGATATTGCACAACTTTTACAATTACACCCGACTTATACAAAAACAAAGCATGCTCATTACCCTCACTAAACCAAAATAAATATAAAAAAAATAAAGGAGAAGCAAGCAGCAGAAAGCAACAACATTATATGATCACAACTAACTTGCTTAGAAAATATTAATCCTCTTGAAAAACAAAAATAAACTTAGACAAAATCAGAACTAACTCATCTATAAATAACTAACAGCTAAGCAAATGGAATTGAGACGTTAGTTACTAACTCAAAAATGACTAACAATTATTAATAAATAAATGCTTCTTCACTGGCATTATGTGAAAATAACAAAGATGATCGATTCAGACAATCTATTAACAAAGAATAGCAAACTTCAGACAATCGATTCAAAGATACCTCATAAAAAAAGCTAAAAATAATAAAGTCAGAACCAGGTACATAATAGCCAAAAAAAAGAAATTAGAATCTCCATTGATGAAATAACAAAACCCTAAAAAAAAATTCCCAAACGAGAAGAATTGGGACATGGAATGAAACTAAAAAATGGGGATATAAAAGCTAAAGAACAGATAGATGAAAGATCGAAACACTAACCATTGTTCTCGGCAGGAAGAAAACCACTGGAGATCCTGGAGGAAGATCGATGAGGTAGCTGGAAGAAAGATCGAAGATGAAGATTAGGGATTTCTCATTTCTGCGTGTGAAAACAGTGTATATATACACTAGCAAAATGGTGAGTTTTACAAAGTTCGATCGGTTCGATTCCTTCGATTTTCCAATTTTAAGAAACGAACCGATAAAATTGAAATTTTTTTCGGTTCAGAACCGAATGAACTGAAAATCGATAAAACCGAACCAAACAGACCAAAATCAATTCGGTTCGAGTTTCGATTCGGTTCTGCACACCCTTAGGTGGGACCAGCGGTTTCAGAAGAAATTAGCCCCCCGTCAGAAAAAATCTTATTTCTGTAATTATTTTCGGACAGACTCCATTTTTGTAAATATTTTTTAAAAAAATATTATTTAAAAAAAGTCCCCCAAAAATTACCGGCAATTTAAATAGTTAAAGATTTAATTATTTTATCAACAGAGCAGATTTTAGATTCTACGCTCTCTCGATCCAAATATATGTTATTAAAAAAAAGGAAGATGTCTCAATCAATTTATCTTTGTATAATGTAGAATTTGCTAGTTAATCCCCAATTGGTGATTTAGTGGATAAATACGAACATATGTTGGCATTTTTGTTTTGTGTTATTATTTGTAACCTATTTAATAATTATAGATAATACTGTTATAAAATTAATTAAAATAAAAACAGATATAGTATGAATAAAGAACATATGTTGGCGTTTTTGTTTTGTGCTATTATTTGTAACCTATTTAATAATTATAGATAATACTGTTATAAAACTAATTAAAATAAAAACATATATAGTATGAATAAAAAAATTTCTCTTATTTGTTGTAAATACTGAATAATCATAATGAGGTATTTATATGTATAACATAGAAGTAGTAGAATTCTACTAGAACATGGAGAGAGATGAGTTTGATAGTCATCCATATACTTCATAATTATCACAATACTTTTCTTTTGATGACTGTACATTATGAATATATCTCGTTAAAATTTTGTTAAAAAAAACCTAGTGGAATAAAAATTTAGTGAATGAAAAAGAGTACAGTATTCATAGGCAATTCACTTCCCCTCAAAAATACAATAATTATAACATTTTTTTAAACTTATGCATTTCAATACTACGCACATGCCTTTTGAAAATCGAAGTCGGTAAAGATTTAGTGAAAAGATCTGTTGGGTTGTCACTTAAGCGAATTTTACAAATATCAATTTGACCATTCTTCATGAGTTCATGAGCATAGAAAAATTTTGGTGAAATATGTTTGGTTCTATCACCTTTTATGTAGCCACATTTGATTTGTATAATAAAAGTTGGATTATCCTCGTACAATATTGTTGGTTTGTTTTTCATCATTAATCCACATGCTCCTTTAATATGCTAAATCATGGTTCTTAACCATACACATTCACGGGTTGCTTCATGAATAGCCAAAATTTCTGGATGATTTGATGAAGTAGCAGTGATAATTTGTTTTATAGATATCCATGAAATAGCAGTATCACCACATGTGAAGATATAATCGATTTGTGATCGAGTTTTATGAGGATCAGAGAGATACCTAGCATCAGCATATCCTATTATTTCTGACTTTGATTCCTTTGAAAAAAATAAAATCATGTCAGAAGTGCCACGAAGATAACGTAGTATATGTTTCCTACCATTCAAATGCTTTCAAGTGGGACCAGAGCTAAATCTTGCTAACAGAATAACTGCAAAAACTATATCTAATCTAGTGCTATTTGCAAAATATAAAAGTGCTCCTATTGCACTGAGATATGGTAATTCAGGACCAAGGATTTCTTCATCATCTTCTCGTGGGAGAAAATGATCCTTTTTTTTACATCTAGAGTACGAATAATCATTAGAGTACTCAATGGATAAGATTTATCCATATAAAATTGTTTCAAGATTTTCTTTCAAAAATTGATATTTTTTCCATTAAAATATTGTCATGCTTCTGGCAAATTTTAAATTCATTAATAATATTACAAAATATTCTACATAGACAATAATTATTTACCTTTTCCATTTGATAAATCATGCTATCAATTTTAAGGAGTTATGGATATTCATAATCATGAAATTTATAGTGCACAATTTCCCTTGAATGTCCATTAATATGTACTGTGTCTCATTAAAACCCTACTGAAAAAAAATTCTATGGGATAAAAATCCATTAAAGTGAAAAAGAGTACACAACATTTTTAATACACATTATAAGTTGCCTCATTAAAAATCTTAACAGAAAAATTCAGTGAAAAAAAATTTTAGTTAAGGAAAAAATAGTACAACGTGTATTTTTCTTTCATTTATAAAAATATTGGTACACAACTTTAAATTTGTGCATGCAGAGTTCCAATACGTAATATTATAATTTTTTTCTAAAAATGAGCCACATATCTTCTGAATATACTTACTATATATATTTTATGGATATATTATGCATGAACTGAAAAATACTAAAAGTTATTTTATAAAATTACATGTTGTACATAAGCATGTACAAATTCATCTACACATCTTTCATTTTTTTAAGATGAGAAATTTTATAAAATCTAATAATATAGTCATACATACAATGAGTACATGACCAATATACTTTTATACCATATCATAAATCACTTATCCATTCTCAAATGATTTTCTTAACCATTTTTATTCTTTCTCTTAATTATCAACTACTTTTTGTGGTGAAAATTAATCATATAATAGTAATAATTATTATTTCTTGAACATACCATTTTCATGGCCATAATTCTATATTGCTTCATTTATTTTAAGGAATGAAACAAATGTAATAAAATAATTTCATGACATGTATACAACATAAATCATATAATAGCTATAACAATTGAATTTATTCAATAACTTAATTCAAATATTTCTAAAAAATTACTTAAAGATAATAAAATTATCCAAATAAAATAATTTATAAACATATAATCACTTTATAAAAAAAAAATTCTTTCAATCAAATAGTACTCGATATTTAATTCGAAACAAAATTTAGTTTACAAAATTCGCTAAACTATTTTGAACTCTTTAAAAGTTTTAGTAATTAAAATCATAAATAAATCATGACAATAGGTAAACTATAACACTTCAAAATCATACACATAAAATTCAATGCATATATTTGTATTAAATAAAATTTTTCAGAAATATTTATATGTTTCAGGTTAATAAATTTTTTAAGAATTATATGTAATTTTATTATCAAATAGGCAAATAGTTTTAATTAGTTACATACTAATATATTACCAATTTAAAAAATAGTAAAAACGTATTGCATTCATTATAAGAAAATCTGTATTTTTTACAATTGATGCCAATCTATTACAATAAATGTCATAAAATAAATCATATTTTATGACTTCATTGGTTATTGCATAAATATCAATTGTATTCTTTTAGCAACATATTTTTCAATATTTTGAACTGCAGTTTCAAAAATTCATATTGTATGCAATTAATATCTGTATTTTTCAACAAATTTAATTTTAAGATTCTCACTATATTGAAAATATCAACATCAATATTTTTATACAAAAATATTGTTGGCGACTTTATCTTTTTTTATTCCTTTTAATGACAAATGATATATTAAAATATCTTAATTAATTTCAGGTACTTGAACCACTTTTGGAATTTAAAAATTAGTTATATCATAGGTCTTTTCAGAAGTACCCGCCTCTATAATATGACTATATGAATTTATTTGCTCATTGCCATTCAAAAATTTTATTCTTATTTGGAACCGAATAATTTACCTTACAAGGCAAATTATCCTACTTGAACATTGTTTTGAATTGAAGCATTTGTAGCTAATACAAATGAGATTTAATAAATCTCTACATGCTAACAAATACATTAGCATTATAATTAACTGATCTTTTGAACTTTAAGTTCAGATATGAGGATCTAAAATATACATAATGTATTTATTTATTTATTTCAGCTGCTTTCTTCCCCTTATATTAGGAAAGTTATTAATCAAAATGTAATTTTCAACTAAAATTGCAATTGAAAAATTTTATGATCTTTATCATGTAATATTATTTATCCATATATAAAAATAGCACTATTGTTCTCATAAAAATATTTAGCAATTATTCGGAGGCATTGAATAAATATTTTTGCTAGACCTTTGAGTATGAATATGTCCAACGAGCTTATAACAATCATTTTTCCATGACATATGATCACTAGCATTATCAAGAAAATATCTTGATTGCATATTCTGGAAATTGTGCACTTAATTTGAATAATCTTACAAACTATAGGTTATGAGTTAATAATAAACACACATGTGACCATTTTATCGATGCATCTAAAAATTATAAAACATTTGAGTGGTTCACATGGTGGATAGTGGGCCCATATATATTATCTTTATTCATTCCAGAATTAAGGAAATTCAGTCCATTTATTAGTTAGTGATACTTTAGCAATATTTTTTTGAAAATAAATAGATTATGAGAATTTCTTAAATTGAATTAAAGAAACTTTTGGTTCTCTAATAAATATATGAATTTTTAATAATTTATGCATTATAATCGATTCGGGATGGTCAAACCGGTCAAGCCAAGTAATCAATTGTTAATTAGTAAACTTCAGATTTACTATTTTTATTATATCAATTGATAAACATCAAGTTTTTTAATATTAATATCAAATAGTTAGTAAACTTCGAATTTACTAATATTTGTGACAATTAATAAACTAAATATTTATTAGTATTTGTATCAATTTTTAAGTTTACTATAATCAATAAACTTCAGGTTTACTTATATTAGTATTAATTAATCAATAAACTGCATGTTTACTGATATTTGTATGATTGGTAAACACTGGGTTATTAATATTTGTACAACAGTTAGTAAACTTCAGGTTACTAATATTTATATTTATTAGTAAACTTCGAGTTTATTAATATTTGTATCAAAATAAAATCAAATCATTTTTAAAAAATATTTTACTTATCTTATACAAAATAAATCTCGAGTATTTGTCGCTCAATTTCAAAATGATATTCATTTCAACAAATATCTTTTAAAAATATATTTCTTTCGGGACATATTGAAAAAATAATATATTTCATAACAAATTGTATGCGAGCAATTATATTGTAACTCTTCAGAAGTCTTCAAATAATTATATTGTACAAAACAAAAATATACATATAGTAAATTGAAAAACAAAATATGGCTTCACATAAAGTATATTTATCATATATATAATATAAGGATCAAAATATAATTAAGCAATGATCAATTTGTAATTATGCAAAACAAATCACTAAAATCATGTTAATGTCCACGGCAAAACAAATGGCAATGAAAAATGTTATTCTCACTTTTTTTTAATAATTTCATATATTGAAGTTTTTAAAATTTATTGTAGGGTAAAATTACTCAACCCTTAATCAATGTCATTAATTCATGAAAATCAAAATAATTCAGAGTTTACAAATTAAATCTACTTATCATTTAATCTTGTAAATTATAATTTTTTATTCTTTCCAGCCGGGTTGTCGTAAACCACCGACTTTCAATAATCAATAGAGGCTATGGTGCTAATAACGTGTTATAAAACTAATTAAAGTAAAAACAGAAATAGTATAAATAGAGAATTTTCTCATATATGCTGTAGATACTAAATAAACATAATGAGATATTTATATGTACAACATAGAAGAAGTAGAATTCTACTAGAACATGGAGATAGATGAGTTTGATAGTCATCCGTATACTTCATAATTATCACAATAAATACAATAATTTTTAGCTTTATTTTGATGTATATTGTATTATTCTCCTTTCAACATAAAAGGGAAATCAAATAATTATTTTTGAATTACAACATAAGCAAAATACCTTACACATATATTATATGACCACCAAACCAACTTCTGCTATTAATACAATAATAATTTCTGCTGGATAAAAAAAATTAAGTATCATTAGGGTTTTGAGCATTATTTATAGTATTGTAATAATTAGTATGTATTTAAGAAACTACAAATCATTGTAAATCTTACATAAATTTCACATGGTTAATTTATCTCCATCGTCAACTATATATAAAGCTAATTTATCGCTTCGCATATATAATAGTGGAGGGAAGTAAATCAGGTAATTATATGGTTTTTTATAAATTAAAAATAAAAGATGTTTACCAAAAATAAATAAATAAATAAATAAAAGATGTGCCACTTGATTCAAATATAAAATTTATTGAAGAGAAAGTTGCAAGAATATTATATTATAAAAGTCAATAAAAAGAAGATCTCTCAATTTTTTTATATGGAAAAAGAAGATCTCAATTTTTCTTGAATTGAAATGTGGACCGATCATCAGAATTTATATATACATAACCAAACGCTGCTAATTAATCACAAACTTTTATATTACATTAATTGGATTTCATTAAAATTTTGATTTAAATTAAAATCCCACTAATATTAAAATAAAAGCCACTTGCTATTCTTAGTATGGACTAGTTTTTTTTTTTTTTTGTCAAATTTTCCTGTATCCTTGGAACTTGCCCATTGACTTCAAAAGAATTAAGGAATTTTCTTGAAGAAAAGAAAATAACACAATGTTAATTATATTGTTAATCACGATTAGCATATCAACACGAACACAATTAAGTCTTGTTATTTGATAGTATCATTTTTCACTTTTTGGATGTAAATAAATATTATATTTATATGTCATTTTGTGTAATTATAAAAGTCCGGATTTAGGTAAATGCAAGTTTCACATGGCAGCCACCTCAATTATTTCAATCATTCCTCAATTCTTCAAAATATTTTAATTTGCTATTTGATTAACAATGGGGTCCACTAAGTGATCGATAAATGCTACTAGTAAATAAATTTAATATAGATCATTCAATTAATTACTCAAGAGGATTGATCCGGTGTGCTCGCATGCATAGTGTTCAACGGGTAAAAAATAATTTTTTATTTTTTAATTTAATTGCAGAATACGTAAATATCAATGTTATTAAAATCGGACATGACAAAAAGATAAAAAAATTTTGATTCGACCTGTTTAATAGGGTTCCACTGAATTTTTTTTCAAAATATCATTATTTTTAAAATTTTTTTATAAATATTATGAAAATATAATTGTATAAAAAATAAAAAAATAGTTTAAAAAATACATTTATCATCAAATATTAATTATAAAATAATATTTATAAGTTATTTAATATTTATAATACATATTTAAAATAAATATAGTAAAAAATTGTACATATTAAAAAAAATCATCAATTATAAATTATAATTTTTATTTTATTCATAAAAAAATTTATTAAAATTATCAAAATTTCAATTATTTTGTATTTATATTTATATTTTTTTTAAAAAAATAATATTGTATAGATATTTTTGATAAATTTTAATTTTTTAGTTCAAATTGATTTTTTGGTTTTATTCGATTTCAGCCTGATTTTTACAATTTTTAGACCGGTTTCTTATGGTTTTGCTAGTTCAGTTTCTATACATTGAGTCGGCAAAACCTGTTATCTTTTCGCAATTAAACTATTTCGATCGGCTGGTCCGATTTTAATAAAATTGGTAAACAGGGCATCAATTCACACGGGTATATCATGTCAGACAACATTAATGAACAGGATAAAAATAACAAATATATAAATAAATAAACAAAAAGTAATGTACAATTGGCTTCTTTTTGTTCATAACCTTGCGGACACACCGTATCTATCTGGTTCCTGCTTGGGCTGGACAGATAAGCACATGACCGGCCACAACTACTTGACACGTGTAACGATATGATGGGCTGATCAGAAAATTCAAGGGTGCGTATTAATTAGCTCTTCAGGTGATCGAAAGGCCAGTCTTATCCAGTTCGAATTTAAATATATTATAAATTTTAATTATTAACAAAGTTTTGATCAAATGGGAGAAGCATAAATCACGGGGCTAGGTCCCACATAGATCAAGATAGGATCCAATCAACGCCATATTATCCAATTATTTTTCCGCTTTTCCTAATCATATAGAAATAAAAAAAATGAAATTAAATTTTATTATTATGAAAATTTTAATTAATTCCGTGTAATTAATTCAACCTTATAATGCTTTAAATATCATTCTAACAATTTTAAATCAGATAATATTGAGAGATTGAACAAAAATCTACATGTTCGAATTTTAATAAGTATACATTTAACCGAAAAATTATAATTTCTATCAATTATAGAAGAAAATTAAATATATGAAAAAAAAATTGATAAGAAAATTAATAAACCCAATAATAAAGGGCAAAACAAAAGACATCTAACGAACATTTAAACGCCATCTGGAACAAGTAATATACAATATTCCTTGGTCAACTTCTTATAAGGTCAGCAAAATTATAGATTTTTTTATTTTTTAAAATTAAAAAATTATTTTCAAATTTTATTATTTATTTTTTAAAAATTTTTTTTATATATTTAAAAAATATATCATATTTTTTTAATTATTCATGTATATTATGATAATAATTTCATGGTGACGGAAGTGGAGATGTGGTGGTAGTTGTGGCGGTGGCAGCGGCAGCGGCGGCATAGTGGTAGCAGTGGCGGTGGTGTGGTGATGGTGGTAGCAATAGTGGTGGAGGTCTAATGGTGGCGGCAGCGATGGTCTGATAGTGGCGACAGTAGCAGCAATGGTGGTGACGGTCTAGTGGCTGCGATAGTAGTGACAGCATGGTAGTAGTGGTGGTGATAATGGTGGCGACAGTAGTGGTGGCGATAGTAGTGGTGGCGACGGCAGTGATAGCAGTGGTGGTGGCGACGACAGTGATAACAGTGGTGGTGGCGACAGTAGTGATGACAGCAGTGGTGGTAGTGACAGTAGTGGTGGTGACAGCAGTGGTAGTAGTGGTGGTGGCGGCAGCAACAGTAATCTAGTGGTAGTGGCACCGACAATGGTTGTGAGATCCTAACATACACCCTAGTCATATTCATATATGTTTTGGGTGCACCAGAAGCTAGCATAGAGTGAAAAGCTATTGAAGAGCAGTAAATGACACATCAGTAATTAATTTAAAAGTTAACGACAATTTGATAAATTGTTTAAATTAATATATATATATGTGTGTGTGTGTGTGTGTGTGTGTGTGTGTGTGTGTGTGTGTGTGTGAGTGGGGTAGGATATGGTTTAAATGCAACTAAGAAATAATATTATATATTCATGTGGGAAATCAAAGAAGTTGAGGGATTAAAATGAAGTTAATATTGGTCCAACAAGTGGACCAATAAAGAAAAGACACAAATGGCCTCTAGAGAATTGTAGTGACTTGGTTTAAAAAGGAGAGGAAGTGGCTACTAATGTTGGCACCAAAAGGTGACTAGTGTTTTGCTACCCTATTGGTATCTAGTGATTCAAGACTATTCTGTCTCTAGTGTTTGATACTGGTCACTGGTATCTAGTGTTTGTTCCCGTTATCTACCATTAATGAAAATTCAGGCGATAAAGGTAATCTAATCGACGAATAATGATGAATGATTAATAGTATAAATGCTTTAGTTCCTCATTGTAATGCTAGTGCTTCTATTGATATTGTTGGTGGGATTCATAAATTGTATTAAGGTGTTACTTAATGCATGGAACTATTATTGTGAATGTATGTGTGTTGATTAAATGCTATTATGTAATGTTTATTGGCATATTGTATTATTTGTGTTTGAAATTTTGTCAAGAAGTCGATTGCATTCATTTACTTCCCATTGAGCCATTGTTTAGCACGGATGTTCTTTCCGTGCAGATACATAGGTGTAGAATCGAAGTACCAAATTTTCAAGTTAATATCTGTAGGCCACTGGAGGCAAAGCTTGAAGACTTATTTTGGTATATAATCATTTTTTTTATTGTATGATGTAAAGAATATGTAATATATGTAATGAATAAGTAATTTAAATACGTTATGAGCAAATTTGCAATTAATATATGTATTGGTATATGTTGAGATATGGAAGTTGTATGTAATTAAGGTAATTTTAATAATGAAAAAGCATGATTAAAGAGATATAAAGAACTTATAATTGGAAGATAATTTAACAAGATGAACGTATTAGAACTAGTAACACTCTCATATTCCTTTTAGGGGGTATGAGGGTGTCACTGGTGGTTGGTGGCGGTTTGGTTGAGGTGGCAACGGCAGCAGCAATGGTGGTGTGGTAGTGGTGGTAGCGGTGATGATAATGAGAATAAAATAATTAAATTATTGACAAAAATAAAATTTTAAAAATCACATTTTGAAAATTTTTAATTTTTATTTTTAGTGTGAAAATCACTTTTTTAAATTTTTGCAAAAATCAAAACGAAAAAAATCTGTCAAACTTGTTTTGATTTTATTTTTAAGAAAAAAATCAAAAATCGAAAATAAAATTCTTTCCGAACGCTTCTTAAATAACTAAAAAAACAATTTTGTACTCTTTTCTTTCAAGTTTTAAGAAAATTTTAGATTTATAAATTATCAATTATACATAAATATATTAATAGATTATAAATTATATATTACATAATTATATATTGTATCTTTAGATTATAAATTTTATATATATTCACATTGTAAAGGCTAAATTATATAGATAGATAGACAGATAGAAAGTCTTGAGGCCCACACAAATTCAATTAAAAAAATTCAAGATGGCAGAAAAATGATAAATTTTGATTGAAGAAAGAATTCACTTAATTAATTAATTATTATTGTCTGGAAGCATAATAATAATAATAATAATAATAATAATAATAATAATAATAATAATAATAATACTGATGATGATGATGATGATGATAAAATACGATCTTACACTCCAAATAAATAATATATAACAATTATGGTTCCAATAGGAGCTTTTGACTTTTGAGTTTCCAGTGGTAATAATTGACAATAGCAGTATAAAAATCATTAGAATTTGTAGAATAAGTGACTTCTGGCAGAATTTATCTTTATTTTTGACGCTATTGAATTGTAACTCTTCACGGTTTTTAAATTTAACATACTGTTGCTAAAAAGTAAACACAACTGCTGCTAATAGTGAGAGAACGGCCGCTAAAAGACAAACCACGAAGTAGTCATGCAGTACTGTCGCTAAAAGTTTAAAATAAATGTCGCTAAAAGTTAAACAAATCTTTGCCAAAGTCAAGCGAACTGTCGCTAAAAGTAAACAAATCAGTTGCTAAATTTCGATAACAGTTGCTAACAGAAACACAAAGAACACTGTCACTAATAGTTTTACAGTTCTGTTGCTAAATGTATACAATCTCTTGCTAAAAGTTTAACAAATCAGTTTCTAAATGTCTTTTCGTGGCTGAAAGTTTAAAATTCTGATGCTAAAATCAAATATTTGTTGCCAAATTATAAATAAAATGGAGCTAAAAATTATCATTACTGCCGCTAATGGTCTATGAAGTTATATAAAGTGTAATTCATAATTCGACCATTTGATTGAATTGGTAAATTTGATCACAAATAAAATCATATATTTATTATTTTTGTTAATTTTATATTTTTTATTTATATTTTTTTCCTTCTAATAACCTTTCAACTATAGTTTGATGTTGTGATTTTTATGGATTGAAGTTTGATCTAGTTTTAAACAATATTCAATGCCATATAAAAAGTTAAAGACAGCAAAGATAATATAAGAAAAATATACAATAGACACCAAAAATTCAGATTTCTAACAACCCCAAATTTCTAATTTTTTTAAAAGCACATTATTTTAAAAAAAGAACGTTTCTTAACCCCTTTTTTTTTAGATTAAAAAAAATGATAGTCGAAGTTGTATTAGTGTATATTTACATATTTATTTCAGTCCACATTAAATCTAAATATGAATTTAATAAAAAATGATAATTGGATGATCTATTACATTTCTTACTTTATTTTTTTCAAGATATCTTACATTTATTCTTAAGATCATGATATAGAAAGCACTCAAGGAGATTAGTTTATGTTGTTAAAATAGGTACACAATCTTATAGGGATTCTGATTTAAATATATTTCCAGTTTAGAAAATATTCCAAAATAAAAATTTTAAACCTCAGTATCTACATATTACCGGAAAACATACTCAATTCTGGTGACTGAAAATGGGTATTATTAGTCCAGCGATCAAAGTCGCCCAGTTCTATTATTCTCATAGTTCTATTCTTAATTTTATTTGTTATATCCTCTCATCCATTCTCAACTCTGGTTTCTCATCATTCTGTAAGAAACATTAATTTGATTTCTAAGCTGCCCTTTTAGGTATTAAATATGTTGAAAGTGAAATGAATTAACTTTGAAGAATGTTTTGGTTGTAACTGGAGGAGGTATTAAGAGCAGCAGCAATGCCCAGTAGAACAGTAATACTGACAATGGTTGAAAACAGATGGGGATGTAATGGTTCGATTATTGATGTGTTTGTTGAGAGTTTTAGAACTGGAGAACGCACAAAACACTTGTTGAATCATTTGATTATTGTTTGTTTGGATATGCAATCTTTTAATTATTGTAAATCCATTCATTCACATTGCTTCCATCTTCAACTTACTCATGCTAAAGATTCTTTCACCTCCTTCAATGCCCACAAAAGAAATCAACTTCTGCTGCAACTTCTTCGGTTTGGCTATAATCTTCTTTATGCGGTTACTCTCCCTCTTCAATCCTATCATTCTTTATTAAGCGTAGATTAGAATGAGAAAATGATGAAATGCAATTTTTGTGGAAGGATGCAGATGTGATGTGGGTGAAAAATCCATTCCCACTAATGAGTGGTGAAGCAAGTAAAATAAGCATTGGATGTGATTCATATGAAAGCAGGAATGGAGAGATATCAAGTGGGAGATTCTTCTACATGAATGCAAATGATATGTCAATTGGGTTCATAGACCATGGTCATAGTTCTTTATCCCCAAACACAAAACCAATCTCTGTGTGAGTTGGCTACCTATGAAGATCTTAACATGCCTTCAAATATTCATCTTGTAGACGCAAGAATTATGGTGGGTTTTGTCACCCCAACAAGGATATTGCCAACATATACGTGATGCATGCTAATTGCTGTCCTGATTTGGATAATAAGCTCCACGACCTTACCATTTTTCTTCATCACTCCAACCGCAAACCACTTACGGATAAGCCTACTACTTTACAGATATTGTTGTCTTCTTCAAAATCCCCAATGAGGTGCTTCTAATAAGGATTTTGAATTCATTTAGCCACTTAAATTAACAAATTCATGTTTTGTTTCCCTTAATGAATTGTTATGGAAGGTTATTTCCAGTTATTTAATTGTTCAAAGTTACATGAAAGTGAAATTTATCATTATCATAAATAATTAAAAAATATACTTGAATAATTAAAACAGTATGATATAATTTTTAAATATATAAAAACAGTGTTAAAAAATAGATAATAAAAACTGAAAATAATTTTTGAATTTTAAAAAATAAAAAACTAAAAACTTGCAACCTTACCAAATGCACCCTAAATAATTCATTAGAATTGTAAAATTAGAGGTGACTTTTTATACCTTTTAACATGCCTTTATTAAAGCGAACCCATTATTTCACCTAAACGGCACAGGACATAATTAATATGATTTTATTTAACTTTTTAGTTATGCTGTATAGTGCTGGCAAAATTTGGTGTATGTATAACATTTTAAGACAAGTTCAGAAGAGGTTTCTAATTCTATTAGGCCAAACTTTCAATGTTTCAATTATCTCGCTTCTTTTAATAGAATAAACAAAACTGTGTCACAAATTTCTTTCAATTTTAAAACTAAACCTATCAAACGGATCGGGCCGAGTCTCTTTAAGTTCTAACCGGATGGATCAAATCCACTTTTTTAATATCTAATTGATTGTTGAATTTTTAAATTATTGAATCAATTTTTAATCTCATATTATCTTTTTTTTTTAAGAAATATCAATATGTTTCAACTGGTTTTAAATTTTAATGGTAATATATGCAAATTCAAGAAATTACTAAAACAATATTATAGACATATATTATAAAGAAGAAAACTCAATTAGAGAACCATTCTATATTAACTAATTTATTATAATAAATCATACAAAGAATAACCATTCAATATATATACCCAGACACGCATGTATGTCAGTACATGTTTACATGCATTTCTGTACATATATACACTCATCTACATGCATGTATGAACATGTTACATTTATATTTGCATGTACAAACATATATATACACACACATTCAAAACGGTATCATTTTACAAAATTTAATAAGTTCAATTTTGGAAATAGTAGAAAAAAAAAGAGATTGTTTGGAAAAATTAGAAATAAAATTTAAAAAAATCAATTTTGGGTCAATCTATTCGAGTTACGAGTTTGACCCTTAATTTTTCGGATAGGTTTAAATATAAATAACATTTGGAGTAAAATTGCCATTTTTATCAATATAAGAGGCAAAATTGCACATTTAAGCCATTTTTATTATATATCTCTAAAGGAAATGAAAGAAAACAAAATGTTGATGTTAAGAGATCCCATGATAAGACCATAAAATGAGAGAGATGGACTCAAAAATTAGGATTTGTGTGCATTATGTGGCTCATTTTCTGCCCCACAAACTAAATAACATATTTTCATAACAAATTGTGTTTAGATGAACACTGGCACCAAACAATCACTTTCAAGCATCACATCCTAATATATAAGCAAAAACGGCTTTCTGGTTAGTAGGAATTTATCTCCTAAGATTCTATCTCAATCACAAGTACCAGAACAAATCACCAAAATCATTTCAACACCTAGAATGATTGCAGATAAGAGATTCAAAACAATTAAGTTGTGCTCTGTTCATGGTTATGTAAAATACTCTTGCTACAAAGTATACAATGGGGTGCATGAGATTACCTGTAGTTGTTTGCTGTGCAGGGAATGACTCGTAGCCTATAACACAAATCAGTTTTAAAAAAGATTACAATTACCTTACATACAAACTGCCACAAAATGGGAGAGCCAATTATCAGTTAAAACAATATAATTTACTTGCCAACTTTTCAAAAGAGAAAACAAGCCTCTCACAATTCAATATGAAAATTCTACAGTTGATTACCAAAACGAAAGGTTTAATAAGCAATGTCTCCTTCAGGCAAATCCCAGTTATCCTCATCTTCCTCATCTTTCTTGGTTGTAGCTATTTCCTGTCTGTTTTGTGTAAAAGATCTTGACTGGGGACGCCTGGTTCACATCAAAACAATTTGACAATCAAAATCAAAATTCCCGATGACAAATGTTTATGCACTCCACTTCCACTCTGTCAATGCATTTGCATGGCAAACAGACTAGACAAGACTCGCAGAATTTCAGAGCATCCGCCAATTAAGATGATACAGCAGTTGAAGCAGAAAAGGATATCAAACTCGGACATCAAAACCTTAAGAGCAGAGCACAAACCGCACTTCTAGTTCAAAGAGTATTAAGTTTTGTAATATAACTATAATCATTTTAAAATTTGCTAACGCCCAAGGAAAACACACGGAGGACTTGAGAAATTTTGCTTGTAATGCATATTCACGTACAGCTTCTTAAGCATGCAAGTGACATCCTTAAACACAGACTATAGCAGTTCATTTTACGAAAGGAGTTCATATACCTCAGACTCTAGCATACAGAACATCAAACCAAATCCATTAGATATAGTACAATATGATTCAGAACCCACAATAAAACTAAAACTGAAACCTGGGTCGTTTGAAACAACAGACAGGAGTGATTTAAGGTTTTCTTCATCTAGATTTCCCAACTCGGGAATCAAAGAAATGAAATTTTGGCTACCATATTTTGTCTTCAGTCACATAAAAAAGCTCAGCGTTTTTCTCCAGATACTCTTTCTTCTTTTCATTACTTTTTATATTATCTTAGCACCTATAAAACAGAAAAATCATAAACAATACTACCTTAAATTCTGTCACCAGTTAAGAAACTGTAAAATTCACATTGGAATGAGAACAAAAAGCAAATTAATCTCTATAATCAACTAAAATTCTTATCCAAGACGTTCCTTTCCTCATAATCATCCATAAAATTTTCTCAGCGGCCAAACAAACAAAAACAAGAAAATCAAAGAACAGGAACAAAGAGGAGAGACCTTCTGCGATTACGCTTAGCAGCCTCACGGGACTTGCGTTTCTTCTCATCCTGCTTGTTCTCATAGAACCTCCTCCTCTTACACTCTTGAATAACACCAGCCCTCATAACCTCTCTCCTGAACCTGTTCAACAGCTTCTCTTCAGGCTCATTATCGTCCACTATCACCTGCACATTGTACGCCGATTTAAAGAAAAGGGTATTCGCATTTGCCAGAGATGGGTTTACCACCGCAGATAATTCAGGCGATAAAGAAGTAGAGTGACCCTCTCCGGCCACCAGTGGAATCAACTTATCCTTGGAATTTTGGGATAAAGATTGAATCTTTGAAGAAGGGAAAGATAGTTGAGAAGTGGGTTTTGGCGGTGAGTTCGAGGGCAAAAGGAAAGACGGGAAATTGGAGAGAGAAATTGAGGTAGCCATTGATGGATTGATGGATAGATTGAGTCCTGGCTATGCTGTGGATATGAGTTCTGTTCGTTTTTCCAAGTTGCCGTCATTTGATTGACCCCGTTAGCTATTGAGCTGGGCTTTTTCTGTTCGCGTTAAAATTTGGTTGGGGACTCTCAAACCCAAGCCCAGTTCTACTCGCAGTTTCTTGAACTTTTGCTTGGACTTCGTTTATACTTCTTTTATAGGCTCAGTCAGTGATAGACCAATGCATAAGCCAACTAATTTTTACTCGGGGAGTTTGCAAGGTATATGTTAATTTTATTACAGAACGATTCGTGAATGGATACATGGATCTTATCAAGAAAGAAAGTTTATAATTTGCATATAGAACTCAACTTCACATTCAAACTCAAAATCCAGGTTTTAAGTTTTCTTGTTTATACCACGAATTACTGAAGCAAATTCAAAACTTCATATTCAAACTTACAACTCCTCTCTTTCTTGGTAATTGTCATCTAAGTAGAAGTACAATTGCAAAGGCATCATCAACAAGAAGACCCAGCTTCGAAGATGATGTCATGAAAGTGCATCTTTTAACTTTAATTTTATTTATAGAATAAAAAATTTAAATGCCTGCATTTCTGTATTATTATAAATTTTATAATAAATTTCATGCAGTAATTTTATTATTTTAGCGATCCTTTGGGAGACAAATCCGGCTGAATACATATTTGAATGAATTAAGAGTTAGTCAAACCTTAAAATTTGATTTGCTTTCTTGACGTACTAGGGATATTTTAACCATCTCCATCTCTAAGGTTAGTTTCACTCGCAGTCAGTAAATTTATGATAAAATCATACAAAAATAATAAAAAAATTATAATAATTATTAAATTTTATATACGTATATATAAAAATTATTTTGATCAATTTTCGATAAAGAACAGATTGAAAAGTCTAACTGATATTTTTAGTCCGCATATTATATATATATATATATAATATTCAATATGATATCACATTAACATGATACGTGTTATAATTATCACATTTATAAACACGTAAATTAAATTTTTTTTTAATACGTCACATAAATACACCATGTTAATATGTCAAATCATGTTTACCATTTTCTCAAATTAACCAATAATTAAAACATTGACATATGTCATTAAAAAAATTCAATGTCTTATTTAAATAAAGCTCTCTTCTTTCTACTCTTCTCTTTCAAGATCTCACACCCACGATCCAGAAACGGCGATTTCTGTTCACAATCTCATCAAAGAAAAGAAATTTCCATTAATTTTCGTTTTCTTTGTTTTGCTCATTTGCGCCACTTTCTTTCTTTACACTAATAATTCTCCTTTTCTGTACTTCTCCCTCTCCGATCCTCAAAAACAATCCAAACCATCGGTCTCTCCGCCCCCAAATCCCACCCCGTCACCGCAAATCTCCGCCTCTTCACCTTCTACCACCACCATCAGCGGTGAGAACATCTTTTTCCTTTTCTCTCTCAAAGTAACAACTCCTCTCTTCTCTTTTTTTTTAAATATTAAGATCCATTCCCCTTATAATGGCATATTCTTCTTTCTGATTTTATTTTTCTCTCACAAGCTTAAATCCCCTATAACCCAGTTTTGTTTTTTTTGTTTTTTTCGCTTTCATTGACTACAGAGAGAGAGAGAGAGAGATTTTGTTTTAATTCAGAGATTTTGAGGTGTTTTTCATGCTTTGCATTCAGTAATTTTGAGGAATGGTGGTGAAGATGATGAGGTGGCAGCCATGGCCACTGTTGGGCCTCAAAAGGACGAGGTGAGACTGGTTGTCAAGAGGTTAGAAGGGTGGGATCTAGCAAAGGACAACGAAAAAAAGAGGGAAAAAGGGTCGGAGAAATTAACAGTTGAGATTTGTTGGAAAGGTCCGAAATTTGCGCTTAGTTCGTTAAGACGGACGGTGAAGAGAAATTTCACGAAACAAGTGGAGGTTTCCAGTGAGAAAAATGGCGCAGTTGATTGGGACGAGTAGTTTCAGAGTCTCCGCACTTTATCACCCCAGAAAGAGAATGTATGTCAATGGTTGTCCAACCAAAACGACGTATTATTGGAAATAGATGAGAATGTATGTTTCTGTATTTATGTCAAGAAAAAACACAATCATGTACATGAAAAAAGATTCAAGAAAAAACATAATCAGACATGATTTGACATGTCTACGTGGATGTTGATATGATATGTTAAAAAAAATATAGTCTACGTGTTTATTGAGGTGACAATTATAATATATGACATGCTAACGTGATAACATGTTAGATATCATATGTATTGACTGAAAATGCTAGTTGAACTTTTTAATTTATCTCTTATTAAAAATTAATTAAAGTAATTTTTGTGTATACATGTGCAAAATTTAATAATTATTATAAAAAAAAATTTTATTACTGTTGTATAATTTTGATATAAATTTAGTGATAAAAAATGAAATTAACCATATCATTATGATGCTTTAGAGTGAGTATTTAGCATGGGAGAAATAATTTTTAAGAAGTAAAGGGCATTTTTGTCACCTAAAAATGTAAAAGTTTTAGTTACTGCTATTTGAATTTGAAAGTAAAATAAATGCAATTCTTTATTTAAACGTATATATGTATATTGCTTTTAACATTCTCGTAGTATTAATTTTACTGCAGCCAAAGATGGATCTCGAGATAACTTTAGATTTGATATCAAATTTTCAAAGTCAAATCATAGCATGGATTTATCATTAGCTAAAATTGGAAAATAGATTAGAGAGAACTCTAGCATTATATTCATATGTGTATGTTTTAGACTAATTTTTTGAAATTACAAATTACTTGTATTTATTATATATCCAATATTTATGTTCTTAAAATAGGTGTGACCTTTTCATATTTACCCTTGTAATTACAGTTTTGGAAGCCGATGGAAATCTAATCCTTAAAATTACCAGACTCACGATGGCTTAAATTAAAAAGTAATCCCCAATTTAATTATCGTTTTTTTTTGTCATTTAATTGTCCTCAATATTTAATAAAATGCTAATTTGTCTTATTTATGCCCAATAATGTTTTCGTGAGTACGTGGTAGAAAGATTAGGACGGTTGACGGTTGACGAAGGAAGTTTAGGGGAGTGAAGTGGACAGTAAGCGACTTTTTTGTGTATAGATGGGTGCCGCGTGCACCGCCATTCCCATGCCATTGGCAGCTCATTTTTCTATTTCCTCTTTTCTAATCTCGTTCCTTTCATCTAACTCGCAATTACCCACTTGTGAAAATTATAACAAAAAATAAAAACATTTTTTATTCGATGATAACCCATAAATTAAAGCAATAATCATTCAACCAATTAACCATTAGTAACCAATTAACCATTAGTATAAGTTAAATCGATCTTATAAAACTCTTAAACTGAATGACTATACATTAAATATTAACATTAACTCTTGTTAGATCTTTTTAGAATTAAACAATACACACGTATAATTCGCAAGCGTATTAGAAAATTGAATTTTTTTTTAAATTAATTAATGCCTGACTATCCAATTTCTATAGAAATTTTGGATTCTATCAGTTGAAAAAAATGATTGTATTAAATTGAAAACTGAATTACACTGCTGAAAATTTGATCAACTAAAACTAAAGTTGAAAGAAAATTAAGAAATTAAGCCATGAGCTATGTACTATGTGGAATTGATGTTGTCTCTCCTGGATTCTGTCTTCTTCCTCAGTTTTATTCAGATCATGCTTCTGCCTTCTGGTAATTGTTCATGTCGCCCACGTACGCCTTGAATTCAGAAACTCGCTTCCTAGGCAAGCATTAACCATGCCCAATAATTCCACAAGAAGACACCGTGTACAATTAGAACCGAATTTTTACAAATTTAAGGTGAAACTTCAATAAAAATAAATAAATACAATTATATATAAATTAATAGTAGAAATAGTAGAAAATCTAAATTAAATAACCTCAAAGCCTAACTAGTTCAGCTCTAAAATGTATGTCAACTAGAAATTCATGCATATAAAATTTTCAGCCTTTTTTTTATTGATTTACTGGTAAATTAATTTTTAGCTATTTTTATTTTGGTTGAAGTAAATCAATCCTTGGGTAATCTTTCTGTCACAAACCATTTGTTTTTAACTGCTAGATTAACAACAATAATATTGATAATCCTGAAATTGTTGAAATGAAAAAAAAGTATGAGCCAATTGGGTTATATGCAATCTAAAACCTACAAAAAGGCTGGTTCGGTCGGTTTAAATATCAACATTTTAAAACTTAAATCAGTAAAAAATTTAGACATAGAGTTTTAAAAGTGTAATATTTGAAATCATCAAGAATTGAACTATTTACAAGAGATAAAACCTGTTGAATAGGAATACTAAAATGGGAGTGGTTGGAAGGCAGAAGTTATGGTCTGATAGTGATTTAACTGTTCATATTCTGTTAAATTTGTCAGTATGACTGATATAATTTGATCTTATCAGATTGATCGAATTTGGTGGTTATAATACCTTATACCTGATCAGTTATAAGATCGGATACCGGATGCTACATTCGGATTGGATTCTCTTAAGAGGGTCAGTTAAAGAATTTTTACTATTTAAAAACTTTATTATTTTAAGGGTTACTATTTATTTAAAAAAAAATTGACAAAATCTCGTCCAATTATTGTTAATTTCCTATGGAATAAGAGTACAAAAAAAAAAAAACACTTCTAGAATTATACAGCTCTTTCTCCAAGACAGCAAACAACTCCACACATTCCAACACAAGATTTCCCATCGTAAATGAACAATTAACCTAAATCCACTTGCCAATTTAACATTCATCGCTGTTTCCTGTCTTGGCTATATTTTAAGGTTTTCTCATACAAGTGTTGCAATTACAAGATTTTCTTCCTCAACATTACCAAAATATCAATCATGTTACAAACAAACTTTTCCGTGAACATGCCAAATTAAAACAATAATAACACAACTTTATTTCATTTAATTACGTTAATACAACTATTGCACAAAGTAATATGAAAGAATTTATCGGGTGGATATGCAGGATTGAGGCTGGAGTGATCGACTCCTGACATTACTCTTTTTGCACTTAATATTAAATAGTCAATATTAAATACTGAACTTACTTATTCCCTGTAGGTTCTTATTAACCTACAGTATAATGTACATATCACCATTAAGCCAACACATTATTTTAATCCATCCATCACACCATTCGAATCCACCCATCATTATAGCCATTCAATTATATTCAGTCCAGAATTTCCACCGTTTAATATGTGTGATAAAGATTATATTCACACTCATTACTCAATTACCACATATCTAGTAACAAACGCAGCAAACAGAATTTACTCCCACTTACACTTTGAACCTCGAGTTATACAATATACATAAGATAGGCAATTGAAACAATTTGTTTTATTATTAGTATTATCACCATACACGTAAGCATAGATATATGTAATTTACCATAATTACAGTCACGTTGATACAATTTGGTTCACACTAGAGATGCAAAATCTCTAGCTTCCTACGTATTTCTTGTAGAAAATCAGAACCACGTAATTCTATAATTCTGAAATTCAACTTAACACTTTAAATTCTATTTAATGCAAAATAAGAAATCACATTTCAGCATTTATCAATCAACAATACAATTATGTCAATCTTATGAATAAGTATATCCATAAATTTTGATTAATCATTTTTAATTACTAGAAAGTTTGACCCTCAAATATTAACACAAACAACTGCTTGTATACATCAAAATCTATATATGTATACATCAAAATCTATATATGTATATATATCCAACCTAAAAGTTAACATGTCTTAAATACAATTTAATAATTTTTTTATTCTAACCCAGACTTGACCAACCATTATTTAAGATAAATTTAACTAAGATGGTATAAATATTGTACTTAGAATCCATCACAAAGTGTTTAGTTCAAACAATCTAATTTCTTTAACTATTAATATTTATTTAATTTAACGAACTCTAGTATCATGTTACTGCCAACTTATGACTGATTATAACTTTTCCTCACCAATTCTATACAAGTTAAAGGTCCACTTCTTAGTCCCTAGATCAATAACTCCGGACTTATTCATTCATTACTGTATAATTTGCTCAATATATCGAATATCCGTTAATCACAAGTTCACAGATTATTTACTTAAATTCAAAATTTAAGCATGCTAATAAGCTTGTGTCTCATAAACAAAAGTAAAATCCCAAACTAATTAAAACATATTTATACTTAGAAATTTTCTAATTTAATATGGATAATAAAATTTAAACAAGCATAACTTAATGAAGCACTTTTCAAGGAAATATTAATTCCGTCAGTTAATTAAGCTAAAGCCCAAAATTTATTTAACATGCATATTCCTAACTTAACTATTTTCATAAAACACTTCTTTTCTCATTTCAAAAATTACTGATTGAATTCAACTGAATGAGTTCATATTTAATCCCAATTATAATCACAATCAATATAAATCTCATTCTAATTACTACATCTATCTCGATCTAAACATGTATACCTTCTATTTCTTTTCCTAAAGGATTCGATTACTATGATTAAACCTCACATTCACATGTATTAAAATCATCATATATATATATTTTTTGAATAACAAAAGGTCAAACTAATTCATAAATCCTCTCATATTAATCTGGTTAGAAATCAATACTTTTTCATTGTTTCCACACATTTTATGGGGAGTTAACAACACAAGGTTATGCCATTTCAACATATATCATTAGTGTTAAATGCAGAAATTTTAATCAAGAAAACAAAAATGCAACTTTGTTGCCACTTTTATAGGTTATAACTCATAAGTGTTTCAACTAATTCGATAATTAATTGATCCTTCTTCTGGAAAAATTAGGAAATAGTTACCTAATTCATATTTAATGCAGTATGCACCAAAACAATCTGCTAAATATTAATTCAACATATTTGCATATGTATGAAATTATCAATCTTAGAGTCAAGTCTCCAGCAAATTTCAACCTTTTTTTTATATTCAAACTTGTCCCGTCCGTCACCGGAGCTTCGCCGGCAATGCCCACTCACTACCACAATGAGGCCCAAGACATCAGAGACTCGATGGAGGTGATCACGTGCTCAACGGACACCGGTCGGAGCTTAGATCCACATCGAAAGTCGCGTCTTCCTACACCGCCGATCTGCTTGTTGTCGGCGAGTGATGAGGCACCGGGAAGTTCACCTCGCCGCTGGGAGTTCTCCGATGGTGGTCGTGTTGCCATATGCAGCCGCCGGTCATCAGAGAGAGGGGGAGGAATATTCGATAAAGAGGAAGAAAATGGGAAAGAAGAGATCGTCGCGCAATGCCGCTGATGGCGAGGTAGGGTGGCGCCGCACTTGTGACCAGCGATGGGAGGCGGCAGCAGCATGGGAATCGCCGGTGATGGGCCGTCCTCTCCCTGCTCCTCCTTTTTCCCCTTTTCCCTTTCCGACGCCGTTTTTTTTTTCCCCTCCTCATTCCTTCTTTATCACCCTATTCCCTCTTTTTTTTTTTCCTTAAATTGTCCCTTCTTTTTCCTAATTTTTTTTCTTGTGGCCATGCTCTTTTGTGTAGAAATTTCTATTAACTCTAGAAATGTTAATTCCCATAATATTTTATTATTATTATTATTATTATTATTATTATTAATAACATCTAAAAATATATTGCTTTTCCTTTTTTAAAAAAAATTACTAATTCAAAAGCCTAAAAAAATGCTCAATCGTCCTAAATCCTTAAGAAATTTATATCCCTGCTCCCCTAAATCAAAATATTATTTACCAGTTATAGAATACTTTCGATCGACTCAAATTTAGAGCGTTACGGTAACGGCTAACATGTTTAATGTGATGAATTCTACGTGTCTGATAGGACTTGCCTTGCGTGGACTTTTGTTTGAAATGGGCTTTATGTCTCATGGACTTTGTAGAATTATATGTATTATCAAATATTATACTATAAGTCTATAATCTTTTTTTAAAATCTATAATTTAATTAGTTAATTTTCCATGATAATATTCTATTTTTTCCTTTTTCTTTTACACTGTATTGTGCATACATCTTCATATCATGTATCTTATTCATACATTATTATGCTATATTACAAGCGATTACGTTTTTATTTTCGTTTTTTCTTTTTTCTTATTTGACCTCTATCTGTCTATCTATGCTATAAAAGTAGTATGTACGTAAAAATTATTTAGATAAAAATATCATTTATTTTTGGTATTATTTACAAAATTATCTTAAATGAATAATTATTGTATAAAATTATGTATATAATTTGTATATAATTTGTCAGACTATCCATAAATATGTATTGTATATAATTATTATTTACACGATGACTTGCAAAAAAATGTTCGAAATGATATTTTCATTCCCTAAATATTATCAATTAAATGTTAAAAAATATTTTATTCATATATGTGCGTATTGTTTTGATTAATATCCAATTATCTATTAAATTTATTTATTTATTCCATTCATAAATAAATCATCTCTATTTATGTCTCACTAATTAATTAGAAAATTGTAAAGGAACAAGTAAAAAAATTAAGAAATACAAAATATTTAACTTTTCAAATTGCAAAATTTTGATATTTTTATTATAGTTTCAATAATTAGAATAATTAGTCTAAATATTGTGGTATTGAATGGAAATTCTTTTATTGTTCATTATGTATTGGCAAAAATGATTTTATCAAGAAAAAATCAAAGTATATCTTATAATATGAAATCATATGGAATCAAAAGAATATTGTATTAAATTAAAAAAAAAACGTTAATATATAAATGATAACTCTTGGAATGTTAGAACTTAGAAAGAAATGAAAATGAGGGAGAAAATAGCTTAGCCGATCAACATGAGTGGCAAGCTGATCTACAAGACAGGTGAAGATTAACTGCTGGTGTGTATGGAATTAGTATTTTGATTCTTAAGTCAAACAGGATTTAAAGAAAGAAAATACAGTGAGTGAATGTGAATTGTTATGCACGTCGTACCTTATTTCTGAAGCCTCTCTCTGTTTATATAGTGTCTATTTAGCTAGAACCTATGAGGTTAGAGTACTTGAATATCAAATTTTTCGTATCTGTGGTTTGCAGGTTTAGGGAGTTTGATATGATAGTTTGCAGGGCATGGCTTGTTGATGTGACAAACGCGATGGCATTGAATAGATCGACTAAAGAGCTCGATAAATCTCTCAGAGCACTTAGTCAATGCAAATAGCCAGTTGGCCTTTGGATTTATGGGTAGCAATTGGACCTGATCTTAGACTAGGCTGATAACTATTAGATCAGGTCCAAGCATGATAATATTAGGTATTATCATTTGTCCCCCCTCCCCTTGCAACGTTTTAATTTATCATGAAGATTGGAGGATAGGGGCTTAGGCGACTAATGTTTGGAATAATCTTTTCAATTATCTTGAAAAGACAACATCTTTATAAAATGTGTCTTTTTGATTTATCATACGCACTGTTCCGATCTGTCCGAAAGATCGAAGCAAATGGGACTTAGGCAACTGATGCCTTGAATTTAAAATAGTTTTTTTGTATTCCAAACGCCTAAAAATGGAAGTACCGCATTAAATGTGACATCGCTTCATGTCAGATATTGCTTCAATAACCAAAACGTTATGATCTCAGCCACATGGCATCTTCTCATTGGACGTCGGTTTGAATTTCAAAATCCATCTGTTGCTTATAAATAGGAGATTCTTCTCTTCTGTTGGCTTTTTTTTTTTCACGCTTTCAAGTTTTTCTAGCAGTTTGCTTTCAAATTTCCTTTATCTCTTTAAAATTCTTCAAACTTTGAGCCTTCATCATTCTTAGATTTCAAGTTGACGTTTTTTGTTCTTCGGGTAAGCTTCCAATTTTAAACTTCTTCTCTTCGTCAATTTTTGAATTTGAAGTTGAAATGGACAGATCTAGGGTTTTAACTTACCACGGCATCAATTTGAGTTTTCTGTTAGAGTATAGGAGAAAACCCATGATCGTAGATCATACTAGGCTCATTGAGAAGGAAGTTGAATCTTTTAAGAAATAGTTTTGCTTTTCTTTTGGGTGTTACACCTATCCCTGCCCCGATTCGAATGTCCTGTAGGGAAAGACCTTTTATAAATGGAAAATTTTTCATTCTTCACAGTATAATTCTAGAATCTAGGCTAAGATTCCCTTTTGAGGGATTCGATAGGGCTCTATTAGAAGCTTACGGAGTAGCCCCCTATTAGTTGAATCCTAATGCTTGGAGGGGAATAATGTGCTTTAAGGCAATGTGTAGGAATTACTAGCCTAACATACCCCCAACTCTTGAGTTGTTCAACCATTTCTTTTTTTTATTATTATTATTTCTAATAGAGCAGAGGCACAAGGTTTTTTCAAATTTACAAGTAGAAAGGATAGAAAACTTCTTCGATTCCTAACATCCGTGAAAGGCTTTAAGGATAAATTTTTATTGGTCGAGGCAAAAAATGGCTTAGAGTTAGCTTGGTCCAAGCAGACAAGTTGATCAATGTAAGGGACCTGGCTTCCGGTAAACGCAGGTTCCAAGATAAGATGACATAAATAGTTTGTTCGCTATGGTGAATAGTAGCGGAGGGTTATTAGTTTCTGATATATTTTTTAATACATTGTCCGATCCTTTGCAACCTAGAGAAAGGAAAGAGGGTGAGCGATTCATGCTTATTCTCTCTCTCTCTCCCTCTCTATTCTCCTATGGTAGATCATTTTATATTATTATTCTTTTCTTATTGTCAAATTCAATCTAACCTTTTCTCTGATCTGCTCGCAGGAGAGATGGCCAGTGAGAAAGCAAAGAGAAGATTGGCAAAAATAATTACCAAAAAAGCTAAGGAGTTGAAGAAAAAGACTGAAATTAGATGCCTTTGCCGATTTTAGAAAAGGGTCGAAGTCGAGAGCGAGGGGCAACCTTTAGTTGTGACAGCAAGCTGAGGAGGCTGCGGCTTTGACGAGGATCGAAGCAGGTAGGGAAGATGCAGTCGCTTCTACTGAAGTTAAGAGAGGTTAGTTTTCGATTATTGTGGAGTTATCCCCGATCATTATCATAGATGACCAACCTCCCGCTCTGATTGCCGATGCTGGAGTTTTGCAACCGGTTGCTTCGGGGGCTGATCAACCAGTGACCTAGAAACTCAGCCTGCCGATCCATCTCCAGTAGGTTCCTTTGCTAACTGTCGATCCATCTTCAGCAGCAGAAGCTCCTCTACTAACTCTTCTAGTGAAGGTCCATCGGCTATCTCATAGGGAGCCTTCTTTGCATGGGCAAAGGTCGATGGATGCATTTCCAAGGGTCCCTCTGAGCCAGATCTTGAACAATCATTATGAGGATCTAGCCACTGTGAATAACCTGCGCCTGGCAGAATATGTGATCGAGGGTCTATTTTTGGAAAAGAATCTGACCAATGCCTAGTTCCCTACCTCCCTGGAGCAAAATGGAGCAGATCTTTGTATGTTGTCTCTGATAGTAAGAACTTATTCACTCTACAAGTAAGCTACCTTGTGGTGTTGAACGACTAGGTTTAACACAAGTTGTGTGCTTTTGTATTTTAGGTTGCTCAGAAACTCGGCGTATTAAAGCATTCAAAGCCCAATTACAAAAATTCATTTTTTTAAGTCGAATGGTGTTAGAATGCACCCTTATGCTATTTTATTCAAGGGGGCAATTTTTTTTCTTTTATTCACATATTTTAATTTGAATGGCTGAAATCTCTCTATACCATCTAATGACCAAAAATAAATTTTATACAAAAATCTTTAGATACACCTAAATAAACAAAAAAGTAAAATTAATTTGGTTACTATTACATACAAAGGCATATGGCTCAATATTCATCCCTACATAAAAAAAAAAAAAAAAATCTCTCTATTTAATATTTTATTAATTCAAGGGCGGGGATTTTCTTTGGCACTATTTAATTCAAGAGTTGTTAATGTTTCTTCTTTTCGTTTTTTTTTTTTAATTTTTTTTTAGATGGTTAGAATCTATTGACCAATATTTCATCCAATGGCTCATAATCTCTCCCACACAAATATTTTTCATTCAACTAAGTCAATGGCCATGATTGGATGTGTTACTATTTGATTCAAGGGTCATCAAAATTCATCATTTTCCTTTCTTATAATTTAAATTTCCTTTTAAATAAATTATGACATCATTAATAAATATTTTTTTACTTAAAATATATAATTGACATCATATATTGCTCATTATATTGATCGGCTTGACATCTTCAATGTCTTATTTGACCAGCGGTTAAATTCGATCAAATATGTCATTGTTTACTACAAAACCATGGTCTGGATTTTAATTTTAGTTTTTAACACTTCAAAGGGACATATTTTTTCCTCAAATTTAATTATAGGATTTTTCTCATATAGCACTATGCATCTTAGACAGTATTATTCATGATTTGGAATGTACCATTTACAAACTCACGATTTTCAGGCGTTGCATAATTACCCAGGTTTGAGATGTTATGATAAGAGAAAAACCTAAAGAGTATGACTAAGCAGCAGTGGTGGAGACGTAAGACACTAGATGAGTTATGAGTAGTAGAACAACAACAAATTAAGGCATAAAGTAAATAAAGATCGAAAAAAGAAGACCAAATCTGTAAAAATATCCTTAATGTTTACCAAAAAGAGCAAATTTGCTCCTAATATTTAGTTAAGTATAATATTGTTCCTGAAATTATAAAAATTATGCAATTTTTTTTCTAAAGTAACGAAACTATTAGTTTGACGTTATTTCGTCAAAATGATGTGATATGCTTCCGTCAGCGGTTAAAAGACAAAATATAGTCAAACTAACGGTTATGTTAGTTCAGGGATAAAATTGCACAATTTTGATAATTTTAGGAACAACATTGCATGTAACTAAATATTAAGAGCAAAATTGCTTTTTTTAGTAAATATTAAGAGCATTTTTGCACATTAAGCCAAAAAAATATTTACTTAATTATTTTTTCCATTTCACTTCTTTATATTTTGATTTGAGTTGGATTAGATTTTAGATATTTTCGTGTTTATTTTTTGAGTCTCGAATTTTATTTTAAAATTTTTGGATCATTGAAGTGTTTTTCGGATTTGGTCACTGGTTCATTGGGGTTGGATACAAAATTGTCAACTCTACTTTTAATCTAATATTACAATAATTCAATTTCTATGAAATTGTATATTAAAATTAATTTATGGCTTGCAAAAATCACCTATTTAATAACAGTAAAAGAAGGAAAAAAAACTGACAAAATGCAATAAATAATTGATATTGTTCATAAGCACTGTAAGTATTGAGTAAAAGCAAGAAAACTTAGACGAAAGAAAAGGTCAAATGAATATAATGGAGAATGGGTGACACATTCAAATCCAATAATTGCTACGAAAACCTAATCCTTACTGTTGATGTTAAAGGACCTTTGTAGAGAAGAGTTAATCATAATTATTATGATTGTAAGAAATAAAATGAATATGTTTCATTTCTGAAATGACTGATTCTCAGCAAATCTACGAACTGATGTTGATGGTTAAGGTCCTATAGATAGCGGCTGGCCCCAGCCCTACAATATACCTAAACCACAATTATCAATTGGTCAATTATCTATATTTTGTAGGTCTATTGCAAAAACAAGCAATTTATTATATTTATTAAAAATCACTAGAGGTTACATTTATTTTTTATAAAAATAATTGAGTATATTTAAAGCAGCAAATAATGACCTAATTCAATAAGTCCATAAAAAAATAAAAATAAAAATAAAAAATGAAATCAGACCTCGATTTGCCATCGATCCATTTGACTTCACTTATATATGCTTTCAAACTTAAATTGTAGAAACTGAATTATTGCTAGCAGCTTCATTACTCCAACAGGATGTATCCCAAACTAAATATATGTTCAGCATAAGACAATCCATCAATTGCATGCAGCGTCAGTCACCCTCCATTAATCGAAAATTTATTTTCATCCACACTTCAATCAATAGAGAATAAATACTATTGTCCAACTTGACATTTTTTATTCTCTAATAACAGACGAGAGAATTACCAATTTATTGGCATTACTGATTAATTCACACCATTCGATGCATCTGGAGTACCTAATCAAGACTTAAAATTTTATTTATATATATATAATGTCGAAAACCATCGTTTTTTACTGTTATATTTTGTTTTAATTTTTAAGAAAACCGTAATTCTAATCATTATCTCAATTCAAAGTTAATTATATTGAATGCCAAATAAATTTCATTTTAAAATTTAAATAATTCGATTAACATTTTTAGCGACACAAACTTCTATTTTTAGGATCGACTTAATTTTCCAAATTTTAGTGACTTGTGTTGCTTTTTGCAACAGAAATTCATATACCAGCGACGGATAATTTTACTTGTTGTAGTATAACTTTCAGCAATGGGGACGGAGTTTAACTTATACTGACAGTTTTTTTTTTTTTTTTTTTTAACAATGGAGTTAGAACTTGAGCAACAGTTAATCTTCTTTTAGCGATGAAATTTCTTCAGCAACTATTTTAGTTTTAGTGATGATTTTTGTTCCTTTTAGCGACCTGATCTTTTAGGATGCATTTTTTTGTTATTATAGCAACACTAGTTTTCTTTCAACCACAGATTTCTCCATCTAGTGTAATTTAACTTTTAGCTACGATATTTTCCATCCTTACCCGAGTCAAATCCATTCGACCTGACCTGCTTGTGACATCTAACTCATTTATATATGCTTAAGCGAATAAGCATCATCTAACCAAAGAAATCTGGCTCAATACATAAGCACCTTCTTATGCTAATTAATATTTATCAAATTGTTGCCTTGACTTTTTGAATTTGTATTTATAATTAAATATTTCCAATTCAATTTTCTTCTACAATTTCAGCATAATGTACTCGGAATCTCTTACTAGTTCGATGGCTCTCTCTCTTTGGGAAGGCAAAAATGCCCAAAACCAAGTATATGAGTCCCACTATCTCCCCTCAAAATGCTTGTAGGTTCAAACAAAAAGAAAAATGTACGCCTGTGCTTTTGTGCAACTCAATTATCCATGTTAGTACATGATGTTTATGCTTAAGGACAAGAAAACGTTTAGCTCGATAAAAAAAAATCAATACATATGTCAAATCAACGGAAACAATAGACATCATAAAGCAATTAGCTTCATGTAATTATTGTCAATTTTTACTACTTTAATTTTTTTTTCTTAAGTTACAAAATTTGGTCCATCATTTGAGACCATTTTTAATTTTGGATCAAATTATAAAATTTTACAATTTAATTGTCGAAGTTTAACTATAATTGCAATTGAACAACTCTGTCCATTTGGACGTTAAAAGCTGATAGAATATGCTAAGTTAGCTCTACAGTGGGCCACACTTATACCTAAATTAATAGGAAAAAAAAAACTACATTAGCTCTTCTTCTTCAAAAATTAAAATTTCAATCTGATTCCCTCTATAAAGAAAACCCTATTAATATACAGAAAAACCTTTAAAATATGGATAGAACTTTAGTTTTTGGAGAAGACGAGCTTATTTGTTTATTATTATTATTATTATTATTATTAATTTAAAGGCATAAGTAGAGCCCATGAAACTGACTGAGCATTTTCCGTCAATTTTTAACGTTGAAAATTAATGGATGAAGTCTTCCAATTGCAATTGCAGTAAAAATTTCAAATGTTAAATTGCAAATTATTATAAATTGGATCTAAAATTAAAAAGGGTTTTAAGTATTAGACCTGATTTTATAATTTACCCTTTGTTTTCTTTTTTTTTTTTAATAAACTTTTTTTTCCTTAACACCTCCACGCATTTACACGTTCATGAAAAATCTTATTTTTTAAAAACCAGTTTAAACATTTTATTTAATGATGTGAATAAAGTGTGCATGTATATGTGAGAGGACTATGCGCATACGTTATTTTAAACGTTTCATAATAATAATAATAATAATAATAATAATAATAATAATAATAATAATAATAATAATAATAATAATAATAATAATAATAATAATAATAATAATAATAATAATAATAATAAAAGCAATGAAACTAAGTGGGGAAAAAAGACAAATAGAGGATCTAGCTAATTTCATAAAGTAGAGGAAGAAGTTTCATGCTTAAAATTTAGTTGGAATTTAGCAACTAAACTAAAAGATAATGAACTTTAATATATTATTAGTTAGGCATGCATCTTTTCCAAATTCTGTGTGCTGTAGGCTGAATGGGTATTGTCCTTTAGGTAATCCCATGTTTAGATTAATTAAGAGACATGGGGAATTTAAGATGTTAAATAAATTAATACAAATGCTATACCTACACGATTATGATAATGAGACTTAGATTATAATAATAAAAAAATGCATAAAGTGAAAAAAAAAAAAGAAAGGAAAAGGTAAATCCACCACACTAATCAGTATAATTATCAGTGGAGAGCCAACCCATAAACTTTGCTTAAGACTTCAAAAGAATGACTTGTCCAGTAGACTTTCCACTTTCCAGGTCAGGGATCTTGGCATCTTCCTTGCAAATTGGTTGTATTAATACTAATTAATCCCTTAATTGTTAATTAGCCTCTGTGCTAATCTTGATTGGCGCAACCTAAATTGGACAGATGTAATGGGCTTCTAACTATTTATATTATAGAATAACAAACACATTGATTTGTTCTAGACCGACTACCGCTTTTTATCCAAAAAAACTACCACTTTTCCATTTTATGTGCCCTCATCAAAACACCATATAACTCAAAAATTAATAGAAAATTTTAAGCAAAATTTTATAATGGACACCTCATGTGCTTATGTTATTAATTATTATTATTATTAAGGAAAAAAAAATCATATAGTGACTTATCATGAGGTAGTTTGTCACTTGGCAAATGCTCCACTTTTTGTAGGTTTTATTCCATTTATATCCCATATGTGATTGGTGACTATATATAGAGAGAGATTTTGACATCAACGAATGAAATAGCAATGCTTTCAGAATTTAATTTCATTGGATTAGTTAAATAAATACTCAATTAACGGTCCGAATTGGTTTCTATTAAATAGGTTAAAGCGATGCATGGAATGGAATTAATGAATGTGCTATAGTTTAATATACATTACATTTTATTATGCCATAGGGTAAAGCTATTCAAGATGAATGTGCTGTGCAGTGTGGCTTAGGTCTCTTCCCTTAAAAAAAAAGGCTATTGAAAGTGAATCACATTATATTATGGTTATATTATATTTATGGAATTGGGGACACAACTTAGTACTGATTGGGGGGGGTTTGATACTAGGGGTCGTTATTGGGCAGAGCTCAACTCACTGACCATACTCGGAAAATATTCCAAGTTGTTAAATTAAAAATAATATAAGCTCTGCAGTGTTAACCATTCTTTTTATAATTTATTTTTGAAAGAAGGGTAAAATTTCAACCATAATTAATTGGGAGAAGAGAATAATAAAACGTTAACAACTTTTTGTTGCACCCGATCGCATTGTTATTCCATCCTTCTTATATGAATACATTTTTATATTATTATTATTATTATTATTCATGCTAAAATACGTTAATAATCAATTCTTATTGTTATTAATAACTCAAATGGCAAATACGATTACTTTCATCCAAATATCTAATAAAAGTTAGATTTAGTTTTAATCATGTTACTAATTAGAGGTGTCAAATGGATGGGTTGAACGGATTTGGGTTGAATCATTAACGGATGAGTCATTAATGAGTTGGGTTATTAATGAGTCAAAAAATATGAATCATTAATGAATTAGATCATTAATGGGTTTGGTTAATTTGGATCGACCCATGAATGATTCGAAAGAGGAGCACGTTCATTGGTCCGTGAAGATAAAAAAATATGAGCCCTTGGGCCGCGAGAATCATCCCGTTAGGTTGCTCTCTCCAAATCTTTATCTTATCTTACATTCACCTTTTTTGTCTCCAGAGCATCAAAGAATGAAACCCTAGCTAGTTTTCTGTCATTTTAAAAATAAAGTTATTTCATTGTGACAGCCCATCTCTTTGTCATGTTTGAACCCATTCCTGTATCATTAGCATTTTTAATCCTATATCTGAACTTGTTTAGAAATGGAGAGCTCGATTTTACTTCTCCAAAGAGAATAGATGTTTGATAATCATACAAAACAATAAAAAATAGAAACGAAAAAGGATATGAGAATTAGAATTTTAATTTATATATGTGATTAGATTAGATGAGGTAACAGTGAATTGACAAATACAAATTAAAATTTGATAAATTTAAGTTAGAAAAAGAAAAAAGTCAATACCTGATAAATGTAAAAAAAAATCAATTTATTTTTTAAGAGAAAAAATGATATATATATATATATACTACTTTAACCGAATAAATGAAATTTAAATAAATTAAAAAATATCAAATTATAACTTTCATTCATTGGGTTAATACCCAATGAGTCAAAATCAAAATTTTGATAATCCACATAAAACATTCATTGGATTAATATTCAATGGGTCAAAATCTTTGAATCTTGAAAATACCTATTGGATTAATACCCAATGGATTGAAAAGTGAAATGGATTAATTTTGGGTTGATCCATTGGATGTTGGATTAAGTTGAAAAATAAAATGGATCAATTTTGGGTTAATCCAATGGATATTTATGTGAATTGGATTGGATTTGGATCAATTTTTTTGGATGAATTTGGGTCGATCCATGAGTTTGGGTCAATTTTACCAGATCTACTACTAATTAATAGCAATTTTTAAGACAAATTAAATTAAAAAATAAATATAATTGTCATGCTTCAAAGTTAATAAAAAAAATTAATTATTAATGAACACCAAATTTTTATTTCAAGGGCGACGACTTCATGTGTGGTGCAGGGATGCACCATGCGTTGCAGATTATTAATCCTCCTTGATGAGACAGCGTGCACTTGCACAGAGGATGACAACTTTTTTTTATTTTTTTTTGCAACTCTTATTTCAAATCCATTTTTGGATATCAATAATTTTTTTTTTATTTTTTAAAATACCCTTATCTTATCCATCAGAATGCATTAAATTAAAAAATTATAATTAAAAATATTGAATTTAAATGTTAAATATAAAATCAATAAATTTTAAAATATTAAATTATATTTGGTAAATAATGTAACATTAGATCTAAATTAAGACAATAGAATGTAAATGAATTATTTACAAATATTTAAGCATATTCTAAAAATATTTTTATTTTCAAAACTACTATTTTTAATTTAATATTTGAATTCAACATCTATTAATTATTATTTTTTTAGTTAACATAGCTTAAAGTAAATGTCTCAATTTAATTATTAAAAGTGGTTATAATTTTTTGATTAATTTGAATTATACTGAATATTAAATAAAAATTAAAAAAATTATTTTCCCATTAATTTTAATGAAATTATGGATAGAGGAGCTAATTAAATTGAAATGCGCCCTCAAATATTAAGTGTCAAATTGTTACATTTTAAATGATAGTAGAAATTTAATAATTGTGTATTAGCCCAAAGGGTAGAAGTTTTTTTTTAGATATCCCAAATATAATTAACCTTTCCTATTTATAATATAATTAAATTATAAATTTTAACAAAATTCTATTTGATGTGTCTTAAGTTGTTGTCAATAATAAGGAATAATTGTTTCTTTTTTCCTTTTTGAATGCTTGAATGATTATTTCAAGCTTATTATTATCTACTCGATTAAGGTTTAATTATGTTAGAAAAATGTATGCTTTCAATTAGATCTGGAAAATTTTTATTCAATCTAAATCAGTATGAAAATAATAAAATGCAATTCGACCCGAATCAATGATCTGAATTTTTTAATTAAATTTTATTTTATATAATATTTACTTATAAATTGGAGTTAATTTTATATATAAAATTTTTATTGTTGGATAGAGGCTCGCACTAGAGGCTTCTTAGCTTCAAAAGTAACTTCAAATGCAAAATAGAGCCTATTTTCAACAAATATAAATGCATTTTAGCACGGTTGTTAATTATTGATAACTACGAAAAAAATATATCAAAGACCCAATTAAGTCAGCCCAATAATATTTAACATGACCTAAACCCATTAATAAAAAGGTAAAAACATGAACTGAAAAGACAAGACAGAAGGCAATGTTCGATCAGACTGATGGGATAACACGTTATTTCAGTCCACTGACACAAGCCATCGCCCATACGCTCCACCTGCTCCCTGTCACATCGTCGCTCATCTACTCCATTGCCAGTTATCACGTCCCAAGATACTCAAGTACCCCTCCCAAGAACTCTTATAAATAGTATAAAATATAATGGCTCAAGGTATTGATTATCTGAGACTCTCTCTCTAAATACTCTCTCTCTGAAAGCTACAAACTTAAGCTTCGGAGTGCTAACGTTCGAGTCCAACCAGGCACTCCTTCTTACAGGTCCATTCAGTCGACCGGATCATCAACTGCCGACTCATCTTCTTACAGATAAAGCCAAAATCTGCTTTATCATTTGGTGCTTTCGTTGAGAGTCATGACAGATTCAAAATCCAACGAGCACAAAGCTCCTAGAGAACATAATCACAACGACCAAGACAGATCTAAGCCCTCAGGGATAATAGAGATCTTTCAGATCACCTGTTAGAGCTAACCCCCTCTCGGATCTCGATGACGTGGTCATATGACAACCGGAGGATGCCCCTATTACTATCAGAGATATGCGCCATTCTTAGTGACCTCACTAAGAACGTAATCCAAACTCTGGAAAGGGGTAATATGCCCAACACTTATGAAAGAGGTCATGAAATGATTTTCATGGCCGAAGACTTCAAAGGAAGAAGAAACAGGGAAATCTCCATGAAGGAACCATGAGCCCATAACATTAAAAGGACAGGGGTCAGAACCCTAGGGAGATATGATAAGGGAAAGCGAACAATGTCCTTAAGCAGAGATGCTCCTTACATCCCCAGTGGATCATCCACCCTACCCTCTGGCAATGATCCATCTCTTATGCACACACCTAATCACAGTTGCTCCCACAAATCTGAAAAGGAGTTTGCTTTCACAATAAGTGGACGAAGGAAAGATAAATGGTTCAAACAAAAACTCTAGCAATTTGGTTTGGTAGAACCTAAAAAAGGTATGTTTAAGGGGAATACCAACAACAACACTGCCTCCCCTTTCTGCAAGGAAATTATGGAATTTGAGATGCCTTTCAGGTAGAGGGACATGGTGATGGATAAGTATACAGGTAAAACTGATCCCACTACTCACCTTGTGAAATATTTGACTAAAGTGCAGGTCTACACCTACGATGAAAGGATTGCCTACAGAGTCTTCCCAACCACCCTAAGAGGAGATGCTTTGAAATGGTTCCTCGGACTCCCTCAAGAATCAATCGCCTCCTTCAGACAACTCAAAGATTTGTTCACCACGCGATTTACTATGCAAACACGTGCACCAAAGTCAGTTAGTGACCTGTGCAACCTTTATTAAAAAGCCGATGAAAGTCTCAGAGATTACATCGATCACTTTTAGGCCACAATGTCGGAAGTAAGGGATTTAACCGTGGAATTGGCATCAAATGCTTTGGTGAGAGGCATCGTGGATCGTCCACTTTCTGAATCATTGACAACAAGGCCACCGATTAGCTTCTCCGACCTTATGAAAAGGGCTAGACAGCACATCCAGCTGGATGATGCTCTCAGATCCAATAGAATAAGGAAGACCAATGTCATGGATAGATTGTAATATCCATACGGTCGACCCTTCAACAAAACCTCCACATCGGATCGGTTAGAGAGGAATCTTAACAAGTCAATCTTCTTGAGGATTACGAAAATGAGAAAGGAGACCAAGTGGAGTAAATCCGATCACTATAATATTTGACTGGCTGGGATTTCCACTCCACTTAGCACTGGTCCCACCCAAACATTGATGGGCACCAAGAAAAAATACAAGAAAGCTAACCGGCCCAAAATATCTAAATAAGATGAGAAACAGTGGAAACCGTGACAAAGGTCGTGAGTTACGCAAAGCTATCAGGCACTCAAACCAACGAGTGGGAAAACACCTATAAAGTCCGGCAATGGGGAAGATGCAGCTGGCTCAGATAACGATGACAAGCACAAATGCCAGACCAACATAGGCTGTATGTAAGAGCCATCAAATAACGGCAAAATAGGCACAATCATTACAATCTGAGTTCCCCATGAACTTGTTGTACTAAATTTTAATGCGATTTTCAATCTCCTGTAATAAGCGTTGGATTGCCAGCCAACTTTTATATTATCTATTTATTATTAAAAATTCATCTTTGAGTCTTTAAAGATGCAATAATAAAAAAGCTGCAACATGTGCAAAGTTATAACTCCTCGATGCATACAAAATGAGTGTCTCCACGAAGCAAGGACTAACCTAAAAAGAGGTACACGCCCAAATCTACGAAACTATTATTTTTCTTTTATCAAGTTTCTTAACTACTTTTCCAGCAAAATGACATTCGGACCGGAAAGATATTTCCTACCATCGGGAGATGAGATGAGGGCCCCAATGCTTATAGACCTTTCCCTGATCGGTCAGTATAATCAACTGCCACAACGCATATTGAAAAGATATTTCCTACCATCAGGAGATGAGATGAGGGCCCCAATGCCTGTAGACCTCTCCCCGATCGATCAGTATAATCAACCGCCACAGCGCGAATCAAAAAGAAAATTTCCTACCATCGAGAGTTTGAGATAAGGGCCCTGACGCCTATAGACCTCTCGCCGACCAATATGTCTCCTAAGCGGAAAATCACTGCGAAGATAGAAGCAAACATTCCGATCAAGGTTCTCCATACGGGTAACTCCCATAAGCGGATAACTCCCAAAGTCGCCGTGATAATTTTGGTTGGTCGATACAAACCTCCCAATCGAGGTTCTCCATACGGGTAACTTCCTTAAACCTTTTAAATCCAAAATTCTTCATTCGGCATAACTTATCTGCTAGGCTCAATATAACAGAAGATGCGAAAGTTAGAGTCCATTCATCAGCAGGTTAAGTACCTTAGCTAGGCTCAATGTTCACCCCGAGCCCAAGAAGCGAAGTGCACCCATTTAATCTCCGTCGATTCATTTGCTAGATTGAAAATTAAATCCTGAATTTAAATTGCGAAGGTCGATAATTGAGTTAATTATCTCTCTCAAACACTTGATGTGCGAAATCACCAAATCTTCAAAGCAAAGAAAGGCCGAAAGGTCAGTCGCTGTGCATGATTCTCCTACAAATAGCCGATCTTTATATCTTATCGGATAATGCTTCAATCGAATGAAAGACTGAAAAGTCACATACTGCGCTTGACGTAATAAATCTAAGTCACAACTCACGACTAAATGAAAAGTCTATCTTTTAAATCCAATCGGATCAAGTGATCGTCAATCACAAAGAGTTGTGTACTACAATGCTTGAAAAATATCTTATGATTCAGGAAGTATTCTACTTAGTCAATTCTCCATATCTCCATGTTTGATTTTATATACTCTCTTTAGCCGATTTCGTATATTCTCCATTAAGTTTTCTATTTATTCCACTTAGTTGATTTTATAACAAATCTTGCTCAAAATGAGGATTACAGTATGAAGACACAATTAAAGGCAAATAAATCTTATAAATACGAAGAATTTTTACAAGTTACAGAAGCAAAAGAGAAAACTACTATAAAGAAAAACACTACGAGGAAATAAAAGCCTAGGTCTCTAAATCTACAATCTCTACAGCTGTAGGAGGCACATTCATATTGGCTAAAGGCTGAGAAGACTCCGAGGCTGCCACAAAAGCAGCCGCTTCTGGCTCAATCGTTGCTCTAGGGATCGACAGAGATGACGTGGGATTTTAGAGAGCTTTCTCTTCATTATTGCTGCAATGAGTGTCGGGCAAAATCCCTGGGTCCTCCATCCAGCTAAGGTCAGCCTCAGGAAAGCATTGCTCAGCTGCATAAATCAATCGAGTCAATAACCGCCCTTGGACCTCTCTCAACTGGTCTAGAAGCTCTTCTTTTTGGGTGGCGAGCTCACCCTCAAGCTTTTTACTTCATGCCATCTCTCTTTCAGCTAAGGCGGCTTGCAGTGAATCCCGCTCACCGCGCAGAAGGTCACGCTCATCGTTGGCCTTTGAACACTCGACAGACAGATGCATACACTCCCCCTTCAATCTGGCTGCCTCTTCTTCAAATTTTTGTCCTAAGGCATTTTTGACAGTCAGACGGGCTACGTCCCCTTTAAGATGATCTACCTCTCTCTGTCGAGCTTTCAGGTCTTGAGAAAGACGAGTGGCCTCCTTCTTCAGTTTGTCAACCTCCAACTGGACAAACAGAGACTCCTTCCTAGCTGCATTATATTTAGCTTCTGCCCCTCTTCTGACCCAATTGACATCTTTTCATTTCTCTCGGTAAAGAGCAGCCATGCCATGCAAACGCAAATCCCTCTTTATTAATTGAAAGACAAAAGGGGAAAAAAGAAGGGTCAATTAACCAAGAAGACAACGGATAGAAGAAAGAGCGAGGCAAGATCATTCAGAATGAAAATTTTAAAAAATACCTCTAGACTTTGCTACTGAAAAGGCTGCACTCTCGAGTAAGTGTGCTGAAATTTTCCATTGCCTTAAAGTCACTCTCTTGAAGCATACCTTGGTACAAAAAGCTCGATATCGCCTTATTATCAATGGATCAACCATCGCCAAATTGACTTTTCAAAATTTCTTCCAGCGATGTGGCACGTCTTTCAAAAATTCTTACGGTAGCACTCCGAGCGAATTCATCTCGGATGGGTTCTTTACCTTTTGCAGCAACCCTAGCATCCACAGTGGCTACCAGCTCGGTAACTTTTTTTATGGTTGCCTCTTCAACCCTTCTTTGGGCAGCTTCATCTGTCGGGGATGCATTTGCTTGAGCTAATCCCCTTTGATGTTGAGCTAGTGGCTTTTCCTCCGAATCAGTTTCATCCTTTAAAAACAAATGCCGAAGGGAGTGCTGACTCTCAGTCAAAAGCTGGATAGTAGTAGATCCTGGAAAGGTCTGAGGGGGATGGGAAACGGGAGCACTTGCGGAGGGAGTGGAAGCTTGAACTTCTGAAAAAGATACAAGCTTTCTCTCTTTTGACCTCCTTTCTTCCTTGGCAGTATGTTCTGCCTCAATCCTCGCTTTAGCCCGGTCGGTCAATTACTTAGCAACGTCGTATCCCTTAGCCATCACATCTACAACCTCACAAAAATAAAAGATAATTATTATCTCCAGCTAATATGTATTTCATGAACATGCAATGCATGATTATTTATATATATATTTCTCCCACACCCCAACTACGATGCTCAAGTTCTGCGTCAATAGCAGCATCGGAGTCTAAGGACCTGACCAGAGTACCTAAAAGATAATTGGAGTCATAGGGATTCCCATGCTTTGCCACAGCACCCAAAAGCTTTTCGATATCGCCCTCATACAAAGATTGATCAGATGCTTGATCTTTCAGGGCAATAGCTACATCCGATTGAATTAAAAACACTCATAATCCTCCGGCCATCCCCGCTAGAAGGAATTTTTTTTTTAGCCTTGCATGGAGGATGGTATAACAAATAGCTTCCTCTGCAGTTGGCTTGTAAAAAAATACTCTGTCCCATCACTCCATCCTGAGATATAGAAAAAATGAGTGAACAGATCCAAAGCTAGCGCCACTCTCTCCATTTCACAGAGGATTTTAAAGCAGGATACTATTCTTCATCCATTCGGATGAAGTTAATTAGGGGCAATTCTATAACCTTCAAGAATTGTAATCTCGAAGGCACCAAAAGGAAGCCTCAACCTAGCGTCCAAGCTCCATAAATGGCAAATAAATCACTCATTGTTCTCACGACCAAAAGGTCTCTCGGTCATCGCTATGAAATTTGGTCAAGCCATCACAGAGACCTTTGCGAGAAGATTATATCGTGAAGGGATCTCAGCCACTTCCTCTTGCATGAGTTTCGAAGAACGAGCCACGGCCTCACGATCTTTATAAGCTTCAAGAAAGCTCCTGTCTATAGACTGGCTACTGCTCGAAGCCATCTTTCATGAAGGGGGAGAAGTAATGATGGTATTACGAAAAATGAAGAAAATCAAAGGCATAATTTGTTCACTTACTTGGATAATGTAATCTCCCTGGGAGAAACGTTGAAATCTTCAGAATTTGAAGCCCAAAAAATTTTTTACGCAGGAAAGCTAAAAACAAAGTTCACAAAGAGAATTTGGCAGAGTTCTGTTGAGAATCGCTGAAAAATGATGAAAAAATCGCCCAAAAGTCACCTATTTATAGGCTTAAAACTTCTAGAATTCTCCAACCGTCTCTCCGCTAGATAATCACTACATGTCTCCAATCCATTATGGTGGTTACGGAGAACAAAACATCGCCCTCGGCATGCACACCAGCAATAAATGCATAACGACTATCCGAAAAAAATAGACGCGACTTATCAAATTCAACCAGATTCAAAAAATCCCGCTAAAAAGTTAAAAATCGTCCGATCGGACCCTTTGGAGGTGGGACAAATGATAACTATGGAAAAAAATATTTTTAAGGCTCAATCAAGTCAGCCCAATAACACTTGGCATGTCCTAAGTCCATTAATAAAAAGGCAAAAGCATGAGCTGAAAAGACATGATAGGAAGGCAATGTCCGATCGGACTGATGGGACAACACGTCCCGTCAGTCCACTGACACAAGTCAACGCCCATACGCTCTACCTGCTCCTTGTCATATCGCCGCTCACCTACTCCAATACTAGTTATCATGCCTCAAGGTACTCAAGTACCCCTCCCAAAAGCTTCTATAAATAGTCTAAAATACAATGGTTCAAGATATTGATTATCTAAGATTCTCTCTCTAAATACTCTCTCCCTGAAAGCTACCAACTTAAGCTTCGGAGTGCTAACGTCCGGATCCGATTGGGCACTCCTTCTTGCATATCTATTCAGCCGACCAGATCATCAGCTGCCGACTCTCCTTCTTACAGATAAAGTCAAAAACTGCTTTATCAATTATTATTTGGCATTTGTACTCTAAAAATATCTTAAAAGGAAAAATAAAACTCCAAAATAAATATCAAAATCAAAATATTATCAATTAATTAATTATTATTACTATTTAACTATTTTTAAAAATCAATACTTGTTTGTTCTAAAAATTTCAAAAGGGCAGCACATTGGTGGATGTGGAGGATAATTGTTTAATTTTTAAAAATCAATAGAATTCATAAGTTGATTGATAATTCTATTTTTCTACTTTTTTTTGGATTTATTCAATTGTTAAACGTGTTTAGAGTTAAAAATGGCTTTTTAAAATTGAGATATCAATTAATATATATATTTTTTATAAGTTGGAGTTACAAATGATATATTAAGCCTTTAATTTATAAAGAAAATGCTAATAATAAAGAGACAATTCATTAATCATTTTCCTATTTATTTACAAAAAATCTGTGGAATTTAAATTTGTATTTTGTAATTTTTGATGAAAACTTTAGATATTGTAAAATAATGCATATGAATTGTGGAGTGAAGGTAATATATAATTAAAGACCTTTTGACTGAAATCATATTAATTGAAAGTTTTCAATGTCAATAATATAAATTAAAAAATTTAAGGAATATTTAATATTTTATTAGAAATGATTTCAATGAATTTTTTTTTAATTTAACTTCATATTTAAAAAAAAAAAAAGAGGGGAAAGGAACAGACTTTGCCTCTCCTCGGCAAATTTAAAAAATAAATAAATAAATAAATTCTTCTTTCTTCCTTTACGCAGAGAAAGAAAGAAACAGAAAATCTCTCTCTCTGTTTCTCTCTCTCTCTTCAAAGGAATTGCCTTTTCTTGTAAACTAAAAATTGTTTATTTGGGTTTTGGTGTTTGAGATGATGATGATAATAGCAAAAGCTATATTTAACTATAAATAATTACTAATAATACAATATATCACCACACTAATTTAAAGCATAAACCCCCAGATAATGGGCTTCTTTGAAATTAAACTCTTTTTCTCTCCACTCAAATTCATGTAAGCCCTGTTTCGCTCCCTCTTAATGGCTTCTCTTCAATTTTTGTAGCTTGTTTATGTATTTTTCTCTTCTTGCTTCTCTCTCTTCCTTTACTCCAAATTCTTGGCTTATTTCTTCTTCAAAATCTTCTCTTTCCCTTGAGACTTGTGTTTTCATGATTTCATTTCTCTGCTTATAACCGTCCCTTCTTTTACTTCCTTGACTTGACTTAGACTTAGACTTATCTGGTACGCTTCTCTCTCTCTCTCTCTCTCTCTCTCTGTCACTATGTATATTTATGCAGTTATGCCTTGATTTGTTGGGTTTACTTTGATGTACGTTTTGCTTACTTAAGTTTTTAATGCGTATCCCTTGGTTCCATTTCATATATATATTTTTCTTCTTTATAGTTTTTTTTTTTCTTCATGTTGTTGTTGTTGTTGATGGTTTTACATTCACACTATTCACTGTTTTATTTGCTTATTGGATTATAGTTCTCATCTGGGTCAAGGATTCTCTTCTGGTCCTAAAGGGAATCCCTTTAGATTGTCTATTTTGATCTGGGCATGGTACAAAATGGTTTAAATTGGGTTCATATCTATTGTTGAATCAATTCATGAATGTGTTCTTCAGCTCTTAATGTTTTTTATGCAAGCCTCTGTTGTATTCATTTTAGCTGATTTTTTTATTTGTTTCTCTCCTTCCCTTAAAAGCTGAATCAATTCGTGAAAAACATGTGTTAATTGGTCTTATTCTCATCATTCATGGGATCTTTTTTTATGGGTCTCTCTTTTTGTTTTCTTCTAATAATGAAATTAGTTTGTCCAGTTAACTTTTTTAATCATCCATGATATGAATATTAATGCATTTATAGTTCTGCTGATGATGAGCTTTCTGATTTTTTTTTTTGGTGAAATTTATAAATGGCAGAGAATTTTATACTCTGAGAGCTTCTGATCCATGCCCAAAAAAGATATGGGGGGTGAAGATGAAGGGGTTGATGTGTGCAGCAAATATCACAATACTAGTAGGAAAAGGATTATTGGTGAGGATTATGGTAATAAGTTATGGATTACTTGTCATTCTCCTCCACCATATAATATTATTACAAGTAAAAGTATAACTAAAAGAGCAGTAGAAGGTCCAAGCAGGTATGCATTTTGTCGAGCAAGTGGCTCGTCAAGCGAAGAACCTCAGGATGCAGATTACTCGGAAGTTCCCCAGCTGAGTGATGAGGTGGAGAATCAGATTTTGGCAAGGGTTACTAGATCAGAATACTGGAAATTTCTATTGGTGAACAAGCGAATATTAGGTCTTACGAGGAGTGGTGAGCTCTTTAAGATCAGGAGGGAACTTGGTGTGAAAGAATCATCAGTGTTTATATTTACAACTGGAGACAGTGGGTGGTGGGCTTTCGATAGGCAATTCAGTTCTCACAGGAAGCTTCCTCCCTTGCCTGCAGACTCATGCTTTTCTTCTGGGGATAAAGAATCAGTTTGTGCAGGTACTCATCTGATAATTTCAGGATGCGAGATAAATGGTGTAGTTGTTTGGAGATATGAATTGGAAACAAATAGCTGGAGAAAGGGTCCTTCCATGATTAAACCAAGATGTTTGTTTGCTTCTGCGTCTTGTGGTCCATTTGCATTTGTAGCTGGTGGAGTGACAGAAGCTGGTGCTGTTCTAAACTCTGCTGAGAAATACAATCCTGATGCTAAAACGTGGGAAGCACTTCCAAGGATGCACCAGAAAAGGAGACTTTGCTCTGGTTGTTACATGGATAACAAGTTCTATGTTATTGGTGGGCGAAAAGAGGATGGGCGATGTCTCACATGTGCAGAAGCTTATGATGATGAGAAAAAGACATGGGAACTTATCCCTGACATGTTGGAGAATACTCCTGTTGCAACTTTCCAATCTCCACCTCTTGTGGCTGTTGTAAACAATGAGCTTTACTCTTTGGAAACCTCATCGAATGAGCTCAAAGTGTATTCGAAAATGAACAAGTCATGGAGGAAGCTAGGATTAGTACCGGTGAGAGCTGATTCTTCAAGAGGATGGGGTGTAGCCTTCAAGTCTCTAGGCAATGAGCTACTTGTCATAGGTGCATCTACTTCCAAAGTCTCTTATTCAGGAGATGGCATGGCTATATACACCTGCTGCCCAGATGCTAATGCTGAGGAATTACAGTGGATGCCTCTTGAATGTGCTGGAAATAGGCTCAGTAACTTTATATTGAACTGTTCTGTTATGGTAGCTTAAATATTAACTGTGCAAGCCACCAACTCAATGGAGTTATTTTCATGCTAGTTGAATAATGGCTACACTTCATTAGTCTTCGGATGTTTATGAATATATTTCATAGATATCGGATTTTACATGTCGATAACTCTACGAATAGTGCAATGGGGGTTTTTTGCAGGTGATCACTCTGCTGAATTATCTATTTCATGCTCAGTAGAGAGTCCTATTAATTCCAATCCTTGTCCTGCTGAAGTTGGAGTCTGCATATGTATGCATTTTGAAGGTTTTGCTTTGATTTTCCAGTTGGCATTTTGTTTGAACTATATGCAATTGATGAAAAACAATAAATTCGATAGTGAAAATTCCTGTTGGTGAAGCTTGACACTGATATGAGAAGGCAGTTTTACCCGTTTACACTAAAATCTGATGCAATAAACGATACACATCCATTTGAAAATTAATGCATTGATAAAAGTAGACTAGTCCAGAAGAAATACAACTGAGTTCAAGCTTTGTAGCCCATCATTTTAAAAACTGCTACACCAAATCAATTTGATATCTTGGCATTTCCTATTTTCACTTCTTTTGCTTCAGGAATTTCATGATCCAGCAGTAACTAACTGTCATCATTTTATGAAACCCGTCATGATAATTGTTTTAAATGATAATTTTTAAATATTTTATGAACACTTAATGTTTTTGGAAAAAAAAAAAAATAGTTTGATTTCAATGAGTTTGTACGATTAAGCTCCATTTTATTATAAGGTTTGTTGATTTGTTTCTTATTTTAAAGAAGTATTCTAACAATCAATAGATGTACTTATTATTCCTCAATGAGAGTCGCTGGAAATGTCTGTTAGGCCTGCTATTCCACTCATGTTTTGAATAGTTAATTTTTTTTAAATTAAAAACAGAAATAATTGGAAATCTTTGTATTATTATTTTTTTTACCAAAAGTTGGTTTTTTATAAAACGCTACCAATTTATAATTTTAATTTCATATAATTCTAAAATAAACATACTTATATTATTATTTTTTTTAATTACAAGTTATGTTTTAATAAATGAAAGAAATTCTTTGGTTGTCACAAAAAATAATCAAAAAGAAATGTAAGTTTACATAATAGTGATAGCATAAAAAGTAAAAAAATCCTTTTGTAATGTAAAAAATAAAACTCAAATCATGCATTCAAAAATAAATAAATAAATAAGTTGGTTAAAGAAAATAAAGGGACTTTTTTTTTATAAATAGTGTATTTAGAAAAAATATTTTTAATTTTGGTGTGTTTTTAAAAATAATTAAAAAAATAGGGCATTTTGATTTATGTCTGCAACAGGTAGCTGCGGAATTTGTAGTGATACGAAAATCAAGATGAAAGCACAAGGATGGCAGAAGGTTGTTCATTTTCATAACTGACTGTAACACCTTCTTAACTAAATTTAAGATCTATACTGTTTATTAATACCCTTATAAATAATAAGTTGTTATTTTGATTTTAACGAAAAATTTGTAATATAACAACTTAATTTTTCTTAGTTCTCAAACCTGTAAAATGTCAAATTGCACTCCCAATAATATTCATCCTACTCCCAGACTTTAATCAACAATTCACAACATTTCTATAATCATAGTTCATCATACACATCACACACATCTAATCCATACTATATTCATTTGCATCCATTAAACTCATAAATTAGGTTAATATTAAATACCAATAATTCTCATTTTTGATATAATAATTTACATATAATTACAAGATAAAAGTTCAAAAATATGATCTTCTATGTATATGCTATTTCTTCCTTCAATTCTCGTTCTTTGGCACCTGTCCCTGTGCGCAGTCATAAAACTACACGCTAATCAAATCTAATTGCTTAGTGGTGGATACACTTACAAAGAATTTCAACTAACTTAATTTGTTTATTTATTTCAATTTAATCACTATTATTTTATTAAATTTTTATAATTTCGTAAATTCATAATTTATTCATTTTATATCTAATTTCTCATTCCGACATCGTTTCGATATACTTTTAGTTTCGGCAGCCTGTGTGGCCAGTTCGAAACCTAAATTGTTAGAATTATTAGAATTGATATTTTTCAGTTCTTCGTATGTCACTACACTATGAATAGCATATATGTGAAATTTGGAGTCAATCGGGGGTCTCTAAGGCCTCCAAATGCTTAGTCAAAATCTTAGTCAAACATACGCCGAACCGTGAAATTTTCATTCTTTTGCCTTTTTAAAGGTCTATTTGACTTCAGTTTTTACTCAAATTATACCAATAGACTACACCTAACCTGTACTTTCATATTTAATATTAATCTCACTTTGCCCGCCGGATCACCCATTCTTGAATTTTTCGGATCCGGGCACGTTTAACGGTACACTCATTCAAAATTTTCTACCATTGCCAACTCTAATCACTGCCAACTCTAATCACCCCGAGACTTACCATAAAATAATTAATCATGCATAATAATAAGTTATGCATTACAAATGCAAATTTGGGGGCATTACAATACTCCACCCTAAATAAAATTTCATACTCGAAATTTACCTGGACTGAAAAGGTGTGGATACTGTTGTCTCATCGTATCCTTCGGTTTTCAGGTGGCTTCTTCAATATTGTGGCGTGTCCAAAGCACTTTAACCAATGGAATTTGCTTGTTTCGAAGTTGTCTGACCTCCCATGCTAGGATTCTCACTGGTTCTTCATCATAAGACAGGTCAGGTCTCAACTGAATATCTTCTGAAGGGATAACATGGGAAGGATCCGAATAATATCTTCTTAACATAGAAACATGAAACATGTCATGGATCCTTTTCAGTTCTGAAGGTAACTTTAATCGGTATGCCACTGGTCCCACTCGCTAGATTACTTCATAAGGTCTGATGAATCTGGGACTAAGTTTACCTTTCTTGCCAAACCGGAGCACTTTTTGCCATGGTGAGACTTTCAGAAACACTTTATCTCCCACATTAAAATCTATATCCTTCCTTTTTAAATTTGCATAAGATTTCTGTCTGTCGGTGGTAGCTTTTAGTTTGTCTCATATCAGCTTCACTTTTTTTTTCAGTTTCTTTAATCAGGTCTGGTCCCACTAGCTTGCTTTCGCTTAATTCTATCCTGCATAAAGGGGTTCTACATTTTCTCCCATATAAAGCTTCATAAGGAGCCATTTTAATGCTGGAGTGATGACTAGTATTGTAGGCAAACTCAGCCAATGGGAGATATTTTTTCCAACTGCTTCCAAACTCGAGCACACAGCATCATAATATATCTTCCAACACCTGTATCACCCATTCAGATTGGCCATATGTCTGAGGATGAAAAGCTGTGTTGTAGTCCATGCAGGTCTCCAATGCTTCTTGAAGTTTCTACCAAAATCTAAAAGTGAATCGTAGGTCTCGATCAAAAATTATAGATAATGGAATGCCATGAAGCTGCACAATCTCGTTCATATAAATCTCTGCAAATTTGGTTAAAGAAAAATTCGATCTTACTGGAAGAAAATGAGAAGATTTAGTCATTATGTCTACGATCACCCAGATAGAATCATGTTGTCTTTTGGTAAGGGGTAACCCAGACACAAAGTCCATAATGATTCGTTCTCATTTCCATTTTGGTATCATGATAGGATGTAATAACCCTGAAGGCACCTGATGTTCAATTTTAACTTATTGATAGATTAAGCATTTAGTCACAAAATCCGCTATTTCTTTCTTCATTCCCAGCCACCAATAGGATTTCTTCAATTTCTGGTATATTTTGTTGCTACCGGGATGCATAACATAAGGACTACTATGGGCTTCTGTCAGAATATTCTTCTTTAAATCTGCATCACCTGGTACATATATCCTACCCTTGTAATACAGGCAGTTATCATGACCAAGCGAGAACTCAGTGCTTTTACCTGTGGATGGGAGATAATGGAGACTAACCTATCATCTTACCTCTAAGCAGCTTTGATTTGCTGAAGCTAATATGGTTTTATCCGCATTTCAGCCACTAATGCTCCATCTTGTGCCATGTTTAGCCTCACTTTCATTGCTCATAGAGACATCAAGTGCTTCATGTTGAGTGCATCGACCACCATATTTTCTTTACCAGGATGGTAATCAATCAAACAGTCATAATCCTTGATAATTTCTAACCATCGTCTCTGTTACAAGTTGAGCTCTTTTTGTGTAGGCAAATACTTTAAGCTCTTCTCCCCATAAAGATAATACCTCCATATTTTCAGAGCAAACACAATAGATGCTAGCTCCAGATCGTGTGTAAGGTAGTTCCTTTCATATGGCTTTAGTTGTCTGGACGCATATGCCACCACTTTTCCTTCCTGCATGAGTACACACCCCAACCCGTTCCTAGAAGCATCACTATAAATAGTATAAGGTTTACCTGAAATAGGTTGAGTGAGAATAGGAGCCTCAGTCAATAAATTCTTTAATTTCTCGAAGCTTTGCTGACATTTCTTTGTCCACTCAAACCTAGCATTCTTCTGTAGCAGCTTAGTAAGAGGAGAAGCTATCATAGAAAACTCTTTAACGAACCGCCTGTAGTACACAACTAAATCGAGAAAGCTTCGAACTTCCGTAATATTTTTAGGTGGCTTCCAGTCAAGAACAACTTCAATCTTTGCAGGATCTACTTTAATACCTTTCGCTGATATCACATGGCCAAGGAAGGCAACTTCATTTAGGCAAAATTCACATTTACTGAATTTGGCATACAATTGTTTATTCCTCAATGTCTGTAGTACAATTCTCAGGTGCTGGTCGTGCTCCTCTGGTGTCTTAGAATAAATCAGGATATCATCAATAAATACCACTACAAATTGATCAAGGTAGGGGTGGAAAATGCGGTTCATTAGATTCATAAAGGCAGCCAGTGCATTAGTAAGGCCAAAAGGCATCACCACAGACTCGAAATGCCCATATCTCGTGCAAAAAGCTATTTTTGGAATATCCATTTCTTTTACTCCCAGCTGGTAATAGCCAAATCTCAGATCTATTTTGGAAAACGTACCGGCACCCTTCAGTTGATCAAACAAGTCATCAATTTGAGTTAATGGATATTTATTCTTGATAGTGACTTTATTCAGTTGTCTATAATCAATGCGTAGCCGGAGAGATCCATCTTTCTTCTTCACAAACAATACTGGAGCTCCCCAGGAAGAAACACTTGGGCGGATGAAACCTTTTTCTAACAATTGTTGCAGCTGAATTTTTAACTCTTTCAACTCGGCTGGTGCCATGCGTTAAGGGGCCATGGTAATGGGTGCTATGCCGGGTAGTACATCAATACCAAATTCAAATTTTCTCGGTGGAGGTAATCCTAGTAACTCATTGGGAAAAAACATCAGGGAAGTCTTTAACTGCACGCACATCACTAACTTGCGATTTCTGAACCTCAGTTTCAGTGACAAAAGCCAAATAGGCCGTACACCCTTTTCTAATACATCTGTGTGCTGCAGTGGCTGAAATGACATTAGACAGTAAATCAGATCGTTCTTCTGCCACCACGATCTCTCGATATTTTGAAGCTTTCAAAGTGGTTCTTTTTAGGCGACAATCAACAATCGCTCGGTGTTCATAAAGCCAATCCATTCCTTACAGAAATAATTGGAAATCTTTGTATTATTATTATTTTTTTTACCAAAAGTTGGTTTGTTATAAAACGCTACCAATTTATAATTTTAATTTCATATAATTCTAAAATAAACATAATTATACTATTATTTTTTTAATTACAAGTTATTTTTAATAAATGAAAGAAATTATTTGGTTGTTAAAAAAAATTATCAAAAAGAAATTTAAGTTTACATAAAAGTGATAGCATAAAAAGTAAAAAAAATCCTTTTGTAATGTAAAAAATAAAACTCAAATCATGCATTCAAAAATAAATAAATAACTAAGTTGGTTAAAGAAAATAAAGGGGCTTTTTTTTATAAATAGTGTATTTAGAAAAAATATTTTGAATTTTGGTGTGTTTTTAAAAATAATTAAAAAATGGGGTGTTTTGATTTATTTCTGCAACAGGTAGCTGTAGAATCTGTAGTGATACGAAAATCAAGATAAAAGCACAAGGGTGGTAGAAGGTTGTTCATTTTTGTAACTGACTGTAACATCATTTTAACTAAATTTAAGAGCGATATTGTTTATTAATACCCTTATAAATAATAAGTTGTTATTTTGATTTAAACGAAAAATTTGCAATATAACAGCTTATTTTTTTTTTAGTTCCCAAACCTGTAAAAAGTCAAATTGCACTCCCAATAATATTCCTCCTACTCCCAGAATTCAATCAACAATTCACAACACTTCTATAATCATAGTTCATCATACACATCACACACATCTAATCCATACTATATTCATTTACATCCATCAAACTCATAAATTAGGTTAATATTACATGCCAATAATTCTCATTCTTGACAAAATAATTTACATATAATTACAAGATAAAAGTTCAAAAACATGGTCTTCTATGTACATATCATTTCTTCCTTCAATTCTTGTTCTTTGGCACCTGTCCCTATATGCAATCATAAAACTACACGCTAAGCAAATCTAATTGTTTAGTGGTGGATACACTTACAAAGAATTTCAACTAACTTAATTTATTTATTTATTTCAATTTAATCACTATTATTTTATTAAATTTTTATAATTTCGTAAATTCATAATTTATTTATTTTATATCCAATTACTCATTCCGACATCGTTTTGATATACTTTTAGCTTCGATAGCCTGTGTGATCAGTCCGAAATCCAAAATTTTAGAATTATCAGAATTGATATTTTTCAGTTCTCCGTGTGTCACTACACTATGAATAGCATGTGTGTGAAACTTGGAGTCAATCAGGGGTCTCTAAGGCCTCCAAATGCTTAGTCAAAGTCTTAGTCAAACATACGCCGAATCGTGAAATTTTGCCTTATTTTGTCTTTTTAAAAGTCTATTTGACCTCAGTTTTTACTCAAATTATACAAATAGACTACACCTAACATGTACTTTCATATTTAATATTAATCTCATTTTGCCCGTTGGGTAACCCATCCTCGGATTTTCCTGGTCCGGGCACATTTAACGATGCATTCATTCAAAATTTTCTATCATTGCCAACTCTAATCATCCTGAGACTTATCATAAAATAATTAATCATGCATAATAATAAGTTATGCATTACAAATGCAAATTTGGGGGCGTTACAGTACTCCTCCCTAAATAAAATTTCGTCCTCGAAGTTTACCTGGATTGAAGAGGTGTGGATACTGTTGTCACATCGTATCATCTAATTCCCAGGTGGCTTCTTCAACATTGTGGTGTGTCCAAAGCTCTTTAACCAACAAAATTTGCTTGTTTCGAAGTTGTCTGACCTCCCGTGCTAGGATTTTCACCGATTCTTCATCATAAGACAGGTCAGGTCTCAACTGAATATCTTCTGAAGTGATAACATGGGAAGGATCCGAACGATATCTTCTTAACATAGAAACATGAAACATGTCATGGATCCTTTCCAGTTCTGAAGGTAACTTCAATCGGTATGCCACTGGTCCCACTCGCTGGATTACTTCATAAGGTTCGATGAATCTAGGACTAAGTTTACCTTTCTTGCCAAACTGGAGCACTTTTCGCCATGGTGAGACTTTCAGAAACACTTTATCTCCCACATTAAATTCTATGTCCTTCCTTTTTAAATCTGCATAAGATTTCTGTCTGTCGATGGTAGCTTTTAGATTGTCTCGGGTCAGCTTCACTTTTTTTAGTTTCTTTAATTAGGTCCGGTCCCACTAGCTTGCTTTCGCTTAATTCTGTCTAGCATAAAGAGGTTTCGCATTTTCTCCCATATAAAGCTTCATAAGGAGCCATTTTAATGCTGGAGTGATAATTGGTATTATAGGCAAACTCAGCCAATGGGATATATTTTTCCCAACTGCTTTTAAACTCGAGCATACAGCATCGTAACATGTCTTCCAACACCTGTATCACCCGTTCAGACTGGCCATTTATTTGAGGATGAAAAGCTGTGCTGTAGTCCAAGCGGGTTCCAATGCTTCTTGAAGTTTCTGCCAAAATTTGGAAGTGAATTGTAGGTCTCGATAAGAAATTACAGATAATGAAATACCATGAAGCCGCACAATCTCATTCATATAAATCTCTGCAAATTTGGTTAAAGAAAAATCCGATCTTACTGGAAGAAAATGAGCAGATTTAGTCATTCTATCTACAATCACCCAGATAGAATCATGTTGTATTTTGGTAAGGAGTAACCCGGACACAAAGTCCATAGCGATCCATTCCCATTTCCATTCTGGTATCATGATAGGATGTAATAACCCTGAAGGCACCTGATGTTCAGCTTTAACTTGTTGACAGATTAAGCATTTAGTCACAAAATTCGCTATTTCTTTCTTCATTCCCGGCCACCAATAGGATTTCTTCAATTCCTGGTACATTTTGTTGCTACCGGGATGTATAACATAAGGACTACTGTGGGCTTATGTCAGAATGTTCTTCTTCAAATTTGCATCACCTGGTACACATATCCTACCCTTGTAATACAAGCAGTAATCACAATCAAGCGAGAACTCCGTGCTTTTACCTGCTTGCACCTGTGGATGGGAGATAATGGAGGCTAACCTATCATCTTGCCTCTGAGCAGCTTTGATTTATTGAAGCCAATTTGGTTTTATCTACATTTCAGCCACTAATACTCCATCTTATGCTATGTTCAACCTCACTTTAATTGCTCGTGGAGCCATCAAGTGCTTCCTGCTGAGTGCATCGGCTACCATATTTGCTTTATCAGGATGGTTATCAACCAAATAGTCATAATCCTTGATAAGTTCTAACCATCGTCTCTGTCGCAAGTTGAGCTCTTTTTTGTGTAGGCAAATACTTTAAGCTCTTGTGGTCAGTGTAAATATAGCACTTCTCCCCATAAAGATAATGCCTCCATATTTTTAGAGCAAACACAATTACTGCCAGCTCTAGATCGTGTGTAGGGTAGTTTCTTTCATGTAGCTTTAGTTGTCTGGATGCATATGCCATCACTTTTCCTTCCTGCATGAGTACACACCCCAACCCGTTCCTAGAAGCATCACTATAAATAGCATAAGATTTACCTGAAATGGGTTGAGTGAGAATAGGAGCCTCAGTCAACATATTGTTTAGTTTCTAGAAGCTTTGCTGACATTTCTGTAATGGCCTCAACATTAGTCTGGCCGTGAACAGTAAATTTCGATGGTAAATAGTGCACCCAGATCGTAAATTGGATCCGAAAGTGAAAAATATTTTATTTGACCATCGAAAAATATTGGTCATGGTGTGTCTGGGGTTGAAATTTGAAGTGAAATTGAGGTCAAATAGGCCTCCGAAAGTCAAAATTTCGAAAAAGGTAACGAGTCAATTTCTTTGGTAGGGAAGGTGACTTGATTTTGCATAAATTTTTAAAAATAGCAAATGAACTCTATAAATTGACAGATTTTTTAGTTCTCAATGAAATTTCATGTAGAATATTTTAGTATAAAAAAATGAATTTTTCGGCGATGTCGACAGTTATCGAATCGGACTAGTTCAGTTGAATCGGACCAGTAATGGACTCCGATTGAGCCAAAATTTTGTGCACTACCTATTTTTGATGTGATAAGAATTATGGAATCAAAATTAAAGTAAATTGGAGTTGGAAAGTGGGAGATTTTAATTTAGACCCTTGAATTTTGGTTATTAGGCCTTGAATTAAAAGAATTAAGTCCATTTAACTTGGCCCTAATTTTGGCCCACCAGAAGGAAATATAAAAGGCTAGGAGTCTGTAAATTTCCAGCCATTTCTTATCCCTCTCTTTGGCCGACCCACCTTCTTTTTCTTCTTCTTAAATTTTCTTCTTAAATCTCTTAGATTTCTCCCTAATTTCCATCATCCCAACTCTAATTCTATTCCTTGTGATTGGTAATTAAGCTTCCACCACTTGATTTAAGCTAAAAAACCAAGGATTTTCCAAGATCCTAACTTAAGTATCTAAAGTGGTAAGTTGAATTCTTGTGAAATAAATTATTTCTTTAATGCCTTTAGCTAGTTTTTGATGTCTGGAGTTTATTTTTGATGTCAAATTAAGCAAATAAGATCAAAAAAATTTGGGTTTCTTTTGATGGGAATTTCGGCCATAATAGGTTCACAAGGAGAAGTGCAAGCTTCCAAGGATAAAGACAAGGAAAAGGAAGCTTAGGCAAGCCAAAGCAAGGAGAAAATGTAAGTGACTAATAAATCCTAGTATTTTCTTTGATTTCTGATATGCTTTTTCTATAAGCTTAATTACCGCAAGTATACGGTGTACCGTTATAGTACTTCAGATATCGATCCCACGAGGAAATGTTGATTTTAATCACCCACTATTACTACTCAATTTTAATCTTGTTTACGATGTTCAAAAGTGAGATTAATTCTAACTATTCTAATGCATAAATTAATTAAATCCTAGTTAAATCTAATCAAAGAAGACAACAAATATTATGAAACTAAATAATCATGCATTTGATACCATTATTTTAATTATAATTTTTAATCTTATTAGTAAGCCAAGTTGGAATAAATTCCTAATCCACTCTCTCGACATGAATTAGATTGCCTAAATCATGCAATTAAAGTACTAATTCTCAACTCTCGTTAATGAACTAATGGATTTTAATTACATATTTTAAGTTTAAACACCAACCTATAGCAATTATCTCCACATGTGATCTCTCTAACTATGCTTTGATAATGAATTTCCTATTAACTTTCAATAAGACGTTGCTCTCGCTAACTCCCTTATTTATGATCATTATGTTAATTTTCAGAAAAGGAATTGCCATCTCGAAGGTCGTCTTCCTTAACTTATAATGATACTAATAAAGTTTTAATAGCAAATACTACAATCAAAGATCAATATTATAAATGGAAATAGAAATTCATTCATCAATAATCAAATGCCAACATAATATTCATTTAAGGAATTACAAGGAAGAAAGATAAAAATAAGAACAAGGAGAAGGGGATCTCTCAACCCTTTTTCCCTTCACACAAGATGTCTTCTTCCTTGCTTCTTGTCTCCTCTTCAAAACATGAAAAATAAAAACTAAAGTACTAAAGAAAATTAAATGTTCTTAGGATCACATAAATCAAATTCTAAAACATTCATCATCCCTTAAAATTCTGTTCACATGGCATATATATGCCTATCTAAAAATTGTGTCCCTTCAAGATGTCCTTCCACAAGAGTTGCATTGTTTTGAGAAAAATTGCATCACTTCAGAATTCCAACTGCTCATCCGCACTTTGTCGCGACCTCGCGACTCCTGTCGCGCTCGCGACAAGACACGCCTCTGCTTGGCTGGCTCCGCTGGCTGTCGCGACCACTCATTGCTTTGTCGCCCTCGCGACATGGCACGCCTGTCTCCTTGCTCTCTTCCCCGCCTTCTGTCGCGACCACTCCTCCTTGTCGCGCTCGCGACACCTTCAATGTAGCTCATATGGATTTCTTTCCTCCACTTAACTCCTTTTATCTTTAAATCATTCCCTTCTCCTATAAAACAAATAAAACAACTACACACACACAAAACACATAAAAGTAACAAAATTCATATAAAATACCAAAGTAATAAACACAATACTAGACTAAACCACACATTAACATACAATATTTATGAGCTTTTCAAGCTCATATCAATTCCCCACACTTGAACTTTTGCTTGTCCTCAAGCAAAAACTCAAAATGCTAGAAACCAACAAAACTCAAACATTAAAAACATAAAACATAGAATATGGAGTTTATCCTTCTTGAGATTCTTACACATTAACACACAAGGTTTCTTTAACATATTAATCATGAGTCAATGTCAACTAATACCAAAATAAAATCTTGGATCTATAAGGTTTAATACTCATATGCTCAAAATAATATAAACAAGAGAATGCAAAGTACAAATGATATGAAGCTCTTAAAAACCTTTATTTCTTACAACATGTACTCTATCCTAGCAAGTAATACAAAATGTAGAGTTATTCTCTCATAATTTCTGCCTTAAGTCACTCAAGTGTTTAATGGATTGTGTTTAACTCATATTTCCTCTTGTACCACCACATACCATAAGCTTGTATTAAATAAAAATCTCCATCACTAGCATGAAATGATGCACAAAATCAAAAGGGTCTTTAAAGGGTTATAGCTTGGCTTAGGGTAAGGTAGGAATACTTTTGGGATAAGTAGCTCATGTATGTGGAAAAATATAGCAAATACTCAAACAAATAAGACTTTATACTGCAAAAATTGCACTAAAGCATGATATCTATCTTACTAATGAAATGTCCATAATCCCTTAAAATGATTCTTCAATTCCCACTAGTATTCACCTAAGCTCAACTTCAACTAGTTGCTTCTCTTATTTTTTTGTTTTCTTTTTAAGGCTCAAAGCAAACTAGTATAGTATTTTTATTTTTTTATTATTTTTTTTCTTTTCTTTTTCTTTTCTTTTTTTTTTTATTAATGAAAATACTAGTGACTTAAACTTAAGGGATTAGACACATATTCAAAAATTCATGCTTAAAATATATCAATACTATATCCTACTCATCAAAGCATAACTATATTTTCCACATAAGGGTTCAAGCTCAAGGTTTAATTTGTTAGAAATTGGCACAAGACTTTATATAAGCTCATGAATAAAATAGTTTAGGCTCAAAATGGCTACCTAAAGTCAAAAGGGTAAGTTTTTAAAAGCAAGCCAGAATGGTGTAATCTAAGTGCCCTTATCATTTCTCATGCATATTATATACTAAATGTGATTTCAAAAATTATCTAACACAAGTTCTAGAGTAATGAATACAAGAGGAATTCTCTCAATAAAACAATAAATTTCATATGTTAAGGCTCAAAAGCTCACCATGGCTATGGCAAAACTCTACATCATGCATTCTTACTATTCTAAAGCACATATATAAAGAAACTTGGCTTAAAAGAACTATATACCCAAGTACTTTACCTAAACATGCCTATCCATAGAAACATAATCATATTAAAACTAAAGATCCTTAATTCTAAGTTAGTAAATGTATCAAATCGACTCATAATTAACATGCAAAGATTAATTACATATGTTAATAGGCAATAATTTCACAAAGAATAACTCCATAACACAACTTAACATAAAACATAAAACATTTAACACTAATCCTATATGCATACTACCAACTAGCTTCCCCACACTTAAAGGACACAATGTCCTCATTGTGTAAGGAAGACTCCACAAAACAATAAATACAACACAGACAAGCACAACACAAACAATACGAAAATAAAGCAAAAAGAATGACAAAAAGGAGAAGGTAACATTACTCATTGGCCCCACTTGGGGACCCCGGTGGAGAAGGCGTGAAAGGAACGTTGTGGTGGCGAAAGAAGGAAAGGAGCTTGCGGCTGAGGCTCTTATGACTCTTGTGCATTTGCTGAACAGTCGCCTCAAGGGAATCCATCCGAGCCGCCATACTTTGATTGGCAGCCTCAATCCCATCCAACCGAGACATGACCCGCTGCAATCCAGCAGTGTCTTCTTGTGCAGCACCGACACTGGGCTCACCACGATCATCGTAACCCACCCCAAAAGCACTTGCCATAGCAGCTTCGTCTTCATCATCATCCTCATCAGAACCATAAGGTTCAGCAGTAGATGTTTCTGGTGCTTTGCCTTTTCCTTTGGCACGACCAGATCTTGTTTCCTGCACAAATCGGGACAGAAACTGCGGAGGCATAGCATGTCTGTCTAAAACATGGGAGTTACGAAGATAACGTATGTCCATTAAAGTCACATGTTCATTGTCAGCCAAAACAAAATTACCTAAATCACCTAAACACCCCAAAATAATACCGGTTACCATGTGGCACATACCTACAGTTTTAGTTCTAGCAATTGATGCATGGTATAATCCGTCAAAAAGAAAATCTATGGAACATGGTGTTTTACGTGATAGTAACAAATGAAGCACAAACAAGTCCTTTGATTGAACCTTGGTACTTTCTACGCGTCCAAACAAGGCATGGCATAAATACTTATGAAATAAAAACAAGCCATTGTCCTTAATAAGTCTATTAGAGGCATTTTTGTTATTGAATTCTGCCAAGCCAGTTAATGTTGTCCAAATTGGTCGGTGATCAAATAAATTAGAATTAAAGCGTGTTCCATTCAATGGAAAACCAAACCAATCATGAAGTTCATCAAAACCAAATGTAAACTCAGCACCTTGGTGTCTAAATTTAAAGTGAGTCTTTTTATTATCAACATAAGCCAATGTGACAAAAAACTCTACAGCCCAATCCCTCCTAATAGGTAAATTCATGACAGAAAATTTCTCCCATTTCATGTATTTGATATATTTATCAAATTGAGCAGTCAACCCTAAATCTTTGAGCAAGTCAGTATCTAAATGCAACATGCCTACATAGGTTTTGGTGTTAAAAAACTTAAATTTTTTTCCTTCGTCTTCAGAGTAGATAGGGAAGGGACACTCAAACCTGGCCTGAAGATACTCAACAGGTGGTGTAGGTGGAGAACTTGGCTCGGCAACTGGCTGCTTATCCTTGCGTCCAATGGATTTTGTGCGCACCATGGTGGAAAATAAAGAAATCCAAGTTGAAATCACAAGAAAGAGTGAAGAAGAAAGAGAAACAACACAGAATCTTAGCAAAAACGCTTCACAAAATCAAAATAGAAAGAACAGAGGAGAAAATATCTCAAAACTTTGAGAGAAAAAGGAAGAAAACTCGAGCTGTTGAATGGAGAAGATGAATAGTCTCTTTAGGTTTTAACTATATATAGGGGAAAGTGAAAAGGCAGCTAAAACCCTAAGAAATTCAAATCCCGTGTCCTGTCGCGACCTCGCGAGGATGTCGCGATCGCGACAAGGCACGGTATTTGAACTAGCGAGCTCGCGACCAATGTCGCGCTCGCGACAGTACCTAAATGCCGAATCTCCTAGTGATCAGTCGCGCTCGCGGTAGTGTCGCGCTCGCGACAGAAGCCGAATTCCTAAATCAAGATGAAACAGTCGCGAGAGCGATCAGGGCGCGCTCGCGACAGAATCATGCGATCCGTCCCACTCATCTTCGTCGCGCTCGCGACAACTGTCGCGCTCGCGACAATGATGAAATGTTCAAATTTTTTTTTTTTTTTTTTTTTTTTTTTTTTAACTAAGTATAGAAAACATAAATAAAGCAAAACATAAATACCTGTAAAATCAAAATGTGTGAGTAATCTAATAAATAAAGAAATAAAGCAAAACACAAAAAATAAAATAAAAATATAAACAGAATAAAATTAAATAAAATGGAAATAGAAATACCCATGCAAATAACCACTAAGTCAACTTAAAATATGAATATAAATTTAAACAATCTAAAGTCTATCCTAGACTTCCTTCCATCGGTCTCGAGGATTTTCCTCCGTATTGCTTGGTAAGTTTCCTTGTAAACGGGAAGGAAGAGCCTTGGCAATTTGCCCTAATTGCACTTCCAAGTTATGAATTGAAGAGGCTTGATTCTTTGTTATTTGATCAAATTTAGTTTCTAACCTCGTTTGATTATCTACTTGTGAAGTGAATTTTAAGTTAAGCTCCTCAATAAATCTATCTACTTTGACTTCCAAAGCTCCGAACCTATCTTGAGGTTGTTGAAATCCTGCCCCTCTATTTTGATTGTTATTACCACCCCAAGAAAAATTCGGATGGTTTCTCCAACCGGGGTTATAGGTATTTGAAAAAGGGTTTCCTCGTCCTTGCCCTTGTAAAAAGCTCACTTGCTCATTTGGATTACCCATTCCCAAATTACAACCCTCATTACTATGACCTAGTTGGCCACAAATAGTGCACTCAGTTTGTGGAGTTCCTCCCACTCCTAGACTATTGATCTTTTGGGTTAATGCAGCTACTTGGGCTTGCAAGGCCACAACAGAATCGATTGAATGGACCCCCCTAGTATTAGCATTGGAATTAAAATTAGGGTCTCTTACTCTCGCGGTTGGCCACATACAATTATTCATGGACATTTCCTCCAATAACTCAAATGCAGCCTCCGTGGTCTTCCTCATAAGGGATCCCCCAGCTGCCGCATCAATGGTTCCTCGAGTGGTTGGATTCACACCGTTATAGAACGTTTGCATCAGCAACTCCCTTGGCAAATTGTGGTGTGGGCAACTTCGCTGCAATTCTTTGAACCTTTCCCATGCCTCATACAAAGATTCAGAGTCATGTTGAACAAAAGTAGTAATATCTTTTATAATTTTGGCAGTTTTTGCTAGGGGAAAGTATTTTGATAAAAAGACTTGGGCTAATTGGTCCCAAGTTGTGATAGAACCCCTAGTAAGGGAATTCAACCAAGCCTTTGCCTTGTCCTTTAATGTAAACGGAAAAAGCCTAAGCTTGATTGCATCCGCCGAAACTCCGTTAATTTTAAAAGTATCGCAAATTTCTAAGAAATTTGCCAAATGAGCATTTGGATCCTCATTTGCCAAACCATAGAATTGGATACTGTTTTGAATCATTTGTAAAAGCGATGGTTTAATTTCAAATTGGTTTGCATTTACCGTAGGTCTTACCACTCCTTGTTGAGCACCACTCAATGCTGGCGTGGCAAAGTCCATCAAGCGCGGTGGATTTTCTTCTTCAGCCATGATAATTCGTCTACTTCGATTCTTCTTTTTATTTGACTTACGGTTACTCAAAAACAATCTCTCTATCTCCGGATTGAACGGTTCAAGTTCTTCTTGCGAACTCCTCGTACGCGGCATGAACAGTCAAATCCTGAAAATTCACAACAATCAACAATAAATTAAATATCGTAATCCAAAATCTTAAATCAAGGTTCATAATGTAATAAATTAAATCAATCAAAGTTTCCCCGGCAACGGCGCCAAAAACTTGATATGCTTTTTCTATAAGCTTAATTACCGCAAGTATACGGTGTACCGTTATAGTACTTCAGATATCGATCCCACGAGGAAATGTTGATTTTAATCACCCACTATTACTACTCAATTTTAATCTTGTTTACGATGTTCAAAAGTGAGATTAATTCTAACTATTCTAATGCATAAATTAATTAAATCCTAGTTAAATCTAATCAAAGAAGACAACAAATATTATGAAACTAAATAATCATGCATTTGATACCATTATTTTAATTATAATTTTTAATCTTATTAGTAAGCCAAGTTGGAATAAATTCCTAATCCACTCTCTCGACATGAATTAGATTGCCTAAATCATGCAATTAAAGTACTAATTCTCAACTCTCGTTAATGAACTAATGGATTTTAATTACATATTTTAAGTTTAAACACCAACCTATAGCAATTATCTCCACATGTGATCTCTCTAACTATGCTTTGATAATGAATTTCCTATTAACTTTCAATAAGACGTTGCTCTCGCTAACTCCCTTATTTATGATCATTATGTTAATTTTCAGAAAAGGAATTGCCATCTCGAAGGTCGTCTTCCTTAACTTATAATGATACTAATAAAGTTTTAATAGCAAATACTACAATCAAAGATCAATATTATAAATGGAAATAGAAATTCATTCATCAATAATCAAATGCCAACATAATATTCATTTAAGGAATTACAAGGAAGAAAGATAAAAATAAGAACAAGGAGAAGGGGATCTCTCAACCCTTTTTCCCTTCACACAAGATGTCTTCTTCCTTGCTTCTTGTCTCCTCTTCAAAACATGAAAAATAAAAACTAAAGTACTAAAGAAAATTAAATGTTCTTAGGATCACATAAATCAAATTCTAAAACATTCATCATCCTTTAAAATTCTGTTCACATGGCATATATATGCCTATCTAAAAATTGTGTCCCTTCAAGATGTCCTTCCACAAGAGTTGCATTGTTTTGAGAAAAATTGCATCACTTCAGAATTCCAACTGCTCATCCGCACTTTGTCGCGACCTCGCGACTCCTGTCGCGCTCGCGACAAGACACGCCTCTGCTTGGCTGGCTCCGCTGGCTGTCGCGACCACTCATTGCTTTGTCGCCCTCGCGACATGGCACGCCTGTCTCCTTGCTCTCTTCCCCGCCTTCTGTCGCGACCACTCCTCCTTGTCGCGCTCGCGACACCTTCAATGTAGCTCATATGGATTTCTTTCCTCCACTTAACTCCTTTTATCTTTAAATCATTCCCTTCTCCTATAAAACAAATAAAACAACTACACACACACAAAACACATAAAAGTAACAAAATTCATATAAAATACCAAAGTAATAAACACAATACTAGACTAAACCACACATTAACATACAATATTTATGAGCTTTTCAAGCTCATATCAATTTCAAGTAAATATTCTTTATGTAACTTAGGGTAAAAATGATTAAATGGTGTTTAATTAAAAGTGATGGTAGATTAGTGCTAAGAGACCTTAAATAAGAGTGTTTAAATGCTTAAATGAATTGTTAAGTGAATGGATGGTATGAGTCCTTTGTATGCCGAATGAAACTTTAGAGAAAACTAAGGTTTTATTTTGTGAATTATGATGAATTTATGCTTCAAAATCATAATAGAAATGAAATAATATGCTTGAGATTTTTTGTGAAATTTATAGAAATTTAATGAATATTTTAGAGATAAATTCTCAATTATGTAAGTAATGGAATTATTGAATTAATGTGAAACAATGTGCAATTTGACGAGAAAGTGAATAATTTCGGTGAATTATGATAGAATAATTCACAAATTATGTGAAGGAATTGCGAAGAATAAATAATAGGTAAAACAAGTATAATTAAGTAAGGAAATAATAAGAAAATGAAGATTTGATTGAAATTTTTGATGAAATTATGCCCTTAAAAATAGTCTGGCAGTAAAAGCCTTGCTCAGGATATAATTGGCTAGCCATAGGGACATCTGTACCACGGTGCAAGTTATGGAGACTTGCTTTGCTATGGTAGGATCACTGATCTCCATGGCTTCTGTCTGTATCTGATATCTTGTAACACCCTTATCAGAACAGTATTTTTCGATGCGCAACTTAGCGGTAAACGATAATTTTTTTTTAACTTCAATCATTGCCAAACAACTTTGATACAATTTAATATTTTATTCAATTTACGAAATTTCGGCAGCACAATGGCTAGAACTTACTAGCCTCTTGAAAAATTTAAACAATCCACACAGCCTCTCAGAGGCACAACAAATCATATATCAATGATAGTCATTTACAACTCATTAACTGAAATTATCAAAACAGTAACAATATTTATCATTTAACAAACATTACCTTAAATACCATTCAATTCTATACTCTCACTGTCTAACTATATACATGCCACAATACTAAACATAAAAGTACGACTAACTTTCTTCATCTTCGAATTCTGCTTCTCCATGTATAGAGCTCCTTCAACACTTCAAAACCTGCACGCAGTAAACACTACGTACTGAGCACTAGAAATGCTCAGTGGTGACTACTAATTCAAGAATTTTCCAATTAAAGCATAATTACGTAAATTATGCAAATATTTATTTATATCTTATCAGAAATTGCCTTTAATTCTTGCAGTACAATTTTCATTGTTTATCAACATTTTGGAAATCTTTTTACATTGATTCTTATACTTTTCAATTTACTTTACACTACTTTTATGTCTCTTACTTCTATTTTTACTTATCTTTTGTCCTATACTTTTGAATTACTGACGAAATTGTCGTTTTATTTAACGAGTTACATGGATACTCATGTCTTTAATGGCAATTTTTCCTGTTCCTAGTTCCATTAGGTAATTCAATTACCATTTTCACTATCTATTCTTTTAATTCACTTTAATCTTTTTAATAATCCGCACAAGAAATTCCAAGACTTATAATCTTTATTTTTCTTTTCTTTTTAAATGAACCTTTTTCATTTTAACTAAACAATTGTTTGTCTTTTGATCATTTTACTTTTCATTTAATCTTTACCGCCATAATTTATTATTTAGTCATATTTTTACACTTAAATACAGTATTGTCATGTTTGACTTTAAATACATAATTAGCACTATTTTTCGAACTCTTTATTTTCTTAAAATAATAATTGGTACACAAATTACCAATTCATTCTCATGGGTCTTTTCACAAACATGTTATTTTTTATAAATATTTTCTTTTCATTCTTGCTTATTAATTAGCCCCTTTGGGAACAATTCAATTTTATCCCAAAGTTTTCATTTTCTTTCAATCAAGTTCTTTTTCATTTATAATATTTACATTCAATTACTTTTACACTTTCTATTTATTCTTTTCAATATGCCCCTAATGTAATATGACAGGATTCTCAAAAAGGATATACGGAACATGGACCCAAAGGTCCCACAAAACAAATAGAGAAATGATCTCGGAAGATCAAGTCTCATAGAGCAGAAAACAGATGTACTTTCACTTTTACTTTACACTGAAGCTATGGAGATTAAAGATCCTACTCATAGCAAAGCAAGTCGCCATGACTTGCACCGTGGTATAAGGTGTCCCTATGACTAGCCAATTATATCATGAATAAGAATATCACTACCTGACTATTGCTAAGGGCAAAAATAGTTAAGAACTTTCTGAAGGATTTTCAAACTTCAATAATTTTAATTTCTTTTATTTTGCTTAAAACAGTGCATTTTGTCAATCGCACTCTTTTTAGTGCTATTAACTATACAATAACTTTTTCTTTTCATTTCCTTTTTCTTTCCAATCACTTTTGCGTTAATTATTTGACAATAATTCACTATAAATAATTTACTTAATTATTTTTTTGATATATATATATATATATATATATATATATATATATATATATATATATATATATATATATATATATATATATATATATATATTCCATATTTTGTGAATTATATCAGGATAATTCACTCTTTTCTTTCTTGGCACTTATTGAATTATTTCTTTACAATTCAAAAATATACTTCTACAGTCATTTTATTCACTTTTTGACTCTTAGTCAATCTCTTACTCTTTCGGTCTAAATTTGCGATTATTTGAAAATTGCAATACGTTATACGGGTTGTGAATTATTTATAATAATTCACCATTTTATTCGAATTATTAATTATTTTGTAATCAGATTTTTCCTTTGGTACTGTTCACTTATACGGTTACTATTCACTATATGATTACTATTCATAAATCATTTATTATGGTTAGTTTATTCACTATACTTTTTATTTTTTGCAAATTTATCATTTAATCTCTTATTTTTCCTTATACAAAATGTACATTAAATTATCAGCTTTTAATTGTTTATTGGATTATTTCTGAATAATTTAATATTTCAATTATGTATATTTTATGTTTATTTTCTAAATTAATTCATACATCACATAAATTTCGCATAAATTTATGTAAACATTGCTTTTTCAATTACTGTCGTATTTTCTTATTTCATGAATTATTTTAACATAATTTATCATATACCATACACTTAACAATTCTCTAAATTTCCATAAATTTCATTAAAAATTCATGGCAATTTATTTTATGCTTATTATCATTATATAACATAATCAACAAAAATTCTCTACTTTATCAATTACATTATTCAATACATATTCCAAAATAATCATATAAATTTCTATAAATTCCATAACAATTTATGGATATATATTATTTCATCTTCTATCAAATTATGACTTAATTTCATTAATTTATAATACAATAATTCATTTCTTTAATAAGGAAATTTTTGATTCATAAAGGAAATTTCTTAATAAATTTCCTTAACTCAATTTATACACTATAATAGGCTTAATTATAATTTAATTGACCAATAATAACATTAATTTCAATTTTAAATCAATAATTCAATATTTTTCATTAATAAATTTAAAGGAAAAATTCAACAAATTAAGGAAAATTAAAAGATTTCGCAGTCACATACCATAACGGTCGAATTCGCTTCGATTTGATTAATAATTTGCTCGCCGGAGCGTCGCCGGAATCTCGTCGGTGACAATCCAACACTGTCACCTTGTAGATCGGGATCTCTTCATTCATTTTTCGGTGTTCACGCGCCCAAATTCTTTCTTGGTTGACCGAAATCTTGACTTGAATCACCCGCCAAACCCATTTTCGATCTATCGATCGTCGGCGTTTGAGGAGTGATGGAATACACCGAAAGAATCGCCTCGTCGCCGGGAGTTGATCGGTGGTGGTGGTGTCCCCGTCCGATGCCTTGATTCGTCGGACCGAACAAAAAATCCATTTAAAATAAAAATAGAAAAACGCGACGATCGGACCACCACAACGGAGGCCGGACGCCGGTAAGAGGTAGAAGGCACGCCGCTCGTCGCCATCGCGATGGTGGCCGGCGTGAGGGGCGGCCGACGGTTGTCGGTCGATCCTCTTTGTTTTTCTTTCTTTCTTTGCTTCACGCCTCTGTATCTTTTTTTTTCTTTGTTTTTTTCTTTGTTTCCCTTAAGATTGTGGCCAGTGGCCACAATCAATTTGCCGACAACCTTTTTTTTTGTCTTTTCTTTTTTTTTTTAATTTTCATATTTTTATTTATATATATTTATTTATCCATAATTTTACTATTTTGGTACCTAAAACTTTTGCTATTAATTTTAAAGCTCTTATTCATATTAAAAGCAATTCCATAATTTTATCACATAAAAAATAGGTGGGACATAAATTTTCAACTCAATCGGAGTCCATTATCGGTCCGATTTAAATTTATCAGTCCAATCCAAAAATATCGATGTTATAGAAAAATTTACTTTTTGGAGCCAAAATAATCTATATATTATTTTAGGCTTAACTGCAATTTTTGAAAATTTTTTGGAGTTCGTTTACTATTTTTAAATATTTATACAATATTAAGTCAATTTCCCGATAATAAAAATTGACTCGCTACCTTTTTCATATTTTTGACTTTTCGTGATCCATTTGATCTCAGTTTCACTTCAAATTTCAACCCCAAACTCCTCATGACCAATATTTTTCGATGATCCAATAAAATAATTTTCAGATTTGGATGCACTTTTCGGTCCGAAAAATACTATTCACTGTCGGAAATATTGTTTATGGCTAACCCGGTGTTGAGGCCGTTATATATCTGTTCTTTGAAAAAGTGATCTTTGAGATCATTCCGAGTATCCTGTCTAAAAATTTCAGTCGGTACTGTACTAGCGGCATAAAAGTGATAATGAGTTAAAAGAAGTGAAAAGAAAGATAAAAATGAAGTTTTAAGTGGAAAAAGAGCTTAAATGAAATAAAATAAAAGTTTAGGGGCAAAATGGTAATTTTTTCAAAGTGGGTAATTAATAAGTAAAAATAAGTAAGAAATAGTTAACGAGGGCAAAATGATAATTTTGGAGACCTAACAGTGTCAAAAGATAAAGTTTCTATGGTATAGGGATTAAAATGTAATTTTATCCGAAGATGGTAAAATAAAGCATAAATGATGAATAATGGAAGAAATTGTATAATAAATGACTATAATGGCAAATTTGTAAATATGAGACAAAAAAGGACAGTTTTGTAATTTAGCAAGGTTTTAAGGATTAAATTGAAATTTGTTAAATAATTAAGTAATAAATAAGAATAAATGCAAATCGTGTAGATAACAACCGGTTCCCTTTGATTTTGAACAAAACGTGTTTAATTGTATTTACTTTGAAAATTTAATTATATAATCGTATCATAATAGAGAAATAAACTTTGCTAAATAAAGTATTAGGATTGTTAGTCACCACTTGGCATAATTTATGCTCAGCATGTAGTTTCTGCTGCATGCAGGTATCGAGTCGGAGGAGCAGTAATGCACAATCAAGAGAAGTTATTTTTGTTATGTAGCTATAGTAGACTCTGGCATGTATAAATTTTTATTAGCCATGGCATGTATGTAAACGGACAGTTATGTATAAAGGCATGTTTATGTAAAGATATGCAGATATGTGTGCATGTGGTTATGATCTGTATATGTATGAGTTATTGGTTGATTGATGGGAGTTTGGAGATTTGAGATAATTTTTCTAAAAGTGTTGTGCCTCTGAGAGGCTGTGATTTATCTGTTTTTCAAGAGGCTAGTTAGATATATAGCCGTTATATTGCCGAAATTTTATTATATGAATAGTAACCCGGGATAGTTATAGGTTATCGGACACCTAAGTTAAATTTATAATATTAAGCATTGATGTTACTTAAAAAAAATTTACCGATTTACGCGCACTGTTCTGTTAGATCGGAGTGATAAGGGTGTTATAATTTCTCTGTCCACTCAAACCTAGCATTCTTCTGTAGCAGCTTAGCAAGAGGGGAAGCTATAATAGAAAACCTTTTAACGAACCGCCTGTAGTACCCAGCTAAACCAAGGAAGCTTCAAACTTCTGCAACATTTTTAGGCGGCTTCCAATCAAGAACAGCTTTAATCTTTGCAGAATCTACTTTAATACCTTCCGCTGATATCACATGGCCAAGGAAGGCAACTTCATTTAGCTAAAATTCACATTTGCTGAATTTGGCATACAACTGTTTATCCCTCAATGTCTGCAGTACAATTCTCAGGTGCTGGTCGTGCTCCTCTGGTGTCTTAGAATAAATCAAGATATCATCAATGAATACCACTACAAATTGATCCAGGTAGGGGTGGAAAATGCAATTCATTAGATCCATAAATGCAGCTGGTGCATTAGTAAGGCCAAAAGGCATCACCACAAACTCAAAATGCCCATATCTCGTGCGAAAAGTTATTTTTGGAATATTTGTTTCTTTTACTCCCAGTTGGTAATAGCCATATCTTAGATCTATCTTGAAAAATGTACTGGCACCCTTCTGTTGATTAAACAAGTCGTCAATTAGAGTTAATGGATATTTATTCTTGATAGTGACTTTATTCAACTGTTTATAATTAATGCACAGCTGGAGAGATCCATCTTTCTTCTTTACAAACATTGGAGCTCCCTAGGAAGAAACACTCGGATGGATGAAGCCTTTTTCTAACAATTCTTTCAGCTGGATTTTTAACTCTTTCAACTCGGTTGGTACTATGTGATAAGGGGCCATGGCAATGGGTGCTGTCCCGGGCAGTACATCAATACCAAATTCAACTTTCCTTAGTGGAGGTAATCCTGGTAACTCATCGGGAAAATTATCAGGAAAGTCTTTAACTGTAGGCACATCACTAACTTGTGGTTTCTGGACCTTAGTTTCAGTGACAAAAGCCAAATAGGCCGTACACCCTTTTCTGATACATCTGTGTGCTGCAGTGGCTGAAATGACATTGGATAGGAAATCAGATCGTTCTCCTCCCACCACGATCTCTCGATCTTCCAAAGCTTTCAAAGTGATTCTTTTTAGGCGACAATCAACAATCCATTCCCAATATGACATTAAACTCGTGGAATGGAAGTTCAATCAGATTCGCATGAAAGGTGGCCTGCTGTATCTGTATAGGACAATTCCTGTATACTTTATTTACAACCACAATATGACCTAAGGGGTTGCTCATTGGGATATCCTGACCTAATTGTGCTTATTCTAACCCATTTTTCTGTGTAATTCTAGCGCTCAAATAGGAATGTGTGGACCCAGGATCTATCAATGCACAAATAGCATCACCAAATAGGTAAAACTTACCTATAATAACATCCGAAGCATCCTGATCCTTTCGAGCTCTGACGACATAATTCCTGGCTGTAGATGGTCTGTCTGAAACTGAAACACTGCCCCTGCCTGATAAGGCCCCATTAGGTCTGCCTATACCTCTATCCCGTGCTGGAGTAGCACCCTATCTGCCATCAAAAGTCTGTGTAGCTAGTGTAGTAGCTTGTGCCTGTGCTCTGGGGCAATCTTTCACCAAATGCTCTCGGGATCCACATTTAAAATAGGCCCCTGTCACTCTCCAGCAATCACCTGAATGTTGGTTTCTGCAATGCTCACAAACTGGTATCTCCGGTCTACTAGAGCCCTATCCTCGAGGGACATTACCCACTAATGTTATAAAGGAGGGTGCTCGGGCTGGAGTCCGCTGGGTAGGTGCAGGAGTAGCAAAAAAATCTTGGGGGAGGGTTGCAGTGGAACCAGAGTCCCTAGTCTTTTTACTGAACCTACTGCCCGATGCCCCTGAAGCTGATCTTTTTTTTTGCTGAAATCTAGCCTTTTTACTCATTTCTTCCTTCTGAACAACTTTCATTATGATAGTGCCATCCACTAATTCTTTCCTATTGGTGTACTCTTTCAAAGCCAGGATCTTTCTCAAGTCATTATGGAGGCCTCTCTCAAATAGCTGGCACATTTTTGCTGGAGGAAACTTGTAATCTTTCATGTTGTAGCTGAGTCTCTCGAACTCTCTATCATATTCCTGTACCGACCTGCTACCCTGGCGTAGTCGCCAAAAGGCCTCCTCCATGGATCTCAAATATTCTCTACCCACGTACCTATCTCTAAACTGATCATAAAAATAATCCCAGGTAACCTGTTCCACTGGGGTCTGGCATCTGATTGTATCCAACCAAATATATGCTGGTCCTTGGAATAGAGCCACTGCTCCCTCAAGTTTCTGCTCTGGTGGGCTATGTGTAATCTTAAATATTCTGTCCATCTTTATCAACCACTCTTCTGCCTGTGTGGCTGTAATCGGCTCTCGACCATAAAAATCCTTTGCACCCAGTCTCTTTAACTGTTCTAGAATCGGTCTCCTGGATGGCTAAGGAGGTGCCTGCTATTAAGGCTGAAATCGCTGAAAGAACTCCGCCATCATCCACATCACATCTGTCAGTGTAGGGGCGGAGGAGTTTGTGCCACCGGTGAAAAATTAGGAGTGGGCTGAAAGGGCTGTTGTGATCTGGTGCTCAGTGTAGACTCATATATTTCTGGACTCGCAAAAGCCTCGCTCTCAGCGTCACTAGCTAACTCAACAGTCCACCGGGAGCCGGAAGCCATAATCAATACTGAAATGCACAAGAAACAGGTAAGGTTTAAATTCCAACATTTATATTACAGTAATATGGCATGTACATAATTCACATATTCATTCATAATTTTCCACTCAATTTGATACCTACTAACTCCGATCTTAGAACTGCCTAAACCGGGCTCTGATACCATTAAATGTAATGCCTTTTTAACTAAATTTAAGACTTACACTGTTCATTAATACCCTTATAAATAATAAGTTGTTATTTTGATTTTAACGAAAAATTTGCAATATAACAGCTTAATTTTTCTTAGTTTCCAAACCTGTAAAAAGTCAAATTGTACTCTCAATAATATTTCTCCTACTTCCAGACTTCAATCAACAATTCACAACACTTCTATAATCATAGTTCATCATACACATCACACACATCTAATCCATACTATATTCATTTGCATCCATCAAACTTGTAAATTAGGCTAATATTACATGTCAATAATTCTCATTCTTGACATAATAATTTACATATAATTACAAGATAAAAGTTCAAAAACATGATCTTCTATGTACATGCCATTTCTTCCTTCAATTCTCATTCTTTGGCACCTGTCCCTGGCTGCAGTCATAAAACTACACGCTAAGCAAATCTAATTGCTTAGTGGTGGATACACTTACAAAGAATTTCAACTAACTTAATTTATTTATTTATTTCAATTTAATCACTATTATTTTATTAAATTCTTATAATTTCATAAATTCATAATTTATTCATTTCATATCCAATTACTCATTCCAACATCGTTTCAATATACTTTTAGCTTCGGCAGCCTGTATGGCCAGTCCAAAATCCAAATTTTTAAAATTATCAAAATTGATATTTTTCAGTTCCCCATGTGTCATTACACTATGAATAGCATGTATGTGAAGGTCTCTAGGTTCTCCAAATGCTTAGTCAAAATCTTAGTCAAACATATGCCGAACGGTGAAATTTTCCTTATTTTACCTTTTTAAAGGTCTATTTGACCTCAGTTTTTACGCAAATTATATCAATAGACTACACCTAACATGTACTTTCATATTTAATATTAATCTCACTTTATCCGTCGGGTCATCCATTCTCGGGTTTTTCTGGTTCGGACACGTTTAACGGTGCACTCATTCAAAATTTTCTATCATTGCCAACTCTAATCACCCCGAGACTTACCATAAATAATTAATCATGAATAATAATAAGTTATGCATTACAAATGCAAATTTAAGGGCGTTACATTGACCACTACGAAAATTGAGTGATATTAATTAGCTTCAACACATTACACAAATGATGTGCTCTGGTATGATGGTAAAGGTGTAGACAATAATGAACCCGAAGTCCTGGGTTCTGCAAATATATCAAACCATTTCTTTTTAGTTTTTTCCATATTAAAATTTATAATTAATTTTTATACATTAATTAATTAAAATCTATAATTAATTTTTCAAATTAAATAATTTTATAATCAATTTAAATTATTTTAGATTATCTTTATTTTTTTAATTTTTTTAAAAAATTAATTATAAATTTTAATTAGTAGAATTTACACTTAATTTAAATATTTTATAATTCAATTAAATAATCTAATTATTACACTTAATTTTTTAGTTAATAGAATTTACACTTAATTTTTTACATTAATTTTCATTCTTCAATTAATTAAAATTTATAAATGACTTTTTAAATTAAATAATTATATAATTTATTTAAATTATTTAATATTATCTTTATTTATTTTTGAAATTATTTAATTGAATTATAAAATATTTAAATTATGTGTAAATTCTATTAATTAAAATTTATAATTAATTTTTTAAAAAATTGAAAAAATAAATGAAGATAAAATAAAATAATTTAAATTGATTATAAAATTATTTAATTTGATAAATTAATTATAGATTTTAATTAATTAATGTATAAAAATTAATTATAAATTTTAATATGGAAAAAATAAGAAGAAATGGTTTGATATATTTGGAGAAACTAGAATATCATTATCCATGGGAATTGGATCCGGGACTTTGGATTCATTAATGTCTATACCTTTACCATCATACCAAAGCACCCCATATGTGTAATGCGTTGAAGCTAATTAATATCACTTCATTTCGTCGGTGGTCAACTGCTGAACAACTCTCTGCTACCCTTCTGCTTTCATTTTGATTTTTGTGTCACCGCAAATTTTGTAGCTGCCAGTTGTAAAAATGAATCAAAACACCCTATTTTTTCAATTATTTTTTAAAACACGCCAAAATTCAAAATATTTTTTTTTCTAAATACACTATTTATAAAAAAAAGTTTCAAAAATAAAACTCAAATCTTGTAAATATTTTAAATGAATGGGATTCTAAAGGATATTTTTACTTGCACATTTTAATATATCTATTAAAATAGAAAGGGTCCACAACAAAAGGGGAATTTTGTAATTACTCCATAGTATGTGTATTGCATTCAAATTGTTGTATTTTATTATTTTATATAGTATTATTCTATATAATATTAGCCAATATTGTATTATTTTGTATCATGTATGATAACACATAAAAAAATAAAATACAAGATGAGGGCTAAGACCAACCCATCAAAGGCCCGTTAAAAAGGCCCAATATTGAAAGACTAGAAGTTCACTATTAAAAGTTGCAGTTGGATTACAATTGGACCACGTTTTAAGGCCAAAGGCTCTATAAATAGGGTAATTATAACGCTCCGATTTTTAAATTATTTGAATAATAAATAAATTGATCCGAATAATATGTAAATTTGATAATAAAATAAATATATAAAATAATTTGGATTGAATTATAGTTGAATTTTGGGTGTTATTGCATAAAAGAAAAAGTTCTGGGGTTAAATTGCAAATAGTGTACATTTGAGGGACTTAAAGAGGAAGTTGGCCAAAACGACTTTGTCTTCCTCTTCTTCTTTAAGGAACCAACTGGTTCTTTATTTTTGGTCCCAAGAAAGCCAGTCCAATGCCACCTTCCCTCACCCCTCATTTCCTTCCTGATCCGATCACGTAAGGCCACCGTCGGTCAGCCGCCATCGTCGTTCCACTGGAGCAGTCGTCAATGCATCTCCCTCTTCCTTCTCTCTTCCTCTCATGCGCTACAGGGCGCAATTCCCTACACTATGTCGTCTTCTTTGCTTAGGTTCTCTTGGTTCCACCCTATGGCAATTTTGCTCCCTTAATTAGTAAGTAATTTATGTTTAGTTCCCTTATTATTGTTGTTGTTATTATTATTATTATTATTATTATTATTATTATTATTATTATTATTATTATTATTATTTCAGTTAGATGAACCTAAGGCAGTAAAGAATTTCAGATCTAGGGATTTTGGAATTTGGAAAAAATGTTAATTTTAGATAAATCTTGAGTTATTTAAGGAATTGGTGAAATATTAGTAAGAACTATTGAGTTTAAATGCTGATATATGTATACTTAATTGAAGGGTTATTGATAAATTGTGGAATTTGTTTAGAGGCAAACACTAGATTGAGTGAAAAGGGAAAGGAAATAAAATAAGAACGATGAATTGAAGTTACTGGAAGCTGATTTTGAAGGAGTTATCGCTAATTTTGGTATGTGTTCAAGCAAATTTGTTTTTCCTAAGTATTTACAGTATGTGTGTTAGTTTAAATTGTTTGATTGAGAATTTTTATTTGGTAGTATTAGTGTTACAAATAATTAATTGGATGTTAAATATGAAATTTGAGGCTAAATAGAAATTATGTATATGTTTAAGTATGAACCTAAAGGCTAATAGGTATATGTTTTAATTCGTATAAACAAGGTATAATCTTAAATTAACTATAATGTAGTCTTAATTGGGTTATAATGGTGATGTATAATCATTATGCTTTTTAGTTTTTGAAAAAAAATGTCGGTAAAATATGTTTTATGTTCGGAAAGAGAGTAGTAAATAATTAAAGGTTATTTTGATCAATTAGATAAATGAGTGATTTAGACGTTTTATGAATTAAAGTAAAACCATAACTAAAAGAAATATGGACATTAGAAAAGCATATATTATTTGGTTAGAATAATGAATATATATATACATATATATACACATATATAAATATATATACCCACACACTCATGGTTATATATATGCATGAATATTTTATGAATTAACCATTGAGTTATGAAATATAGGATGAACTGCATATTATCCAAGCAATGAATTTCTGTATTTCGAGCAATATTTGTATGAAGTGATGTTATAAATACATGAATAAGTGTTAAATAGGTAACATAGAACAATTTACTTAAATCATAAGAGTTTGATTCATAAATTTGTTATTTAGCTTATAATGTATAAGTTATGATTTTAGGAGGGATGGATTTAAATTTTATAAAAATCAAATGTCCTAAGTAACTAATTAGGGGTTGCTAAATAAGTAGTATGAATTTCTTAATTTGAGTGGTGTGGGTTGAATTGCAAATTTTCATCTTACTTACATTATGAACATTATTAGATCCTTAAAAAAATGTATAAATTGTTATCACAACGGAATTGACAAATAATTTATTTGTCATAGGTAATTGAAGGAATGCATTCATGAAATTAAATTTAAATTTTTTAAATCATGATTTGGTTTTGGCTATGATTTAATATATTCCATATTATGATATACTTGATTGACTTTAATTAGTGAGTTGTTGAAATTTAAGGTAATTATTTTTATTGTTGCTTCAAAATGCCTCGGTGGAAACTTATGTATACATAAGCTTATCTTTAAACTTTAGAAGAAGAACGTGAATAAGGATAATTATGACATAATCTAATCACAAGTAAGAGCTATAAAGTGAGACTGGATGAAATGGAAAAATGGAATTTGAATTTAATGATATTTGCCCTTAGTAAAACTAGACAGGAATTGGGGCAATAGGATAAGGTTGGCATGCCAATTAGGGACGTTTAGCAGTACTGTGTCGTAATACGACTACCGTAATGGCTTCGATAGCTCTTTCGATGAATGCTATTAAATTGAGTCATGGGCTGAATGGCTCTGAGAGCTCGGTCCATATATGTATTTATATAAATATATGTATATATATGTACGTATTTAAAATTATAGTGAATGTATTACATCAAATAGATTGTATAAAGATCTTGAGGGGGCGTATACCGGGCAACCCCGAATGTCGATACCCTGAGGGGGAGTGAATACCGGGCAACCCTGGACGTCGATATCCTGAGAATTCGATTATGTGTTTTAAATCCCGTTTATCCAGCTCGGTGCAATTCCGTTGGATTTTACTGGGGACAAGTACATAACATAAATATTAAGTGTTTATTTAAACTATTTTAGACTTTTAATTGAAAATAATTGGTTAGCTACTTCTTTGGACTATAATATTAATTAAACCTTAATCTATATACGAATTATATATGCATAAATTCCTTGTAAATGGATTTATATCCTTTTTGTTAAAAGATAATAAAGATATTTATGTTTGATAGGTTATGTGAGTTATACAATAATAAAGATATTTATGTTTGATAGGTTATGTGATTTATACAATAATAAAGATATTTATGTTTGATAGGTTACATGAGTTATACAAGTTTAAATTCCTTATGATGGATTTATTGTTTTTATATTTTGAAATAAGTGATAACTTTTGTGTTTTGATGATTAGTAAAATTTTAAGCATATTTTAATTTAATATTCTATATTGAGTGAAAAATAGAATTGCTTGAACACCACTAAGCAAAATGCTTAGCGCATGGTTTTATTTTCGCGCGTAGGTTTGAAGATATTGGAGTGGATTTACAGCACGACTTGAGTCACAACAAAAAGGTTACAAGATTCTGATGTGGATGCTACACTTATTTCTTTTTGTTATCTTTAAGATACTTTGGCATGTACAATGTATTTTTGAGGTGTAAATACCATGTAAATATTTATGGATATTATTATTGTAAATTAAAGTAAGAATATCATAGCTAAGTATGATGTGTATGATTCTATTAATTTTATTCATTAATTATAGGAGGAAGGGAAATGATTATGTGTATTGGGATTTGAATGGAGGTTGGATGGTAGAATAGACTTGGATAGAAGTGTTTTAGGTACATTCTTTTCAGGAGGTTTTCATGAATTTTAGGGAAAATTCTACCAAAATTTTTACAAAATGAATAATAATTTGATAAATGATCAGATCTTTAAATAGTGGTTTGTTTTGACCGTATTAAAGGAATCTAAGCCTGAGTGTGACATCCTATATCCGAGTCTTTAACTGACCGGGTATAGGGTATTACAGTAACTTTCTTCATAAGCCACAGATTGGTCTCTCTTTAAGACTCTCTCTCCCTAATTTTCCCTGCATATTTCGATAGCTAACTTGAGCATCGGAGCACTAATGCCCGACAGGACTGGGCTAGTCTCCTTTTTGCAGGTTATCCAAGCCTCTTCTTCGATCAAGCATCTTGTCTCTGATTCAGGTGTTGATCTCTCTCTGTTCTATGAAATTTTATAATTTATCATTTGGTGCTTTCGTTGAGAGACGACACCGCCGGAACTAAGCTACTCAACCTAAAACCAAAGAAAAGTGATGCCCATTATATGGCTACTCCTCACAGAAATTTTCAGCCTCAAATTTTAGATCTACTCTTTTTCTTTGTAATTTAATGGTGAAAATTATGTTCCCATTCAGTCCATCGCTGAGACCCAGCAATAGGTAAGACTTAAAGACTGAAAATGGAATGAAGACCACCACCACCTTAACCAGAGTAACAAGCAAAGAAAGCCTAGATCTGAAAGATCTTGAGCTTGATTCCTCAAAAAAGGTATAGATCTAAAAATTTTGGGTTTGATTTTACATAAAAAGAGAGAGAGAGAGAGCAGAGATCAAAAGAGAGCAAAAAGTGAAGATCTAAGATCTTTGAAGCTACCCTCAGTAACTATGAAGCAGTAGCAACAGATGTTGTGCTCTAAGAAAAATAGAGTAAGGCGACAGTCCAAAAAGGGGAGCTGAGATTGGGTTTGGATATTTATGAAGCTTCATTTACAAATTCAACTAGTTCATCAATTCTCTTATTCATAAAAGATAAACTAGGATGGATTGGTTCTTTTAAAGTTCCTTCAAGCTGGGAATTTTTTGGCATCATTAATGATAAATCAGCCCATGAAAATGCCTACAAAGTGGAAAATCCCGGTCAAGCTCATTTGGTCAAGCTACAATCAATTTTTGTGAAAAATTACATCCACCTTTTCTCTTTGAGTTGAGGCTGTCATCACTGATTGGAAGTCTATTGTCACTGATCAGGAGTTCGCTTCACTGATCGGTAGTTTACTTCACTGATCGGTAGTTTGCTTTGTCGATCGAGAGTTTGTTTCCCTCTATTGGAAGATCGTCACCAAAGATTGAGAACTTGCAGCCCTGCTTCCAGCCAACGTCGCCTCCTCTTGTATCTCTTCTGTAATGGCTTGATTCTTCAAGTTATTATTGTTAAAGGAAAAGCAAAGAGAAGAGAAAAGAAGGCCTAAGCTCTCTTTACAAGACCACTCAAATTAATAATCACTTCAGCAATATTTGACTGGCTCTCTTTTGACCAGTTTGATAAAAAGTTGGTCAAATAAATTCATTTTTTGCCCATATATCCTAAAAGGGTGACAGGTGGAGGGTTGTCCACTAAACCTTTGACTTTTGAATGACACCATGCTTTGGGAGCTTTTAGCCTAATATAAGGTCCGCGTACTACCTTATGAATCTATTTACTTCTTTTTGTCAAACTTTTTTAAAGTTTTTTTATCCATTGTAAGTGTATCTATTGCAAGGCATGATATCAATTTGGCCAACATAAAATGCAAATTGGGCCCTACGTTGTTGATTATACATTTGGCCAATATCTTTTAATTTATACAAATGTGGCAACTTAAAAATTTGGCCTAATATTAAAATTATTAATTTCGGTCGATAAAAATTGTGATCAATATATTTTAATTTCGGTTGATAAAAATTTCAACCGATGCATTTTTATTCGGGTTGACGAAAAATCCCGACCGACATATTTAATTCCAAATGAAGAAAATCTCTGTTGATGTAATTAATTCCAACCAATGAAAATCTCGATTGATGATCAATTTAATTTTGATTGACGATTTATTTAATTCCAATCGAAGAAAATCCCGATTGACGCATTAAATTTCAATTGATGAAAATTTCGATTGATGATCACTTAACCCAGGTTGACGTATTTTAATTCCAACCAATGACAACCCCAGTCGATGGAAAAGGCAAAGGAGTATAGATGCAGCAACGAGGAGTACAACAGCCGCTTAATTTTCTGGCCAAACATATCTTCTTGAAGTTGAATATTTGAGGCAATTTAAGTGTCAATCACATACATGTATCGTCGATAGCTTTGAGCTTGCCTTGGCTATTTTATATTCATGAGCATAGATGCAGCAGCGGGACGCACAACAGTTGCTTAATGAAGTACACTGAAGCTACAAGCACCAATCCTTTCCTGCAAAGTGATCATGAGATAGAAACTTAAGGCAACATGAAAAATTAGAAAGCGAAAGCTTTTCATGCCAAAGAAGATATCAAAAGGCTCAACAATAAAGCCATGACAAGAGTTGCAAAATTGAAAATGCTATCATAAAAGATAGCGAAAAATGATGAATAACTTTGGGAAAAGGAGTGCCTGTCCTTTCCAACTTTAAAGCTACCCACGTTTAGCCTACGCGACACCGTTTTATGGTAAGAACTTTCCCTTGTCTCATTTACTTATTTATTCCAATTAATGTGATTTCTCATCCAATGTCTAACGAGTTTATTGAATTTGTTGATAAGTGCTTAATTATTTTAATAATTCATAAGCACCAACACATTGTTTTATGCACCTTAATATGAGTGACTTAAACTTCCTTTTCACAATATATTTTTTACAATATAATATTGTCACAATGTGATTATTTTAATTCCAATCGACGAAAATTCCGATTGATGACTCATTAATTTCAATCGATCAAAATCCCGATTGATGACTCATTAATTTCAATCGACGAAAATCCCGATTGATGACTCATTAATACCAATCGACGAAAATCCCAATTGATGACTCATTAATTTCAATTGATAAAAATCCCGATTGATGACTCATTAATTTCAATCAACGAAAATCCCGATTGATGACACTCATTAATTCCAATCGACGAAAATCCCGATTGATGACTCATTTATACCAATCAATGAAAATTTTAATTGATGATTTATCATATTTAAATCCACTACCAAGAGTGGATCGGATCAAAAATACCTATCCACCACCAAGAATGGATCAGATCAGAAGATTGACCACTGCCAAGAGCATCGAATCGAAAATACCTATCCATCGCCAAGAGCGGATCGGATCGAAAGATGGACCACCGCCAAAAGCGGATTGGATCGAAAATACCAATCCACCGCTAAGAGCGAATAAGATCGAAAGATCGACCAATGGCAAGAGCAGATCGGATCGAAAGATTGACCATTGCTAAGAGCGGATCGGATCAAAAATACCAATCCACCGCCAACAACGGATTAGATCGGAAGATCGACCACCGCCACGAGCGAATCGAATCGAAAATACTAATCCACCACCAAGAGTGGATCGGATCGAAAATATCAATCCACCGCCAAGAGCGGATCGGATCAAAAGATCGACCACTGCCAAGAGCGGATCGGATCAAAAATACCAATCCATCGTCAAGAGCAGATCGGATCAGAAGATCGACCACCGCCATGAGTGGATCGAATCGAAGATACCTATCCACCACCAAAAGCAGATCGGATTGGAAGATCGACCACCGTCAAGAGCATATTGAATAAAAAATATTGCCAATGGTGGATCGAATTTAAAAAAAAAAGCAAAAAACAAAAGCATGAAAATGCCTTAAAAATTATCATCCATGCCAACAGCGGATCGGATGATCGACCAACGCCAACGGTGGATTGGATCTTAAAAGGCATGAAAATACTTTAAAAAATTCTCATCCACAACCAACGGTGGATCCGATGATCGAAAAATAATAATACCCTGAAAAATAGAATTACAAGGCTCAGAACATTTAAGAAGCCTAAGTGAGGAAGGTTCAAGGAAGCCTCCTAAAAGCCAACTGGCTAGACATGAAAAATAAAGCTATCTTGATTGGACGGGACTCCTTCTGAAAAAACGAATGACCGAACACTAGAAGGCTAAGTTCAGAGACAAAAGGAATACAACTTTGAAAAAGTTATTGGATAACAAAAGCAACTGAAATGCAGGTTAGTAAAATAAAATAATTCATATTTATAAATTTATTTGTAGGACAACTGTAATGGTCTCAACACCAAGTCAGCCGTGAACAGTACTTTCCGATGGTGAATAGTATTTTTCGGGCTCGAAAGGACACCCGAAATCAAAAATATTTTATTGAACCATCGGAAAATACGGATCATGATGAGTCTGGGGTTGAAATTTAAAGAAAAATTGAGGTCATATGGGCCTCTAAAGGTCAAAAATACGAAAAGTTAGCGAGTTAATTTCCTTGATAGGAAAGATGACTTGATTTTGCATAAATTATTAAAAATAGTAAAAGAACTTCAAAAAGTGCCAAATTTTGCATGCCTACATGAATTTTTATGTAGAATATTTTAGTGATGAGAATGAAATTTTTCGGTGATACCAGCAGTTATTGAATCGGACCGATAAGTTTGAATCAGACCGATAACGGACTCCGATTGAGCCAAAAATTTATATGCTAGCTATTTTTGATATGATAAGTGTGATGAAATTATTTTTGAAGTGATTTGATGGCTGAAAGATTGATTGGACTTTAAAAAGGCCTAAATGGGCCTTAAGAAAGAATTGGGCTAAGCCCATTGGTTTGGCCCAATTTTGGGTCCATTAGTGAGATATATAAAGCCTTAAGATCTGGAGAAAACTTCAGAAAATTTTTAAGTCTTCTTCCTTCTTCATTAGGCCGAACCAAGTGTCCCTTTCTTCTCAAATTTCTCCTTAGATCTTAACTTAAGAGTTGTAGTTTCATCCCTCTAGAGCACTAAAATAGCTTCTCTTGATTGATTTGGGCAAAGGAAGTGGAGAAAACAAGTAAATAAAGAAAAAAGGGATAAGTTGGATCTTGGAAAATTTGATGATTTAAATTGATTTCTTAGTATCTTTTCATAGATTTTGAGGTGTAGAATTTGATTACGAGCTTGAATTTTTCATTTTAGAACAAAAAAATAGAGAAATCTAAGCTTGAATGGCTGGCCCTATATAGGTGAGCAAGAAGAGGAAGGTTTTTCAAGGAGTAAATGCAAAGGAAATGAGGCTTAGGCTTCCTAATTCAAGTAAAAATTGTAAGTGACTAATTAATCTTTACATTTTCTAAGTTTATGAATTTTTCTCAATTATGTAATTAGGGTAAAAATTTTTAAAGTTGTTAATTGATGCAATTATGCTAGGGTAAATGGAATTAGACATGAAAGAAGATGAAATGGAAGCTTTAATGGAAGAAATAGAATTTTTAGGAAGAATTTCCTTAAGTAGCCGAATTTTCTTCTAGGGTAAATTGATGAAATTTTGCATGAAAATGACATATATTAGCCTAAATTAATTATAGAAATAATGTATAATGTCCATGAATTTTTAAAGAATTTTTGAAATTTATTTTGGAATTTTTAAGCTTATGTAATGATTATGTTTATAGTGGCAATTGTGAAAAAATGTGAAATAATTGATTGTTTTGGTGGAAAAATAATGGTAGATAATAAATAATGCATAAATAAATTTTATTGAATTTTATTGAAATTATTAAGATTCTATTTAGAATTTAATATGAATATGTATAATAGAAAATATTGAATTATTAGTGAATATTTGCATAAAAATGAAAAAGAAAGTTAATTAATATGGAATTAATTCAAAGTCAATGAAAAAGAAATAATAAGTCAATCGTTGAATTTTTCGGAAAAAAAAAAGATTAATAAAGTAAATATTACTGTGTCACTAGAATTAGTCTAGCCGTAAAAACTAGTTCTGGATATAGTTGGCTAGCCATAGGAACACCTTATATCGTGATGCAAGTCATGGCAACTTGCTTTGCTATGGGTAAGATCTTTGATCTCCATAGCTTCAGTGTAAAGTAAAAGTGAAAAGTGCAGTATTTTGAGAATGGTTCCTTGGAAATAGATGCAGCAGCAGAGAGAGAGAAGAAAGGGACACTTTGTAATGGCCTCAACGCCGGTCTGGTCGTGAACAGTAAATTCTGATGGTGAATAGTACATCCGGGCCGTAAATCGGACCCGGAAGTGAAAAATATTTTATGGGACCCTTGGAAAGGAATAGTCATGGTGAGTCAGGAGTTGAAATTTGAAGTGAATTTGAGGTCAAATAGACCTCTAAAAGTCAAAAATACGAAAAAGGTAGCGAGTAAATTTTCCTGGTAGGAAAAGGGACTTGATTTTGCTTAAATAATTAAAAATAGTAAACGAACTCTGAATATTGTCAGAATTTGCGTGCCTATATGAATTTTTATGTAGAATATTTTGGTAATGAGAATTGAATTTTTCGGTGACACCGGCAGTTGTCGAATCGGACTGATAAGTTTGAATCGGACCGATAACGAACTCCGATTGAGCCAAAAATTTATGTCCTACCTATTTTCGATGTTTTAAGAATGATGGAATTAAAATTGAAGTAATTTGAAGTGAGGAAGATAGAAATTTTGGTTTGGGCCCAAAATGATTTAAAATGGGCTTAATTTTATACTTGGGTTAAGCCTATTAGTTAAGCCCTTAATTAGGCCCATTTGAGAGATATTAAAGGAGACAAAATCTGTAGAAATCTCCAGATTTTTTTGGCTCCATCTTCCTCTCCTTTGGTGGCCGAACCTAGGCTTTCCATTTCCTCTCTTTTGATTCTTCTTCTTTCACTCTAATTTTCCCCTAAACTTCAACATAAAAGATGAAGTCTCATCCCTCTAGATGATTATTCAAGCCTCAACCATATTATTTGAAGGAAGAAAGCAAGAGAAATCAAGAGGGAAAGGTTTAGGTATCAAAATGAGGTAAGAGATTTTCAAGGTTTTAAATTTGTTTAAGGGTGCCTCTAAGTAGTTTTAGGTGTCTAGAGTCCATTTTTTTGGTTTAATTGAGCTAAAAAGGTTGATATCATAGTGTTTTCTTTGATGAAGATTTCAGCTCCCATGGTTTCTTCATGGTGATGGAAAGATTTATTTGGTTTAAGGCATGAAAAAGGAAGTCTTAGGAAGCTAAAGCATGGAAAGAGGTAAGGGACTACCAAATCCCTTAATTTCCCATTTAATATGAATTTTTCTTGGTTATGTAACTAAGATAAAAATGTGTAATATTGATAAGTGATGTAATTGTGATGGGGTTATTGTAATTAGACTAGAGAAATGATGAATGGAAAGTGAAAATGAAAGAAAGAAAAATTTTAAGGTAGAAAAAGAATGGTGGCCGAATTTTAGTGAGAAGAAATGGTAAGAAAAAATGCATGAAAATAATGTATGGTAGCTTAAATTAATAATAGACTTGATAATTGATGTCTATAAATTTTTAGAGAATAATTAGAAATTATTTGGAAATTTTAAAGGTTATGTATAGTGTATGTATTGAATGAAAATTGTGATTAATTGTGAATTAACTAATTATTTTGATGAAAAATGATAGTAACCAATAAAGAATGCCTAAATAAAATTTATGGGAATTTATTGAATTTATTAGAATTTTATTGAAATTTTTATGTGTATATGTATAATGAAAATAATTGAATTTTTAATGCACAATTGTATAAAAATGACAAAAGTGATGAATTAATGTAAAAATAAATTAATGTCAATGATAAGGAATAAAAAGTCAATCATCGAATTCTTCGAAATAATTTTTAGGTCGTAAAAATAAGAAGAGTAATGAATTATTGGAAAATAATTCATAAATAAATGAAAATAATGGAAAAGAATTAATACGTAAATAAAAGAAAGATAAAATAAATTTTTAATACAAAAAGGACTTAAATGAAAGAAAATAAAAAGTTTGGGGCAAAATGGTAATTTTGCCAAAGTAGGTAATTAACGCATGAAAATAAGTAAGAAATGTGTACCAAGGGTAAAATGGTAATTTTAGAGAATTTTCTGTATTAAAAGATAAAGTTTTCATGATATAAGGACTAAAATAAAATTTTACCAGAAATGGTAAAATAAATAATAAAAGATGAATAAAGGAAGAAATTATAGAATAAACATGAAAATAAATGATTATAATGGCAAAATCGTAATTATGAATTTGAAATGAATAAATCAATAGAAAAAGTTAAATTATGTATTTTTGAGTTATGAAATAATAAATTATATTAATAGCGTTAATACTTAAATAAAAAGTAGAAACATAAAAATGTGACTAATTTATCAAAATAAATTAGTCAACAAAAAGTATTAAAAGAGTTAATAATTACAAAATTAAGTCGCCGACGAAATAAAAGTCGGCATATCGAATAATTGAAAAATTGGACTGAAAAAGGAAAAACTGTAAAAACGTCAAGCCTAAAGGTATTGAAAAATGATTCGTAAAGAATTATACAAGAAAAATAAAAGAAAAGTCAGAATTTGTATAAAGATTGAAAAGTCTAAGTGTTGGAGTGAATTATTAACGAATAATTCACAACAGTGACTTGAAAAAATAAAGTGAAAGAAAATATGTAAATTACTGAAAAGCCTAAGTATCTGTGTGAATTATCGAAGGATAATTCACAAAAAAAATGATCTGAAAAGATAAAATCAATGATAAGACAAAAAGTTATTGAATATCCGACAACAGTAAAAGAGTGTATTTGATCATAATAAAATGTATAAAAGAATAAAAGAAAGAAATTAAGAATTTTTAAATGTTTAAAAGCAATTGCAAAAGTGATTAATTATGTTTGCCCTTAGCGTTAGACAGGTATTGTTATTCTTGATTAGGATATAAATGGCTAGCCATAGGAACACCTTATATCGCGGTGCAAGTCATGACGACTTGCTATGCTGTGGACAGGATCTTTGATCACCATGGCATTCTCTGCTCTATTATATGCTCTGTGAGAAATGATTCATTGGGGATCACTTCTCTCTCTGTTGTGGCCCTGTGGGGTCCATGTCCTGCGTATTCTATCTGAGAATCCTGTCGTATTGCACTAGGGGCACATCGAAATGAAGGAATAAGTACTATTTAATGATTCGTTTGAAAGAAAATGCAAAGTTAAAATAAATCTGTAAAGATTTTTGAAAAGTGTAATTAGTCAGCAAAAGAAAAGAAAGCTTTTATAAGGATTTTAAAATATATTTTGTTTTACGTGAAAAAAATAATTTGATTAATTGGTATTTCTTATACTAATTATTACTGTAAAAATAATGACGAGTCCAGAAAACAATATTAATTTCCTGTTTAAAGTTAAAAAGTGATGATTTTGACATGAAGTAAATGTATTAGTTACGTAACATTTTTCTGAAAGAAAAGTTATTCGAAAAGTAAAACAATAAAAAGACACAATAAAGCTTAAAAGCTTTCAATTAGTAATGTATTTATTAGTTAAAAGTCAAAGCAAAAATAAAAGAATAACAACAAGAAGTATAATTAGAGTACAGATCACATGATTGAACAGTATACCAAGAATTTAAGTAATTTACTTTGGTATTAGTAAAGACACGAGTACCAATTCACAACGTTAAATAATATGGTAATTAAATTGATATGACTAGAAAATAAGTAACAGTATTACTACAAGAAAAAATTATAGTGCACATTAACGTAAAAATAAAGGTAAATCCGATATTGATCCACCTAAAGAAGATTCTGCAAAGTAAAATTGAAAGTTTAGAAACCAAGGACTAATAGTTATCAGAATATGAAATAACAACAAGATTAGTAATGACGGAAAAAAAAAGAAAATGTCTAATGTAATAAGAATAGTAAAAGCATAAATTAGCGAAATTATGCTTATTCTTGAGAAATTCTTGGATTAGTAGTCACCACTGGGCATATTTAATGCTCAGCACGTAGTGTTTACTGCGTGCAGGTTCTGAAGCGTTGCGGGAGCATAGTACATTGAAGGACCAGATCGGAAGAGAAGATTTTTGTATTCATTAGAATAAGCTTTTGGCATGTATATACTTAGACTATTAAGGTAAAAGCTCGAACTGTTTTTAGAATATATGTTTATTTTGTCTTGGATGTATGGACAGTATAAGTTTCGATATGATGTTTGTTTTAATTGTTATAAGATTGTTATTTGATTCTGGAATTAATGAAAAAGTATTTTAAATATTTCGAATTGTTCGGAAGAAAAAAAAAATACGTACCGATTTCGGCTAAGTTTCGCTTCGGAAAATACTGTTCCGAGAAGGGTGTTACACACTTGGTTCGGCCTAATGAAGAAGGAAGAAGAATTAGAAATTTTCTGGAGTTTTCTCCAAATCTTAAGCCTTTATATATCTCACTAATGGACCCAAAATTGGGCCAAACCAATAAGCTTAGACCAATTCTTTCTTAAGGCCTATTTAGGTCTTTTTAAAGCCCAATCAAATTTCTCTCTCTTCCTGCCATCAAATCACTCCAAAAATAATTTCATCACTCTTATCACATAAAAAATAGCTAGCATATAAATTTTTGGCTCAATCAGAGTTCGTTATCGGTCCGATTCGACAACTGCCGGTATCACTGAAAAATTCTATTCTCATCACTAAAATATTCTACATAAAAATTCATGTAGGCATGTAAAATATGTCAATTTTTGGAGTTCGTTTACTATTTTTAATAATTTATGCAAAATCAATTCACATTCCCTATCAGGAAAATTGACTAGCTAACTTTTTCGTATTTTTGACCTTTGGAGGCCTATATGACCTCAATTTCACTTTAAATTTTAATCCCGGACTCACCATGACCCGTACTTTTTGATAGTTCAATAAAATATTTTTGACTTTCCGGTGTCCTTTCGGGCCCAAAAAATACTATTCACCATCGAAAAGTACTGTTCACAGTTGACCTGGTGTTGAGGCTATTACAACAACTATTTCAAAACTCTCGATCGAAATAGCAAAAATTTTCTCGATCGACACACATCCTGATTGCAACAATTAAATTTCAGTCTCAATAAATTAAGGGACTCTGCCATTGGCTGCAAAATGATCGAATGACCGCCATAAACAACAAACACCCTGACCTTCGATCTCTCTTGAGAAACGATCGAACCAGTTGGAGGGGGACAAGTGATAACACATAAAAAAATAAAATATAAGATGAGGGCTAAGGCCAACCCATCAAATGTCTGTTAAAAGGCCCAATATTAAAAGACTAGAAGCTTACTATTAAGAGTTACAGTTGGACTATAATTGGACCACTTTTCAAGGCCAAAGGCTCTATATATAGGGTAACTTCCTTTATAAGCCACATATTGATCTCTCTCTAAGACTCTCTTCCTAATTTTTTCTGCATATTTCGATAGCTAACTTGAGTGTCGGAACACTAACGCTCGGCAAGGCTGGGCTAGTCTCCTTTTTGCAAGTCATCCAAGCCTCTTCTTCGATCAAGCATCATGTCTCTGATTTAGGTGTTAATCTCTCTCTGTTTTGTGAAATTTTGTGATTTATCAATGTAAAACTGTATTAACATGTAATTTTTTATATAGTATTTGATGTACAATATCATACTATATTAATTTTATAAAAAAATAAACATAAATAAATTAAGTTATTTGTGTTGTTATTAATTTTAAAAAAATTATGATTATAAAATATATTTTTTATACATGCATTAATATTTTATTAAAAAAAAATTTACTATGAAAATAATAAATAAAAAAAGAGACAAAAATATAACATCACAATGAAAATATATGTAGTAATTTTAAAATTTGATTAACTGAAATAATAATTACAGAATGATATAAAATGCCATTGTCCAATAAATTATAGCCGTGGATTCATTTTTTTAATTATTTTTTAAATCTAAAATAAAAAAATTAACTTAAAAAATACCGAAAATGAAGAAAAAATGAAAAATAGAACGATATTAATGATTTGCCTTTCAATTTTTATAATTTAGTAGATAAATTATACATTAATTTGTATGATATATATAAGATAAGAGGACTTGTATTAACTTTTTTTTTTTTTTTTGAAAAACCTTCCAAACAGATCAGCCTTTATTATTGATGTGCTATAAAAAGAACCAAACGCGGTCTGGACCTCTCTTTTTAACTTATACCTGCAACCAAGCCAAAAGAAATGGCGGGAAAAGAAGAGCAAGTACTGTCTCCTTCTTCTTCGAAACCAAAAATGGAGGATTCGAAGGAGTCCTCACTTTCTTGGAGAAAGCAAGTCGACGAGAATCTGAAGCTGCTCCACTCGCTCCAGTTCGGCGTCGATTTGGCTCTAGAGAGGCGCGATTTTGCGGCTGCTCATGTCCTTGGGCTTCGTCTCCCCGGCTTCCTGGACTCTCATTCTCTCACCGACGCCGATGAGGTACTTACTCGGCCTATCCGCCGTGAAGCCGTCGCCAAGCTCGACACAGTTCGCCAGTCCCTCATTCCTGAATCCGATCGGTATATTGTTTATAAGCATCAAAAGATTATCATTACTTCTTTTGATTTCTCGCTTGAAGTGAATTGTTAGGGTTTTATTGTCTTATGAACCTAATGAGGCTATTGAATGGGAATTTTATTGGAGATTTTTGTAACTAAAGCTTGTTTTGTAGTTTGTTTTATTAAAATTCGCGGTCTTAATTGTGCAAGAGATCTTTCAAGCACAATGTTTCCTTTATTTAATTAGTTTGAATACAAGAAGGATGCAATTCAACTTGCTGAGAGACAGCATCCGGGATATTGTAATTTCTTTATCGAGTAACTTTGGAATTATATATCTTAATTTTAGCATCTACGCAAGATTTGTATTTATGTTTATGACGAATTTGCTTCTAGATTATCTCTAGTCCCTTGACTTCACGGTGATGATAATTGTTCTCCATTTTCCTTTAGCCGAGCATTTGAACAAGCAGGCAGAACTCCTGGCCATGTTTTTAGCAGGAAAGGAGATATTGGCATGGAGAAGATTATGCAGTCAAAATATTTTCGTGCTCTTCTTCAGAAATATAATATAAAGCCTTTAAATGGGAAGGTATGTAGAGAAACAAATTTGCTTTTATGATTGCTAGTTTTGTTCATTCTGTTCAGCAGTTCAGACAGCAAGCTTCATTTGATTTTGCAGTAACCATTTCACATTTTGGTTTTGTGTTCTTTCAATATATAATACAATGGACAGAAATTTGTAGTCTGGATTCTGACAAGGTTGTTTCTTTCTTTCTTCAATATGCAAACATATGGCATGCTATTCAACGTGATTTGGTCAGAAGTATCTAACATAACACCTTGTTCTCAGGGAGACCAGCTAGGTGGGAAGGATGAGTTAAAGAACCAGCCATCAAAGGTTATTATTCAAGCAAAGCTGACATCCTTGTATGGAAATAACATTGTGAAGGCACATAGTGGTTCACACAAGAGTTTTCTGAACTCAAAAAGTAACACATCCGATGACTGCATGATTGTAGAAATGGCTCATCCATACCACAGTCATCCTAAAGATCATAATCTCTCTAGATATATAAAAAGGGAAGAGGAAGAAAGAGGTTGTGCAAATACTTTGGGATCAAAACGTTCACATGAGGAAATCAGTAGTCCCAGAAATGACACTGTTAAGTCACCAGCAAGCAATGAAGATGCTAATACAGATGTTTCTGGCAATGGATTTGTAACAGCAAGAGCAAAATTGGTACTTATTCAGTTCTGAAGATAAGAGAAATTTGCAATAAACGAAGGATTAAAGCAGCGGTCTACAGTTCATTCATTTTATCTATTTTTATGATTGTGCTTGTGTTATGCCGGTATGATCTGCATATATCTAAGCTCCTACGTAGGAAATAGCCAATTAGATTCACTATTATACAATGAGCATTAGTCTTGCCTGAATATATATATATATGTGTGTGTGTGTGTGTGTGTGTGTTTTAATTTTCTATGTTTTGTTTTTGTATTGTTTAGCTTCGTATAAGTTTTAAATATGGTGTGAGCTTGTCTATAGGTGACCAAATGAGCAGAAAAAGATCCTCTATTATTTAAAGGATGAAGGAACTTAGACCATAAAAGATCATATAAAAGCTGAAGAGAAATATAAATGACTGCTTTTTTTTTTTTTTCCCCTTTCTTTTTTGATGTATTCTTGTGAGTTTGATTTATCTGATAGTTTGATTGTTCTAACAACAGAAGTGATGCTTGATTGTCATTTAATAGCTAACACAGGGGCATATCATTATATGTCACTTTGGAGTAATGCTAGAATATCTTATGCTGGAAATATCATTAAGTCATTGATTTGAAAATTTAACCCGCTTTTTCATCTTATCTCTTTCATCCAAATTAAGCATGTTTCATATGTTTTTGTCATAGGAAATGGATGCAAGGAAAAAGGGAGGATTGGTGGGATCACCAAGTGCCTCTGTCTCCCCACAAAGCGATAACTTGAACAGGGGTTATGGGGTGAAATCATATGGCTGTTCATGATGTGGCATTCGTGGCAACTTTGTTCCCCCTATAAAATCAAATGGAGGCAACAATGGAAACATGACAACATGAGTTGCAGGAAAGAATGATGACATGGTAGATGATTCAACAAGAAGATGGTAAGTTTTACTGTACTTTTCATCATATGCACAATGAAGTTTGCATTTCTTATAAGCTGTTCATGCTGCATGAATAATACATTTGTTGACAGTATGGGGAAGAAGAAGAGCCAATCATCTCAGTGTGTCCACTGGAGTCTGCAGTGGGTTATGTTTTACTAGGTCTTTTTGATAGAACAATGTTCTTATTGAGCCACATTGTTTTGAGTTGTGCAACTGAATTCCATAATGCTCATCTATGCCAACCATATGTAGTATCTGCAGTCGAACCCCCAAGTTAGCATGTGAATTTGTTAATCTGTAATGGGAAGCTTGCCTAGAAGAATTTTACTTCTCTTGCCAAAGTGGACTGAACTAATGCTTGACAGCTGACACTGTTGACTTCCTGCTTTCAATACCTTCAGCTCCTCTCTTCTTGCAGTTTAAGTGCTATTTTGCCCATGAATTAACATGACATGTCGGTAATTTTAATATTTAATGTTTTCTCTTAGTTTGGAGATGCTGTGTGGTCCTGATGGCAAGCTTCCTGAAAAACTAAGGAATTTGGAACCCTATCTTATTGAGCATGTTAGTAATGAGATTATGGATCGAGATCCTAAAGTCCGATGGGATGATATTGGTACCATAAAATACTTGAAACTTCTACTGCATTCCATTTACTATTGCAATTTCCTTAGTTGGTCTTCCAATTAAGTTCTTACCCATTGATGTGTAGCTGGCTTGGAGCATGCTAAAAAATGCGTGACTGAGATGGTCATATGTATGCCCAGACATATTTAAAGGTTGCCGATCTCCAGGGAGAGCTCTTCTTCTTTTTGGTCCTCCGGTATGCACCAAATCCAAATAAAATATGGATCTCAATCCCTAAATATATTATTTCACTCCACTACCTCCATGTTATAGGGAACTGGGAAAACAATGATTGGAAAAGCCATTGCTGGAGAGGCCAAAGCAACGTTTTTTTACATATCTGCCAGCTCATTAACAAGCAAGTGGGTATGTCCATATTTGCTAAATTTCTCCATCTTGTTTGGTTGCTAACCGGTTGAGTTCTTAATTTCTAAAAAAGTTTGTTGAATTGGTAAACAAAAACAGTTGAGATGGATTATAGAAGTTTTGATTAGGCTTTATTCCTGAGTTCCTTTATCTTTTTCTGTATAGTTCATGATATTGATATTATTTTGATTAATTTATGAAAAGAAAAAGCGAAGTGCTTGGATCTGCAACAATCCTAACTGGAAGCAACACTTCTCAGAGGGATGATAACAGGGTTGTATAGATTATTTTTACTTTTTTTTTTTTTTATTGTCAAAAGAAAAATAAAACTAAAGGGTATAGTTTTGCTTCTGCGATATAATAGATTCTTCTGTAGGCATTGCATTCACATCATCATTTATGTTTCTTCAGCTCATTTTCATTTATGCTTCTTCAACTCTACTCCATCCTCATCATCTGCACCTCGATTACACATTTTTTAAACTAATACTGCACTGGAAAATGAAATTAGAAAACTCTTGCTGATAATTCCACTTTGAGAATAGGTAAAGGTTAATAACAATCCCATTTTGATTTTACAGTAACAAGCATTTGCTGATCATCTTTTATATACCTCTCACTTTATTTGACTCTAGCACCCCTCTGCTCCACTTGCTGGTTCACATATTTTAGATTCAACTGATTAATGATGTGTTAGAAAACTGTTTAAATAAAGGAGACTCGAGTGATATTGATTATTCAACTTAGAAGCAATCCTGCCCATTGGCCTTCTAGTAGTCCTGGTGAAGCCCCAAGATGGCAGTTTTTTTTTTTTTTTCAACGAGGCCCTAGGTAGTATGACATAGCAAGATGGGTTATATCAATGCATGGCCTTATTGTAACCAATAATGAATGTATAAAAAAGGTTAGGTCGTGTGGTTCCCTGGTTCCACCAACTATTTGTTGAAGCAGAGCATAGTGTGCTTTTGGGTGGCAAGTGAGAAACATCTCTTCTTTCATTTTGGTTCACTGATCTAAAACTTAGCACTTGTTTTCTTATTGGGGTCGCAGCATCCTTTAATGAAAGTCTATCCGAACAGAATTACCGCTTCTGCACACTTTATTTGTTCTGTTGCCATATCTTAAAATGTGAAATTGTTGTTAACATTTCAACGCATGAAATTGTGGGTGTAGATTGGTGAAGGTGAAAAGTTAGTGAGAGCCCTATTTGGTGTTGCCAGTTGTCGTCAGCCTGCTGTAATTTTTGTTGATGAAATAGATTCACTCCTATCTCAGGTAAAGCATGTTCTGAACTTTGACTGCTATACTGGTGTTTCTAGCACTATTACATTGGTATACTTCTACCTTATGGAAGGTCTACTTGAAATTATAGAATGAAGAATCAGTTATCCCTTGCATATAAGATGTAACTCTTAATTCTATATGGTTGCAGCGCAAGTCAGAAGGTGAACATGAATCAAGTAGACGACTCAAAACACAATTCCTAATTGAAATGGAAGGATTTGACAGTGGTAGCAAGCAGATTCTACTTATAGGTAATATTTAAAGCTGGAAATTGAAGGCACACTATATTTAACTTATTTGAGTCAAGTTATTACGGTTTTTTTTATATCAATTAGGCTTATTGAGTGAAACAATTCAAACCTTTGGACTGTATTAATTTTAGTCAAATTTATTAATTTTTACTTCAGCTTTTGATGTATTTATCCAATTTGGCTGCATAATTGACAAAAAGATCTTTTTATTGCTCAATCAAATAAAGTCGACTTGTATTGTTTTTGTCTACTTTAGAATATATTTTCAATCAATTTTAATTGCATTGCGTAAATTGATATAAAAAATGTCAAAGGTTGACAAATAATTGAAAACAATTAAGAGGAAATTTAGAAGTTATCATTAGCCATTAAAAATGGCTCTGCAAGAAGTGAGACCTTCTGTATCTTTAAGTGAATTAGGTACATATGACGAATGGAACAAACAATTTGGAAGTCTATCACTCTAAAATACACCTAACTGCTCTATGCCCAAAAAGAAAAAGTATGCCCTTGATTCTTATGATATTTGTGCTAAATATCTGTAAAGTACGTCACATGAGATTGCTTATGCAATACTGTTCTTTCGTTTATGTAAAGTTAGGGATTAGGCTACAAGTATATAGAATAGAAAGCAGGTTCTGGAGAATTTGATTTTATTTTAGTTTCAGTGGTAGTTGACAAACAAGGTTGTTTTAAGATTTATGATTATCTGTGATAGTTGATTTTATTTTTGAATGCAATTATTAGTTTATAAAAGTAGGAAGAAATGTGAATGAAACTTTTATAAAAGGTGGATTTTGGAAATTTATGCAATTTTACTCGGAAAGTTCAAATTAGTACAATATCAAAATCGGTGTAATTTTATCTCTTGATAAGCGATTTGTTACATCTGACATAATTCTTTCCATGTGAATTAAAAGGGTAAAGAGTTACATGTGTTGCCATACTAAACTTACTAAATCAGCAATTTTGCTGTTCAACTTTACTTAAAATGGCAATTTTGCCTTTAAATTGTAAAATTGGAGCAAATCCACCTTTATTTAGACATATATTGAATTGGATTATTTTATATCTATTGAGTCATGCAACTGCAATTGAATTATATATACAATAAATATATATTGTCATGTCAGATTTAGGTAATTTTGGTGTGGCAAATAAAAAAAAGTAAAAATCTTAAATTAACTCTATTTCACCTTTCCGTTAACCTTAAAATCAAACCCTAACAAATAATTTTTTCAACAATTTTATTGGGAGCCCTTTGACAGATTTTTACTTTTAAGTAGTAGAAGGAAAAAAAAAAACTAGAGTTATTGATTAGATGTTTGGAAATAACTTTTTGTATACACAGAATTTTTTCATTTATTTGAATTAAATATATCCGAAGAAGATAATTACTATTTTAACTAGGGATAAGCATTGACTGGTTAACCGGTCCATTATTAAATTTATTAACCAGTTTATTAATTTCAATTAATCGGTATATCGGTTTCGATTTTTAATTCAATTTTTGGATCGATTTATTAGTTAACCATTAAAAAATTTTAATATATAAATTTAATAAATTATACAATTTATAATATTATTTTTAATAGTTAAAAATGCTTTAGAAATGAAAACATACAAATTAAATACAATTTTTATTAAAAGAATCAAAATAAGAATAAAATTTTCATAATTAATTATAAGAATTAAATATATTCAATATGAAACTAACAATAGAGTGTTAATTATGCACATATAATAATAACAATAATAAGATAAATTTATTTTTTATTTATTAAAAATATGTTAATTAATAATATTTTAGAAAGTTATATATCATCATATTTATAAATTACATAAATATTGAAAAATACAAGTATAAAATTTAAAATATAATTTATAAAATGTATATAGATCGGTTAACAGTTTGGTTAATCTTCGGTTTTTAAAATAAAAATCGTAAATCTAAATTTTTGGTTCAGTTAACTTAAAAATCGGTTCGATTTCGGATTGATTTTTCGATTAACCTAAATTTCGGTTTTTTTGCTCACCTCTAATTTTAACATTTAATAATAACAATATATTAAATTTTTATTAAAACAAATTAAAATGTCATAATATAATATAATATAATATAATATAATATAATATAATATAATATAATATAATATAATATAATATAATATAATATAATATAATATAATATAATAATGTCTCTAAATACAATATTAATATAATGAAATCTGAAAACTTATAAAAAAAATAATGGAACACTTATAAATTATAAATTATATATAAAAAATTAATAAATTATTATACATACATAAATTCTATATAATTTATAAGTATTTTTTTTTATTTATCAAAAGAAATTATTCCTATTTTATAATATATTAATATTATATTTAAGGACACCATTTTATTATATCATTTCTGTTACCTCAGATTCTGTGGAAGTCATCCCTTTTCCCCTGCAACCACCCCCAAAAAGAAAAAATGGCGGGAAACGAAGTGCACGTATTTGCTCCTGCTTATTCCAAAACAAAAATGGAGGATTCGGAGTAGTCCTGGATTTGTTGCAGAAAGCAGGTCGAAGAGAATCTGAAGCGGATCCGTTCTCCAGTTCAGTGTAGATTTGGCTCTCGAGAGGCGAAATTTCTCGGCTGCACACATCCTCGGGCTTCGTCTCTTCTGCTTCCTCGACTCTCATTCTCTTACCGACGCCGATGAGGTACTCGACCTATCTTCCTCGAACCCGTCTCCATGCTTGACACAGCTTGCCAGTCCCTCTTTCCGGAATTTGATCGGTATTGTGTGTGTGTGTGTATAAATTGTTATTGTTTCTCTTGATTTCTCGCTTGAAGTGAATTTTTAAGGTTTGTCTTATGAAAATAATGAGCTTATGGAACGTGAATTTTTTCAATTAAAGCTTGGTTATATATATATATATATATATATATATATATATATATAATCCCATTGAGCGTTAAACTTGGCTTGAAATTTGGGGCTTAAATTGTGCAAGTGATCTTTTAAGAAGATATCAAGCATAGTGATTCCTTTTTAATTAGTTTAATCACAAGAATGATCCAATCCACCTTCACTGAGCGATAGCATCCGAGATAATTGTCACCTATCTATCCAGTAAATTTGAAATTATATCCCTTAATTTGAGCATATTTACAAGACTTATATGATCGATAGTTTTCTTAATTTTTTTGACGCTGTTAAGATAGCATACGTCATCCAGTTTTGCTGTAGAATCATTTTCACATTTTGGTTTGGTGTTTTTCCAGTATATAATATTTTGGGCGGAAGTTTGTATTCTGCATCCTGAACAAGTTGTTTGATTTTCTTTCCAAGATGCAAACATAAGGAGTGCTATTCTACATGATTTGGTTAGAGTATTAACATAAACTCTTATTGTCAGGGCGACAACTGGTTAGGAACGGCAAGTTAAAGAACCAGCCATTGAAGGTTATTACACACGGAGAGTTGACATCCTTGTTTGGAAACAATTTCACGAAGGTGTATACTGGTTAACACAAGAGTTCCTTGATCTCCAAAAGTAACTCTTCTGATGACTGCATGATCATAAAAATGGCACATTTGCATCAGTCATCCTAAAGGTCATAATCTCTCTAGTGTTTTTTATTTTATTTTTATTTTTTAAAGGAAAAAATAGGAATAAAATTCAAGAGGGAAAAATATTTTATACAAATACTTTGTCATCCAAACGTGCATAAGAGGAAATCAATAGTCCCAGAAATGAGAGTATTATTAAGTCACAATCAAGTAATGAATGTGCTTTTTTTTTTTTTGAAACAGTAATGAATGTGCTAATACAGATGTTGCTGGCAATGGATTTGTAACTGCAAGAGTAAAATTGGTTCTTATTCTGTTCTTGAAGAGCAAAATTTGGAAATAAAGTAAGGACTAAAATAGCCGTATATGATTCATTCATTTTATCTTATTTTTGATTGTGCATGTGCAATATCTGTATGGTCTACATCTATGAGACACCTATCTTGGAAAATATCCAATTAGATTCACTAGCATTATACAATGAACATTAGTCTTACCTGAATAAGGTTAATGGTTACAACTATCAACCTTCGTCATATCTCTCTCTCTCTCTCTCTCTCTTTTTTTCAGTTTTTTTGGGCACTATGGTATAGCTTGGTACAATATTCAAATACTGTGTGAACAGTCTATAGGAAACCGGATGAGCAGAAAAGGATCTCTCATCATCGTAACCATAAAAGATCATATGAAAGCTGAATAGTTATATAAAGGATATCTTTTTTAATGAGCTATTGTTGCGAGTTGGTATCTGATAGCTTGATTGTTCTAACGAGAGAAATGTTGCTTAATTGTAACTTAATAGCTAAATTAGAAGCATATCATAATCAAGTTGGATTGCCAAGTGCATCTGTCTTCCCCCTAAATGATAACTAAAAAAGGGATTATGGGGTGAGATAATATGGCTGTTGATGATGTGGCAACTATGTTCCTCCTGTAAAATCTAATGGAAGCATGAGCACACAAGTTCTAGGAAAGAGCGGTACACTAGATGATTCAACAAAGAGATGGTAAGTTCTATCATACTTGTCGCTATGAAATTCACATTTCTTATTAGCACGTCATGCCACATGAATAATAAATTTATGAACTGTAATTGGAAGAAGAAAAAAAAAATCAATAATCTCATGTGAGCACTAGAGTCTGGACTGAGTTGTATTATCTAGGGCTTTGTGTTGAAACAATTTCTCATTAGGCCATTATTGCGCTCCAAAATATTTAAAGGTTGTGCTGTCTAAGAAGAGGTCTTCATCTGTTTGGTGTTCTAGTATGCTTTAGATCCAAATAAAATATGGATCTCAATCCCTTAAATATATTGTCTCACTTTATTACCTCCGTGTTATAGGGAACTTGGTAAACTATGATTGAAAAGGTGATTGCCAGAGGCCAAAGCAACCTTTTTCTACAAATCTGCCAGCTCATTAACAAGCAAGTGGGTATGTATATTGTGCTGATTTTCTCCCATCCTGTTGGTTGCTCACCAATTGAGCTGTTATTTTCTGAAAAAGTTGTTGGATTGGTCAAATAAAAAATTTTGAAATGGATTGTGAAAATTTTGATTAGGTTGTATTCCCGAGTTACTTGTATCTTTTGCTGTACAGTTCATGGTATTGATTTTATCTTCTTTGTGCCATTGCAAGAGACGACTATTCAATGTAAAAGAAAAAGCAAAACACTTGGGCCTGCAATTGATCCAAATTCTTGTTAACTTTTCATCACATGGAATTGTGGGTGTAGATTGGTGAATGTGAAAAGTTAGTGAGAGCTCTATTTGGTGTTGCCACTTGTCGTCAGCCTGCTGCAATTTTTGTTGATGAAACGGTAAGCATTTTCTAATCCAAGAACAGTTATGCTGGTTGCTGGCACTATTTATAGGACAGTTACTTCTATCTTAACATGAGAAAATAGAATGAGTAATTGAAAGGAGAACTCTTAATTCTATGTGGTTGCAGCGCAAGTCAGAAGGTGAACATGAATCAAGCAGACAATTCAAAACACAATTTGTAATTCAAATGGAAGGCTTTGACAGTGGCAGCGAGCAAATTCTACTTGTAGGTAATGTTTAAAACTGCAAGTTGAAGGCTCGCTATACTTTAACTTATTCAAGTTGATACATTTTTTTCAAATAGGCTCTTGGATTAACACAATTCAAAACTTTTCAATTTTAATTTAATCAAATTAATTTATTAAATTTTGCCTCAACTTTTGATTTATTTATGAAATTTGGCTGCACAATTGACCCAAAAAATAAAAATAAAAATCATTGCTTATTCATATTATTATTTGAATAAATATAGAAGCTAACCTCTTGTTGGGAATGAAGCAAGAGCCTGGGCTGTATCTTAGAGAAGGATGGAATATTCATGCTGTCAAAGGACATATGCGATCTGACTGAAGGTATCTAACTCCTACATTCAGAGTAAAATTAAATCTAAAGGTTTCTCTGTGACTTTTGAATTGAGTCTTTGAAGGATCTTAAAATTAACCGGAAATCATTTGCCCTAAAGCTTTCCTGCTCTGGTATTTCCTTTTGTTTGTACGGTATTCAGGATCAGAAATGAAAATCTTAATGAAACATCTATGGGTCCGCTGAGAGAAGCTCTTAAGCATGGAAATTACAAGGCTAAGTTATCCTACAGGTACAATAATAAACACTCATAATTTACTTGCATACAAACACAAATGAGTACAATTAAGTGCATTAACGTGATTTACCTTGAAAATGCTCTCTCTATTATTTTTACTTTTTTTATAATACAGGACTTCAAAATGGCTCTGTAAGAACTGAGACCCTGTTTTATCTTTAAGTATGCCGTGTGCATCTGATTAATGGAACAGACAATTTGGAAATACATAGCCGAACTGTTCTAGAGAAAAAAACGAAGAGACAGTGGGCTCTTATCATTACAAGAAACTTGCCAAATAGCAACAGATATTTGCAAGAGTTAACTTTCGTAGCAAAATTGTAAGGGATTTTATACCGATTCTATATTTAGAGATAAAAGATGTGCCAAAGTGGCACTATAAAGAATTAGCAACGGACAACACAATCCGTTGCGAGGGATTAAGTTTTTGTGAGCGATTGTCTCTCACAAAAGAAGTTGACAAAATAGCTTTTTGACTCCTCCCAAGAATTAGACAAATGTGCGAGAACTCACAAGTGAACATGCACTCTTGCTGATGAATTATTCCTCGCTAGATATCGAGTGCAAATGGTCTGGCAAATAGCAAGAGAACTGATGAAGAAGCTGCTAATCCAACAGGGCTGGACTCCATTGGGCCTAAGGAGCTGCAAGTGTATGCTCGCAAGAAGAAAAGGCCGGCTGCAGCTGGGAATTAAGAAGCAGAAACACAGCAGGGGCCCACTTAGAATAATTCAGTTAAGGGTACGAGTGGGAAAACAAAGAATGTACCTGAGGGCAGAAACGGTTTCTTCTTTTGGTTTTTGTTATTGTTTCATTATATTAGTTGGAAGGAAAGGGAGGGGGAGATGATCAGGATTTCTTTGTGTAACTGCTTTTGCAGGGCTCCTTTTGGAGAGGGAAGTTTTCTTCCTGGGAACCGTCTTGTAATTTTCCAGATTAATTTCAATGACAGTTCATTTCTTCATTCATTTCTTCTTCCACTTGTTTTCACTGTTTTATTGATTGTTTATAAAATTGAAATCTGTGTTCCCTATCATTTCAATTGATAGAGAACGTCAATGTTAGATCCATAAATATGAATGCTCCTTATCCACCAAAAGGAATTCCTATTAGTAGAGGAAGTCCCACACACTTATAAGGCACTAACTGCTTAGGCAGTTAACCGATGTGGGATTCGTAACATTGCCCCCTCCATCAACAGCCGACGTCCACGGCGGCTGACACCCACTGGCGGCCTCTCCCCAAGGGTTCCTTTCCTGAGCCGCTTTTACCCCTTCTCTTTTGGGTTGCTTGTCATCCACTGGCGGCTTCTCCCATGAGATTCCTCTCCTGAGCCGCATTTCCCCCAGACGGCGCCAATTGATAGAGAACGGCAATGTTAGGTCCATAAATGTAAAGGCCCCTTATCCATCAAAAGGAATTCCTATTAGTGGAGGAAACCCCACACATTTATAAGTCACTAACTGCCTAGGCAGTTAACCGATGTGGGATTCGTAACAAGAACATCCCTTGTAGAAGTTTAGCCAGAGAAAATCCTTCGCAAAATTTCTGCTGGAGTCCAACTGGATATGGATGCTTTTTTGACGTGAATTCTAATTAGCAAGGAATTTTTCCCTTGCAATTTGGCTTTTTTTTTTGTTAGTGTTAATGCCAATGACATAAGATTAATACATAGCTGAAGTGCTAAATATTTGTAAAGTTTCCGGATGAGATAGTTTTCTGCATGCCAAGGGATTAGGCTACAAGCAAGTAGAATAGAAAGCAACTTTTTAAATTCATTTTCATTTAGTTTGAGTGGCAGTTGACAAACAACCAAGTTTGCTAGTCATGAATATAACTGAAAATAATTAAATTAATTTCTTCCATTTTTCCCCTTAAAATATATATTACATGTGAAATAATCGTTCTACTCACGCATGTGACTGACCAAATTTAAAAATCTTTAGCATGTCTTCACGAGCACAGTCTTTTTCCTCCGGTCCAGCAGCTGACATAGTTTTGGACGATTATTAACATCCAGGATTGATTCTTCTGTGATTTATGATCATCTGTCCAGTTATTACTTGCACATATTCTTAGAATATTATATCATATACTTTGATATAATTTACTACTGCTGACTTATTTTACAATTTTAATAATTATATGTTGCACTTTCCACTAAATCTAAAAAAATTATGAATTTTTGACTCACTAATTTAGTTGGTCAATCGTACTTATCTAGGTCCTCTTTCTGATCACAACTTTGTCCCGCCGGCCATGTGAGCTGTCAAGTGAGGCACAAACACCGGCTTGTTTGAACTGATGGGTCTGACTTCAAACTGCCTTATAATGGAAACAACCACATATTTCATCTGCAGGAAGGCCATCTGCTTCCCGAGACGCACCCTTGGGCCAGCCTGAAAGATTGGAAATTTGTAAGGACATACCTTCTTTAATGAGCTTCTCTTGTTTGGTTCAAGAAACCATCGTTCCGGTTTAAACTCTAGCCAGTCCTTGCCCCAAATTGCTTCCATTCTTCCCGTCCCGTATGGGAAGTAAGTTACCCTATCTCCTGGTTGGACCGGAGTATTATCTGGCAGCATGTCATCAACAAAGGCGTGCTTCGAGTCCCAGGCTACAGGTGGGTAGAGCCTCATTGACTCGCATAGGCATGCCTTCAACAATCTCAACATCTTCAAAGAGTCAAAATCCAACTTTGTCTTCGTCTTAGATCTTGTCTCTTTCACTACCTCTTTCTCTATATCTGGATAACAGGATAGCAACCAAAAGAGCCATGCCATTGCAGCTGAAGTTGTGTCTCTTCCTGCCATGATGAAACTTATCACCATATGTTACGAATCCCACATCGGTTAACTACCTAGACAGTTAGTGGCTTATAAGTGTGTGGGGCTTCCTCCATTAATAGGAATTCCTTTTGGTGGATAAGGGGCCTTCACACTTATGGGCCTAGCATTGCCATTCTCTATCAATTGGCGCCATCTGTGGGAAAACGGCCCAGGAGAGGAACCCCATGGGAGAAGCCGCCAGTGGGTGACAAGCGGCCCAAAAGAGAAGAGGTGAAAGTGGCCCAGGAGAGGAATCATTGGGGAGAGGCCGCCAGTGGGTGTCAGCCGCCGTGGACGTCGGCTGTTGATGGAGGGGGCAATGTTACGAATCCCACATCGGTTAACTACCTAGGCAGTTAGTGGCTTATAAGTGTGTGGGGCTTCCTCCACTAATAGGAATTCCTTTTGGTGGATAAGGGGCCTTCACACTTATGGGCCTAGCATTGCCATTCTCTATCACCATATCTCTTATCACCCTTTCTTCATGGCCAGCCAATATAAGCCAAGAGAGCAGATCTTCACCCTCATTTTCCCTTCTTTTTTCTAACATCTTCCTCGTTTTAATAATAATCTCAGTAACGCATTGATGAACTTGTTCAACGGCATCTTTAAGCCGTCTTTCAGATCCAATCCCAAGCCATCTCTTGAACTTCCAAACCACAAATAATGGGGCAGCTCCACGTCTAGCACATGCCTCCGATGCCATATCAAAAGCTATCTCGAGAGGGGACTGGTAGCAAAGGATCTAGGCAACAACTATCGATACCCAATGAAACCTTACAGATGATGTTAAAAGCTAGCCTTCTTAGCAGCTCTTGCAGGTCAAACACCTGTTCTGTGGCTGCCAATGACTCCAAAACCGGCGATAATCCTTTGTCTACTTCTTTCTCCAGTGTAAGAATTAAGAACTCTTTCAGAGATCTTGCTTTGAATTCATGGCTAGCAAACTTTCTTTGAGTATGCCAAAGCTCTCCATCAACGTTGAATATGCCATAGCCAAGAAAATCCCCAAGAATTTCTGTAAAAGGCTTACCTTTGGGGAAGTTGGTAAAGTTGGTTTTAAGCATATATTCCACATTTTTTGGATTGGCTGTGACGATTGTTCTTCGAGCACCAAGCCTTTCAACAACAATGGTATTGGTTGGTGATTGAGCTACGAATTGAGTGTACCAATCTAAAAGACGACTTTGTTTTTTGTAAAAGGAAATCAAACATCCAATTATGGGATAAGTTGGCGGCCCATTGGCTGGGACTTGCCGGAATTTCCATATGGAGATTACTATAAAAAGAAAAAAAGAGAAGAATGTGTATCAAAATGCAAGATTGCAACTGCCATTGAAAGAGGAACACGAAACTTGCCATCTCCACATGCAGATTACAGAAATAGTGGACAGCTAGACTTTATAACAATGTTTTTTCTTACGAGTTTTTCCATTGTGCGGGGGAATTGGTTGAGAAACTACTGCCATCTGGCTGATATTATTAATTGAAGTTTATCAATATTACACCTCTCAATTTTGACCCGAATTTGAAAATTTGAATTCGAAAAAAAAACCACGACTATTTGAATTTCATTGAAAAATTAAGGGCTAGACTAGACTTGAAACTTGCATGAATCAATTTGAAACTGATCTAAATAGATTGGTGTATTCTTATTTATTATAAGTTTTATTTTTTTTTATTTTTTTCAATTTATAGGATTAATTTAATTTGTTTTAGAAAAATTCCAATTCTATGTATATTTTATTGCTGCCATAATTATATTATCTCCTGTTTTCACTTGTCAAAACTGAGCTGATTTAATTGTGTGAAATGACATGCATCTAAAGCATGAATAAACGGTCAATAAGCAAGTCCAAGGCCATCCAAAATTGCTTCCACAAAATCTTCTTTAGACACAAAAGTGTTGAAGAGCAGCTCATTGATCGGATATATTTTTAGCCTTTTTTGCATGAACGTCAACATGATCAGTATCGCGTTTTATATTACAGAGTCTATATTTTAACGAAGGAATTTGGGATTTTAAACCCGAAGCGTAGGCTTGTACTAATCAAGTCCAGACTGCTGTGACATTATCGATACGAAAGCAACAATCCTGCTCAACACTAACAGATCTTGTTGTTCCCACTTCGTGTTGGGATTGATTGCATCATATTGGAAGTGAGTTTCTGTGTTGGAGGGGTTGAATTATCAAAATGATGGATCAAGTTCAGGTTGGAAATTTTGGATGATTAAATCATGCTTTTTTGATTTTGAATATTACATATACATACACCCTTTTTAACATAATTAATTATACGTTACTCATATCACTATATGCAACTAACCACTGATCTTTTAAAGCTAACTATGAAATAAAAAATGTAATAATACAAGAACCTCAATTCTGATTGACATCAATTTTCCGCATTCTCAAAATAAAAAATAAATAAACTCTGTTAGAGGGATAAAAAGTCTACAATCCTTTCCAATAACAACATCGCTTGACATAAATTCAATTGGAGCAAATTGTGCCATAAATAATTATATTTTTATTAGTGACCAATGATGTAACAAAGAAATTTAAAAATGGAAAATTAACAAACAAATTGGATATTATGGGAAAGATTTAGAATTATATATATATAGACTTTATTTATAAATCGATAGCAATGGAAATGTATTCTCATATAATTTTAGAGATAGTATTATAATATCTTGTTAATAGATGAAATGGTTGATAATGTAATTATTTTTCTATTTGATCACATATTAATTTTTACCGTACATTTTAAAGGTATTTTATAAAAAAATAATTAATTTCATTTTTATTTATTAAAAATATCAATTGTAATTTATAAACTATGACCTCTTAAAGATTTCTGAAAATGAAACTGGGTCATATCCTCACATGCAGTTTCTTATATAAAAACATGAGACCATTTTTTTGTCCATTTTCTATCCACCGAAAAAAAAAACTAGCCTTATTTTTTTCTAATTATTACATAATCAAAATTCTTTTTTTTTTTTTTCCAGCAGCCAACCGAAAATAGGTTCTACAAATAAATAAATAAAAACGTGACAAAATTTAATTATTATATTTAATAATTCAATCCTACCTGTTTAATGGGCACTGGCAATCTTTTATTTTAGAGAAAACGGAAAAACAAAAGAACTTGTTGTGCTTTGTGAAGACAAGATAGGAATGATTTTATATTATTTATATTAAAAATAATATCCGAGTTGGAAAAAAAAAGGGAAATAAAAATAGAGAAGTCTGCAGGCCCATCCTTCATCCGTGAATTGGTTTTTGCTCACAGTCGCAATGGTCAATTAACTATTATTATTTAATGGCGTAATGGGTAGGTTAGGGTTTTATATAATAATCCTAAATGTGCAATGCCATGCCAGATATAGACAAAGATAGGTATTAGGAAACCTCTAAGAAAGGGCATCATATGTTTATATTGTTTTCTACATCTCACAAAAATTTAGCATTTTGCAATATTTGACTCTAATAACTAATACCAGTAGGTTTCACATAATTTGATACTTATTATCTTTAAATAAAATTTTGAATTCGAATCTTATAAATGAATTAGAATTTTATAAATGGCGAAAATTAATATTGAAAAAATTTTATTTTTATAGTGAGTCAATTCAATTCTAATTGAATAATCTTGATAATTATAAAAAAACAATTTAATATAATAAATTCAATTCAATCCATTTATGTTCAATTCACAATTTTATTTATTCATTTATAGTATTGTGATTTTATAATATTTTTATATAATATGAATATAAAAATAATTATTTTATAAATTATTGTTGAGATAAAGGATGGATTTTGTGCACAATCATTCACATAAACACACATAAATCAACAAAAATAAAATAGAGAAAATAAGAATCTGACATGGCTTAGTCAAGTATATTACTATATTCTATATTCTAAAGTGATCATCAAAGTCATGAAATGCCTAGCATCACTCTTTGAATAAACCTTTTTTCTGACCTCAAAAGTATTAATGTATATAATTCTACCAAGCACTATATTCACAAAAATCCAAAGCCTAATTTTTATACCCATCTACCAAATTTTATTTTCTTCATGTGACCAATTAATTCAAATGCCTCAATTGAGATTAGTTCTAATCACTACGCCCAGAGGATATAGAAGCTTTCCTTGCACCTACATTCACCCTTTCTTCATGGCCAGCCAATATAAGCCGAGAGAGCAGATCTTCACCCTCATTTTCCCTTCTTTTTTCTAACATCTTCCTCGCTTTAATAATAATCTCAGTAACGCATTGATGAACTTGTTCAACGGCATCTTTAAGCCGTCTTTCAGATCCAATCCCAAGCCATCTCTTGATCTTCCAAACCACTAATAATGGGGCAGCTCCATGTCTGGCACATACCTCCGATGCCATATCAAAAGCCCTAGAGAGAGGTGGAACTGTTAGCAAAGGATCTAGGCAACACCTATCGATACCCAATGAAACCTTACAGATGATGTTAAAAGCTAGCCTTCTTAGCAGCTCTTGCAGGTCAACCACCTGTTCTGCGGCTGCCAACGACTCCAAAACCGGCAATAATCCTCTGTCTACTTCTTCCTCCAATGTAAGAATTAAGAACTCTTTCAGAGATCTTGCTTTGAATTCATGGCTAGCAAGCTTTCTTTGAGCATGCCAAAGCTCTCCATCAACGTTGAATATGCCATAGCCAAGAAAATCCCCAAGAATTTCAGTAAAAGGCTTACCTTTGGGGAAGTTGGTAAAGTTGGTTTTAAGCATTTATTCCACATTTTTTGGATTAGCTGTGACGATTGTTCTTCGAGCACCAAGCCTTTCAACAACAATGGTATTGGTTGGTGATTGAGCTACGAGTTGAGTGTACCAATCTAAAAGACGACTTCGGTTTTTGTAAAAGGAAATCAAACATCCAATTGTGGGATAAGTTGGCGGCCCATTGGCTGGGACTTGCCGGAATTTCCATATGGAGATTACTATAAAAAGAAAAAAAAGAGAAGAATTTGTATCAAAATGCAGGATACGAGGTATATTCACTTATTGCTGTCGGAGTACCAACTCTAATTGTTCTCATTGTGTTATTGTTTTGCAGTTATAAAGAGAGTTGGGAAGTTGTCCTTTAGCGATAAAGTCAAGGCAAAGAGGGCCAAGCTCGGGGAGGGGTCACAACCGACAAGCACAGATCTAGCTCAGACAACGAGCATGACTTCTGCTCCGGCCTCTAACCCTCCCGCTTCTACGGCCAATATGGCGATAGGATCTGCTATTGCCCCTACAGGCCAAACTCGGGATTCGCCTGCTGTAGGCTCACCACCAAACAACCCTTCTAATGCCATAACCATTTTTGATGCCTCTCCTACCTCTCTTGTCAACCCTCGCCCAATGTAGGCCGGCCATCCATACTACTTTCTAGTGCTTCTTCCTCCCATACTTCTGAGTATAGGTCCACCCTTTTCTCCCTAGAATGGAGTGAGAAGGTAAAAAAAATGATTGAGGAAGTTCGAGGGATTTGGCTCTCCAATCCTTCTGCCCACAGTTTGATAAATCTCGAGTTCAACAGCTTTTGCTTCCTATTGAATTGTGTTCCAGATGATGTGTCCTCCTTCTTCAACTTGAGATGGACTGCCTATCTTATGTCATGAGGAGACATCAGGTTCATGTATGATTTTTTGAATTTGTCTTTTGTTTGTTGTGGTGTATTTTTTAACATGTTCCCCCATATAGAGCACGATCCTCTCTAATGCTATGATTGATAAGCTAAGTGGTCTTCAAGGCCTTGTAAGAGAGGAGAAAAAGATTGCCACAGAACTTAACAACAAGCTGAAAGAGGCCAAGTAGGCAGCCACTAGCTGGAAAGATCACACAGCTACCCTTAAAGCCAAGGTTAAGGAGGCGAAGGAGGCCATCTGTAAAGGAGTCAAGGAGGCCGATTGTAAGCTGACCGAGGCACAGACATCTATTGCCAAGGCACAAGAAGAATGCCAAACCTCTAAGGCAGAGCTAGAGAGGTGCCAGGTTGAGAGGGTTGGGCTGGAAAGCAAGGTCACCTTGCTTGAGAAGAGGCTTTCTGAGATACAGGACAAGATAGACGATCTGGCTGTGGACAAAGCTATAGTTTATGGTGACAAGATCGTATAAGTTATGAAGGGCAAGTTTCCTCAGAAGGACTTTGCTTGGGTTGACGATATTGACCTTGATAAAGAGTAGAGTTTTCCTTTCATTTGCTCTTTGTAGCCTTCGAGGCAGCTTTCTTTGTACCTTTTTTTTAAAAAATATTTATAACGAAAGTGATCCCCTTGTTTCATTCTTAGCTCTTATTTTTTTATTTTTTCGCTCTATTTATCAAGTACTTTTTTGATAGCCTTCTGTTTGATTTGAATTCTTTTGTACTGAGTTTGTTATTTTTTTATAAGCCTTTTACAAGTAGTCCGAGTAGAATGAGGTCCTTATAGAGAGAAATCCAAAGAAATTTTAAAATATAAATAAGCGACTAAGTGTTGAAAATGCTGATGGCTTAAGCTACCAAGCTGAGTTTTCCTTATTATTAATATGCATGCTCATGGCTTAAGTTACTGAGTTGAGCTATTACATGAAGTCATGCTTGTGGAACTTCCTGAGAAGAATACAAGGCTTATGGCTACAATGTTGAACCCTACTGAATACAAGATACACGAACATGCCTAATTGAGCTGGGAAATAATACATTGTGCTTGTGGCGAACATGCCTAATTGAGCTGGGAAATAATACATTGTGCTTGTGGCGAACATGCCTAATTGAACTTAATACAATACTCCCCTAGCGATCATGCTAGATGGGATTGTAATGTGCTCGTGGTGAACATGCCTAATTGAACTTAAGGGCCAGTGGTGAACATGCCTTTGGGCTTTATCGAACTGCTCCTGGTGAATATGCCTAATTGAACTAAGGGGGCTCGTAGCAAACATGCCTATGAGCTTTTTCATATTGCTTCTGGAAGACATGCCTATGAGCTTCAGCTCAATACTCACAACGAACATACCTATGAGCTTTGAATAGGGTGCTTCTGGCGAACATGCCTATGAGCTTAATTATCCTTACCTGTGGCAAGCATGCCTGTTTGGGTGAGATTATTAATGATATTTCTTTAAGTTTAAAATATTCCATGAGTGCAATAATACCTTTCCTTCCATATCTTTGAGTCTATATGCTCCGAAGTTGACTACTTCATATACTTCGAATGGACCTGTCCAATTAAGGTCCAACTTGCTAACCCATGTAGTTGTTTGTGCTTTAACGACTTTCTTTAGGACAAGCTCACCTATACAGAAAGTTTGGGGCTTTATCTTCCGGTTATAATTGTTAGTGTAAGCCCTAGCCCCAATGCATTATAATAAAATACTTTGAATTAATAAAGTGAGGCATTTGTTTTATCTATTGTATTCCTGTGCATATAAATTGATAGAACTATCCAAGAATGTTGTTTCAGTTTAAGTTATCACGTGTGAGGCACATGGTTGTAAGACCTTGAAACAAATGAGATTTCATTCTAAATATCCCTAGTCAGTCATTGTTATGGGAATAACAAATGAATTAAGACTAGTATGCTCTCTCTGATAAGTTGAGTTATGTCTTACGAATCATAAGAACAAGAGTATCAATCAGAGATCATAGATACATGTTTAGAACATGGTATCTGGATTTGATCCACTCAAGAGAACACTACATGGTACAAGTCATAAGCGTTTCTCATATGCAAGTTTTGTATCGGAGTTTTTAGACCTAAAATCTCTATGAAACTCTTTATGAATTACTGTGTGCTTTGACATACACCTAACGTGCTCATAACAGAGTGACAAGTACGGGTATGCTTGGGTATGCATTGATTCATGTTAGAGAGCATGAGGGAAGTGAAGGGATTACCCCTCTCTATAAGAGAGAAAATATCATCGGCCACTTGATCAGTGAATTGAGAAGTGTATGGCCATACCGAGATGAAATAATGAGTAATCATTATTTATCTGAGAGTTCAATATCACTGGAATATCAAGAAAGGAATTAATATATATAAAGATGACTAGTTCCATGCTTTATATTAATTCTGATATTTATGGGTAAGGGACTATGCAAAATTGCATTAGGTCACTAAATGCCATATGCATTTTCATTTAATTTGGAATGCTATAATATCTTGCTAGATAATATATATAGCCTTTGAATTAATTCATTGCCAACATTAAATGGACCTATAGGATCGCACACAAAGCATTGGACTTAAAATATTTAAATAAAGTATTGGGCATTAATTTGGGCTTTTAATTAAAGTCAAATTAATGTGTGTAATAAATTTTAAAATTGTAATTTCAATTAATTAATTATCTTGTATTAATTAAGTTAATTGAGTATTAAAACCTAAAAGAATTTAAATTAAATTAAATCATTTAAATAAATAATGAAGTGGCTGAAATTCCAAGATAAAAATCAAGGAATTTCGGCACATACACATTAATTATGTTAAGTGATTTTATTTAATTAAATGTCTTGTGTTTTATTTCAAATTTGAATTTTAAATTCAAAGGAGTTTAAATCAATATATATTACTTATTTTTAGAAAGTGATTGAAGTTAAATTAATTATCTTGAGATAGTAAAATTCATATCAAACACTTGCCAAAAGATAAGGATATATATTAGAAAAGAAATAAAACCCTAAAAATATATATAGAGTTTTTTTTTGGCATAAAACCCTAATTTTGCTTTAGGTTTTGGCGTGAACTTCTCTCTCTCTCTCACTTAATTATTTTGGCCAATTTTCACAAGGAGAAAGGATTGTTCCTCATTCTCTTGTGTTCTTGGGTAGTAATAGCAACCTAAGAGAAGTACAAAATCAAATTTTGTAGCTTCAAACCATAGTCATTACACAATACTTATTTTGAGAGCTAGCAATCTCGATTTTAAGTCGTCGGTGCAATTGTGTGTGTGAACATAGAGAGGAGTGGCGTAAAAGGCTGTTCCTTGGCATTGGTGGTGAAGGTCTAAGGCTAAGATATCCTCCTTGGTTGCTGGTCATCATCAAAATCAAGTTTTAAAGGCATCTAAAATTGTAAGTTTTAAAACCCTAAAATTGCATGTTTTCGATTCTTGTCATGGAATTGTATGGCATGTATGATCGTTTTTATCATTTTTCCACTGCACGATTACCATGAACATATTATGTCATATTCCATCAATAGTAGGCTGCCATTCGCTGTTTGTAGGTGATTGCACGAATTTGGGCTTGTTCCCTTTTTCCTTCAAGTGTGTCCAAATGAAACAATAATGACTCCTCATTTGCTTTATGATTTGTTGCTCGGTTCTCAGGTTCAACATTCCTATCTCATAGGGAACAACTGCTTCCATGCCATAAGTTTAAAAGAAAAGAGTTGCTCCCGTTGCTGTCCAGGGTGATGTTCGGTATGCCCACAGGATGTTATTTAGCTCATCTACCCACATGCCCTTAGCTTTATTAAGCCTCTTTTTTAACCCTATTAGTATCCTTCTGTTAGTTACTTCGGTCATGCCATTCGATTGGGGATGCTAGATCGATGTAAATCTAAGCTGGATGTGCAATTCCTCACAAAAATTCTTGAAAGATTGACAATTAAACTATTTGCCATTATCAGTAATAAAGGTATGTGGGATCCCAAACCTAGTTATTATTGATTTTCGTATGAATTTGATTATGTTTTCTAGAATAATTATCGCCAGGGGCTTGGCTTCAACCTATTTGGTGAAGTGATCAACCGTCACTACTAAAAACTTTCTTTGTCCGGTTGCCAATAAAAATGGTCCCAATATGTCTATTCCCCATTGTGCGAAATGCTATGGATTGTACATCAGGATTTGTCGTACTGATTTCTGATGAATTATTTTCCTAAACCGGTGACATTTATCACATTTTCTTACCAACTCCTTAGCATCGATTTCCGTGCTTAGCCAATAGTACCCCTGCAGGAGGGCTTTCTAAGCTATTGTCCGAGCTCCTTTATGTGCCCTACAGATGCTTTCATGTATCTCCTTAAGCATGTAATTGCCTTTATCCGTACTCAAATACAATGACCAGGGATGAGAATATGATCTTCAGTATAATTTTTCATCTAGGATTGAATAAAAACTGGATTGCCGAACCACCTTTTTTGCTTCTTTCTGATTTTCTGGGAGAATGCCTGTTTCAAGGAATTGGCTTTATGCGTGGCCTTTATCTCTGTAGAAAGCATAGTACAGAGCTTGGTCTCTACTCGAGTCCTCCCTTATAGGCTTTCACCACTGTACCTATAGATTTTTCTTCATCCATGATATAATCTACATCGGGGAGACATTTAACTCGGTAAATTGCTCGTCCTTTTGATTATTTAAATATGGCTTTGAAACCACATATGACTTATTTATCCTTCTCGAGGCTCGAGCATCACTCCTTCGTGAGCTCCCTCTCTCCCGTCTTGCTCCTCGAGAATTGTCACTATCCTTTTCTTGCTTGCTATACTTTAGCCGCTTAGATTCATCTATTCGAATGTATTTGTGAGCTCTATTCATAAGCTTGGTGAAATCCTAATTGGGTTTCTTGCTTAAGGAATTGTTGAAGTCCTGACACCTGATGTTTCAAATAAGAGCATTGGTTACAACCTCCAAATTCAAATTCTTGATGTCTATGTTGAATCTGTTTATAAAACTGCATAAGGGTGCACTCTTTTTCTAGACTACTTGATGCAAGTCTGATGAAACCCTAGTTGGTCAAATAGCAGTTATGAACTTCATGTCAAACATCTTTGTGAACTGTCTGAAGCTATTTATTAAGTCCTCAAACACATTCCTGAACCAGACCCGAGCAAACTCCGTCAAAATTTACGAAAAAATCTTGCAAAGGGCGGCATCTTCAGTAGTATAAATTAACATAAAATTGAAATATTGGTCCATGAGTGCTTGGGGATTTGTGCTTCTACTGTATCTGGGTAAGTTTGGTAACTTTATGTTCGAAAAAGGGATAGAAAGTATGGCTTTAGAAAGGGGGGATCGAAAATCATCCTAGTAGTGTACCACACTACAACTCTGCTTCAATTGCATTCTTTCTTCCATGAGCCTATCAAGCTCATCCTTGGTTAGAGTTATCCTGGACCCCTCATCTTCTTTTAGGAGTGTGGAGTTCGGGTTTTCAGGAGTTAAGGTGGCATTGGTCCCAATAGTTTGTGGCATTAATTGGGGGCCCAACTAGGTTGCTAGGTGTGAAAGAGTTGCGAAGAGAGCTTGAGCAAGTTGGAGAGAGTAAAACCGAAGTATAAGGGTTCCAGGCATTTCGGCTTGTAGTCCTGTATGATAGGAAGGTTAGTGGAAGCACCTTGAGGAGTAGGTTTTAAGGGCTAAAAGACTAGTAAGTGAGGGCCTAGGGTCATGTTACTCTGGTCATCATTGCCTGGGTATTTTCTTCATCGAAATTTATGGCTTTATGGGGATGAAGTTCCATGCTCACTGCACTAAATGATAATAGCTCAGAAATTATCGAACTGCTTTTGGATTGTTTATCCGGACTGATGTTCCAAAGTTTCCTAGAAACCAAAATATTTCGACGGGGTCTGACTAGGGGACTCTCCAATGATCAAGTCAGTAGATGGCAAAAGGATAAATTTAGTAGGAAAAATGGCTAAAACCTAGAGTCCATACCTGGTGGTCATGGCTATTTGTAAAGATGAGTGTCCTATTACAATAGGGAATCCGGGTGGTCACGGGATTCCTACAAGAAGAGGACTTTTGCTAAGATAGGAAGTTGTCTCAAAGTAGAAAATTAACCCACAATCTATTTCCTAATTGGACTGTTGGAAATGGCATCGTTGAACCACATAAACAAGTGATTCATATAATTGAGATTTAAGCTCTAGGCTAGATCCAAGGCCCAGTTCGGTTATCACCACTGATCATTTAATGCTAACTATAAAGTAAAAAATTTTATAATACAAGAACCTCAATTCTGATTAACATCAATTTTCTGCATTCTAAAAAAAATAAATAAAAAAATTGTGCCATCAATAATTATATATATATTTTTTATTGATCATTGATATGACAAAAGAAATTTAAAAATGGAAAATTAACAAACAAATTGGATATTGTGGGAAAGGTTTAGACATATATATATATATATATATATATATATATATATATATATATATATATATATATATATATATATATATATATATATATATATATATATATATATATATATATATATATATATATATATATATATGGGCCTTGGATCTAGACCCAAAGCCTGGATCTCAATTATATGGATTACTTGTTTATATCGGTTTAACGATGCTATTTCGAACAGTCCAATTAGGACATGGATTGCAGGTATTTCCTACTCTGGGAAAACTTCTTATCTTGGCAAGAGTCCTCTTTTGGTAGGACTTCCTTGACCACCCGAATTTCCTATGGGAATAGGACCCTCATATTTATAAATAGCCATGACCACTAAATATGGGCTCTTGTTTTTAGCCATTTTTCCAACTAAATTTATCCTTTTGCCATTTACTGACTTGACAGTCGGAAAGGCCCATCGCCGAACCCCATTAAAATATTCTTGTTTGTAGGAAACTTTGGAACATCAGTCCGAATAGACAATTTGAAAGTAGTCCAGTAATTTTTGAGCTGTTATCATTTGGTGCAGTGAGCTTGGAACTTCATCCCCATAAAGCCATGAATTTCAATGATGAAAACACGTAGGCAGTGGATGATCAGAGTAACATGACCCTAGGTCCCCACTTACCATTCTTTTAGCCCTTAAAGCCCACTTCCTAAGGTGTTTCCACCAACCTCCACATCACGAGACCGCATGCCAAAATGCCTAGGACCCTTATAATTGGTCTTGCTCCCTAGCTTGCTTAAGATCTCCTAACAACTCTTTCACACCTAGCAGCCCAGACGGCGCCTCAATCAATGCCACAAACCACTGGGAACAATGCCACCCTAACTCCTAAAAATCGAAACTCTAAAATTTAGAGAGATGACGAGGGGTCCAGGATAACTCTAACCAGGGATGAGCTTGACAGGCTAATTGAAGAAAGAATTTAGCAGAAGCAAAGTCGCAATGTAGTACACTATCGGGCTAATTTTTGATCCCTCCTTTCCAAAGCCATACTTTCAGTCCCCTTTTCGAACATAAAGCTACCCACCTTACCCATATACAATGGAAACATAGATCATCGAACACACATGGACTAATTTTTCCATTCCATGTTAATTTACACTGTTGAAGATGCTGCCCTTTGTAAGATTTTTCCATAAACTTTAACAGAGTCCACTCAGGTATGGTTCAAAAACTTGCTTGAGCACTCAATAAATAGCTTTAGGCAGTTCATAAAGATATTTAAAGGTGAAGTTCGTAGCTGCCATTAGACCAACTAGGATTTTAGCACACTTGCATCAAGTAGTCCAGGAAAGGGCTGAACCCTTACGTAGCTTTGTGGACATATTCAACATGGTCACAATGGACATCAAAAATTTAGAGGTTGTAATCAATGCTCTCAGTCAAAACACCAGGTTTCAGGACTTCGGCGATTTCTTAAGCAAGAAAAATCCTTACGATTTCACTGAGCTCATAAATAAAGCTTAAAAATACATTCAAATGGATAAAGTCGGGTGGCTAAAGTACAACGAGTAAAAGAAGGATAGTGACAATTCTTGAGGAGCATGATAGAAGAGGGAGAGCTCGCGGAGGAGTGATTCTTGAGCCTTGAGAGGGGAAAATAGGTAATATGTGGTTTTGAAGCCATATTTAGATAATCAAAATGATGAGCAATTTATCGAGTTAAATGCCACAGATTCTATAATGGATGAAGAAAAATCTAGAGGTACAGTGGCTGAAGCCCATGAGGAAGGGCTTGAGCAGAGACTAAGTTTTTTACTATACTTTCCATAGAGATAAAGGCCCCAAAACCAATGGCTGTAGACACCTCAAGAGGGAGATTGAATATCAGATCAAGAAGAGCGAACTCAAGTAGTTCATTAAAGAAAGTAAAACTGAGAAGTGGCAATCTCCCTTAAGGCAGTCCGATAGAGGAGAGGGTAGTAATAGCAAGAAAGCTCCAACAAGTGTAATTTACGTGATTGCAGGAGGAAAGCATTATGACATATTCGGTGACTCAAAAAAGAGGAAGGAAAAAGAGGCTTTTTTCGCTCGAATCTAGCCTGCCTACCTCAGCAGACATTATCCAGTTTTTAGGTAAAGATGGGAGGCATATTTGATAGCCACACAATGGCACACTGGTTATCAAAGCAATAATCGAAGAGTTTTTGGTACAAAAGATCCTGGTGGACACAGGTAGTGCAGTGAAACTTATCACTTTGCAAGCTACAAAGCATTGGGAATGCCAAGCCCGATGGAAGAAGTTACGATCCCATTAATCAATATTTTTGGATAGCCCGTTAAGGTTAAAGGCTTGGTCAACTTAAGCTTGTAGTTGGGAGATGACATAATAGTTAGGTTATGTATGTCATATTTTATGGTAGTAAATATACCCTTATCTTATAATGCAATTTTTGGCCGACCTCTATTGGCCGTGGTAGATGCTTACATTTCTATGCAAAAGCTGATTATGAAAATATCGACACCAGAAGGGATAGCCGTACTTTAAGGGAACCAAAACGTAGCAAGGGAGACCTATGTTACTACGTTAAAAGAGGCAAAACAAGCACTCCTAGTGGATAAAATGGACGTCCCAATCGATACTGCCTGTAAAGCTGAACCAGTTGATCTGTTACAAGAAATAGAGTTATTACTTAGGAAGATGGTAAAGATAACCTCGGGAAAGCCTAGTTCAAAAATAAAATCTTTATTGGCCGTACTGGAGACCAACACAAATGTATTTGCTTGGCAGCCATCAGATATAACCGGCATCTCACTAGATGTCATTTCTTGCTTGTTGAGTATATAGCTAGGTTGCAAGCCGATCAAGCATAATCATACACCAGAGTGACAGATACCAATAAAAGAAGAGATGGGCACTTTTCTAAGATATAATTTCATAAGGGAAGTGCTATACCCAAACTGGCTATCCAACGTAGTCTTAGTAAAAAAGGCTAACGGGAAGTGGAGAATGTATGTAGACTTTACCGACCTGAACAAAGCTTGCCCCAAAGATAGTTATCCACTACCGAACATAGACATATTGGTGGATTCAACATCCAGATTTGAAAAGTATGCTTTCCTAGATGCTTCGACAGGTTACCACCAGATCCCAATAAACCCAGAAGATGAGGAAAAGACAATATTCATCACCCATAGGGCAACATACTACTACACTATGATGCCATTCGGTCTAAAAAATGTAGGAGCTATGTACCAGAGGCTGATGAACAAGTTATTTGTCGGACATATAGGTCAAAATATGGAAATGTATGTAGATGACATGATATTCAAGAGTAAAACTTTGAGTGATTTGCCCAAAGACCTCGAGGAGATTTTTTCTACCCTTGGGAAGTTTGGCCTCAAATTAAATTTAGACAAATGTGCATTTGGAGTTTGGTCTAGTAAGTTTCTTGGCTTTGTAATCTCAAAAAGGAGAATTGAAGCTAACCCAGCAAAAATTGAAACAATCATAAAAATGGAGCCGTCAAAATCGATCAGGGAGATTTATCTCCTGTTTGGCGAGGCAGTGCCTCCCATCTTACAAGTCCTTGAAGAATCTAAAGAATTTTTAGTGGAGCTTGAAATGTTAGTCTGCCTTTAAAGTACTTAACTTAAAGAGTTCTTAAGTTTCCCCCCACTGCTCGGTCGACTACAACCGAACGAGTGATTGTTCATATATCTATCAGTTTTAAAAGGGGCAGTAGGATCATTTTTTATCAGAGAAAAGAACACTCAGCAGTTCCCTATATACTACACTAGTAAGGTTCTCTGAGGAGCCGAGCTAAGGTATCCAATCCTTGAACAATCGGCTTTAGCCCTAGTCAATTTCACAGTAAAACTCCGCCCTTATTTCCAAGCACATACAGTGGTGGTCCGAACCAACACTCCGCTTAAGAATTTAATGCAAAAGCCAGAGGCATTGGGGAAGATAACTGAATAGGCAGCTCAGCTTGGAGAATTTGATGTTCGGTACCAGCTTCATTTGATAATGAAAGCTCAAATACTGGCAAATTTTGTTACAGAACTCTATGCCACCCCAACCAAGCTGGACAGAGCAGCATGGAAGTTGTATGTTGATGGAGTGACATCATCCGAAGAGGCGGGTGTAGGAGTTGTATTATCTAGTCTAAGAAGGGTATTCATAAGGGGTATGGCTAGGAAATCTTTCCCAGCATCCAACAATGTGGCAGAATACGAAGCACTCTACTTCAGACTTGGGCTCACCTTTGAGGTAAAACCTAACTCTTTACTTATCCACTCGGACTCACAACTAGTTATCAACCAATTAATAGGAAAATTCAAATCTAAAGAGCAAATAATGATGAAATATCGAGACCTGGTATTAGCCTTACTAGCTCAACTGAAAAAAGGCGAAAGCTCATGGACAATCAAGCAAATACCTCGGGACGAAAACAAGGAGGTCAATTCATTGGCCAAACAGGCATCATCAAACGGTATAATAAAGTCGGAAGATGTGGTGTGGACCATTATCGCCCACCCCTCTTATGAAACCTTTTCAGTTCAAATGAACGAACAAATGGATAGATGGCAACTTTCAATATACTAATTCCTAGAAACAGGCATTTTCCTAAAAAATTAGGAAGAAGTGAAGAAGGTGGTTCGGCAATCCAGTCTTTATTCAATCCTAGATGGGAAATTATACCAAAGATCGTATTCTCATCCTTGGTCATTGTGTTTAAGTACGAATGAAGGCAATTACGTGCTCAGGGAGATATGAAGGCATCTGTGGGGCATATGATGGAGCTCAAAAAATAGATCAGAAAGCCCTCTTGCAGGGGTACTATTAGCCAAGCATGGAAACCAATGCTAAGGAGTTGGTAAGAAAATGTGATAAATGTTAGCAATTTAGGAAAATAATTCATTAGAAATTAGTACGACAAACCCCAATGTACAGTCCATGGCCCTTTGTGCGATGGGGAATAGACATACTGGGACCATTTCCATTGGCAACTGAATAAAGGAAGTTTTTAGTGGTGGCAGTTGATCACTTCACCAAATGGGTCAAAGTTGAGCCCCTGACAACAATTACTCCGGCAAACATAATTAAATTCGCATGAAAATCAATAATAACCAGGTTCGACATCCTACATACCCTTATTACTGGTAATGACAAACAATTCGATTGTTAATCTTTCAGGGATTTTTATGAGGAATTACACATCCAGCTCAGATTTACGTCAGTCTACAATCCCTAATCGATTGGTATGACCGAAGTAATTAACAAAACGATATCGATGGGGTTGAAAAAGCGGCTTGATGAAGCTAAGAGCATGTGGATAGACGAGCTAAACAACATCTTGTGGGCATACCAAACATCACTCCGGACAGCAACGAGAGCAACTCCTTTCTCTTTAACTTATGGCATGGAAGCAATTATTCCATGTAAGATAGGAATGCCAAACTTGAGAATCGAGCAACACAATCAAGAAGCAAATGAGGAATCATTATTGTATTGTTTAGACACACTTGAAGGAAAAAAGGAACAAGCCCAGATTCGTGCAGCTGTCTATAAACAATGAATAATGGCCTACCAGAACTGGAAGATAAAGCCCCAAACTTTTCGTATAGGTGAGTTTGTCTTAAAAATGTCGTTGAAGCACAGACAACTGCAGGGGTTAGTAAGCTGAACCCTAATTGGATAGGTCCATTTGAAGTACATGAAGTAGTCAACTTCGAAGCATATAAACTCAAAGATATGAAAGGGAAGGTACTACCACACTCGTGGAATATTTTCAAATTAAAGAAATATCATCAATAATCCATCTAAATAGGTATGCTCGCCATAAGTAAGGATCAATAAGCTCACAGACATGTTCACCAGGAGTACCCTGTTCAAAGCTCACAGGCATGTTCGTCGTGAGCATTACGCCGAAACTCATAGCATGTCCGCTAGGGAGCAATATGAAAAAGCTCATGGGCATGTTTGCCATGAGCTCCCTTAGCTCAATTAGGTATATTTGCCAGGAGTAGTTTGATAAAACCTAAAGGCATATTTGCCACAGGCACCTAAGCTTAATTAGGCATGTTTGACACAAGCACATTACAATCCCATAAGGCATGTTCACTAGGAGAGTATTGTATTAAGTTCAGTTAGGCATTTTCACCGCAAGCTCAATATATTATTTTGTAGCTCAATTAGGCATGTTTGCCATGAGCCTTGTATTCTTCTTAGGAAGTGCCACAAGCATAGGCAACTTAAGCCATGAGCATGCATATTAAAAATAAGGAAAGCTCAGCTTGGCAGCTTGAGCCATGAGCATTTATAACTCTTAGTCTGTTATTTATATTTTAAAATTTCTTTGGATTTCTCTCTATAAAGACCTCATTTTGCTCGGACTACTTGCAAAAGGCTCATAAAAAAATGACAAACTCGGTACAACAGAGTTCGAATCAAATACAGGGCTATCAAAAAAGTACTTGATAAATAGAGCAAAAAAATAAAAAAAGAGAGCTAAGAATGAAACAAGGAGATCACTTTCTTTATAAATATTTAAAAAAAAAGGTACAAAGAAAGCTGCCTCGAAGGCTACAAAGAGAAAATGAAAGGAAAACTCTACTCTTCATCAAGGTTAATACCGTCGACCCAAGCAAAGTCTTCCTGAGGAAACTTTCCCTTCATAACTTGGACGATCTTGTCACCATAAGTAATAGCTTTATCCGCAGCCAGATTTTCCATCTTCTTTTTTTTTTGTCTCAAATAACCTTTTTTCAAGCGAGACGACTTTTCTCTTCAGCTTGGCCCTCTCAACCTGGCACCTCTCTAGCTCGACCTTAGAGGTTTGGCACTCTTTTTGTGCCTTGGCAACAGATGCTTGTGCCTCGATCAGCTTGCGATCGGTCTCATTGGCTCCTTTGTAGATTGCCTCCTCTACCTCTTTGACCTTGGCTTTAAGGGTAGCTGCATGATCTTTCCAGCCAGTGGCAATCTGCTTGGCCTCTTTCAGCTTGCCGTTAAGTTCGATGGTAATCTTCTTCTCCTTTCTTACAAGGCCTAAAAGCCTACTTAGCTTATCGACAACAGCATTGGAGAGGATCACGCTCTATATGAGGGAACATGTTATAAAAAATACACCACAATAAACAAAAGACAAATTCAGAAAGTTATACCTCGACTTGATGCCTCCTCATGATAGAAGACAAGCAGTCCACTTTCAAGTTGATGAAAGAGGACACCTCACCTGGAACGCAAGTCAACAGGGAGCAAAAGCTATTAAACTCAGGATTTGTCAAACTGTAGGCAGAAGGATTAGAGAGCCAAAGCCCTCGAACTTCCTTAATCATTTTGCTGACCTTTTCACTCCATTCTGGGGAGAAAGGGGCAGACCTTTGCTCAAAAGCATGAGAGGAAGAAGGACCAGGAAGTAGTACAGACGGTTGGCTTACATTGGACGAGGGGTTATCAGGAGAGGTATGAGAGGTGTCAGAAATGGTTATGGCATTTGAAGGGTTGTTTGGTGGCGAGCCCACAGTATGCGATTCTCAAGTCTGGCCTGCAAAGGTAGTAGCATATCCTATCGCTGCATTAGCCGTAGGAGGGGGGAGGGGTTAGAGGCCAAAGAAGAAGTAATGCTCCTTGTCTAAGTAGGCTATATACTTGTTGGTTGTGACCCCTTCCCCGAGCTTGGCCCTCTTGGCCTTGACTTTATCGCTAAAGGATTACTTTTTGGCTCTTTTCATAACTGAAAAACAGTAACACAATGAGAACAATTAGAGCTGTTACTTTGACATGAATTAGTGAAAATACCTCGTATCTCGTTCGGGAGCTTGGGAGAGGACTTAGGGTCTAAAAAATCAAAAACATCAATTTTCTTTCGGCAGAGCTCTCTCTATCGAGCTAAGGTTTTCTCCTCATCTTAGGTTAGTACCACACACTGCTCATTCCTATTCATGAACTGCCCCCAAGAAGTGCAGATAGGGAATTCTTCTTCGCCCTCTATGACAAAGAATCAGTGCTTCCATTTCTTTAGAGAGTCAAACTTTCCTGAAAAAATACTGTAACCTAGCCAGGCCTGTATGTAGTAGTGGTCCTCGATCATGTTCCTGAGATCGACCACATGGATTGCTTTGAATAAATAGATAGTGAGGTCAATTTTGTTCTTTGCTGTCTAAATTTGTAGGGCTGTGTGATGGAATATGACATGGTATGAATATCATGATAGCACAGCGGAAAAATAAAAATTTTTATCATACATACCATACAATTCCGAAGCAAGAAACGAAACATGCAATTTTAGGGTTGTAGAACTTACAACTTATAATGCCTTTTGAAAATTGAATTTGATGATGCCCAGCAGCTAAGGTGACTTTATCCGCCTTAGGTCTCGATCACCAATGCCAAGGAACAGCCTTTTACGCCACTCCCTCTATTCTCACACACACACTTGCACCGACGGCTTAAAATCGAGATTGCTAGCTCTCTTTTTCGGTATTGTGTAAAGGCAATGGTTTGAAGCTACAAAATTTGATTTTGTACTTCTCTTAGGTTGCTATTACTACCCAATATCACAAGAGAATGAGGAACTATCCTTTCTCCTTGTGAAAAATTGGCTAAAAGAAAACTTGAGAGAGAGAGGAAGAGTTCACGCAAAAACTAGGGTTGGCATTTTTTCTCTTCTTTCAAATATATATCCTTTTATTTTTTAAGTGATAAATCTAAAATCAAATACTTAAAGATAATAGATTTCAGCCTTTATCACTTCTTTAAAATAAGAGATATATATTGATTTAAATTCTTTTGAATTAATCCAAGATTAAAACATAAGACATATTAACCAAATAAATCGCTTAATAAATAAAAGCATGTGCTGAAATTCATTTTCTTTTCTCTAGGAATTTCGGCCACCTATATTTATAATTAAGAGATTTAATTTGATCATAAGTCTTTTAGGCTTTAATACTCAATTAATTAAATTAATACAATACATTTAATTAATTGAAATTAAACCTTGTGGGCTGAATTTCTCTCTCTCATGGGCCAAGGTCCAATAGCAATCTAATAATCCATTACATACATTAATTTGACTTTAATTAAAAGCCCAAATTAATGCCCAATACTTAATTTAAGTATTTTAAGCCCAATGCTTTGTGTGCGATCCTATAGGTCCATTTAATGTTGGCAATAAATTAATAAATTAATTCAAAGGCTATATATATTCTCTAGCAAGATATTATAGCATTTCAAATTAAATGAAAATGCATATGGCATTTAGTGACCTAATGCAATTTTATATAGTACCTTACCCATAAATATCAGAATTAATATAAGGCATGGAACTAGTCATCCTTATATATATTAATTTATTTCTTGATATTCCAGTGACACTGAACTCTCAGATAAATAATGATTACTCATTATTTCATCTCGGTATGGCCATACACTTCTCAGTTCACTAATCAAGTGGCCGATGATATTTTCTCTCTTATTGAGAGGGGTAATCCCTTCACTTCTCTCATGCTCTCTAACATGAATCAATGCATACCCAATCATACCCGTACTTGTCACTCTGTTACGAGCACGTTGGTGTATGTCAAAGTACACAGTAATTCATAAAGAGTTTCATAGAGATTTCAGGTCTAAGAACTCCGATACAAAACTTGCATATGAGAAACACTTATAACTTGTACCATGTAGTGTTCTCATGAGCGGATCGTATCCAGATACCATGTACTTTAACATGTATCTATGATCTCTGATTGACACTCTTGTCCTAATGATCCGTAAGACAAAACTCATAATATCAGAGAGAGCATACTAGTCTTAATTCATTGTTATTCCCATAACAATGACTGACTAGGGATATTTAGAATGAAGTCTCATTTGTTTCAAGGTCTTACAACCATATGCCTCACACATGATAACTTAAACCGAAACGACATTCTTGGATAGTTTTATCAATTGATATGCACAGGAATACAAAACATAAAACAAATGCCTCATTTTATTAATTTCAAGTGTTTCGTTACAATGCATTGGGGCTAGGGCTTACACTAAAAATCTCCCACTAGCACTAGTCCCAATTGGGCATAGCCATAAGACCGAACGCTCTCAAATGAGCTTCGTGCAGATTTGGACGTAACTGTTTCGTCAAAGGATCTGCTACATTGTCTTCACTTGCTATCTTGCTAACTTTGACGTCCCCACGATCAATGATTTCTTTGATCAAGTGGTACCTCCGTAGTATGTGTTTGGATTTCTGGTGTGATCGAGGCTCCTTTGCCTGTGCGATGGCCCCGTTGTTGTCACCAAAAATTTCTAATGGATCTAGGATGCTTGGGACCACTCCTAATCCAGTAAAAAAATTTTTAATCCAAACAGCCTCTTTTGCAGCCTCACTTGCTGCAATATACTCAGATTCTGTAGTTGAGTCGGCAACGGTCTCTTGTTTTGAGTTTTTCCAGCTGACAGCACCACCGTTCAAAACAAAAACAAACCCAGATTGCGATCTAGAATCCTGAGTGCTGGTCTGAAAAGCAGCATCGGCATAACCTTGTATGACGAGCTCTTCTTGACCACCATACACCAAGAAGTGATCCTTAGTCCTTCGCAGGTACTTCAGAATTCCTTTTACAGCAGACTAGTGCTTCTCACCAGGGTCTTGCTGAAACCTACTAGTTATACTCAGTGCATGAGCAACATCCAACCTAGTACATAACATAGCGTACATGATAGATCCAATAGCAGATGCATATGGGATTCTACTCATGTTGTCCCTTTCCTCTTTGGTTTTAGGGCACTGTTCTTTAGTCAAAGGAACTCCCAAAGCCAAAGGTATGTACCCTTTCTTTGAGTCTCCCATACTAAAACGCTTTAGTACTTTGTCTATGTACTTTTCTTGACTTAGTCCCAAAAGCCGATTCGATCTATCTCTATAGATTCGAATACCAAGTATTGTCTCGGCTTCACCTAAGTCTTTCATTGAGAAAAATTTTCCCAACCATTGCTTAACCTTTTCCAATGTTGGAATGTCATTCCCAATGAGAAGGATGTCGTCCACATATAGGACTAGAAATACTACTATGCTCCCACTAACCTTCTTGTACACATAAGGCTCATCTTCGTTCTTGATGAAGTCAAATTCTTTGACTGCCTCATCAAAACGAAGATTCCAACTTCGGGATGCTTGCTTTAATCCATAAATGGATTTTTGAAGCTTGCAAACCTTCTTAGGATGCTTGGGATTGACAAAACCTTCAGGCTGTGTCATATACACATCCTCAAGTAAATTTCCATTGAGGAAAGCAATTTTGACATCCATTTTTCATATATCATAATCATGATATGCAGCTATGGCAAGCAAGATCCTAATGGACTTGAGCATGACTACAGGCGAAAAGGTCTCGTCATAGTCTACACCATGAGTTTGTCAAAAACCTTTTGCTACTAGTCTACCTTTGTAGGTCTTAACAGCTTTCAGTTTGAATAACCACTTGCATTCAATTACCTTAGCACCTTCTGGTGGATCAACCAAGGTCCAAACCTGGTTATCGTACATTGATTGCATCTCGGATTTCATGGCTTCAAGCCAATTTTCTGAATCTGGGCTCTCAATAGCTTCTCGGTAGGTAGTAGGATCCTTACGATCTACTAACTCAATAGTGTCACTGTCAGTGATTAGAAATCCATATCTCTCAATCTCCTGACGTACCCTACCAGACCTTATAGGTTCTTGTGTAATGGGTTCTTGTTCCACAACTGATTGTGAACTTGATCCCATTTCCAACTCATCCTCTATAGGAGTTTGTGGCGCTTGAATTTCTCCAAGTTCTACTTTACTCCCACTGTCTTTCTTGAGAAGGAACTCCTTTTCCAAGAAAACAGCCTTACGAGCAACAAATACTTTGTTCTCGGCTTGTGAGTAAAAGTAGTATCCCTTTGTTTCTTTAGGATAACCCACAAACAAGCAGACACTGGATTTGGACTCTAGTTTTTCAGATGTTAATTTCTTAACATGTGCTTCACAGCCCCAAATCCTTAGAAAAGACATATTGGGTTCTTTCCCAGTCCATACCTCGTATGGTGTCTTCTCAACTGCTTTAGTTGGAGTATGGTTCAATAGAAATGCAGCAGTTTCTAATGCATAACCCCAAAAAGAGATAGGAAGATTAGCTTGACTCATCATAGATCGAACCATGTCCAACAGAGTTCGATTTCTCCTTTCGGACACACCATTCCATTGAGGTGTTCTAGGAGGAGTGAGCTGTGAAATAATACCACACTCCTTTAGATGACTGTCAAACTCTTGGCTTAAGTATTCGCCACCTCGATCTGATCGAATGGCTTTTATACTTTTGCCAAGTTGGTTTTCTACTTCATTCTTAAACTCTTTGAATTTCTCAAAAGTTTCAGACTTATACTTCATTAGATAGACATAGCCATATCTACTGAAGTCATCTGTGAATGTCACGAAGTAGCTAAAACCACCTCTAGCATGTGTACTTAAAGGTCCACATACATCGGTATGTATTAGTTCCAATAAGCCATTAGTCCTCTCACCTTTTTTATTAAAAGGACTCTTTGTCAATTTTCCATGCAAACATGGCTCGCATGTGTCATAAGACTCTAAGTCGAATGACCCAAGCACTCCAGTTTTGTGGAGTCTTGAAATGCATTTTTCGTTTGCATGTCCTAAACGACAATGCCAAAAGTAAGTAGGGTTCAATTCGTTTGATTTAACCCTCTTTGTATTAATGTTGTATATTGACTCTTTGTTCTGTAAATCAAGGATATAAAGGCCATTTTGCAACATGGCATTGCCATAAGAAATGCCTTGGCGACGAATATGAGCATTGCCATTTTTAATAACAAAATCAAATTCATCATTATCCAAACATGAAACTGAAATAATGTTTCTGCTCATAGCAGGCACATAATAACAATTATTCAAAACAATACAAAGTCCGAAAGGTAAAGTGAGGTGATAGTCGCCTATCTCCATGGCAGCAACTCGTGCTCCATTCCCCACACGGAGGTCCACTTCATTCTTCCCAAGTAACCGCCTATTTCTTAGCCCCTGCACATTTGAACAAATGTGAGAACCACAACCGGTATCCAATACCCAAGTGGTAGAAATAGAAAGGTTAATTTCAACAACAAAAATACCAGAACTGGACGCCTTAGCTCCATTCTTCTTTTGTTCTTCCTTGAAGAGAGTGCAATTCTTCCTCCAATGCCCTATCTTGTTGCAATGGAAGCAAGTGCTCTCACTCTCTTTGAGTTTTGGCGCCTTGGGCTTGGATTGGGCTTGAGGTGCACTCCCAACTGACTTGGGTTTTCCCTTTCCCTTTCCCTTAGCGGGTCCCTTCTTAATTCCCTTTTGAACCATTAATACGGGATTGGTCTTTCGAATGTTCTCTTCAGCATTCTTAAGCATCCCATGAAGCTCAGTGACTAACTTGTTCATTGCATGCATGTTATAATTCAACACAAATGGATCATAAGCAGCAGGCAATGATCCTAAGATCAAGTCAGTGGCCAATTTCTTTGGCACTAGTACCTCAAGCTTCTCAAGAGTATCAAGATACCCTTTCATCTTGAGTACATGGGTACTAACAGGAGTACCCTCAGCCATCTTGCAAGAAATTAAAGCCTTTGTTGTCACAAACCTCTCGTGACGAGCTTGCTCTTGGAACATCTCCTTGAGGTGCACTATGATCGCATAGGCCTCTTGGTTCATAAATTGCTTTTGCAATTCAGGCACCATAGTGGCCAGCATCAGACAGGTCACATCATTGGAGTCGCTCTTCTTGGTCTCAAAAGTTTCCTTTTGAACTGCAGAGGCGTTCCTTCCTGGTTCTTCAGGCAAGGGTGCATCCAAAACATACGACTTCTTCTCTTGCTTAAGAACTATTCTTAAGTTTCAAGACCAGTCTATGAAATTGGTGCCATTCAATTTGTCCTTTTCAAGGACCGATCGCAATGAGAAATTGTTGTTTGAAGATGCCATTTTCAATCTACAATAAAATTTAGCAAGATTAAATGAGGTCTTATTTATGATCCCGCAAACCGAATTAATATCCCTTTAAATAATTCGCATTAGTGATTTAATGTGGGCCAAGATCCACTTTTCACAACAACTTATTAGTCAAGCTGAGCCTGTACACCTAATAAGTTAAGTTACTTAGGTAGGAAAACTCCAATCATGTCTCGCACATGACTCTTGGATCAAATGGGTTAACATCTTAAGATGTTATAGCACAACCCATTTATTAGTTGCCTAGGTCCGGGCATCCCTTTCCATGTTAAGTCCAACCTACATTCACAACCCATGCCTCACAAAGATAATCGGGCGCATCTAGGACTCCTAGTCTGCGTGACCGATGATCGATGCCTTGACATGTTTCGAATTAGGAAGGCAACTTTGTGACTTACTATTTTAGGGATTCATTTTATTACGGCTTACATGGCATACGCTTTGTCATCCATACATAGCATGCATATATATATAATTGCATAAAGTAAAGCGTGACAAATATGGGCCCAAAAACCTACAACTAAGATTCTATACTATTACATAAGAATCTTCGAGTTGGGCTTCTCCATTCCGGTGGGCTTTGTTTTGATTTACAAAGTCTTCAAATATATTCTATTCTAAGAAATAAATGAAAAATTTTTGCAATAAAACATAATGGCTCGCAGGCCATATTTAATTACAAAACCCAGGGCCCATGAATACACCATGCATATCCATTCATCACACCAAACTAGCAAATAAATATACATAACATTCATGGATAAAACAAAGTCCAATTTTATTTAATTTAGCCAAGCCCATTAATGAAAATTGTGTACTTGAACCTTTAAGAGATGACCCCGTGATGGGCCTGGGCCGAAGCCCAATGGACTAAATCCTCTTATTGAATAAGTTCTTTTAAAAGCCCAAAACACTAACTAGTTAGATTTGTGCTATAAATCAACTCTAGTATAATTTCCAATTTTGCCATTTTTAATTTTATGTCATACAGCCTATAAACATTAAAAATGCATATAATATGTGCTAACATAAATTAAAAATATAAAATCATGAAAAACACATATATGGTACACGGCATTCATGCAAAAATAAACAAACAACAAAAACTAGTTGTTTAATGCTTATGTAATGCCATAAAATGCACAAACATTTAAATCAATTTTATGAGTCATTTAATAATCTAAATAAGTCCATAAATATTGATTTAATATTCTGTACAAATTTGATCTAAATGTGTTTTTACCATTTTAATCAAAACCAAACAAACAATGTTGATTAAACATGTAACAAACACAAACTAGTCTTAGTTTTAAGTGATTTTAAAATTAATCAATTAAATTGTCATGGACCAGAATTAAAACCAAATTTAAAATATGTCCAGACCTGATAATTAATCTTTAAATATCATTTACAAACATTCCAAAATCGTTTTTACATTTAATTTTGAAAACTAGTTGTTAAAATAGCAATTTACATGCCAACTAGCACCTAGTTTCATAATTAACATGTACCATCAGGTATAAATAATTAAATCCGACCATTACCAGCCCTAATAACATCTTAGGACAGTATATTAACATGTCATATTAATTATAATACCTATCTAATCAATTAAAATCGTTTTTTACCAAAACAATGCAAAAAACTCAAAACAGAAAATTTCAGATTTGCATGTTTTCATAATGACGATTTTTAATTAATTTTTCATGCATCTAAAGCACTAAAATAAGCATGTTTAGGCTCTGATACCACTGATGGAATATGACATGGTATGAATATCATGATAGCACAGCGGAAAAATAAAATTTTTTATCATACATACCATACAATTCCGAAGCAAGAAACGAAACATGCAATTTTAGGGTTGTAGAACTTACAACTTATGATGCCTTTTGAAAATTGAATTTGATGATGCCCAGCAGCTAAGGTGACTTTATCCGCCTTAGTTCTCGATCACCAATGCCAAGGAACAGCCTTTTACGCCACTTCCTCTATTCTCACACACACACTTGCACCGACGGCTTAAAATCGAGATTGCTAGCTCTCTTTTTCGGTATTGTGTAAAGGCAATGGTTTGAAGCTACAAAATTTGATTTTGTACTTCTCTTAGGTTGCTATTACTACCCAATATCACAAGAGAATGAGGAACTATCCTTTCTCCTTGTGAAAAATTGGCTAAAAGAAAACTTGAGAGAGAGAGGAAGAGTTCACGCAAAAACTAGAATAAAACTAGGGTTCGCGTTTTTTCTCTTCTTTCAAATATATATCCTTTTATTTTTAAGTGATAAATCTAAAATCAAATACTTAAAGATAATAGATTTCAGCCTTTATCACTTCTTTAAAATAAGAGATATATATTGATTTAAATTCTTTTGAATTAATCCAAGATTAAAACATAAGACATATTAACAAAATAAATCACTTAATAAATAAAAGCATGTGCCGAAATTCATTTTCTTTTCTCTAGGAATTTCGGCCACCTATATTTATAATTAAGAGATTTAATTTGATCATAAGTCTTTTAGGCTTTAATACTCAATTAATTAAATTAATACAATACATTTAATTAATTGAAATTAAACCTTGTGGGCTGAATTTCTCTCTCTCATGGGCCAAGGTCCAATAGCAATCTAATAATCCATTACACACATTAATTTGACTTTAATTAAAAGCCCAAATTAATGCCCAATACTTAATTTAAGTATTTTAAGTCCAATGCTTTGTGTGCGATCCTATAGGTCCATTTAATGTTGACAATGAATTAATAAATTAATTCAAAGGCTATATATATTCTCTAGCAAGATATTATAGCATTCCAAATTAAATGAAAATGCATATGGCATTTAGTGACCTAATGCAATTTTATATAGTCCTTTACCCATAAATATCAGAATTAATATAAGGCATGGAACTAGTCATCCTTATATATATTAATTCATTTCTTGATATTCCAGTGACACTAAACTCTCAGATAAATAATAATTACTCATTATTTCATCTCGGTATGGCCATACACTTCTCAGTTCACTGATCAAGTGGCCGATGATATTTTCTCTCTTATTGAGAGGGGTAATCCCTTCACTTCTCTCATGCTCTCTAACATGAATCAATGCATACCCAATTATACCCGTACTTGTCACTCTGTTACGAGCACGTTAGGTGTATGTCAAAGTACACAGTAATTCATAAAGAGTTTCATAGAGATTTTAGGTCTAAGAACTCCGATACAAAACTTACATATGAGAAACACTTATGACTTGTATCATGTAGTGTTCTCATGAGCGGATCGTATCCAGATACCATGTACTTTAACATGTATCTATGATCTCTGATTGACACTCTTGTCCTAATGATCCGTAAGACAAAACTCATAATATCAGAGAGAGCATACTAGTCTTAATTCATTGTTATTCCCACAACAATGACTGACTAGGGATATTTAGAATGAAGTCTCATTTATTTCAAGGTCTTACAATCATATGCCTCACACATGATAACTTAAACCGAAACGACATTCTTGGATAGTTTTATCAATTGATATGCACAGGAATATAAAAGATAAAACAAATGCCTCATTTTATTAATTTCAAGTGTTTCGTTACAATGCATTGGGGCTAGGGCTTACACTAACACTGTGAGCATCAGTCGGGCATTTGGATGTAATCAGCTCACAGTGAGATCGTAATATCTCAAGAAGGAGGTCTCAAAGCGGGTTAAGGAATAGTGACCCCATGTAACACCCTTACTGAACAGTTTAACTGAAACAAGTGATAAGACGGAAATTTTTTTTTTTCAATCTTAACTAACCAACGACTCCAAGCTTGACCCAAAAAGAAATACTTATAATTTAAGTAAGCCGATAAACTATAATTGTCCGAGTGACTGATTACCAAATAAAAATCCGGCAATATAACGCCTAAAAACTTAACTATTCCACCTGAAAAATCAGACAATTTTCTCAGCCCATCAGGGGCACAACAATACAAAAATAATTTCATCGTACATCTCATCCATCCATTCTCTTATCAATCACATTTTCTAAGATAAGTCAATATTACAAATTACATTCTTAATTCACTATAATACTCCAAAGATAGAAACAATTTTACATTCAAAAACGCCTCGCTACATCTGTGAACCTAAAAAGATGAATTGCTCGAAACTAGATCCCTTCTTCTGACGGTTGAACCGAAGCAGCTGTCTAACCATAAACAAGTCTATCCTGCTACCTACACGGATCACAAAACCCGTGCTAAGCTATAAAGCTTAGTGGGGAACAGAGTAATCTAAAAATAATCTTTTAAACATGTAATATCAATTATCCAAGTACAAAGTTGATAACACTCTTAATAGATACTTCAATTACAATAGATCCCAGTTCTTACATTCAGCAATAAATCACAAGCATAAGCAACAGAACATCTTACTTACATAGGCAATAAAACTTAATAACTCAGTAATCAATGCATCATTCATTGCTACAACAAAAGACATCCGGCATATTTCTTTCATACATTTACATAATTTAAAACATTGTATGCATTCAAAGTTCACCTTCATGTAATCATTACATAATCTTAACAAGGTGAACAATATAATACTTAACATCATAGTGTGCCATATATTATGTAATTAATCGATAACAGAGTGGTATATCTACTACTTACCTTTATATATATATATATAAATATAGATACATAATGCTTATATAGATTTAAAGAATCACATATTCCACAATATTATAACTTTTAATTTATTATCCAGTTGCTGTACCTACATAAAAAGATAATCCTTATGCACATTAGTTCTGAACCATAACGTTTCTTATCTTTTACACCTTTTTAACTTATTTTCACATTAATGCCCCTAGAACAGTGCCGACAGAAATACTTAGACTGAATATACGGGATGTGGACCCCATGGGCCACAAACAGACTGAAAAATGATCTCAAAGACCATTTTTCCACGTAGCAGATACCAGGTACAAATAGAAGTTATGGAGATCAGTGATCCTACCATAACTAAGCAAGTCGTCATGACTTGCACCGTGGTACAGAATCCCTATGGCTAGCCAATTATATCCTGAGCTAGTTTTTACTGCCAGACTTTTTTCTAAGGGCGCAAAAGATCACTTACTTTCAGTTCATTTATCAACTTTATCATCATTTCAATCCAGATAATACATTTATTTATCAGAACATTCAATATTCTTGTACAGTTTGTGAAGCATCATTCACTTATGTCATGAATTATTTCACAATAATTCAGCAATTTCTCTTTACATTACTCTTCAGTCATCAAAGGAGTTTACTTAATATACATTCTTTCAAATTACTTTTAAACTTTCAAATAACCATATATTAACAATACTTATACTTGTCATAATAGTTTATGCATTGCTAGACTGCTTTCATGAAAATGAAATCATATATAATCACATCCACTATGAGCGTCTAAAACAACACATAAACATATAGTCATTTCAGAAAGACGTACCTGCATGGTTCGTTATAGCCATCTCACCTGCTCTATAATACTCAATTTAACCATAAGAGCGTAAACATAAAACTATGTCTACTCCCTTTATAATAATGATATTCATTTGTGTTATTCAAGCATTAAACAAAGATTCATAAAGAAACGAGTATTTCCTAATATTTCTCAATTCATTATATTTTTTTAAGGTATTTCCATTCTTTACATGTTTGTATTACATTTATACTAATAGCCTACTACTATACTAGTTACATTCTCTCTTGTTTTGTATTATGACATTATAATTTTCAATTATCGTATATTAAATTTCAAATAATCATCTTTTTACTCTATCATGATCTCCTGCGTATCACATAACTTCTTTGTTTAATATCTTAGCACATTGCATAATGAAAGATAATAGCATATATGAAGTTAAAATACTTCCTAACCCGATACTTGTACAAGTTTTATAGTAAGAAATAAGAATAAAACTTTACTTAGCTTTAACTATCTCCAAAGAGTAACCTTTTATGTTTGTCTTTTGACTTGATCAATTACTGATGTATTAAGACTTTAGCCGTCCTATTCTAGTCACCTGTCTTTTACTAAATTAGCAAGTATGAAATGATAGCAACTACGACTATTGAACATAAATTCTTATTATTACAACAGCGACATATTACTTTATTATCATGTTATCAAACCATATAATTATTGAGTAAATCCTTACATCATTATGCCATTACATATTGTCTTAACATCTATACATACATATAAGTTCAATATCATAACTACCTATCTAGATGCATAATCTAACAACCCATATATTTTTAACCCAACAAGTAAAACTACATAGCATTTAGCTATCATTATTCTCATGATACCAAAATTTTTCTTTTATAGTCTATTAGATCATAATAATTACTAAGTTACTTAACAATAGTTATTCCATGCAATTTCTCTCATCATCATAGCATAGTGAATTCTTACTATATGATATAACCAAAACTTGATAAACATAAGTTAAAACACTGTTGCATCCATATATGGCAACCGTACTTTCCAACTTCTAAAACTAAGCCACAACTAAGTTGAGTTATCCTTACCATTTTCTTACTCTATTGCCTTATGTTTTATGTCGTTAAAGATAGATATATCACACTTAAGTAATCAAGAAGGCTATATTACTTATAATGTACAATCTATTTCCTTAAATGAAATCTCAAAATTTCAATCCATTAAATCTCAACGTAACTCATGCCTTTTTAATTGACATTCTACTCAAATCACATCTTAAACTCACTATCACTTCGTATTTTCAAGACCCGTCAATAAATTTTACATGCCATTAACATATACTAATAATTCCTGTGACACTTTTACAATAAATTTAAGCATACACGATAACAAGAAATAAATCAATAACTCGACAACTTTATAATTTCTTCAACTAAGTTGTCTGTTCATTTTTTTTATCTCAAGCATATTTTAGTTTTACAAATCCTTAAGCCTTGAAATCAACCTATTTAAACAATTAAAACTCAAATTATCCATATGTAAAGGATTTAACTAACTACTCATGAACAATGCCAACTCTAAGCCTTTAATCTCCTTAAAGAACATGTATATAAGGAGAAAAAAATATGGTTCCCATACTCTGCTACTAACAAACATTTACAAATTCAATCAATTTTTAATAATTTACGAATTTACTTAACTAAATATCACAGAGAAAATTTCAGTATCCCATACCTATATAGAAGAAATTAGCTTCAAACTGCCTGTTTCAGTCCTCATCGGACCGGTCACCGGTGATTCGTCGGAGCCTCACCGGAGATGCACGGTCAGTGCCGGAATGGAGTTCACGCCACCCCAAGCTTGCCAGTGGTGGTCACGTGCCTTATCGCCATTTCAAGCCGTCAGAAAACACGCTGGAAGGTAGCGGCCACCACACTTTCGATCTCCCTAACGCCGGCGATTGAGAGAAAAAGGAGGACATGGAAAGGATCGATCCGTCGCTGGCAGTTCTCCGGTGGTGGTCGTACCACCATCTACCGCCGTGACCCGCCGGAACGAAAGGAGGAAGCTTCTGCAAGGAGAGAGAAACGGGGAAGGTGAAGGGGAAAGGCGTTAGACGCCGTGGCTGGTGGAGAGAGAGACGATCGGAGGGCGGCAGCGATGAGGCGGCTACCAGCAACGTGCAGCGCCTCCGACCAGCGGGAATCGGCTCCTCCCTCGCTCTCCCTCTCTCCCCGATTCTCCTTCCCTTTTTCTGTTTTTTTTTCTCTCTTTCCTCAATTATTTGGCCCAAAATCCCAATTCAAACCTCCAATATTTATATATAACAAAAGATTACCCTACACAAGTTAATCTGTAGGAATTCAACCCATAACTTATATTTTTTTCCCTCAATCATACCCTTAAACAATTTTTATATTAAATACTTTACATATTTAATTTAGTCCAAATCCAAGAATTAGTCATTAAATCAGGCAATTTGACTAGGGTCACTTTTGGGACATTACACCCCAGCTTGGATGTTGGCCTTGTAAAGGATGAGTTTTTTCTTGTCATTAAAATTATGGTTGGCAGGAATGTTAGAATTAGGAGCTAAAAGTTTGTATCTTGGTGGGATTCCCAATTTGGCTTTTAAGTTAGGTAGCTTGGCCACCTTTATAGATGAGTTGATGTCAAGTACTCAGGGATTAAACCTCGGTGGCTGCCTTGGTTTAGGGTGGCTAGACTCTATTAATTCTACATTGAAGGGATTTATAAGAGCAGTTTCAGGGATTGGGTGAGAATTTTGAGGAGCCGTTTGAAACTTAAAGAGTTCTATAGGCATACTGTTGGTGGACGAACTATGAGCAGAGGTGCTCAGGGTATAATCTTCTAGCAGGTTATCAAAAATCCTAATCTCACTAGAGTTTGAGGATCCACTGATCTTGCGATAAAGATAAAAAGTGAAACAGGAAAGAAAAAATTGAAGCGAAAAGAAATGAGGAAGAAAGGGAAAAGAGTGAGAGAGACTAACCTGAGATTTGGAGTAAAAGATTTGGAGAGGTTTGAAGGAGTTAGATGTCCAGAAAAGAGAGAATCAAGCAAGAAAATGAAAGCGAAAAAGGTGAAAATGAAGAAGGATGAAAGATATTTATAGTTAGGGCAAACCATTGGATAAAAAAGAATCGGGTGGTGTAGATTTCATCGATGTGCGTGAAATTAATTGCGTCGACAACTATATACAGGATTCGAAAAGATGCAATTATGGTTATCTCTATCATCACGAGAATTGAAAGGGCTATAATTATTATTAGTACAAAAACCGAAGCGTCACCTCGTTCTTCAAAATCAGAATGGTTTTATAGCTCGTAATAGGAATTCAAAATGTTACACAAGTATTCGGAGTAATATCGACATAAATTTCTTGTACCTCGGGGGGACCTATGATAATCGGATTGGGCCTTAGATCCAGGCCCAGAGCCTGGATCTCAACTATACGGAACACTTGTTTATGTTGGTTCAACGATGCCGTTTCCAATAGTCTAGTTAGGACATGGATTGCGGGTTAATTTCCTACTCTAGGAAAACTTCCTATCTTGGCAGGAGTCCTCTTCTAGTAGGACTCCCATGACCACCTGGATTTTCAATGGGAATAGGACACTCATCTTTATAAATAGCCATGACCACCAGGTATGACTTTGGTTTTTAGCCATTTTTCCTACTAAATTTATTCTTTTGCCATCTACTGACTTGATTATCGGAGAGTGCTCTCATCGGAATATTCTTGTTTGCAGGAAACTTTGGAACATTAATTCGGATATGCAATTCGAAAGCAGTCCGGTAATTTTCGAGTTGTTATTATATATATATATATATATAGAGAGAGAGAGAGAGAGAGAGAGAGAGAGAGAGAGAGAGAGAGAGAGAGCAATGGAAATGTTTTCTCATAATTTTAGAGATAGTATTATAATATCTTGTTAACAGTTGAAATGGTTGATAATGTGATTATTTTTCTATTTGATCGGAGTTCAAATTTTACCATACATTTTCAAAGATATTTTATAAAAAATAATTAATTTTATTTTTATTAATTAAAAATATCAATTGTAATTTATAAACTAGTCTCTCTTGAAGATTTCTGAAAATGAGAGTGGGTCATATCGTCACATGCAGTTTCTTGTATAAAAACATGAGCCCATTTTCGTGTCCATTTTCTATCTACCGGAAAAAAAGACTTTTTTTTTAATTATTACATAATGAAAAATCTTGTTTTTCCAACAGCCAACCGAAAATAGGTTCTACAAATAAATAAATAAAAACGTGACAAAATTTAATTATTCTGTTTAATAATTCAATCCTACTTGGGGCATTGGCAATTAGAGATGAAAAAATCGAAAATATGGTTAAATGTAAAGTTGATCCGAAATTGAATCAATTTTTATGATTAAACGATCTGATAGACTCGATTATGATTTTTAATTTTTATATTTTCGGTTTTTGGTTACGATTTAGAGTTTTAAGCACCAGTTAACCGTTAGTTTATAATTAATTGGTTAATATATATATATATATTATTTTTATACCTTAATTTTTCATATTTTTCTATAAAATTTATGTAATACTTTAAACTAAAGTTATATTATGTCATTTTTTTCTAATTATACAGTAATATTTATATGTAATATCCGACTAACTTTTATATGTACTGTTTTTTTATCATATATTGGTGTTCATATTTTATTTAATAACATTTAATTATATTTTATTATATTTTAGAGTTTATGTTATAATATTTATTATCCAAAATTTTATTTGACTTAAAATCAAACATATTAATTTTCAATAAATATCAAATCTATTTTATAATATTAACTATTAATTTCTAAAAATGAATTCTGGCTAGTAAAATATGTTTATTTTGTAATTTTTATTTTAAATTACTTTGCACATTTGAAATTGAATTGAATTTTATCTAATTTTTATTTTATAATTTTATGTTATAAATTTTAGTGGTTAATCGAAAAATATTGGCTAATCAAATTGATAAATATGGAAAAAACATCTCCAAATGCCCAATCAAGTCGGCCTAATAACACTTGACATGGCACAAGTCTATTAGCAAAAAGGAAAAAGCATGAGCTGGAAGGACAAGACATGAAGGCGATGTCTGATAGGATTGATGGGACAACATGTCCTGTCAGTCCACTGATACAAGCTAATGCTTATATGCTCTACCCGCTCCCTATCACATCACCGCTTACCTACTCCAGTGCCAGTTATCACGCCCCAAGGTACTCAAGTACCCCTCCAAAGAACTCATATAAATAGCCTAAAATTCAATAGTTTCAGGTATTGACTATCTGAGACTCTCTCTCTCTAAATACTCTTTCTCTAAAAGTTACTAACTTAAGCTTCGGAGTGCTAACGGATCGAACCGGGCACTTCTTCTTGCAGTATCTGTTATCCGATCGGATAATCAGCTGTCAACTCTCCTTCTTACAGATAAAGACAAATTTCACTTTACCATCTGGTGCTTTCGTTGAGAGAATGGCAGATTCGGGATCCAATGAACACGCAGCTTCTAGAGAGTATAATCACAACAGTCAGGACAGATCTAGGCCTTCAAAAAGAAGAGAGAGGTCTCCCAGATCCCCTACTAGGGATAACCTCCTCCAGGACTTCAACGACGTAGTCATGAGATAACCGGAGGATACTCCTGTTACCATCAGGGACATGCACGCCATTCTTAGTGACTTCACTAAGAAAATTATCCAAACACTAAAAAAGGGCCAAGTGCCCAAGGCTTCCGAAAGAGGCCATGAAATGGATTTCATAGCCGAAGATTTCGGAAGAAGAAGAAGCAAGAGGATCTCCATCAATGAGCCATGAGCTCATGATGGTAGAAGAGTGGGAGTCAAAACCCTAGGCAAATACGACAAGGGGAAGGGGATAATGTCTGAGCTTGAATCGGATGAGTCTCTTCAGATGGGCGCCTTTCGAAATTCAAAAATCCCACCAAAAAGCTTGAATCGCCCGATCGGACTGTTTCGGAGGGGGGACACGTGATAAATATGAAAAAAACATCTCCAAAGGTCCAATCAAGTCGGTCCAATAACACTTGGCATGGCCTAAGTCCATTAGCAAAAATGCAAAAGTATGAGCTGGAAGGATAAGACAAGAAGGCGATGTCCGATCGGATTAATGAGACAACATGTCCTGTCATTTCACTGACATAAGCCAACGCCCATACGCTCCACCTGCTCCCTGTCACATCACCGCTCACCTACTCCAGTGCCAGTTATCACGCCCCAAGGTACTCAAGTACCCCTTCAAAGAACTCCTATAAATAGCCTAAAATACAATGGCTCAAAGTATTGACTATTTGAGACTGTCTCTCTCTAAACACTCTTTCTCTAAAAGCTACTAATTTAAGTTTCAGAGTGTTAACACCCGGATCCGACCGGGCACTTCTTCTTGCAGGCTCTATCATCCGATCGGATTATCAGCTATCAACTCTCATTCTTACAGATAAAGACAAATCTTACTTTATCACAAATAAAAAAATTAAAATCGATAAACTGATTAATCGAATGTAAGGAACTGGTTAATGATTAATGATTTTTAAAAAATTGATTTTAATAGATTGATTAATTTTTTTACTTATTTACCGATTAATCGGTTCATATCCGCCTCTGCTAGCAATCTTTAAAAAAAACGAAAAAACAAAAGAAGTTGTACTATGTGAAGACATGATAATGAATTATTGTATATTATTTATATTAATAATAACACCCGAGTTGGAAAAAAAAAAGGAAATAAAAATAGAGAAGTTTCGAGGCACATCCTCCATCCGTGAATTGTTTTTTTTGCTCAAAGTCGCAATGGTCAATTAACTATTATTATTTAATGGCGTGATGGGTTGATTAGAGTTTTATATAACATCCTAAATGCGCAATGCCTTTTCAGATATAGACAAAGATGGGTATTAGGAAACCTCTAAGAAGGGGCATTAGCAAAATTTGATTCTAATAACTAATAGCAGCAGTTCTAAGGTAATTTGATACCTATTATCTTTAAGTAAAATTTCAAATTTTATAAATAAAAAAAATAATGTTGAAAAAGTTTTAATTTTATAATGGGTCAATCCAACTCTAACTAAATAATATGAGTAATTATGAAATAAAATAATTGATTATAATAAATTCAATTCAATCTATCAAAGATATCCATTCATAATTAATTCACAATTTGATTGATTCATTTATAGTATTCTGATTTCATAATATTTTTATATAATATGAACATAAAAATAATTATTTTATAAATTATTATTGAGATAAACGATGGATTTTGTGCACAATCACACACATAAATTAACAAAAATAAAATGGGAATTTGACATGATTTAGTCAAGTATATTACTATATTCTATATTCTAAAGTAATCATCAAAGTCATGAAATACCTAGCTGCACTCTTTGAATAAACATTTTTCTGACCTCACATGTGTATAATTCAGCCTATCCTTGGCCTTTTGCATTGGATTTTGCTGAATTTCACCTGATGATCTGTCTACCAAGCACTATATTCACAAGAATCCAAAGCCTAATTTTTATACCCATCTACCAAATTTTGTTTTCTTCATGTGACCAATTAATTCAAATGCCACAATTGAGATTAGTTCTAATCACTACACCCAGAGGATATAGAAGCTTTCCTTGCACCTACATTGCCCTGAAGAAAATACAATCTGGAATCCAACTCTCTCCATGAGTACCATGGAACCCTTGCACACATGATTCCATTTTTACTATGGTACGAAAGGAAATTTAGATTCATCTTCATCTGCGAACGTGCCAACACTCTAAGGTTCTGACAACACCTCCAAACATCTCCAGTTTGATGTTACCAATTCCAACAATAAATAATGGAGTATTATCCAGGCATACAGTCCCACTGATCTATATGTATGTATGAACCAATTTCTGTGAGAACACGTATGGAATGTAGCACCAAAATCAAGAATTTAGAAATTCTATCCATGACTTGAAATCACAAATAGCACTTCTCATGCATCATTGTTCTACTACAATTTCAACAATATTCACATAATTCTCTTCTTTTTGGTTCATCTTCTTCCTCAACTTAAGACAAATCTCTTCATGCTCACCACATTCAAAATTTACTCAATAAATTCATGTAAATTAAGAATATGTAATCAATTCGATTAAACCTATGCACTTTTTGTAATATATTTATTGACTAATTAGAGTTGTATTGGTAGACTATAAAAAAATGGAAACTTATATTAATAGATGACCAAGCATATTATAACCGAAATGATATAAATAAGAACAATTATTTATATTTTGGTAGACAGAATGGAATTATTAATATTTTTGCGAAACTGACAGAATAATTGGAAATATATGTGTGGGCGTATATATATCCACAGCAATTGCATTAGAACACATAATATTTTCATTTTTTTCTTTTAAAATATTATTTGTTATATAAAAAAAAGGTCCCCCGATTTTCTGTTTTTAATAACCTTGTATATATATATATATATATATATATTTGAGAACCTCATAGCTTGATGTTCCCTCTCAATTTTGAATCCTTGTAAGTTTATAGGTTCATCTAAATGAACTCCATGCATCCATTCAATAACAGATAGCATTTCACACACAAAGCAGCAATAGTTAACAAAATTTGGCATTACCGTCCTCTGTCCTGTGCTACAAACCAATCCTTGCACAATGTATATTGGACAACATAGACTATGAGATGCAAAAGGAATTGTGCTAAACAGAAGCCAATAGGAAAGCTTGAGCAAAGCAAACAGCACTCTCACAGCATTACAGATTTATTCTTGTAGCATAAGCAACACAAAACCAAGTAACTCTTTACATATTCGAGTGACCTACTCGAACCTGAACCCGATGCCATGAAGTATTCAGTATTCCTCTCAAATTCCAAATTTCTTGAACCGATTCTGGTTGGACATTTGCTCCTGTATCAACCTGTTGAAAATCGAAGAATAAAATCGTGCAATGTAAAAACTAGAGGTAAAATACAAAAATATAAGAACACTTTTTGAGTACAAAGTATCTTCCTATTTTATACGGTTTTTTTGACCAAGGGCCAATTTGCACTTATTTTTATTGATATGATACTTCATTCAACTGAGTCTTTATGATTTGCTATCCCAAAGCTCGCGATCTTAATCCTAATTTATATTTAGACACTTATTCATATAATTCTAGGCAAAAAGCACTTTTAGGTCCCTGACGTCTAACGTTTTTTCTATTGAGTCCCTCAATTTAATTTTGTTACGTTTAGCATCCAAATTTTTATTTTAGCATACATTGAGTTTAATTTTACCAAATTTTGATAAGATAATAGGACTAGTTAGGATATATCAAGTCCTAAACTATCTTTTTGTTTTATTAAGTCCTTATTTAGACTTAATATGCATTAAACTAAATGTTTAAGGGTTTGATGCAGCAAAATAAAAGTTTAAAGACCAAGTAGAAGAAAAAAGAACAAAAGAACTTATAGTCCAGGGACCTGGGATACACTTCTTCATAATTCTATGAGAAAAACTCATAAAATTCATGCATAGACACGCGATTTTCCATTGTTGCATTTGAGATACCACACTATAAGGAAGATGTTCATAGAGAGGAATACATACTGCTTTCGCAACAATCTCAGTGCTGTAGGGCGCATCAACTGTGATCTCAAACAGCACCCATGACCATTTGTCACTATTCATGTCACCTGCAATGTAAGGGATACCAGGCTTCTGCTTTCTGGATGCTTCCAACCAGGTTCTCCCACCATCAACAGATACATCTACTCTCTCAATCCCACGTCCACCTCCTGATGCTGCATATCCACCGACTTTAACCTGAAAAATGTATTGGTAAAAGATACAGGTTATTTGAAATATGATTCAAGCATGCAGAGGAGTTTCAATCCACCTCAGTGTTCAAGAGCTAAACCCTTGGAGAAAGGAAACTAGAAACTGGGAACTACAAGTTGACAGGATCTAGATTTCTGTGAAACTTATCAAACTAAAAGAAAAAGCTGCAAACTGGAATTCTGATGAGAAAGAACTATGGAAAAGAGTGAGGCATAAGTTTCTAAAGCCATCACTGGAAACTCGGTGGGATTTTGATAAATTAATCTAAGATTTAAATAAAATCATAATTATTTTCTTGAAGTTTTCTTAAAGTGCCATATCAGATAAGAATACTCAGCAGGAAAATAAAGCACCAAGCAATTTCTATGACTACTTCGTCTTAAGCAAAGTAAACCTTGCTTTTTGAGCAACTACCATTGGAGTAACCTCCCATCTAGTGATAAGATGGATAAAGCAAAAACAATGTACCCAAAAGCAAATCAACCATACAATGCACCCAAAAAGCAAATCAACCATGCAATGCACCTGACTCTTTGGCACCTCAAATTTGCAAAATGATATAAACACACGCACGCACACACATGTACCGAGTGTGAATGGACTTCTGGAAACATGTACTGATATCTGATTATGGATCCTCCTCCCAAAAGTGCTAGACGCATTAGCTAGAAAATTAAAAACTGATGATTTTTTAATGATATTTAGAAGCAAATGAGCCATACATAATCAATCATACAACCTGTTAATGAAGTCTTAGCAAATTCCAATGTACAATATAATTATAAAAAAAAAAGTGTTATGTGAAGCGTAATGAATAATAAAAATGATAAGCCATACAATGAACCTGACTCTTTGGCACTTCAAAATTTGCAAAATCATTAAAAAAAGGAGTGTGTGTGCACTTCTAGAAAATATTGGAGTCTAGCTTCAATCATGCACCAATATCTGATCATGGAACCCCATAAAAAAGTTGAAGATGCATCAATTAGAAAATTACAAAATGATGATATTTAGAAGCAAATTTAGCCATATGATCAATCATGCAACCTATTAACGAACTCCTAGGAATTCCAATGAACAGCACAGATAATTATAAGAGAAATACAGTTTTGCATGCAATTAATAATAAAACCCCGTTGAAAATCACAGGAATTAAGAATTTTAAAAGTAAATAAAACTAACCTTCCCAGGCTTTATCATTGTCACATCCTCTAAAGAACAAATTGCACACTGTAAATCAGTAAAACCATGTGCAACTTAATCAATTACTGTCCATAACAAGAAAAATTGGTTACAACTTATTTAAATGTGAAGTCCATTAGTGATTAAGCGATAAATGAACGTTCTGTAAAGTTATTCAAATACCTTACAAATTCAGATGACTAGTTGATATTAATATTAAATGGTCATTGGAGTATTCAATTAAATAGAAATGCTGACATCTAGAAACTTGCAGTTTTCCTATGCAGTTACTGTTCTAGAGGAAAGTCCTTTTGGCACTCATAAAGGTCTGCTTCACAAAACTCTTGCGGATGCCTTTAGCTTACCTTGAATGTATTTAGAAAGTGTTACTTTATTTCATTTACTTTCATATATATTATACTCATTGATAGATTATTTACTCTCTTAATTGTGTTTTCCCTTTTATTCATAAATAAAGGCTTCTTCTTATCCAGACAATAACTTAAACTTCTTCGCAGCAAGATCAAGTATATACCTGGACAGCGAAATCCATTTGTGGCCTCCTTGTAGACCAATTAATATTATCCCAATTCACTGAGGGGGGAAACATTTTGTAGTCTTTTTGCATAAAGAAACCCTGAATATAGCAAAGAAAATGCAAATATAAGAAAGAATATTAGTAGAAAGATGGAGAAAGAAACAAAGAAGTGAATCTCCTCAGAGTACAGCTGAGTTAATTTCACAGCATGGATTGGTTCATCCACACCATGGGAACAGGACTGTTAAGCTAGACCCTCTACAGCATGATGCAGTCATATATGGCGCAAGGTTAAAAAATAGTTAAATAAAGATAAAAAGTTATCTACCTGACATTCTTCAGCAATTATGTTAATGGAATCTAACCATTTGACAGATCGTGCACCTATAACACCTGGGACAACCACTCGCAATGGATACCCATGATCTCTGTTTAGAGGCTGTGGCATAACAGCAAGTTAATGAATTAATATCAGAATGATCAATTATGAATTCTTTCACTGGCAATAATTTACAAAACTGAACATAAAGAGACAGAAAATTCCCAGAATCTAACTACAACGCAGAATAAGTTAAAATACAACAGTTTGATTGGCCTCTGAGCATTAGATAATAATCATTGAAAGAGAACTAAGTCAAAAGTTCCCTAGAAAGCAGTTTTCAGGAAATGGCAGACCGAATGCAGAGGTAAACTAAGCATGACCTCTGCAATGCTTATCAATTTAAATGAAGCAAGCACTGTTTTCTTCACCAGCAGACTATTCAAACAAGTTTTTCAAACCATTTTATCGACAGCATAACTCCAATAATACATTTTCTGGAGGTGTTAGAAAAATTGAAATAGAAGAATATTTTCTTCACTGAAGGCTAGTCTACTAACCTCTCCATTCATCTCATAAGCTAGTAAAACATCAGCTTCGGGGTTTGTGGCCTGACCAAGTGGTATTGATGCCTTATATGGGCCTCCATTCTCCTCCTACATTTTTGCATAATCACAATACACAGAAAGGAACAGATCATGGAAATCGCTCTACAAGCAATAAGATAAAACACACCAAAAGAAAATCTTTAACTCGGTTTTTCGGAAGACCCAGTTATAGTACCTTGCACTTATCAATGCTCACAAATTCAACATGCTTTCCACCTGATTTTGTGGTACTTGTGCACTTGGATATCCCAAAAAGTTCAAGAACATCAGACAATTTGGCACCGCCCCAAACAGCTGAAAGCAACTTGAAGAATTAGAAAGACAAAACAACTTGTACAATGTAAAGATAGCAGAATAAATTAGGCTTCTCAAACCTAAAGTCCAATATCATAGTCTGAAACACAGTATGGTGGGGATAGACTCCTTTCACTGCATATACTTGAATTTTTACTAAAAGATTTTTCTTTGCAAAATGTAATAGAAATGCAACCATAATGACATGGGTTCACACATAAAAATTCAAACCATCCCACATTATAATCAGTATTTTCATCTTGCTAGCACATCTTTTTGGGCCATGTTTTTTTGCACATTCATTGGAAGCTTGCAAGTTAATTCAATGGAGCATTACACTCTATTTGGGAGAGTGGAAGATGAGGAATGGAAAGAAAGAAACTAAGAAAAAGGGAATTTTTCTTCATCTGGAAATGGCAGAAAAAGAGAGAGAAAAATAATAACAATAAACCAACTTAATTAACATACTTGCCTTTGAGAATACAAATCAATCACTAAGAAAAATTCATAAGAACTAAGAAGGCAAAGGTAGAATGCTTAATATTCCTTTCTTCTCATCATCACTTTTCCAAACAAAGGAAAATATCATTCCCTTAACTTTAGTCCCTTTTTACTTTCCCATCCAAATGCGAGGGAAGATACTTTTTTTTTTCTGCTTCAACTTTCTTTTCCCGTATTTTTGTCCCTTCACTTGTTTTCCATTCTTATATCTCAAAAAGAAAGTTAAGAACCTAATAATTTGATACCTTACATGCACTAACAATACCAGAATAATTCAAAATTGGCAAAGAATCCAAGATAGAGAAAACAAACCATTTCCTATGGCAGAAACATCCCAGCCAACTCCTCTTACTTTTCTAACATTGCTCATGGCAGTCCTCCTATTACCAGCACACTGTATAGCTCACAGGAGTGAGTTAAAGCTATCGGTGTTAGACTCAACCATCATTCAAAACCAGAGACTAGATTCTATCTGAAATAAATAAATAAATAAAAACAACAACTTAATTGGATTTTTTTTTAATATACCTGTAAGGTGGCAATGACAATATATTTTGGAAGCTTCCTGTTAATGTAGCAATAATATAAATTCTCTGTCCAAGATACAATTAAAGCAAGCTACACAATGTAATTAAAACTCACAAGATATCCCTCATAAAAAGCTCTCCAGATTTCTCTATGAGACCACTAACAGTAACAGAATATCTGCTTCAACAGGCAGGGGAGGGAATCAGTTAAAAACCAACAATCAATTTGAATATGAATCAAAAAGCAGAAATGATATTATTTAATAACGAAAACCTTTCTATGTCATCAACAACTGGGATGGGTCCATGATTTCTCTTGTAGAAAAATTCAACTGGTGTCACATAAGAGCTAAACAAGGCGGAACGATGTGGTTCAGCATTGAAAGGTTCCTGCAGAAAGAATTTGAGCAAAAAAAGTATATCAAGCGCTGATTCAGGAAGCTCAATCACTGAGCCCAAAACGGCAAATAATGTAAATAGTCCCTGAAATTTCCAAAAGCAGGTATTGTTTTACCACCCAAGAAGTGAATAATGTAAATTATCGAAGTCTAGAGAACCCAGAAAGAAAATCACTAAATCAACAAGAACACTCGACCAAATCCCCCATGTTTCACTTCCACCAAAGAGAAAATGATAAAAAGCAAGCACCTTTCACATAGAGAGGAATTAGATGGAACCACATAACAAGCATTAACGTGAAGCATAATAATTTGATAATGAATCAAGCTTTAATTAACAAAGAAAGTGGGAGCTAGCCTTTGAATTGATTTGGAGAGAAGGATGACGCGGCGGTTCCAGGGAATAATCGGATGGTCCTCGAAGTCCGGGCATTCTCAAAAGCTTCGATTAAAAACGGAATTGATGCTTAGATTAATCAGAGAATGAAAGATGAGAGAAGAAGAATTTGAAGGGCGGAGTTAAAGCACAGTCAATTAGGTAGTGACGCAAATTTTTGTTTTGTTTGGTTTTCTATTGGCGGATTCCGTGGATTCCAATCCACCATGGACGCCCCCCGATTACCAGTTAAATAATACAATGCCACGTCTACATAACCCATATTATGGTTGCTGACCTGGCCGTGATTCAATTTTTCTTTCTCCTCCTTATTTTTGTTGCTCCGTCCTAAATGATTCATTTGTTGGCTTGTGTGGCGTTGGAGGAATGAATTTGTCTTCAAAGGAAGCCATGTGCCTATAGATGTTAAAATTGAAAGTATTCATGGAGATGTGAAGCTGTGCACTGATGCTTTAGATGCTATTAGGTGTATTATCCATGATCAAAACCAGCCTTCTCTTGAATTGATTAGTTGGAAATACCCTCCTGTTGGGCGGATGAGTTTAAATACCGAGTTTGGCTGCGATCGTTAAAGATCGTTGTGCTTTGAAGGATGACCTTCAGCGCTTGTCTTTTAGTTTGATGCATAGAGATATTAACAAGGCGGCTGGGGCGCATTCTCTTGTGCTTATTGGCTTGAATTCTTGTTTTCTAGTTTGTCTGTAGATTGTATGACTTTTAGCATCGAGTTAAATGGATCTTAGTTTGGGTGTATATGAGTCTGTTGGCTCAGGATTACATCTACTATTCTTTTTAGCTCTTTTGCTTGTTTGTGTCTTTTCTGTCTGTTATTTTATAATAGCATGTAGGGGTGTGCATAACCGAACCGAAATCGAATAAAATGAAATTTGGTCTATTTAGTTCAGTTATTTTGATTTTCAATTTGTTCGGTTCTAAATAAAAATTAAAAATCGATTTAATTGGTTCAGTTCAGTTTTTAACCGACCAAAATATATATATATATATATAAATATATATATATATATTTATATATATATATATATTGTAGTATTGAAGATATCAAACAAATATCTTGGATTAGTGGTGTGAAACTTTGTTAAAGCGATTAGGTTTTGAGTTTAAGTCTTAAAGGCACAAAATTTTAGTTTTCCAATTTTTTCCTTTAATTTTTTTAGAAGTGAATTAAAATATAAATATAAATTTTCAATTTATTAAATTGAGTAGTAGAGTATTAGTGATTAAATTAAAAATTAAATTAGCTGTATTTTTGGTTTCTCAAATTTTTTACTTTAATTTTTTTTATAAGTTAATTAAAATTAAAATTTAGAAGTGAATTAAAATATAAATATAAATTCTTAATTTATTAAATTGAGTAATAGAGTATAAGTGATTAAATTAAAACTTAAAGTTTCTGTATAATTGATAATGGCAAAAAAAAATTCATATCAATAATAAACTAATTATTTGTGCAGAAGGATGAATTGCATGAAATTAGCAACTTGTATTGAAATATCAGTCTTTACATAATTTATTTGGCAACACTGAAAATTGAAACAATTAATTGATTTCTAAAAGTTAAATACTTTGATAGTAATAATAAATGATAAAAGCTAATTTCTTGGTGATGAAATAAGCAAAATCCAAGAAAATTATGATAAGTAATTATATTGCTTCCTTAATTTGCTAACTTATACTATTCAAATATTTGAATTCTTTTAGCTATTAAATTTCATATATATATATATATATATATATATATATATATATATATATATATATATGAAATCTAAATCACTAACACTGAATACTAAATCTCTTTATTTTTTTAATGTTGTGTCACATTCCCTAAGCATTAGGCCATAGGTGCGCATTCCATTACTGTTAAATCTTGCATGTGGAAAGTCCTTTTCATGCATTATGTAACATTTCTTGTTTAATTTATAATTCTATGACAAACTAAACACAAAGTTTGATTATTAATGTTAAATTACATTACCCTTCTTATTTCTCATCATCATCAAATATTTTAAATTAATTTTATATATAGTATCAGTATAAACTATATATATGATTTTTATTTTTCAACTTTAATATGTGTAGATTGCTTCTTATTTAATTATATAATTGATAATATCCCTTTTACCTTCTGGGCTCAAAGGAGGCCTGGGCCGAAGTCCAAAGGCCCTACTCCAGAGGCGTCTGATGTGTGGCTAACGGCATATGAGAACCGGCTGACCTCAACCGATTGGATTGATGGGACCTGCTGTTTTGTCAATCCGGCGTTGTGCTGCCAAGCCCATGCCTCACTTGCTCCCTGTCACGTTGCCGCTCTCTTACTCTAACACTCCTGTAACCTTTTCTAGGCCCTTCAGTGCGGTCCAACACCCTCTATAAATGGCCCGGTGAACAGTAGGTTCAGGTACGCTTAATTGGTGAGAACTTACTCTCTCTCAGAATTCTCCTATCTCTAAGATGCTGAGTTAAGCTTTGGAGTCCTTCTGTTCGGTTCGACTAGGCAAGGCTTTTGCAGGCTTCCACATGACGATTGAATCTCCTTTTCCCCTAGACCGTTGAAAGGTTTGATAATCTAAACTTTATCAAGTGGTGCTTTTGTTGAGAGTCATGACAAGATCAAGATCATTTGATCATAGGATGCTAGAAATGAGTGATGAAATTAGAGAAGCTCAGGAGAATTTCAGGCTCATAGGAAGGTGAAGTGAAGCCTACAAGTCCCCCAGGAGGGCTGATCTCTTGCCTAAATTTGACAATGCAATGCTGCGACAAGCCGACAATAATCCTTTCATAGTGAGGGAAATGAAGATACTCCTTGGTGATTTCACAAAGAGCATTATTCAGACTATCCGAAAGGGCAAGGTGCCACTAGACTTGGCTCGAAGTTGTGGATACAATGCTGCAAACGAGGAATTAAGGAGGCAAAAAAACAAAAGTATCTTTATCAATGAACTGTCGGAGCAGTGCACGCACAAAACAAGCACGTATTAAAAAATGTTGGTCACTAAGAGGAGCAATAAAGTCGGTGGGGCTGCTTCTTCGAAAAAAGATCCCACATACCAGCCAAGCCATTCATCCATCTCATCCATTGGAGATGACTTATCATACATGTGCACTCCCGCTAGGCGCCACTCGAAAAAAGTGAGGCGAAAGTAGGTCGCGGTTGGAAAGCAAAGAAGACAAATGGTTCAAACGAAAGCTTAAACAATTCGGCTTGGGAAACTTGGGAAGAGGCGCCTTCGAACACAATACTTGCGAAAACACCGCTTTCCTTTTCTGTCGGGAGATAACGAACTCTGAACTACCCTTCCAGATGGAGGGATGTGGTCATGGATAAATATATAGGTAAAACTGACCCAACCACCCACATGGCAGAGTATCTCATGAAAGTACAGGTGTACATTTATTATGAAAGAATCGCCTACAGGATATTCCCCACCACATTAGGGGGAGATGCACTGAATTGGTTCTACGATATGCCTTGCAAGTCAATCACATCATTTAAGTAGCTAAAGGACCTATTCATGACGAGGTTTATCGTACGGATGCGAGCGCCAAATTTGGTAAGTGACCTGTATAACCTTTATTAGGGATTCGATGAAAGTCTTAGAGGCTACATCGACAGGTTTCAGGCCATCATGTCTGAAGTTAGGAATATAAGCATTGAAACATTAACCAATGCCCTGGTCAGAGGAATCCACAACTGACCTCTATTCGAGTCGCTCACAATAAGGCCACCCGTGGACTTCATTGATCTAATGGAAAGAGCTAGACAACATATTCAGCTAGATGATGCCTTGCGATCCAACAGAGGATGAAGAATGAGCGTAATGGATAGGTTACGATACCTGGATGGGTGATCGGTCCAAAAGGTCTGGGCACTTGGAAAAATGGAAAGAAGCCTCGACAGACCGTCTGTGTCAAAGAGCCTAGGCAAATGTAAGGAGATTAAGCGAAGTAGGCTTGAGCGGCCCGTTGCCCAGCCACCGCAAACCTTTACCCCGCTCAATTCTAGTCCTGCACAGGTTCTTATGTGGATTAAAGAGAAGCATAAGAAGGTGAGTTGGCCCAAGAGGTTTTTTGAGTGATCGAGAAGTAGAAGAGATCCTAGTAAGTATTGTGAATTTCATCGAGACATTGGTCATACTAGGGATGATCATGGGGCTGACGGGGACTCGCCCCGTTCGGGGCGAGGAATTGCCGAAATTTCCCCCCGCAGGGACGGGGGGAAAAAATTCCCCGTCCTAGAATCGGGGGCGGGGACGGGGAATGGGGTATCTGCCTTGCGGGGATCCCCGCCCCGCAAAAAAAAAAATAAAAAAAAATATATTTATATTTATTTATTTATTTTAATTTTAATTATTTATAAAATAATTTAATTTTATAATTATTCAATTTTAAATTATACTTAATTTTAAATTATTATTAATTTTAAATTTTTTATTTATTAAATATTATATTTTAATTTTAATTATTTATAAAATATTATATTTTAAAATTAAAAAAAATGGGGGATGGGGATCCCCGCGGGGCGGAGATGGGGGAAATTCCCCCCTGAGATTGGTGGCGGGGGTGGGGAATCCCCGCCACTGGTGGGGAAGGGAGTGGGGGAGAATTCCCCGACCCCGCCCCGCCCCGTGATCATCCCTAGGTCATACTACTAATGAGTGTCATTCATTGAAAGAGAAAATTGAACGACTCATATAGAGAGGGTCGTTGAAAAAATTAATAGGCCCTACGAAGGAAGGTAGCCTTTGGAGGCCACCCCCTAGAAAAGGAGACTACTCGGGCTCTGATGAGGATGATAAATGTAGAAAACCTGGCAGCACGAGTCATTATAGACCGTACACTAGAGTGATCAATATGATTATGGAAGGGTTATCATACAGAGAAAATATTTCTCGTAAAAAGAAAGGGAAAGGCGTCTACCTCTCGCACCTATCTGAAATGCTATGTCCAGTCTCCATCTCGCACAAAGATGTAAGAGATTTGAAATTTCCTCACGAGGACGCCCTAGTCGTCAGTGCCAGGGTCAATAACTTCCTTATAAAAAGGATCCTTGTAGACAATGAGAGCGCTGTTCATATCCTGATAGTTGAAGCTTACCGAGCAATGGGACTTTCGATCGAAGAACTGCGACCAAATGCTATCTCGTTGATAGGATTGGGTAATACCACAGTCCTTGTTGTAGGGTCTACGAAAATATTCGTTGAGCTAGGCCAAGAAGCAATCACCCATGTATGTAAGGTGACGTTTATGATAATTGACATGAGGTTCGCTTATAACGCGATATTCGGTAGGCCATTGCTTTTCCAAACAAAAGCCGTTATTAGCATAAGATATATGGTCATAAAAATACCCACGGAATGGGGTGTTGCCATCCTGAGGGGAGATCAAAAGGCATCTCAGGAGGTGTATGTCTCCATAATTAGGTCGAGTAAAGAAAACTATGCAGTGAAGCAAGAGATCTAAAGAAGTAGAAAAGACGAACATCCCAGAATGAACCCAACCGGAAAGGTAAAGGTCAGAGAACTCTCAAGAAATAAAGACATCCAAATAAGAGTAGGTATGGATGTGGAGGTCGAGGAGTCGATGATGGAAGTACTGATGATAAACCAGGCTTTCTTTGCCTGGAAGCCAAAAGACATACCCGAAATAGACCCATAAATGATCACGCACCGATTGAATATCGACCCTAGTTATCGACCGATAAAGCAAAGACTCTACAGACACACTCCTAACCAAAGGAAATTTATCTCAAAGGAGGTCAATCGACTCCTCAAGGTTGAGATAATTCGGGACATGGCCTATCCAGAGTGGTTGGCGAATGTGGTACTTGTGAAGAAATTCGAAAAAGTGAGGATTTGTGTCGACTTTACGAACCTCAACAAAGCCTATCTTAAAGAAAGTTATCCCTTACCAAGTATCAACCAACTGGTCGACGCAACAGTGTGTCACACAATCTACTCACCGTTCGATGCTTACGTCGGGTACCACCAAATTTTGATGTGGCTCTTGGACCAAGAAAAGACAAGCTTTATTATGAATGAAGGAACCTTTTGCTACAAAGCAATGCTATTTGGTCTCAAAAATGTTGGAGCTACATATCAACGATAGATGAATAAGATATTCAGAGGTCAAATAGGGGAAAATATCGAAGTCTATGTCAACAACATGATTTTCAAGAGAAAAAGTTCCAGTGAGCACCCTGCTGACTTAGCAAAGGTCTTCGAAACTTTGAACATATTTTGAATGAAGTTAAATCCAAAAAAATGTGTCTTCGACGTCCCTTCAAGGACATTCCTGGGCTTCATGGTCTCACAAAGAGGGATCGAAGCCAATTCGGAGAAAATTCAGGCGATTCTAGATATGTAGCCCCCGAGAAATGTGAAGGACGTACAAAGGTTGAATGGACGAGTCACAGCTTTAGGAAGATTTATCTCCTCTTCAGCAAAACATTGCACACCTTTCTTTAAGAAGTTGAGGATGAATGATGTGTTCGAGTGGGGGGTAGATTGCCAACAAGCATTTGAAGAGTTAAAGAAATTTTTGATGGCACCTCCTTTATTGAGTAGACCGATCCCAGAAGAAAACCTTTTCCTGTACCTATCCACATCTGGAGAGGCAATCGCTGGTGTTCTGGTCAAAGAAGAAGGGTCACAGTAGCTCCTTATGTCAGCCAACTACTTAAGGGCCCGAAGCTAAGGAAAAGTTCGATTGAACAGCTAATCATGGCATTAATGATGTGCACTCGCAAATTGAGGCGGTATTTCGAAGCGCATATGATCGTTGTTTGATTGGATCAGCCGCTCAAGAAGATTTTGCAGGCACCTGACTTTGGAGGGCAAGATGGTGAGCTGGGCAATAAAATTACAATCGTAGGACATCATGTATGAACCTAGAAGCACCATAAAAGCCCAAACGCTAGCCGATTTTATTGCAAAATTCACTGTAGCTGGAGAACCAACGACATAACCTACGCAGATAACATGGGACATGATCGTTGATGGGGCTTCCAATAATGCGCGAGGCAGAGCTAGTATAGTCATAAAGGGCCCGTTTGGCATCACCATTAGGTGCACAATTTGGCTCAGCTTTAAAACATCTAACAATGTTGTAGAGTATGAGGCGTTGCTGTATGACCTGAGGTTGGCAAAGGCGATATGACCAGAGACCCTCAAATTTAAAAGTGATTCCCAACTGGTGACCAGTCAGGTATCGGGATCATTCGAAGCCAAAGAGGATACGATGAAAAGATACTTGGCAAAAGTCAAAGCCATTTTAAAGGAGCTAGAAAAGGTTGGTTGTACCTGGGCCCTTGAGAAAGCATCTAGGGAAGAAACAACCATGGCCAATCGGTTAGCTAACTATCCGCCTCCGACAAACACGAAATCTAGGAAGCTGTAACTACTATTGAACAACCCACTCCTTCCCTCAATGAGCCGGAATTAATGGACATCGAACAACAAAACGACACTTAGATAACCCCAATCGAGAGGTTCCTTTGAATGGGAGAACTGCTTGCGAACAAGGACGAGGCCCAAAAGATATCTCGAAAATCCCTCAATTATTCCATAATTGATGATGAATTGTACAGAAAGTCGTTCAAACACCCTTGGCTCAAATGCATAATGGAGGATGAAGGCGACTATATACTCAAAGAGATCCACGAGGGCATTTGCGGAGCTCATGAAGCCAGCAGGGAAATTATGAGAAAAGTACTCTAGATTGGCTATTATTGACCGAGTATCTTCAAGGATGCCCAAAGCAGGGTTAGAAAATGCCCGCAATGTCAAATTCATAGTAGAATTATCAGACAGCCTGCAGCAAATCAGCAGCCGATCGAAGTGTCTTGGCTATTTGACCAATGAGGGTTGGACATCTTGGGACCTTTTCCTCAAGGCAAACGGCAAATGAAATTCCTTGTCATCACCGTTGACCACTTTTCCAAGTGGATCGAGGCAGAGCCTTTAGCAACAATAACTGCCGAGAAAATAAAAAAATTTTCTTGGAGAGAGATCATCTGTAGATATGGTCTCCTAAAATTCTTTATAATTAATAACGACAAGTAATTCAACAGATCGATATTCTAAAATTTCTGCTTCGGCTTAAAGATTGACCCGAAGTTCACTTCAGTCACACATCTACAAAGCAACAGGATAATGGAGGTCTCCAATCGGACCATATTGATGGGGCTGAAAAAGCGATTGGGCGAAGCAAAGGGCAATTGGATGGAAGAGCTGCAGAGCGTCCTATGGTCTTATCGAACTTCACCAAGAGTAGGCACCCATCAGACATCGTTCTCACTAGTGTATGGAACGAAGGCAGCAATACCGGTAGAGATCGGGCTCCCCTCCTACCGATCAACATTTTATGCCGACCAGAACAACACACAAGAAATACACTAGGACCTGGTAGAAGAAAAAAGAGAAGACACTTATGTAAAAATTACTGCGTATAAGTAGAGAATCGCTAAATACCATAATAGAAAAGTAAGGCCCAGAGCCTTCAATGTTGGCGATCTGGTCTTAAGAAAGGCCGAGATTGGAATAGGCAATGCTGGGGTGGGGAAGCTAACACCCAACTGGGAAGGATCCTGTGAAGTTGCCAAAGTCCTTAGTGCAAGTGCCTATAAGCTATGAACCCTGGATGGCATAAAAATTCCAAGGACTTGGAATGTTGAAGTACTCAAGAAGTACATAATGTAGCACTGTAACTTGAATTGTCAAAAATAATGAATTTGCTTTATGCATAAAAGACTTGCAACACCTATATGCCATGCCTGACATAAATCCCGAGCTAAAAGAGTAAGGGTCCCAGTCTGTCATGTGCAAGCACCTCACTCTCGCCTCTCCTAAGTTAAAAATGATGCCATGACTTTGATCGAAATGCATGTTTATTTGACTCAATGAACGAAGCCCTCCCGACATATTGCAAGTAGACACGAGATCCATAGGATAATTTTCTCAGCTTAACAGCTCAACCATAACTGACTAGCTGAATGATCGCCTTAGTGGATCAGATCGTGTGCTTACAAGTATTAGAAAGAGCCTAGCGTGCATTTCATACAAATGTCGGGAAGTGAGCAATCGAGTGACCTTGGATCTCTTTGATCATTCAGGAAGTATATTCCACTTATTTGTTTATTTAGTTCAGTCGAGTTATCATAGCACGAATAAAGCAAAATAGAAATGTGCAAAATCAATGTTCTAAACCCCATTCGAATGAAAATAAATCCATTACAATTATATAAATTTTGATCATTACAAAATTTCCTGTACACAGGAAAATGTTATGGAACTGTTTTGGCTCCTGATTCGGCAGGTGGAGCAGCAACCGAGTTGGCCATCGAAGCTGGAGGAAGGTCTACAGTCAATACAGGAGAAGGATCCACACTAGTTGAAGCAGAGGATACCATAGCTGGAAGCTTGGTATGGGGAGTGCGAAAAGGGGCAGTGGCTAGAAAAGCCATGATCGCAAGCTCTACAGGAGATTCTTCAGTAGCCTCACCATCCGTTATGCCATTATCCCTAGGATCAGTCGCATCCTTTGGCTCCTCATCCACCTCATCCTCAGGCAAGTCCCCCTCCTTTTCGCTGGATGGCGGGTCAAGTAGCATATTGGGATTTTCCATCTAATCAAAAGGAGCACCAAGAAAGCACCTCTCGGCCTCATATTTAAAGTGAGTGATGATACTGACCTGAGCTTCGGCCAGCTCACTGATGAGGCCATACTTTTGGGACACCAGCTCCTCAGCATGCTTGCTAATAAGGGTGCACTCCTTGGCTCTGAGATATTCCACAAGTCGTTTAGTTTGGCAACAGCTCTGTCACACTCGATAAAAGCGCAATAGCAGTTCGCCATCAATTTACCGTTATCCTCCTCGAGCCATCGCAAATGAACACCGTCCCTTTCAAGTTGCCCTTTTAGCTTGGTAACCTTCTCCCGCATGGCGCTCAGCTCTGCGGTCGCCTTGGCGAAGGATGTTCGCCTTCAAATTTGAATTTTTTTGGACAGCCATCACGAGTTTATTTTTCAGCTCCTCCTTTTCCTGAACGCCATCCTTCCACTTTTCCTTGAAATAATTGGCTTGACCTTCAAGATGTGAGCCTAGCTTGAGCACCCGAACACAAACAAAACCTGAAATGAGCAACAAAGTAAAGGAATCAGGGCTTGGCTCACTGAAATCTAAAGATGAGAATGATGGTACAAACATCTAAGCCTGCGACTTGGAATCCTTCGAACTTGGTCTTCAAAGCATTGTCAGCACACATTGCCTGAAAATCATCCTCGTCAAAGAGGCCCCGACAAATAAAGGATGCCACGCGGTAATCTTTTATAGAACACTTTCGCCTGAAGGGCTCCTTCAGTGTATCCTTTATAGAGGTGGCCCAGCGCTTAGGCTTCACCCTAGGCTCCTCACTGATCACATTGCTCGAGGTTGCCTCTTTACCTTTTGCCCTTTTGCCCACCTCCATAGGTACCTCTTTAGTAGACCTACTCACAGTAAGGATAGCAGGAAGATCAGAAATAGGAAAGGCATCCTTAAGCGACGATGATTCGTCCTTAAGCCTAAGCCTCCTCCTTTGCGAAGAAGAGCAACTTACTAAGGCTGAAGCGATAGGAGGACCCAATGCTATAGGAACACCCATAGGACTTACTGATGGCTCTACGATGGGGGACTCCGTGCCCCTTGAAGAGCCCTCGCATCGAGGAGACTTTCCCCGACCATGCCTCAGTTTTTTCCTTTGCTCAACCTCCGTGGAATGTAGCAACCTCCTCTTCTTTTTCTCATCACTCTTCTTTCCCGGCGCAGTCTTTCTTGTCGTAAATTGCTATGCCACAACTTCAGCCAATTCGTTCCTCATAGCTCTTCCGCCGGCCATTGTAACTCTAAAAAAGAAGGGAAGAGAAAAGGAGGAAAAAGGTTAGTGCCCTACTCACTACGACTACAACACATGGCGAATAAATAATGCTATAGGCTCCTCGTGATGTTCCTTATTGCTCATATTCTGTGCCTTCTTCCTCTAGAATGCTTTCTGGCCTATTGCTAATGCACAGTAGCTAGTCGGAGTCATATGAACACTTTGGTCTATTTAGTGCAACATTTAGCTTCTCGATGTCAAGGGCATATAAAGGGACACCACCCGTTCAGTCTCCTAGGGATATTGCATTATCCGACCAAGCAATCGACATGCCAAAACCCCCCGCTTTTCCTATGAGGAAAAATTTGTCCTTGTAACCCTTCATTAAAAAGGGGAGCCCGATCAACTTCTTCGACCTGTTGGTAAAATAATATTTCGTTCCCTCTGATTGCCTGGATAAGTAAAAACAGTGCATAAAAAGATCAAGGGTCAGGATAACCCCCTCGTTCTTGCAAATTATCTTAAAGCAAGTTATCGCCCTTCACCCGTTAGGGTTCAACTGATTCAGCACGAGACTATAACCCTTGAGAATGCTAATCTCAAAGGCACTGAACGGGAACCTGAGCCCCCCATCCAAACTCCACAAATGAAAAATGAACCATTCGTTCTGGTCCATGCCAAAAGAAACATCTGTCGCCGCCATTGAGTCGGGCCATTTTATCACCTGCACATCTTCCAGCAACCTATACTTTGCCTTTATTCTTGACACCACGCCCTCAGATAAGACGGAGCATGTCTCCATAATAGGTTTACCCTCATACTATCCCATAAAGCTTGTGTCCAATGATTGACCACTGCTAGATGCCATGTCACTAAAGAGGGAGAGGTAAGATGCTTCCCCACTTCAGACAAAGTCGAGGGCCTAAACTAAAAGACCCAAAGAGAAACAAACACAAGCAAAATGCAAAAGAGGGAAAGGTAATATAAGACGTGAAAGTTAAATTCACTTACTCGGAGAAGCGATTTTGAGGTCTAAAAGATTTCGAAAGTCCAAAAATCAAAGAAAAGCAAAAAAAAAATTTAGCAGAGTTTCGCCAGAAATTTTAAATAAAGGGCAAAAAATTACCTCTACGGACTGCCTATTTATGCCAAACAACGCTTCAGATGCACCAACCAAACCTCACCACGCGTCGATAAAGAACACCCGCATTGGTCCAAGTATCGAAGCATCGCTCCAAGCATGTGTTTGTTACTAAACGAAGGTGATTACATGAAATGACGGGAGTTCGATCAAGCAGGTGCATCATTAAGTCACTGCCAAGCCAACCGATGGACGATCAGCTGCCCATTCGAAGGGGGGCAAGTGATAATACCCCTTTTACCTTCTAGGCTCAAAGGAGGCCTGGGCAGAAGCCCAAAGGCCTTACTCCAGAGGCATCTGACGTGTGGCTAACGGCATGGGAGAACCGACTAACCTCAATCGATCGAATTGATGGGTCCTGCTGTTTTGTCAATCCGACGTTGTGCTGCCAAGCCCACGCCTCACCTGCTCCCTATCACGTTGTCGCTCTCCTACATCGACACTCCTGTAGCCTTTCCTAGGCACTCAAGTGCATTCCCACACCCTCTATAAAATGGCCCGGTGAAAAGTGGGTTCAGGTACGCTTAATTGGTGAGAACTTACTCTCTTCCAAAATTCTTCCGTCTCTAAGACGCTGACTTAAGTTTCAGAGTTCTTTCGCTCGGTCCGACTGGGCAAGGTTTTTGAAGGTTTCCACGTGACGATCAAATCTCATTTCCCCTAGACTTTTGAGAGGTTTGATAATCTAAGCTTTATCAATAATATTTCAGGATTTTTTATTTGAAATAATTATAATTTCCCATTGACTATATTTTATTTTGTCATCTTCTTTAGTTGTGATTGTTTCTTAATTATATTTTAGATTAATTATTTCAGTAATTAATAACTATTTTACCTTGTATATATAGAATATTTTTATCCGAAGGGAAGAAAAAAAAAACATTTCCGATATTCATATTTTTAGTCTTTTATACATAGCATATAGATGAATATGTAGATGAAATTTTAGTACTAGGTAAATTATTGGAGAATTTTTAATGCATTTTTTAAATATTATTTTAGCATTATATTTTTTAATATAATTTTAAATAGTATTTATTATGAACATGATATAATAAATTTATGTATTGTATTTTAATTTTATTTATATTAAATGGTTTTATTTTGTTAAATATAAGTTAATTTAATTTATGGATCTTTTTGGTTAAAAGTCTAATTAAAAAAGCTCATTTTGATTCAGAACCGATTGAATCGAACTGAACCAATCGAAATTATTTTGATCTATTCGGTTTTCGATTCTATAAACTTCAATTTTGGTTTGGTTCTCATATTTCCCAAACTTTGGTTCTCGGTTTGATCCAAAATCGAACCAAACCGATCATTTGCACACCCCTAATAGTATGAGTTTCAAAAATAGTCCAATTAGATTAATTCAAATATTAATGTTCTAGAATTTATTGTTTGAAAATAATTAGATTGTAATTTTATTATTCAAATTGCACATTAAAAAATTAAAAACTCAAAATCAAAACCGAATCGAATCTATTAAAATAATTTCAATTATTTCGGTTCGATTTCTTCTTTAATTTTTTATTGATTTAGTTATTCATCATAAAAAGTCTAGTCTATTTGATTTTGAAAATTTTCAAACTAAATCAATTTTTTATTACAAACTCTAAAATTTTCAAAATGAATCGATGGATTGTAAACTCTACTATACAACTTTGCATTGCACGAATTATTTTTTTCTTGCAAGGCAAAACAGAAGTTCAAAACATTTAGTAGAAGATATACTCGTGGAGATAATTAGACATATTTTAGTTTTTTATAAATAAATTTAAAATTTTAAATCAATTAGGCATGATAATTCCCTCCATTTTAGAGCGGTCCTGGGCCCATAACTCAAAATCTATAAGGCCCAAACAATCACATCATTAGTATTTTTTATGATGTCAACTCGATTGGCTATCTAACACTGCTACTTGTTTCATCGTAGCTTTGATACTCCCCTATCGACACTGTCCCTTTAGCCACTCTAGATTATGAATCTATGAAACATGTACTCGAGCACCTACCAAAAATGTCAATCACTGACGTCCCTATATAAGGACTCCACCTTTAAGTAATTATGTAATGTGGTGACGAAAACTCTAACTCTTCCTTGTTTATTTCTTCTTCTTCTTTAAATATATTACTGACTTTAGCATTGGAGTCTCTTCTCCAATCCGACTGGGAATCTCTTCTTTTGTAGGTTTCTAGCAATCCTCTCTTCCCCGATTCCATTCAATTTCATTCTTCAATCCTATACTCTCCTTTTAGATGTTATGGGAATTATCATTTAGGTGTTTTCATAAAGAGTAATGGGAGATTCGTAAAAGCAAACCAGGCACATGAAATCTTGGAACAATGAACCCCCCCATTGATGATGGTGACAGATCTACATCCAGTACACAAAGGGGCTATGTCCATAAAACTCCCTTTAGGTTGCACACACAGGGAAACTTGATGGGCGCCTTCAGTAGGGAACTCTCAATTCAACCTAACATCACCGTTGTATTGATGAAGGACCTCAAAACTATCCTTGGTGATTTCAGTAGAAGCATAATGACGTCTATACAAAAAAAAGGCTTGACGCCTCCCATGCAGATTTGAAAGATGAAAGTGCATAGAATGCCAGACGCTGGAGAAACACATCCTTACAAATTAGAGAGCCTACTAATGAAGCTGGGTCGCATGCTCGACCTGGGACATATACAACTGACACTTGCAGAAGAGATAGAGGAAAAATAACGACTTTAGATAGGAGCTCCTCCTCCAAGAATGACCCTACTTATACCTCGAAAAGGTCACATTCACCTTGTACCTACTTCAGCAATAATCTGGGGTACATGTGCACTCTAGGGAAAAGAATAGTAAAAAAGATAAAAGAAGGGAACGGTTCACCCTCCAATCGGAATGAAGAATGGTTTTTACAGTAGATTACAAAATTCGATCTTAAACATCCAGAAAGGCCGTTATTTGATGGAAACATTGTTTCCCCTTTTTACAAAGAGATATAAGATGCCAAACTACCAATCAAGTTTAAAGAATCAAAATGGCTAGATATGTTGGCAAAACGGACCCAAAATGTCATATCTTTGAATAATTAATGCAAATACAAATGCACTTATTTGATGATCGAGTATTTTATCGAGTATTCCTTACCACATTAGCAGACGATGCCTTGGATAGGTTCTACGATCTTTCTACAGAATCAATCCATTGCTTCAAACAAAAATATTGGGAATGAAGCATATTATATGGCAAGTTTATAATTAGGTATGCACTATTACTTAATTGAAATAGCATGATTAAGCATATGTGATGCCACATGTTAGCATGCTAAAATGTAGGTCTACAATGATATAGGCTCAATTACAGAAATCTTGTTAAAGTATATGATTGCAATGTTATATGAGACTATGTATACAAGTGTAAACACTAGAGATGGTGTATCTTGTCATGTGATTGTTGACATAAGCAAATTGTATAAATTGTTTTATGAATTATGCATATATGTTTATGCACTAGAGAAGATATAATTTTACATGATTATGTACATGTAAAAATGGTATAATATAAGTATAGTCTTGATATACGAAATAGTTACATGATTTAATAGGATTACAAGCACAAAGCAGTAATACTTAATTGTGCTTAAGATAATATGTTTATGGAAAAAAATTTATACATGTATGTGTATATGATATCATACTCATAGTTAAACATGAATATATATGTATGAACATCTATATGCACATGATGAGAAAAGAGTAAAGTATAGAGTATCAATACCCAACAGTGAGCATGTTCACATGTTTACAGAAAGTTACACATGAGTATGTATATGATTACATTGTTCATAGTTACACAAGAGTATACATATGCATATATGATTATGATTGAATAAAGTAAAGAGATTATATTGCCTGCATCTGTGTCTAGGTTGTGGATGGATAGGCATGCCTATAAAAGTAACTTGCAGCTGCTAGAGTATAGTGTTGACCCTGTTTGGGTCTGCTTGAAACCTAAAGTATAGTTAAATCCATTTCGGTCATAAAGTACAGTGTAACCCAATCCTGTTTGGGTCATATTATATAGACATGGTCCCGTTTGGATCATAAACAACCCCGTTTGGGTTCGCTTGACCGGTCTACCATACAGTTTTATCCCTATAAGGGATCATCGTGTAATACCTTCAGGTATCTTATTTTTACCCTTGGGTGCCACCATTATAATTAGACAGTTTTGTACCTTCAGGTGCCACAGTTATAAACAGACAGTTTCGTACCTTTGGGTACTACCATATAACCCGTTATCCACTTCTTTAGAAAAGTGCAGGCCTAATTTATAGTAAAAGAAAAACATCATAGTAAATTGAAAGATTAAAAAAGTATGACAGTTATAAATTTGATCTTCATATGATCTTTATATGAAATCTATATGTTGCATATGGAAATCATGATACTATAAGAGGGTATTTTTTTATATATGCAATTTTATTGCATATAGTATCACACATACATATTAGAGTTATAAGCTATATATCTAATGAATTTGTGCATCATTAATGTCAACCAATAACTATATCGATGATTGCATGTTTCATATAGTTATATATTACTCGTTTAAGATTGTTAAATGACATGTAGAATTCTTTATATGTTAGGGTTATGGAATCATTGAGGTAATTTCTAAGGGTTTTCTTATACCTAGGAATTCAAGTTACATGTATTGGTATTTGTGAAATGTGGTATCATTCCATAGCTATATTTGGCTTGAATATACTTCCTTATAGATTCATATTGCTTGTTTAACATTGAATAATGACATGCAAGATTCCCTATATGTGAACATAAATGAATTTTGAACTCATAGCATGGTTTTGTAATAGATACATATATAAGCAACATAAGTGAATTTGCATAGTAAAGTAATATCAATTAGTACGGTAAATATAAATATATGTGTGTGTGTGTGTGACAAGGGAAAGGTATGTTAATGATAGAAACACATAATTCACAACGGCATGGAAATTATTAATAATTATTAATGTATAGAGGTCTAACTTATTAACTTAAAGTTCTATGGTTTTAAAACAGCTACATATTCAAGATAAAGTAGTAAGTCAATGTGATTATTCAAGAATAACATATTGGAAACTTGATACCATATACAATGGTCTATATTAATACATGTTTTCTTTATTTTAGGTAGTTAGTAGGTTAAATTATGTATATTTTATATGTTTTTGTCTAGTTTATGTGTGTGTATGTTTTGCAGGTAAGTTTGGTTTAAAAGGAAGAAATAGTTGAAGAAACAAGCTAGAGCACGATTCGTGAAGAGAAAAAACAATAAAAGACACGACTCGTGATGAACATTCAACTCGTTACAGAGAGCAAGGCTATTCGAGTCGGCAATTTTGTCTGAGTCATGAAGGGAAGTTAGAAGAAGAGCACGACTCGTGATATTTGCATGAGTCATTACAGTAAATGAGGCAGCACGACTCGTGAAAGAGAGCATGACTCGTGAAGAGGAGAAATAACAAAGACACGAATCGTGAAGGATGTTCGACTCGTTACAAAAGCATGAAGGACACGACTTGTGTAGGCTGTTCAAGTTGGTCCAGGCACTAGTTTTGAAACATTACAACTTTTCATCTCACCTCTTCTCAACCACTAAGTGTTTTCATCAGGACTCTTCGAGGCAACCTTTCACCATGACATCTATTCTGAAGAGGCATGAATTAGGGTGCAAATTTCTCTATAAATAGGGGCCAAATATGTAGTTATGGGGGGTTCTTTTTGGATATACAATTGTTGTTTATATAGTTGTTATACTTAGTTTTTATTAGATGATGACAAAGGAACAAAGCCAAAGGAACAAGAGATACATCAGAAGGTTTAAATACAAAGTACAATATTTGGGGAGTTTATTTTTCTCCAATTCTCTTGTTTGATTTTAATTCAATTCTATATTTTGGCTAGTTCCTTTGCATACTAGAAATGTGAAGTGACATTATTCAAGATCAAGTTTATGTTTGTTATAAATGAAGTATGATTTAAATCCATTTGTGTGATTGTTTTGCTATGTATGCTTGATCACCATATTTAACATGTTAGTCAATTAGTTCACAATGAGAGTTGGAACTTATTGATGGAAAGATAAATGAATTTACTTAAAGCATTGAATTCATCTTAAGTGTGACATTGAGGAATTCTCTTTAAGGGATTAAAGAATTGGCATTGAACTTCATAATTCTTGTTTATCTCTATAATGACATGAGAGTGCTTATAGACTCTAAACAAGAACATCTTTAATGACAATGAGAGTTGCTTTAAAGAATCTTTGGTTAAATTCTCCAATCATCTTCAATTATACAATTATTTTACTTGTACTTAAATGACCTATCCTTTCTATTTCTATGTATCTTTACACTAATTACTAAGTCATCCTTAATCCAACTTGATTTAATTTATGTATATTGATTTAGAACTTAGTTATATACTTAATCTTTATTTTGTTTGATTGCCTATATATCCATCTACTTCTTGTGGTTTCAATATTAGATTTATCCCGTTCCCTTTGGAACAATACCCTACTCATTCTATATTCAGTCTAGAAGGACTAAGGGTTTAAATAAATCCCCTATCAAAACTGAAAAAGGTAAACTTGATATATAAGATATTAAATGATGCATGAATAATTATTATTATGAGTAAGAAACCAATAAGCAAATAGAATAGCAACAAGAAATTCATATTAAATATAAGTGTAACGAAAGATAATATAGAACCGGGAGAGTGTTTTGATTATTGCTTATAATGATTGGTTTATATGTTTAAAGATATGTTCATATGTGTTTATATTTTGACAACCTTTAATAGAGGTCATCCTTATGTTTTATGTTCCCCACTAAGCTCTATAGCTTAGCATGAATTTTTATCTGCGTAGGTTGCAAGGATAGGTTTTTCTTTTCAGGGTTGATATCTGCGACAGGACGACCAACACGAGTCTTAGAAGATTGGAAAGTATATAGTCTTCTTTTGGGGTTCTTTTTGCCTAGAGATTTATTTGTGTTGAAAATTTTGTAATACTATAGATGTTTTGTATATGTAAATCTTGAAATATTTAAAGACACTCTCTTGTAAGTAAAAGTTTTTAATAGTTAAGTTTTAGTTATAATGGTTTAAATTATCTTATAAGATATCTGTATAGTATGGTTAATGATTTAATTATGGTAAAACATGCTTAAATGTAACAGGATAAAGTGTATAGCTAAGTATAGGATAAGGGTGCTACACTTTTGTTGTAGTAATTCAAGGTCCTTCAGTGTGACTTCCATCCTCATACTACAATTGTATTGTTTGAGAAACTCTTTTGTTAATAGGTCCCAATCTTTTTTGGTTCTCTTATTCAGACCGTGATACCAATCTATTGCAATCCCAGTTAAGCTCAGGCAAAAGTATTCTACTTTCTGCTTCTTGGACAGAGTAGTCCCTTTCATAATTAGCATGTACTACTTAATGTGAGCTGAAAGGTCTGAGGTACCATCAAATCTGGGTAGGTTTCACATTTTGAATCTTTAGGGTTGTGGCTTATCTCCATCCAAGTTCCTATGTTCGGGGTTCATTCTTTTACCCGCAGACAATAGTTTAGACATAGCTTCTATCTTCTTAAAAGCTGGATCCTTAGCACTAGGATCCCTTATTCTCATATTCATCATCGGAGGAATATATTCTTCATCCTCTTCCTCTATGAAATCATCCATAGGATCATGTTTTCTTTCCTTTTTAAATGGATCTCAAAGCATAGTAGCATCGGCAATGGCAGTGTTCCCGACATGAGTTGGCTCCGCTGTCTCTCGAATAGGTGCTACAGGCTGAGGCCTAGCATTAGGTGCTACTAAAGCAACAATTCCACTGATTATATCTAACATTCTCTCTTCAAACTCCTGTAGATGCCTATCCATCCTCCTATCTAGATCATCTCTTACTATTAAAGGCCCAGTAGCAGTGACATTCGCTCTCTCTCTCAAGAATGGAAACCTTGCTTTAGTATCATTTGTAGCTATCCCAACTTCATTTCCTCTTCCAAACTCATTCATTTCATCATTTGCCATTTCTAAACTTATTTCCTAGCTGTTTCTGATAATCAATTGAAACTTAACTCAGAACTAACCTCTGAACCCAAATCTGAACCAGAGTTTGACCTCAACAAAGTGAATATAGATCTTCGAACAAGGTGCCCGTTCGAACCTCTAGAACACCTAGATGAGTCTATGATGGCTGAAAGAATCACATGTTGGGGATGATGCATGTACAAGATATATACATGATGTATAAATGCAATGCATGATTTCATTAGATGTCAATCACAAACACACACAAGCATATGCAAAGCCTTCCAACCTTGTTACTCATGCATAAGAGGTCGTACAGTCTCTTTCATATGTAGGCTTAGCCCATGGGTCAACATTGTACCCAATGGATGCACGTGATATATGGTGGCCAACCGACAACATAACCTCTCTAATTAAAAGCACAGGCGCATGAATTTTTAACCATTATGTATTCTGACTAACTCATACAAACTGGGTTGGTCCCACTAAGGCATGGCAGCCTTTGACTAGTATCCTCCTAATTTGTTTGAGTTTGATCAATACATAAAGGTCCACATAGCAAGCAGAAGTTATTATGGTTATACAACCTAGAGAAAGTTGCTATTGTCATTACATGGGCTTTAGTCATGGGTGGTAAAACTTTAGGCTATCTAAGCATGGTTCCTGCCAATAGGTCTAGCTTATCACAAGTATAACGATCGATGAGTCACCATTTTATATAGCATTTTGTACTAAACTTGGGCGGGTGGGTCTTCTTAACACCTCTTTACATCGAGTGAATGTAGGGTGTTCTTCAGGATAACAACAGAGCTAAAAAGGGATGCCTAACTTAATTATAAGGCTCTAAGATATATGTAAGAAATGCAATTTAGAAAGGAGAGGCGATTAATGAATAAAACCTAATTATAAATAACTTAACCAAGATGCTTTTCAAAGCAATGTCTCTTTAGTCCCCAGTAGAGTCGCCATTATGACACGTGTCGGAGCCACCGCTTGTTTTTGGTTGAGTTCTCGGGGGCCCGCTTTCAGGGTTCGAGATCGAAGGAGGTCCGCTTTTAATCATAAACTGACCATTCCGCAATAAGAAGGATTGAACCCTAATTATTACTAGTGGTCAACCCATAAAGGCATCTACTAGTGGGCTTAAAGAGGTAGGTGTCATGGAGTCACCACCTAACGAAACATTAGAATTGAATCTCGACCGTTGATGCCCAAATAGAGACTGGTATTCGGGACATCCCTCTTATTAGGCATCTTGATTAGGTGTTATTTTATGATTGGGTTTTAGAATTAATCCTCTCTCCTCTCTCACACGATGCAAGCGATAAAATTTAAATAAACATCCCATTCAAACAAAAGGCAATAAATAAAAAGTCCTACTTAAATTATTACATAAACAAATTGTCCCAAAAAAAGAATAATATACAAAAAAAAGATAAATAAATATCCTCATCCATTTGGTTTGGGAACATTGGTTCCCTCATGCAAATTTTTAAAAAAAGGCTTTTATTATATTGTGAATTTGGGCTAAAGAACTGGATATTGGTCCACATTTATTAAAGAAAATTTGATTAATTAGTAAAAATGATTTAAGTGGAATTTAATCATTTAGCATGCAAAAAAAATTATTTGTTACTACTTATTGCATCCCAAAAGGTAATACATCCATAATAAATAAATAAATCAGCGAAGAAAATAAACAAATAAAAAGGGCAACATAATATGCTAAAGAAAAATGAAGTAACCTGAATGAGGAGGGTGACCAGAATGGAAGCACGACTTCCCATGCAAATTCCATACATCCTCCATGGCCATGAATAAATAAATTACTCAAGAGAACACATGAAAAAATTAATTAGCATTAATAAATACCTATATAATTTACACTTACAAAAAAAAAACAATTATAGATACAACAATGCATTTACAGTAACAAAAAATGCCAAATATCATACAAATACTGCATGAAAAAAGTATTAAAATAACAGGCATAAAAAGAACCCTAATATGCATAAAAACCTTAAAAAAATACCCTAAGGACGACTAAAAGAAGGTGAGGAACGGCCAGGAAAGAAGCAAGGGATGTCCCATCCTTCTCGTGAGGGACGATCATCCCTCACATCTTCTTTCCGTCCCTCACTTATAGAACGGAGTAGAATTTGCAAAGCAAGAAGAAAAAAAATAGAAAATTACACAAACAAATATTTAAGCCCTAGATATACAACAATTGATCACCAAATCATGCTATAACATATCAAGACACCAAAACTTACACCAAATTGAATTAAAATTAAAGAATTACACCATGTTACATGTTAAAAGAGAAGAACATCAAAACAACAACAATTGAGGTAATCTTTGATAGCGATATCTCTAATATGTCACACAAAACAGAAACAAATCACATTCCAATAAAGTAAGCATGTTATTCAGTTCTCAAAATTAAAATGGATCCATTTAACATCCAAATAAACATGCAATTGAATGAATAAATGGTAGAGGGAGAAAACATAAATGAGCCTAGAATATTACCTTTAGGAGATATTCTAACTTTGTGATTTCTAAAGTCCAGATCTCTGCTCCAAATCATGTTTCTTAATGCTTAAAAGAAGTATCAAATTTGTTTTGTGTATTAAAGAATGCAAAAGGCACAAAGCTATTTAGAGAGAGAAAAGAAATTGGTTTTTCTTCCTTCTCTAATGGCTTCATTCTTTTCAAAGAATAATGATTATCCCTCTTGAAAAACCCTAATCTCTTTGTTTTTATAACTATGATAGAGTTTTAATTTGATTATATCTCAAAAGTTACTAGATTAAGAGATCAAAATCCCCAAAATTCGGGCTTGATACTTATCTAAAAACCTTCTCATTTTAAAATTCTAGGAAAATGAGGGAAAGTTGGGTTTTGACCTAAGGATAGGCGTCTGTGAGTGAGGGACGACCATCCTTCATCACTATAACACATATTTCCTAAAATGCCCCTATTTTACACTATCCTAGAGATTATGGCCCATATACAACCACCTCTCAGGTGACAGACGATCGTTTGTCACCACTGTCTGCATAGAAATAGGGTTTTTTGCCCATTTTGCTAAAACACCCGAAAATATTCAAAAGTTTTTAAAGAAGCATGCAAATCTTTTTAAGAAATGTGACAAATCCCCAATCAGAGCTTTGAGATCTGAACCTGTTGTCAGTGATATACTTTTTTCTCATCATGAGTAACTCGAATCTAGCCTATCTCGGGTCACAGTGTCTACAGGTAGCCAAATTAAAGAAAAGGAAATGGAAATTAGAAAGAAGATGGTTCAGAAAAGCTTAAAAAGTAAAAAAGGACAAGAGTTTCATTGTTATTTAGGTAAGGCAAGAACCATTTTATGTGATCTTATGGAATCATTTTAGTTATGTTCTGTTTTTTTCCTTCTTCTTTAGGCAAGAACCATTTTATGTGATAGTATCATCATATACATGCACCATTAATTGTTAAATTTTGTAATTAAAGTTTTAGTTGACTGGGGATATTGTATCAAATGTATATATCTATAATTAAAATTTGTAATAATTTTTAGCGATGGACAGTACCATTGTGAATTTTTTTATTGGTGGGTGAATTTAGCAATAGAAATTTTAATTTTTGTTGCTAAATTAGCAATGAAATTTGCAATTTCTATTGCTAAAATTATTAACGAAAATCAATTCTGTTGCTAAAAATAGCAACCGTAAAATTTGCAACCACTCCTTCCATTGCTAATTTTGATTAGCAATGGAAAATCAACAATTTTCATTGCTGATTTTTATTGCTAATTCCATTGCTAATTTAGTATTTGCTTGTAGTGTTTGACTTTCTTCTGTAATTCTTTTACTTGAGCCGAAAGCTGGCTAACCTGTTGAGATAACTCCTTGATCCGAGCTGACTACTTTGCACAATCTGAGTCGAGTTGAGAAGCATGATTAGCCCTAGCAACAACTAGTTCCTCCCTTAAGTCTTGCTTTAAGTGTTACTTCTTATTTAACTTCTCATTCTAAAATAGGCTCTCACTATAAAGATGCATTGCCCTTTGAATACCCTAAAAAAATTAAATTACAATAAAAATAACACACATACAAAGGTAATAGAATGCATCTATGCTTACTCGACAAAAGGTCAAGCTAAATTCTGCAAGTTCACTACCTTGTGAGGAAATTGACCCTTTCTCTTTTATGTTTTTCTCGGACAACATACCCTTACACAAAAAATCTAACAAATAATCTTGGCCAACCTAACATACCAAGATTTCTTTTAGAGAAATATTCTCAACATTAGGGAGATCGAAAGCAGGAGCAAAAGAGGATGGCTTCCCTAACATATCTAACTTGCAAAGATTTGGAAGAATCATCTGATCCAAATGAGGCATTTGATCCGACACTGTTCCAATAGCAATCACCTCAACCTGTCCACTAAAACCTGTGATTTCGAAGGGGACCTCTTCTATTTTACTTGACAACTCACCTGTTAGAGCCAACCTCTTCACTTTTACATCTCGAGCGAAATAATCCTCCCCTTTGTGCGACTCTCTTTTTCTTTTTCTTGTGTTCCTCCTAAGCCTTTTTTGTCATCTCGACAGCCTCTTTCTTCATTTTAGGATCCATAGAAGCTATAAAAATCAAAGAAAGTGTAAAAATAAGAAAGGGAAAGTGAGAAAAAGAATAAGCTTATAATGCATGCTTACATTCAATCTCTGCAACTGATAGACCATCTAGAGAAGCTGAGAGGGTTGAGGATTGGATCTAATCATGAGCATACGCATGATCAGTGATATACTTCATCAACTTCTCTATGTTCAATTTGTAAATATCCAAATCTGTAGCAAGGTTTTTTAAATGGTTAGTCCTCTTTGATTGACACAAACTCACCCTCAAACCCCCATTCTTATCAATTAGAAAACATTTCTCTCTAAACCCTTTGACAGAAGTAGAGAGAATGAAAAGTCTCCTATTGTTTCTACCTATAAAATTATGCTCTGGCCTGCCATCCTGACCAAAGAGATTGAAAAAAATGAGTAAAAAGTTCGACGTTAGGAGTGATCCCTAAATCATTACAGACTATCTTAAAACAAGTTAGGCTTTACAAACCATTTAGATTTAGCTCATTAGGAGCAATTCCATAACCTTGAGGATGTTGATTTCGAAGGGCTTAAGGGGAAACCTAAGCCCAAAACTTAAACTATCATGATGACAAATGAACTACTCATTTTCATTCTCTCTAAAAGGGCCATGAAAGACAGATATAGAAGGAGGATAAGACAACAGTTCAAACCCCTCAAGAATATTATATTTTTCTCTCAAGCCTATTACTTGGGAAGTCAAAAGATTGCTACGATCAATCAGTGGATCTTTTTGCTGATACTCCTCAAGAAATTTGGTATCTAAACCAACTAAATCACTACTACTAGAGGCCATTCTTAAAGGAGTCAGAACAAAAGGAAACTCTTTATTTGATCCTAGGAGGCAGTCTTTAAAAGGGAATAGTATAGGTCAAACAAAGACAACGACGATGATGATGACAAAGTAAAATCTGAAATAACAATGAAATTGGAAAATATGCAAGCAGAAAGAGGCTTACTTGGCAAATTTCGATAAATTCAACAAAACGTGAACCTAGAACTTCTCGAAAAATCTCCAAAAGCCACAATAGTCAAAAGTAACAAATAGAGGATATCTTCCCCTTTTATAGTAATATAAGGTAACTTATTTTTGTAAGTTGAAAAAAAGCCCCACCAATAATTAGGGCATGTGTCGGCCAAAGGCCAGCCCTTGAAACGATAATTGAGTCATCCATAAAATGGCCACCAATGGCAGAACCCCCTGAAAACTATATCCTCGAGCATGCAAAGGGTTTTACATGTTAGATTTTAGAATTTAAATTCAAAATTCGAAATACAAGCAACAAAAACTCCTAGAAACATCCAGACCAATTGGATTGAGAGGAGGGAGGGCAAAATGATAATTCCTTCTATTTTAAAGTGGTCCCCTAGGACCAGGACTCAAAATCTACAAGGCCTAAACAATCACATCATTAGTGTCTTTGATGACGTCAACCTGATTGGCTATTTGACATGCCACTTGTCACATCACACATCTAATGCTCCTTGTTGACATTCTCCCTTCAGCCACTTTAGATGATGAATCTATGAAATAGGTACTTGAGCACCTACCACACATGTCAATCACTCACATCCCTATATAAGGACTCTACCTTCGAGTAATTAGGTAATGTGGTGATGAAAAACTTAACTCTTCCTCATCTATTTCTTCTTTTTCTTTTCCTTCTTCTACTTTAAATATATTATTGACTTTAGCATCATAGTCTCTTCCCTGGCCTGATCGAGAACCTTTATAGCAATCCTCTCTTCCCCAGTCTGACCGATAACCTTTTCTCTTGTAGGTTTCTAGCAATCCTCTCTTCCTCGATTCCACTTTCATTCTTCAATCCCATACTCTCTTTTTGGATATTCTGTGAGAATTATTTTGGTGCTTTTGTTGAGAGCAATGGAAGATTTACAAGAGAAAACCAGGCATATGGAATCTGGGAACAATGAACCCCCTATTAATGATGGCGATAGATTTGCATCCAGTATACAAGGGAGCTACATCGTCAAAACTCCCTTCAAATTGCACACACGAGGAAACTTGATGGTGCCTTCAATAGGGAACTCTCAATTCAACTTGACATCACCCTTGTAATGATGAAAGACCTCAGAACTATCCTCAGTGATTTCAGTAGAAGCATAATGAAGTCTATAAAAAAAATAAAAGGCTTGACACCTCCTATGCAGATTCAAAAGATGAAAGTGCAAGGAATGCCAGCCATCGAAGAAACACATCCTTGTGAATTAAAGAACCCAAAGATGAAGCTAGGTTACATGCTTGACCCGAGGCATATACAACCGACACTTATAGAAGAGATAATGGAAAATGTTAACTTTGGATAGGAGCTCTTCCTTTAGGAATGACCCAAATTATGTCGTAAAAAGGTCACATTCACCCCGTACCTACTTCAGCGATGATCTAAGGTACATGTGCACTTCAAGAAAAAGATCATAAAAAAAGATAAAATAAGGGAATTGTCCACCCTTCGACCGAAATGATGAATGGTTCTTACAACAACTTAAGAAATTCAGTTTCGAACATCCAAAAAGGTTGTTGTTTGATGGAAACATTGTTTCCGCTTTTTGCAAAGAGATATATGATGCTGAACTATTGATTAAGTTTAAAGAAATCAAAATGGCTAGATACATCAACAAAATGGACCCGAAGTGTTTGGCAAGGTAAATTAGCCTAAGAAAATTTTTTGTTGCACGGTGCATAAAAGGGACAAGAGCGAATACTACAAATTCCTTAGGGATGTAAGCTATAACACCGATGAATGTAACACTTTGAAGGAGAAATTGAAAGAATCATCTAAAAAGGTTCGTAAAATCGACAAACGGAGATTCATGTAAGCCCCCAACTCCCGCAGGAAGCCGATTGGAATTCGATGAGGATGAAGAAAGGAGAAAGCCAAAAGATGCCAACTGCCAAGAACAAAGATTGGGAATTATTAACATGATCACTGGAGGATTCTCGTATGGTGAAGACTTCTCAAAAAGGAAGAAAGGGAGAGGCATATAATTCTCAGCGAAATTAGAGAAATTGCCTGTGGTGACTATCTCCCCTAAGGCGCTGATAACCTAAAATTCCCTTATGAGGATGCTTTAGTGGTCCAGGCAGTTATCAATAACTTGGTCATTAAAAGAATCCTTATTGATAATAGAAGTGCTATTAACATCCTCAACCTTGAAGCTTACAGAAGAATGAAATTGCCCATTGAAGAATTAAAGCCTACAGGAACACCCTTAATCAAGCTAAGAAATGCCATTGTCTCTATGGTAGGGTCCATAGAGCTTTCCGTAGAATTAGGCGATGAAGCGATAATGCACATGTGCAAGACAACTTTCATAGTAATAGATATGGAATTTGCATACAACGCCATCTTTGGAAGATCAATATTTTTTTAGACTGAAGCCATAATCAACATTCGATACATGGCGATGAAGATTCTTATTGAGAAAGGAGTAGCAACTCTAAGAGGAAATCAAAAAGCCTCCAAAAAAGCTTACATCGCTATGGTTAAGCAAGCAAAGCATGCCCTAGTAATGCAACCTGATTTGGAAAGACAGGAAGAAAGCATAAAGATATTAACAAGGCGACTCATAAGCTTTATGGGGTCACATTCTCTTATGCTCACTATATATATTGGCTTGAATTCTTGTTTTCTAGTTTATCGACAGCTTGTATGACTTTTAACATTGAGTTAAATGGATGTTATTTTAGGTGTATGAGAGATTTTGTTGGCTCAGGATTACATCTATTCTTTAACTCTTTTGCTTGTTTGTGTTTTTTCTGTCTGTTCTTTTATAATAGTATGAGTTTCAAAAAATAGTCCAATTAGATTAATTTAAATATTAATGTTCTATAATTTATTGTTTGAAAATAATTAGATTGTAATTTTACTATTCAAATTGCACATCATAAAATTAAAAACTCAAAATCAAAACCGAATCGAATCAATTAAAATAATTTCAATTATTTCGATTTGATTTCTTCTTTAATTTTTTTATTGATTCGGTTATTCATCATAAAAAGTTCGGTCTATATATATATATATATATCTTAATACAAAAGTTCAAGTTAAACACTAAACTAAACTACTAAGATAAATATTCTAATTTTTCAAAGTTTAGAACAAATTTTTTAAGGTATTGAAAAAAAATAGATCAGATTAAGCATTTATCAAAGCAAACTTAATTAAGTTAGTGTAAGGAAAATGATTAAATAATATTTATTATTTTTTGTGAATTATAATATGAATCCAACTATAATTGTAATTATATGCATATTCAAATGCAAATAACTATCCATTATTAATTATATAAACTAACAAAACTTTCATTAAAATAACGATATAAAGTTACAAACTAACTAAATTTTGATTAAATATTTAAATGAAAGATAACTATCATAAATTACAAAAATTTACAAATTTATTACTACTATAATTATAAATGGAATAAATACACATTGATTTAGTAATTATAAACTTCTAAAAGAATTCCACACGTACAGTGTACTCTATAAATAGTCCAAGAGTTCATAAATTTGTATGTTCAGCAGGGGTGAGTAACCGGTGCATTAATAATTTTATTAATCAGTCCATTAATTTCGGTTAACTACTATATCGATTTCGGTTTTTAACTAAAATTTTTGGATCAATTTATCGTTTAACCACTACAAAATTTTAATATATAAATTTAATAAATTATACAAATTTTTAATATTGTTTTTCATAGTTAAAAATATTTTAAAAATGAAAAATACAAATTAAATATAATATCCATTATAAGAATCAAAATAAAAATAAATTTTTTATAATTAATTATAAAAATTAAATATATTCAATATGAAATTAACAAAAGAATACTAATTATACACATATAATGAATAAATAATAGCAATAAAAAATAATTTCAATGTTTATTTACTAAAAATATGTATTATAAAAATATTTTAGAAAGTTATATATCATAATACTTATAAATTACAAAAATATTAAAAAATATAAGTGTAAAAATTAAAATATAATTTATAAAATGTATATAAATCGGTTAACGGTTAACTAACAGTTAAACCTAAATTTTCGGTTCGATTAACCTAAAATTAGTTTGGTTCAAATCGATTTTTCGATTAATCAAAATTTGGATTTTTTTTGGCTCACCTCTAATGTTTAGAAGCCTTACATAAATATAATTTTTTTTCTGTTTATTTCTCTATTATTTTTCATTCTTGGATAATTATGTAATTATTTTTCCTCTCTTGGTTGCTCAATTTTTTTATTGTTGGATTTGATACTCTCAAATTATATAATACATTTTTGAAGTTTAAATGGAAATTGTTATAACTTCCCCTTCCTATTTTTCTTTTTGTCATTTTGAGATCATATTTTTGGTATACATGCATATTCAAAAATGAAATAAAATAATCACTAATTTTTAACTAGAGTAAACAAACTTGATTTTACAAATTATAACTTCTCCAACACAATAAAAAAATAAACGAATTAATATGCAAATTATTAGCATATTAAAATGATAAAATTACTTTTATACATTATATAAACTTCATTTGTGTCTTTATCTTTATCCTTATTCTACCCATTATTTATTTTTGTTAATTTTGTTAATTAAAATAAAAAATTATGATATATTGAAATAGGAATAAATGTTTATTATATCTTCTTTTTTTATCTAATTGTATTGCCAATATATATATATATATATATATATATATATATATATATATATTCAAAATAATTTGTTATACATGAAAACTTATGTTAGATATATATCACAATATATATAGGAAAGAGAGAAAACCAAAGTTACCTCTTGTATCGCAGAAAATGAAGTAGTGAAAGAGGAAGCGAAAGATCTCATTTTAAGTTTCTAGCAGGACTTTATCCATGAGTAACAAATGTAGGATGAAAACTTGAATCCATGGTTTAAAAACTCCTTAGAGAGAAAATAGGAAGTGTAACACCCAATACCCAGTTAGTTAAAGACCTGGATACTGGTGTCACACTCGGGTTTAGATTTCTTATATACAAACAAAGAAAATTTTGTTTTAGAGTACTATTCAAATGATAAAAATTTCAACAGAGTTTCCCCTAATTGGCCTAAGCATATCACCTAACATTCAATTAAACAATTATGACATTTCTACTACCACTTATCATAAAAAATTAATTCTTACTTTAAAATTTTAACTAACATAATATATATAAAAATTAGAAAAATAGATTTGCTTAAACACATACCTATTTGTCACTAATTCTTCAAATTTTTTCACTATTAAAGCAAGCTTGTGCCCATCACCTTACTTCTTTTTCCTTTCCTTTCACACTTATCTCACCTTGTTTCTCTATATAACCCATAATTTCAAATAAATCTCATAACTATAGCAACCTTTAATGTTAATTTCTTAACCCCCAACATTTAAATAGAATAAATAAATAAATCTTGCACAAAAATACCATTAATTTCATACAATTTTTGTAACCTACAGCAGCACTTAAAAGTAATAAACTCTTAACTTCATCAATTAACCAAAAATATAGAGATAATAATAAACTCTTAACTCAATTAAACAAAAACATAAATCTCTAGCTTCAATTTTTTTTCCAAGAACCAAAAACCCAAAATCTAAAATTTCATTTTCTGCTTAAATCTTTCCTATAATTTATTAAATAACTAATTTAAAAAGCTTACCTTTAATCAATGGAGGAAATTTGCAGCTAAAGGAGTTAGCACCATGGAGGACCAAATGGAGAGGAGAGAGAGAAATGGGAATGAGGAGAGAAGGACTGGAGTGGTGATAACTTTGATTTTAATGTTTTTTTTAGGAAAATTTTATGTGTTTTAGCGTCTCATCTTGCATGCTTTTCATGTTTTTAGTGTTAAAATGTTCTTGTCTTGTTTCATTTCGTTATTTTGATAAGTTTAGAGTTTTCTTGGTGATTAATGGTGTTAATTTGAATTTTGTATAGAAAATTTGGCTAAGGCACGACTAAGACAATTTGTCCTAGCCGTGTCCCTTACATAAGCTCAATACTCACCGTTTCACCCTAAGTCGCGGCTGAGACTATTTGGTCCCAGCCGTGGCCAATACAACTCGTGAAGGTCTTTTGATCCAGAAGGAGGCCGCAACTGAGACAAATGTGTCCCAGCCATGGCCAAAGCAAAGTACTGCCCTGCCTTTTCATGACTCGGTTGAGACAAAAGTGTCCCAGCCGTGGCCTCCTTGATACCAATATAAAAGCTACAGAGTTGTCTGTTTTAAAGGAGATCTTTTTAGGGTTTTGTGTAGAGGTTATTCTTAGAGAGAAAAAATGCAGTTTTACATCTGAAGAGCTTTTCTTACATAGTTTTATAGTTTTACTTTTAAAAATCACTCTTTTAGTTTAGTTTTACTTCAAGAATACAAAAATAGCTTTAGATTTTAGTTTAGCTTACTTCAAATTACAGTTTTCAATCAAAGAGCAGTTGGAGAATGAGAGAAGGAGTAGCATCAGCTTTAATCTTCAACTTCAAATGGGTTTTATAGTTTCTTACTTTACTTTACTTGTCTTTTACATTATGGATTATAAGTAAGTTTCTTTGTTGTTTGGGGGATCTTTGAATATTGAACATATTTGGATTTATACATGAATGAATAGTTTATTTCACTGTTGCTTATTTGTATCTTATGGTTTTTGAATCTATTAAGTTATTTTTCATGTATGGATGAATGGTTCTTATCATATGTCATGATTGGTATTGAGCTTAGTGGATTGGATGCTATGAATGATTTTTCCTCAGTTTTTCTATCATGAATGTTGTCTATTTTGGTCGGCTTTGGAATGGGACTCTAAATGTGTAGTATTTGTGATTTGAAGACTAGAGTGTGGAGTGAAATAGATGGGTTTTGGGTTGTCTGGCTTCGAAATGGGATGGTAAACAGAACCTAGGATGTTAGACCCGTGCTTAGGCTAGTTGTTAGGCTGGCTCCGGAATGGGATGTTTAGCAACCAGAATAGCTAGCTCCGAAATGGGACGCTTGGGTTAAGAGGGTTATCCTCAATTCATTCATGTATGCTTTTAGCTAAAAAAATTAATTCACATTTGGGTATGGGGTGGATGAGTGAACCCGAGCAACGTTTTCTTTATAAAGGTTTTTACACTCATTAATTTTTATAATTTAACTCTTACTTGGATTGTTGCTAGTTTAATTTTAATTCTTTCCATTGCACATTTTAGTATTAAAAGTTTTTCATTTTGGGTAATTATAGCACTTTCATCAAACTTTTAGGAATTCTTTAGCATACAATCGATTATCTTAACTTGCACACATATAATCCCTTGGGTACGATACTTGAGAGTCTTAAAAATACTCATCTTTACTACTTGTCGATTTAGTATACTTGTTAGGGTCGTAACAAGTTTTTGGTGCCGTTGCTGAGGATACTTGCGTTGTTTGTGAGTCGTGATTGTCATTTGTATGTGTTTTCTTTCTCTTATTTTTTATTTTTTTGATTCTTTTCGATGATAGCAATGCATGAGCGGAGTGAGACGAGAGCAATTAGTACCCTTTGATCCTAAAATTGAGAGGACCCTACATCAAAGAAGAAGAGCCAATAGAGACGACGATATAAAGAACGATCCTCCTCTTAATGAGTTCCCTCTCGAGAATGAATAAGTGCCGAGGGTACATTAAGATATGCCAGGGGTATGAAGAGAAAAAGTGCCTAGGCAAAAGACTATAAGGGACTACGCTGTGCTAAGATGGAATGAAGATCATCAAACAATTGTGTTACCAAGAGGGATACAATTTGAGCTCAAATCAGCCACCATTACTATGGTATGGAGGAATCAGTGTATCGGTTCAGAAGTAGAAGATCCCACTCAGCATATTGATATATTTTTGGAGGTCAATGACACGGTTCAGATTCTGGGTGTTTCTACGGATGCAGCAAGACTGAAGTTATTTCCTTTCACTTTGATTGGAAAAGCAAGAGAGTGGTTACAGATGCTACCAAGCTAGTCAATATGGTCATAGGATCAATTGCAAAAGAAGTTTTTGATGAGATTTTCCCTCCAACCAAGACTGCAAGTATTCGTAATAGTATAATGGGATTCCATCAAATGAATGAAAAGCCTTTTCATGAGGCTTGGGAAAAGGTTCAGGAGATTATTGAGAAGCTGTCCACACCATGAGATAGCTGTCTATCAATTGATGACCATATTTTATGCTGGAGTTACACCTCAAACAAAGTCATTGTTGGATGCAGCATCTGTAGGATTTTTTTTAAACAAGTTGCCCAAGGAAGCTTTTCATTTGTTAGATGAGATGGCGGCTAATGACTCTCAATGGACTGCCCCTAGATCAGTTCCAAAGATGCAAGGGGTACACAATGTAGATGAAGTGGCATTGTTGAAGGCATAATTAGAGTTGGTAAAGAAAGAGTTAAGCGATTTGAAGGTGCAAAATGTAGCTGCGATTGCTCAAGGTAGTGGACCAATGGAAAGTGGGAAAGATATTCAAGAAGGTGGAGTCATAGGAGATGTAAATGCACTAGAAGATTATAGAAGAAATGATCCCTATAGCAATACATACAATCCGAGATGGAAAAATCATCCAAATTTCTCTTTGAGGAATGGAAATTAGCATGCTTTGTCTTCTCAACCACAAGCAAGAGCCCCATTCAACCAAAATATCCACCACAATCAAAGCCAATTATACCAACCTCAAGCTCACACTCACTAGAAAGCCCCTTATCCACCAAACCACCATAAAGGACAAAGCTCTAACCCACCCCAATCTCAACCATACCACCCAACAAGATTCCAACCAAAGCCACCCGTTCAAGAGAAGAAGCCTAATTTAGAAGACATGTTTGCTAGTTTCATGAATAGCCAACAAAAATTTATCATGGGCTAAGAAACAAGATGGAAATCTCAAGAGCAATGGAACCGCAATCAAGACACTTCCATGAGAAACTTGGAGATGAAAATTGGACAGTTGGCAAATTCTTTATCTATAAGGCTAGTTGGAACTTTTCCTTCAAATGTGGATCGTAATCCCAAAGAGGAAGCCAAAGCCATTATATTAAGAAGTGGCAATGAGGTAGTACAAGAAGAAGAGAAAGGTAAATCACCAACTTCATCATCTCATGTGAAGGAGCCGACATAAAAGGTAAATGATTCTAATCTTAAAGTAGATGTAGATGTAGATGCTCCAACAATTGACAAGGGAAAGAGTATAGCAAACCCAACTATAGAGGATCTTGACTTAAATAGGTTACCATTTCCTACCATAGCTAGAAAAGAAAAGAAAAACAATCAATTAGCTAGGTTCCTAGAAATGTTCAAGAAATTGCATATCAATTTACCTTTTGCTGAAGCCTTAGCATACATGCCCAATTATGCTAAATTCATGAAAGAACTTCATTTTAATAAGAAGAAATTAGAAGGGTATGGAACCGTGCAATTAATAGAAAATTGTAGTGCAATTATTATGAACAAGATCTCGAAAAAGCTGAAAGATCCAAGTAGCTTTACTTTACCCTATGAAATTGGTGAAGCTTTTGTTGAGAATGCCTTGTGTGACTTAGGGGCCAGCATTAACTTGATGCCATATTCAATGTGCAAGAAACTCAATCTAGGCGATCTCAAGAAAATGGGAATGAGACTTCAACTTGGAAATAGGTCAATGAAAAAGCCAAGAGGAGTGATTGAGGACCTATTGGTGAAGGTGAAAAAATTTATTTTTGCTGTGGATTTTGTAGTCATGAAGATAAAAGAAGATAGAAAGGTGCCACTCAGTGTAGGGAGATCATTTCTAAATACGGCGAAAGCATTGATAGATGTTCATGGTCAAAAGGTTACCTTACATTTCAACAATGAAGAATTTGTCGTGGATATAAACAAAGTGCAAAAGCATCCATCAAGTGATTTGGAAGAATCAATCTATTTCATGGATAAAGTGGATGAATGTGTAGAAGAGAATCAAGAAAAAGTGTTGTTAAATGATCCATTGAATTTGAACTTGATGTATTTTTTGGAAAATGAAGAGTTAGATGGAGTAGAGCAAGAATTGATAGCAGTTGTAGAGAAGGACTGTGAAAATGAGGAACCAAAGTAAGAGGGGACCACTTCAGAAAAAAGGGCATTTTAAATCTAAACTTAAGCCCCTTCCTCCTCATTTAAAGTACGTATTTTTAGAGCATGAAACAAAGCCAATAATTATCTCTTCTTTGTTGTCAGGTTTTGAAGAGGAGATGCTACTTTAGGTGCTGAAGAACCACAAAGAAGCAATAGGATGGGAGATGACGGATTTTAAGGGTATCAACCCAAGCTACTGCACTCACCGAATTCCTATGGAGGAAGAGTGCTAACCAGTAGCTCAACCCCAAAGAAGGCTTAATCCGACTATGCAGGAAGTTATGAAGAAAGAGGTACTCAAATTGCTTGATTCAGGTATAATCTACCCAATCTCTGATAGTAAATGGGTTAGTCCTATACAATGTGTCCTTAAGAATGGGGGAATGACAGTGGTTAGGAATGAACTTGATGAACTCTTTCCGACTCATACAGTTATTGGTTGGAGAGTATGCATAGACTATAGGAGACTGAACCATGCCATTAGAAAAGATCATTTTCCATTGCCATTTATTGACCAGATGTTAGAGAGGCTAGTAGGAAATAGGTTTTATTGTTTCTTAGATGGCTATTCGGGATATTTGCAAATCCTCATAGCCCCAGAAGATAAGGAGAAAATGACCTTTACTTGTCCTTATGGCACATTTGCCTATAGGAGAATGCCCTTCGGACTGTGTAATGCACCGGTTACATTTTAGCGGTGTATGATGGCAATTTTTCATGACTTTATAGAAAAATTTATGGAGGTATTTATAGATTATTTCACCATTTATGGGCTATATTTTGAGAGCTATTTAAGGCATCTCGATTTGGTGTTAGGTAGGTGTGAAAAAACCAACTTAGTACTAAATTGGGAGAAGTGCCACTTTATGGTGAAAGAGGGCATTGTGTTAGGGCACAAAATTTCTAAGAAGGGGATTGGAGTAGACAAGGCCAAGGTAGAAGTTATAGAGAGACTCCCACCACCAACTAATGTCAAGGGAGTTAGGAGTTTTTTAGGTCATGCAGGTTTTTATCATAGGTTTATAAAGGATTTTTCAAAAATTGTAAAACCTTTATCCAAGTTGCTTATGAAAGATGCTCCTTTTGAATTCACTGATGAATGTTTGTTGGCATTTGAATTGTTGAAGCAAAGGCTTATTTCAGCTTTGGTGATCATATCTTCGGATTGGAATTTGCACTTTGAGCTAATATGTGATGCGAGTGATTTTGTAGTGGAAGCAGTACTTGGACAAATGCGAGAGAAAATATTTTTTGCAATTTATTATGCGAGCCATATGTTAACAGGAGCCCAAGTTAACTATATCACAATCGAGAAGGAACTTCTTGCCATTGTGTTTGTGTTTGAGAAGTTTAGATGGTATTTGATGGGTGTAAAAATTATGGTGTGGTATGACCATGGAATGCTAAGACACCTCTTTACCAGGAAAGAGTCCAAGCCAAGATTGATAAGATGGGTGCTCCTTTTGCAAGAATTCGACTTGGAGATCAAAGACAAGAAGGGAGGAGAGAACTATATGGCAGATCATTTGTCGAGATTGGAGCATGACCATATTGAAATAGGGGAGATTCTAGATTTATTTCCGGATGAGCGTATTTGTGCCTTGTTTGTTTACGAAGTTTAAGAACCATGGTTTGCTAATGTTGCTAATTTTCTTGCAGAAGGTTTTATGTCGAGATACTTCACATGGCAACAAAAGAAGAAGCTGAAGGCCGATGCAAAGCACTACATATGGGATGATCCTTATCTTTTTCGCCTTTGTACTGACCAAGTACCGAGAAGGTACATCCCAAATAAAGAGCAAGGAGAGATTATCAAAGCCTATCATAGTGGAGAAGCCGGTGGGCATCATGGACCTAATAGAACGGTATCAAAAATTATTTCCTTTGGATTTTGTTGGCTTATTATATTTAATGATGTAAAATTATTTATTCAATCTTGTGATCTATGTCAAAGGGTAGGGAATATATCTAGGAGAGATGAGATGCCCTTAACCAATGTGCTTGATGTAGAGTTGTTTGATTTATGGGGGATAGATTTTGTGGGGTCTTTTTTGGTCTCTTATGGGTTTGAGTATATCCTGGTGGCAGTGGGTTGAAGCTGTAGCCACTAGGACATATGATGTAAAAGTTGTCCTAGAATTCTTAAGGAGGAACATATTCACCCGTTTTGAAGCCCCGAGAGCTATCATTAGTGATGGTGGGAAACACTTCGTTAACCACCAATTCAAAGCCTTATTGAAGAAATTTAGAGTGAGGCAAAATCACCAACCCCTATCATGCCCAAGCCAATGGTCAAGTTAAGGTGTCTAACCGGGAGTTGAAGGCCATTTTAGAGAAAACAGTCAATGCATCTAGAAAGGATTGGTACCTTAAACTAGATGAAGCCTTATGGGCATATAGGACATCATTTAAGACACCTATAGGGATGTCACCTTTTAGGTTAGTGTTTGGCAAGCCTTGTCACCTACCGGTGGGGTTAGAACATAAGGCGTATTGGGCTACCAAGTTTTTGAATTTTGATCTTGAGAATGCAGGAAGGTGCAGGTCTTTGCAGCTATGTGAATTGGAAAAACTCAGATTTTGGGCTTATGAACATGCCAAGATGTACAAGGACAACACGAAGAAATGGCATAATCGTAGAGTAACCAAGAAGTAATTTGTGCCCGGAATGAGGTGCTCTTGTATGACAACAGATTGAGGTTGTTTCCTGGGAAGTTAAAATCAAGGTGAAAAGGGCCTTTTGAGGTTGTTGAGGTCTCTAGCTATAGGGCAGTAATCATTAAACATCCGGGAGAAGGTTTTAGTCATGAGTTCAAAGTCAATGGTCACTGATTAAAGCCATATTTTGATTCCAAGTTTGAGGCTGTATCAGTGAACCTCACCTTAGAAGATGACCTGTGAAGGCAAACAAAGTCGAGCTGGCGACTTGTTAAACCCAGAACTTTTTCTGACCTTTGAACTCAATTTCTTTTCTTTTCTTTTTTTTAGTTTGCTTTCAATTTCTTATGAGTTTAGATGTCTAGGGTTGTTAGATTTTCTCTAGAGAATTGGTTGTGCTTTTTGGAGTGGAAAATCTGCCAAATTTCTACTTAGGAGAGAAAAAAATTTAAGTGTAAAAAATGCAAATTTGTGTTGGTCGCGGTTGAGACTAACTAGACCCAGCCGTGGCCCCTTTACTATTCATGAGGCAGAATGTGTGCACAGCTGAGACCTTAGTGTTCCAGTCGTGCCCAAAAGAGAGGGAATTTTGAATGTTAATGGTGCATAGCTGAGACCATTTGGTCCCAGTCGTGCCCATATGAGTGCTTGGAGTTCAGAACTTAGGCATGGCTGAGACCTACATATCCCAACCATGTTTATTTTAACATTTCTATAGGGCGTTCATTGGTCGCGGTTAAGACTATTTAGTCCCAGCCGTGGCTTGTGGTTTAATTTAGAGTCCAGAAGGGGAGCACGATTGAGACTGATTTGTCCAAGCCGTGCCTTTCACTTTACCAAAATAGGGAGTTTTGATTTTATACTGGTCGCGGCTGAGATAGATTTGTCCCAGCCGTGCCTAATAGGGTTCCTGTCGTGGCTGTCTATAAATAGCATGAAAAGTTGCAACTCTTTACTTCTTTTTTCAGTTTCCTTTATTCTCTCTTCAAAAATTAGGCCCCCTCCTCTTATTTTCTCTCCTCCTCTTGCATTCTTCACTCCCTTGCATCAAGAACCAAGTAAATTCTCTCTTCTTTTCTCTTTATTTTGGTTTAATTACTCTTTTGTTTTACATTTTTATATGGTTTTCTTGCTTAGTTATTAGGTTTTATGGTAGAGATTTGTATTAAATTTACATATTTTCTCCATGATTAGGGTTTGTTTTATTGGATGTTGTGATTCCATTTTTGTTTGTCTTGATTCTTAAATCTTGATTTTGGGTTTGGTTGTAGTTTTTAGCACTTACTCTTTACATGTTATGCTTAGAAGTTGTTTTATTTGTTTTTGATTGCACATTAAACCTTGCCCACCTACTGTTTGATGAAATGCCTAAGAGAATTGAGACCTAATTTTCTCCTTAGTTATTTTGTTCCATTTTCATCATTTTACCTATCAACCGTGCCTTAGAAGTGTTCAATATGTATTTATGCTTCGTAATTAGTAGAAAAGTCTAATGTAGGTGTTTGGTGAATTGATATTTTAGGACCCTTTTGATAGTTGTTATTTATTCCCTTTTGTGTTTGCTTGTAATTTTAGTTAATCTCATGCATGATTTTGTTTGCTATATAAAAATTATACTTTGTCAATGTTCATTTGTGTGGTTAAGCTTTGTATTGCTATGTTTTTTCCATCTTTTGTGTGCAAGTTGTTTCATGCATGTTTTTAAGTTGTTTATTTCTGTTTGCATATGCAATGTTCATGCATTTTGTTTCAATTATGCCCAAGTATATAGGCTGAAACAATTCAACTTGCGGGCTACTGGTTTCCAAAGGATGACATGATCATTATGGTTGAGTGCCACGTACTTGGTGCAATTTTTCCTTTGGTTTTCATTTTGTTTGTTAGTTTGTTTGTCTGTTTAGTTTTCGTTTTGTCGTTTCTCTTTGCCATCTTCTTGTCTAGTTTTTGCTTCTTTTTATTGCATTGTTTTATGTTGTTTTAAACTTTCTTTTAGTGCTTTTATCTTGTGTCGATTATTCTTGTAGGAGAAATGGCACCCAAACGCACTCGTACTGAAGCTGGATCATCCTCTACTGCCCCTCAAGCATCCTCCAAGGAGCCAAGGTGCCATCATGGGTTCCAAAATAATTCCAAGATTGGTGGACTCTCTTCAAAAAATAGGAGTATCTAGCCACCCCTCGCTTGGACATGGATTTGATGGCGGAATTAGGCTTCCAAAATGAGCTAGACAAGTTAATTGATGGTGTAGGCTGGAGAGTTTTCATTGAGAGGAAGGAGAAGGTCTATCCTCATTTGGTCCGAGCTTCTTAGCCACATTCAAATTTAGACTGGGGACAAACAGCCATACTAACCCAGGCACTGTGAGTTTTTGGCTAGATGGCCTCTCCCATCAAATGCCATTTAATGCTTTCTCTGAATTGCTGGGTTTGATCAACACGCTGCTAGGGACATTCTTGATCTCAATAAGCAAGACATATGGATGGAAATTTATGACCTCAAGGACCCCACCATCTTCAATCCTAAGAACACCAAGGCCCATCATTTGAAAGATCACCCTATGAGGATTATGTATCGCTACTTAGCCTTGGCCTTCTTCAGCCACCTCGAAGGGCCAGGAAATGATAATGCAAATGAGGCCACCATTCTCTATGCTATGCAACATGGAATAAGATTAAATGGAGCTGCATTCATTGCTCAAAAAGTTTCAGACTTACGCACTTTCACAAAGAGGGATTCCAAGATGGCACTTGGGGGTTTTGTCACTACCTTGGCTCGTTTTCACATGCATCTAAAGTTTGACACATCAGTGGAAAACCCTTTGGCCATTGATTGCAAAATACTGAGAAACATGGCAGTCCTTATCGATGATCCTCACTTTCTAGGGCAAGGGCATTTGGTGGTTTCAGATAGAGCTTTATATAGGGATGCTGTGCACAAGGGAGCTATAGAGTTGGAATGAGCTGGATATGGTACAATCACCTTATCCAATGAGCAATACATGCTATTAACAACCAGCTTGATGATATCACTCAGCAGATGGATTCTGATTTCAATTCAATCACACAGCGTATGGATGATATTGTCACTGCTTTTGGGACATTACAATCCCGCTTTGACAGCCAGTTTCCACCTCCACCGCCCCATTCATCAGATTGATTATGATTTCAGGGATTTTTCCTCAACCCATCATTCTATTTTTTATTCTCTTTTGGTTTTTGCTGGGGACAACAAAATTTTAAGTGTGGGGTGAGGGTTTAAGGATGAAGATTAATCAATTTATTTTTCTTTGTTTTAATTGTTTACTTGTGGATGTTGTTTTTTTTATTGTGGGATGTTATTATTTGTTTTATAACTTTAGTTTAATTTTAGTTAATGTAACTTTTATTATGATTTTCTTTTCAGTATTTTTGAATTCCTTCTCTATTAGTAAGTTTATGCATGTTGCCTTATTTCTTTTTAATTCAAGTTTATTTACTATTTTATCATTTCCTTTTTAAATTTTGGTTAAGATAATTGTGTTTAGGAGTTGTCAATTACTTTTGCAGTTATCCTGAGCTTGCCAGTTAATTTTGAAATGAGTCAATTTGAACTCGAATTTTGAATTGCTTGTTTAGGAGGTCTGAGTAGCTAGAGAGTAGTAGCATTGTTCAGTGAAGTTTCTCTTTTGAATTGATCTCGATTAATTATATATCATCCAATTTCTAACTTAATGAGCACAGTAGGCTAAGTTTTGTGAAACTAATGAAAAAAAATCAGTGAGTGAAAGTATTTGAGCGAAGGAATTCTGGAATAGCTAGAACCTTCCTTATCACCCTTCAAAATGAATATTCAACTCAGGAAAGATTAGGACATGACCCAGGCAGCCTTTCTTTGGCAGCCAATTTTCAAATGACTTTTGACCTACTTTTGGTAAATTGTACCATTGTTAGCCCCTTTGAGCTTCATTAGTATGCTAAAAGAGCACTGTCTATTTTTTTAGTGCACCAATGCTTAACTATATAGCCTAAATACCTTTGTCTATCCCACTTTGGAATTGGCAACTCTAGGTTGGGGAATGAAACTTGCATATTGGGTTTGATTCAAAGTTGCTTGTCAGTCAAAAAGTAAAGGGAAGTTGAAAATTTTAAGAATTTATGAGCTTAAATTTTTGAAAAATTTTAGGACATGGATGATAAGGATTATTTCTTTTGGTACTCCCCTTAGTAATTGAATAATTTCATTGTAAAAAAAGAAAACAAAAAAGAAAAAAAGAGAAAGAAAAAGAAAGAAATAAGAAATATAGGGATAGGCTGCAAAAATGCCATTTAATACTGCAGAAAATAAGTGTGAGGTACCTAGCATTTGAGGAGAGAATCAATTAGTTGAGCTAGGAGATTTTAGCTCTTACGCCTTGAGATTTTGAGAAATCACATCCTGAAATTCATCTTCCTAGTTGATAGTAAGAGGGCATAAATTTTGAAGAGTTGTTTTTCTTAAGAAGGTTAGGTGGTATTTGTTTTGGGTAGTGTGGCTAATTCTATCTTGCTGACTTATTCAATTTTCTTGAAGCCAATACCTTCACCCCATTACAACCTTAATGTAAGACTTGGTGATCCTATTTTGTCCTGAGTTGTTTAGTAGAGATGATCCTTGTGGTTCAGGTGCTAAAGGAGAGGCTTATGGCTGTTCCAAGTTTTAAGTGCGAAACCGGCATATTTTTCTGTTGTTTGATTGCTGGAGTTCACTGGTAGTTTTGGTTTTGAAAAGATATAAATCTATTTTGGCCTAGCACACACACACAAGAAATTATTTGATATAAATCAGTTTGAGTCTTTTTAAGTGAGTTCTTCATCTGAGTGTCTTCTGTTGAGTGTCGCTCTGGCCTCTTTGAATTTTCGTGTTCTGAATTAGAGTTTGAGTTTTCAAGATTTTAGATGATTCATTTGCTCGAGGGTGAGCAAAAGGTTAAGTGTGGGGTAGTTGAAAAATTTAATTTTAATGTTTATTTTTAGGTAAATTTTGTGTGTTTTAGTATCTCATCTTGCATGTTTTTTGTGTTTTTAGTGTTAAAATGTTCTTGTCTTGTTTAATTTAGTTATTTTGATAAGTTTAGAGTTTTCTTGGTGATTAATGGTGTTAATTTGAATTTTGTGAAAAAAATTTGGCTAAGGCACGACTGAGACAATTTGTCCCTGCCGTATCCCTTGCAAAAGCTCAAAACTCACCGTTTCACCCTAAGTCGTGGCCGAGATTATTTGGTCCCAGCTATGGCCAAAGCAAAGTACTGCCTTGTCTTCTCATGACTCGGCTGAGACAAAATTATCCTAGATGTGGCCTCCTGGATACCAGTATAAAAGCTGCAGAGTTGTCTGTTTTAAAGGAGATCTTTTTAGGGTTTCGTGTAGAGGTTATTCTTAGAGAGAAAAAAATGCACTTTTACATCTTAAGAGCTTTTCTTACATAGTTTTACTTGTAAAAATCACTCTTTTAGTTTAGTTTTACTTCAAGATTACAAGAATAGCTTTAGATTTTAGTTTAACCTACTTCAAGTTACAGTTTTCAATCAAAAAGCAGTTGGAGAATGAGAGAAGGAGTAGCATTGGCTTCAATTTTCAACTTCAAATGGGTTTTATAGTTTCTTACTTTACTTTACATGTCATTTACATTATGGATTATGGGTAAGTTTCTTTGTTGTTTGGAGGATCTTTGAATCCCCTACTCACAATGTGAATATTGAACATATTTGGATTTATACATGAATGAATAGTCTATTTCACTGTTGCTTATTTGTATCTCATGGTTTTTTAATCTATTAAGTTATTTTCCATGTATGGATGAATGGATATTAGCAAATGTCTTGATTGGTTATAACTTTGATTTTAATGTTTGTTTTCAGGTAAATTTTGTGTGTTTTAGTGTTTCATATTGCATGCTTTTTGCGTTTTTAGTGTAAAAATGTTCTTTTCTTGTTTAATTTAGTTGTTTTGATAAGTTTAGAGTTTTCTTGCTGATTAATGGTGTTAATTTAAATTTTGTATAGAAAATTTGGCTAAGGCACAGCTTAGGCAATTTGTCCCAGTCGTGTCCCTTACAGAAGCTCAAAACTCACCGTTTCACCCTAAGTTGTGGCTAAGACTATTTGGTCTCGGCTGTGGCTAATGCATCTCATAAAGGTCTTTTGATCTCGAAGGAGGCCGTGACTGAGACAAATGTGTCCCAGTCATGGTTAAAACAAAGTACCACCCTGTCTTCTCATGACTCGACTGAGACAAAAGTGTCCTAGCCGTGGCCTCTTGGATACCAATATAAAAGCTGCAGAGTTGTCTATTTTAAAGGAGATCTTTTTAGGGTTTCGTGTAGAGGTTATTCTTAGAGAGAAAAAATGCAGTTTTACATCTGAAGAGCTTTTCTTACATAGTTTTATAGTTTTACTTTTAAAAATCACTCTTTTAGTTTATTTTTACTTCAAGAATACAAAAATAGCTTTAGATTTTAGTTTAGCTTACTTTAAGTTACAGTTTTCAATCAAAGAGCAGTTGGAGAATGAGAGAAGGAGTAGCATCAGCTTCAATCTTCAACTTCAAATGGGTTTTATAGTTTCTTACTTTACTTTACTTGTCTTTTACATTATGGATTATAAGTAAGTTTCTTTATTGTTTGGGGGATCTTTGAATCCCCTACTCACAATGTGAATATTGAACATATTTGGATTTATACATGAATGAATATTTTATTTCACTGTTGCTTATTTGTATCTTATGGTTTTTCAATCTATTAAGTTATTTTCCATGTATGGATGAATGGTTTTTATCATATGTCATGATTGGTATTGAGCTTAGTGGATTGGATGCTGTGAATGATTTTTCTTTAATTTTTCTATCATGAATGTTGTCTATTTTGGACGGCTCCTGAATGGGACTCTAAATGTGCAGTATTTGTGATTTGAAGACTAGAGTATGGAGTGAAATAGATTGGTTTTGGGTTGCCTGGCTTTAGAATGGGACGGTAAATAGAACCTAGGATGTTAGACTCGTGCTTAGGCTAGTTATTGGGCTGCCTTCGGAATGAGACGTTTAACAACCAGAATAGCTGGCTTCCGAATGGGACATTTGGATTAAGTGGGTTATCCCGGATTCATTCATGTATGCTTTTAGCTAAAAAATTAATTCACATTTGGATATGGGGTGGATAAGTGAACCCGAGCAAGGTTTCTTTATAAAGGTTTTTACATTGTCCTAACCCACCCTAACCTCAACCATACCACCCACCAGGATTCCAACCAAGGCCACCCGTTCAAGAGAAAAAGTGTAATTTGGAAGACATGTTTTCTAGTTTCATGAATAGCCAACAACAATTCATGACGGGCTAAGAAACAAGATGGAAATATTAAGAGCAATGGAACTGGAATCAAGACACTTCCATGAGAAACTTTAAGATGTAAATTGGACAGTTGGCAAATTCTTTATGTACAAGGTTGGCTGGAACTTTTCCTTCAAATGTGGACTGTAATCCCAAGGAGGAAGCCAAATCCATTATATTGAGTAGTGGCAAGGAGGTAATACAAGAAGAAGATAAAGGTAAATCACCAACTTCATCATCTTATGTGAAGGAGTCGACATGGAAGGTAAGTGATTCTAATCCTAAAGTAGATGTAGATGTAGATACTCCAACGATTGACAAGGGAAAGAGTATAGTGAACCCAACTATAGAGAATATTGACATAAATAGGTTACCATTTCCTACCATAGCTAGAAAAGAAAAAAAAATGATCAATTAGCTTGGTTCCTAGAAATATTCAAGAAATTGCATATCAATTTACCTTTTATTGAAGCCTTAGCACACATGCCTAATTATGCTAAATTCATGAAAGAACTTTGTTCTAATAAGAAGAAATTAGAAGGGTATGAAACCGTGTAATGAACAAAAAATTGTAGTGCAATTATCATAAACAAGATCCTGAAAAAGTTGGAAAATCCAGGTAGCTTTACTTTACCTTGTGAAATTGGTGAAACTTTTGTTGGGAATGCCTTTTGTGACTTAGGGGCCAGCATTAACTTGATGCCATATTCAATGTGCAGGAAACTCAATCTAGGCGATCTCAAGGAAACGGGAATGAGACTTCAACTTGCGGATAGATCAAAGAGAAAGCCAAAAGGAGTGATTGAGGACCTATTGGTGAAGGTAGGAAAATTTATTTTTCCTATGGATTTTGTAGTCATGGAGATGGAAAAAGATAGGAAGGTGCCATTCATTGTAGGAAGACCATTTCTAAATATGACAAAAGCATTGATAGATGTCCATGGTCAAAAGGCCACCTTACGTTTCAACAATGAAGAATTTGTGGTGGATATGAACAAAGTACAAAAGTATCCATCAAGTGATTTGGAAAAATCAATCTATTTCATGGATAAGGTGGATGAATGTGCAGAAGAGACTTAAGAAAAAGTGTTGTTAGATGATCCATTGAATTTTATCTTGATGCATTCTTTGGAAAATGAAGAGTTAGATGGAGTAGAGCAAGAATTGATAGTAGTTGTAGAGAAGGACTATAAAAATGAGGAACCAAAGCAAGAGAGGACCATTTCAGAAAAAAGGGATTCTAAATCTAAACTTAAAACCCTTCCTCCTCATTTAAAGTATGTCTTTTTAGAGCATAAAGCAAAGCCAGTAATGATCTCTTCTTTGTTGTTAGGTTTTAAAGAGGAGATGCTGCTTGAGGTGCTGAAAAAGCACAAAGAAACGATAGGATGGGAGACGATAGATTTGAAGGGTATTGACCCAAGCTACTGCACTCACTGAATTCCTTTGGAGGAAGAATACAAACCAGTAGCTCAACCCCAAAGAAGGCTCAATCCGGCTATGTAGGAAGTTATGAAGAAAGAGGTACTCAAATTGCTCGATTCAGGTATAATCTACCCAATCTCTGATAGTAAATAGGTTAGGCCTGTGAAATGTGTCCCTTAGAAAGGGGGAATGACAGTGGTTAGGAATGAACCTGATGAACTCATTCCAACTCGTACAGTTACGGGTTGGAGAGTATGCATAGACTATAGGAGACTAAACCATACCACTAGAAAATATCATTTCCCATTGCTATTTATTGACTAGATGTTAGAGAGGCTAGCAAAAAATAGGTTTTATTGTTTCTTAGACGGATATTTGGGATATTTACAAATCCTCATAGCCCCAGAAGATCAGGTGAAAATGACCTTTACCTATCTGTATGGCACATTTGCCTATAGGAGAATGCCCTTCGAACTGTGTAATGCACCATCTACGTTTCAACGGTGTATAATGACAATTTTTCATGACTTTATAGAAAAATTTATGGAGGTATTTATGGACTATTTCACCATTTATGGGCTAGATTTTGAGAGCTATTTAAGGCATCTCGATTTGGTGTTAGGTAGGTGTGAAAAAACCAACTTAGAACTAAATTGGGAGACGTGCCACTTTACGGTGAAAGAGGGCATTGTGTTAGGGCACAAAATTTCTGAGAAGGGGATTGAAGTAGACAAGGCCAAGGTAGAAGTTATAAAGAGACTCCCACTACCAACTAATGTCAATGGAGTTAGGAGTTTTTTAGGTCATGCAGGTTTTTATCGTAGGTTTATAAAGGATTTTTCAAAAATTGCAAAACCTTTATCCAATTTTCTCATGAATGTTGCTCCTTCTGAATTCACCAATGAATGTTTGTTGGCATTTGAATTGTTGAAGCAAATGCTTATTTCAGCTCCAGTGATCATATCTTCGAATTGAAATTTACCCTTTGAACTAATGTGTGATGCGAGTGATTTTGCAATAGGAGCAGTACTTGGACAAATGCGAAAGAAGATATTTTGTGTAATTTATTATGTGAGCCGTATGTTGATAGGAGCCCAAGTTAACTATACCATAATCGAGAAGGAACTTCTTGCAATTGTGTTTGCTTTTGAGAAGTTTAGATTGTATTTGCTAGGTGCAAAAATTGTGGTGTGGTCTAACCATGCGGCGCTAAGACACCTCTTTGCCAAGAAAAAGTCCAAGCCAAGATTCACAAGATGGGTGCTCCTTTTGCAAGAATTCGACTTGAAGATCAAAGATAAAAAGGGAGCAAAAAATCATGTGGTGGATCATTTGTTGAGATTGGAGCATGACCATATTGAAAAAGGGGAGATTCTAGATTTATTTTCGGATGAGTGTATTTGTGCCTTATTTGTTTGTGAAGTTTCAGAACCTTGGTTTGATAATGTTGCTAATTTTCTCGCAGGAGGTTTTATGCTGAGAGAATTCACATGGCAACAAAGGAAGAAGCTGAAGGCCAATTGAAAGCACTACATATGGGATGATTCTTATCTTTTTCGCCTTTGTGCTGACCAAGTACTGAGAAGGTGCATTCCAAATGAAGAGCAAGGAGAGATTATCAAAGCTTATCATAGTGGAAAAGCCGGTGGGCATCATGGACCTAATAGAACAGTATCAAAAATTCTTTCCTCTGGATTTTATTGGCCTACTATATTCATTGATGTAAAATAATTAATCAATCTTGTGATCAATGTCAAAATGTGGGGAATATATCTAGAAGAACGAGATGCCCTTAACCAATGTGCTTGAGGTAGAGTTGTTTGATTTATGGGGGATAGATTTTGTGGGGCCTTTTTCAGTCTCTTATGAGTTTGAGTATATCCTGGTGGTGGTGCACTATGTGAGTAAGTGGGTCGAAGCTGTAGCCACTAGGACATGTGATGCAAAAGTTATCCAAGAATTCTTAAGGAGGAACATATTCACCCGTTATGGAGCCCTGAGAGCTATCATTAGTGATGGTGGGAAATACTTTATTAACCACCAATTCAAAGCCTTATTGAAGAATTAGGAGTGAAGCACAAAATCACCACCCCCTATCATACCCAAGCCAAAGGTCAAGTTGAGGTATCTAACCGGGAGTTGAAGGACATTTTAGAGAAAACAGTCAATGTGTATAGAAAAGATTGGTACCTTAAACTAGATGAAGCCTTGTGGGCGTATAGGACAACATTTAAGACACCTATAGGGATGTCACCTTTTATGTTAGTGTTTGGAAAGCCTTGTCACCTATCGGTGGAGTTAGAACATAAGGCATATTAGGCTACCAAGTTTCTGAATTTTGATCTTGAGAATGCAGGAAAGTGCAGGTTTTTACAGCTAAGTGAATTGGAAGAAATCAAATTTTAGGCCTATGAACATGCTAAGAAGTACAAGGACTACACTGAGAAATGGCATGATCGTAGAGTAACCAAGAAGGAATTTTTGCCCGGAATGAAGGTGCTCATGTATGACAGTAGATTGAGGTTGTTTTTCGGGAAGTTGAAATCAAGGTTGAAAGGGCCTTTTGAGGTTGTCAAGGTCTCTAGCTATGGGGCAGTAACCATTAAACATCCGGGAGAAAGTCAAGGTCGTGAGTTCAAAGTCAATGGTCGCCGATTGAAGCCATATTTTGATTAAGCTTGAGGATGCATTAGTGACCCTCACCTTAGAAGATGACCCATGAAAGTTAACAAAGTCGAGCTGGCGACTTGTTAAACCCAGAACTCTTTCTTACCTTTGAACTCAATTGCTTTTTTTTTTAGTTTGCTTTCAATTTCTTGTGAGTTTAGATGTATAGGGTTGTTAAATTTTGTCTAGAGAATTGGTTGTGCTTGTTGGAGTGGAAAATCTGGCAAATTTATACTTAGGAGAGAAAAAATTTAAGTGTAAAAAATGCAACTTTGTGTTGGTCGTGGCTAAGACTAACTAGTCCCAGCTATGGCCCCTTCACCATTCATGAGGTAGAATGTGTGCACGGTTGAAACCTTAGTGTTCCAGCCGTGCCCAAAAGAGAGGGAATTTTGAATGTTAATGGTGCACGACTGAGACCATTTGGTCCAATCCTTGCCCATATGAGTGCTTCGAGTCCAGAACTTAGGCACGATTGAGACTAACATGTCCCAGCCATGTCTGTTTTAAAATTTTTGTAGGGACTTCATTGGTTGCGGCTGAGACTATTTAGTCCCAGCTGTGGCGTGTTGTTTAATTTCGAGTCCAAAAGAGGAGTACGGCTGAGACTGATTTGTCCCAGCTGTGCCTTTCACTTTACCAAAATGGGGAGTTTTGATTTTATGCTGGTCACGACTGAGATAGATTTGTCCCAGCCGTGCCAAATAGGGTTTCCGTCGTGACCATCTATAAATAGCATGAAAAGTTGCAACTCTTCACTTCTTTGTTTTCAGTTTCCTTTGTTCTCTCTTCAAAAATTCGGCTCCTTCCTCTAATTTTCTCTCCTCCTCTTGCATTCTTCACTCCCTTGCATTAAGAACCAAGTAAGTTCTCTCTTCTTTTCTCTTTATTTTTGTTTAATTACTCTTTTGTTTTACATTTTTATATGGTTTTCTTGCTTAGTTATTAGGTTTTATGGTAGAGATTTGAATTAAATTTACATATTTTCTCCATGTTTAGGGTTTGTTTTATTGCATGTTGTGTTCCCATTTTTGTTTGTCTTGATTCTTAACTCTTGATTTTAGGCTTGGTTGTAGTTTTTAGCACCTACTTTTTGCATGTTATGCTTACAAGTTGTTTTATTTGTTTTTGATTGCAAACATTAAACCTTGACCACCTACTGTTTGATGAATTACCTAAGAGAATTGAGACCTTATTTTCTCCTTAGTTATTTTGTTCCATTTTCATCATTTTGCCTAACAATCGTGCCTTAGAAGTGTTCAATGTGTATTTATGCTTCGTAATTGATATTTTAGGATCCTTTTGATAGTTGTTATTTATTCCCTTTTGTGTTTGCTTGTAATTTTAATTAATCTCATGCATGATTTTGTTTGCTATATACAAATTATACTTTGTCATTGTTCATTTGTGTGGTTAAGCATTGTATTGCTATGTTGTTTCCATCTTTTGTGTGAATGTTGTTTCATGCATGTTTTTAAGTTGTTCATTTCTATTTGTATATGCAATGTTCATGCATTTTGTGTCAATTGTACCCAAGTATATAGGCTAAAATGATTCAACCTACGAGCTATTGGTTTCCAAAGGATGACTCGGTCATCATGGTTAAGTGCCACGTACTTGGTGCATTTTTTCCTTTGGTTTTCATTTTGTTTGTTTGTTTGTTAGTGATTGGGATTTATTTGAACCCTTAGTTTCACTAGACTGCGTATAGAGTGAATAGGGTATCGTTCCAAAAGGAACGTGGTAAATTTTGTATTGAAATAACAACAAGTAGATGGATAAGTAACAATTTCAATTGGAATCATGCAATTAACGTAATAACTAAACTACTTAAAATATATTAAGTTAATTTTGGATAATAGATTACTTAAAAGATGGGATGAATGGATATTATAACCAAGTAAACAGTTTCATCTTTGAATCATTTAATAATTGTATAAATGATATGATTGGAGAATTTAGCCAAGATTCTTTAAAGCAATTCTCATTGTCATTAAAGGTGTTTTTACCTAGAGTTTATAAGCATTCTCATGACATTATAGAGATAAATAAAAACTATGAAGTTCAATGCCAATTCTTTAATCCCTTGAAGTGAATTCCTTATCTCTAAGTGAATTCAATGCTTCAAGTAAATTTATTTGTCTTTCCATCAAAGAATTCCAATTATCATTGCGAATTAAATGACTAACATGCTAATTATGATGATCAAGCATAATGAGCAAATTGAAGTACTCAAATAAATCTAAATCACACTTCATACATAAGAGAATAAACATTCATAAAGCAAAGATAAGTAGATGAAAAAAAAATTGAATTAAATAATTATAATGTACCAAAAGAACTTAGCCAAATACAAATTTACAATAGAAATGAAATAAGAGAAAAGAAAATCATCACTCCCCAGGGTTTACTTTCTATTTAGACCTTCTGATATATCTCTTATTCCTTTGACTTTGTTCTTTGGTCATCCTCTAAAAACTAAGTAAAAAGAAATGTCCAAAAGCAACTAAAAATGTTCTTAAGTAAACAATGAAAATTTCTTTTGATTTTTTTTTCGAATCTTCATCAGCTCTTCATTCTTCTTCACACTTCACCATCTTTAACCTAAAAATACACATAAACACATAAATTGAACATAAACACATAAAATACACATAATATTACATACTTAGTTACATAAATAAAGGAAAAACACACACTAAAAAGTAGACATATTCCATGACATCAAATTCCCCCACACTTAAACCTTGCTTGTCCCCAAGCAAGAGAAGAGTAAGAAAAATTAATCCCAAGTAAAACTAAGTAAGTGAAATTATAAAGCATTGCTCAATTTTTACTTAAAATAAGATTGAGATAAGTCAAACCCTTTAATACTAAAAATAGCAGTAAATCAAGACTTAAAACATGCATTCTAAATTATCAAATCACCTAAGTTTACTAAATCCAACATCAATAATATAAAGTCTCAAGACTAACCATGCTCAAGAAAGAAAATTGATCATAAAACTTAAGAGTTTAAGACTATAGTTGCCTTTTTGGACAATATTCAAGCACTCATACCTCTAAACCCATCTCATTGCATTTTTAGACTGCATTTTTCATTCTTTTTCTTCTTTCTTTTTTTTTCTAGCATGGGTATACTTTTAGACTTTATCCCATGAATTTCAAAATAGCAAGAGAATGTAGTATTGGGTGCGTTTTACGCTCCATCCCATACTTAATTAAGCTTTTAAGTATGTATCTTGCTTTATTTTATTTATTTTTCATTTTCTTTTGCTAGTCCTCATCCATTATTGAATAGCTAAAGGTAAGTATTATGGCTATAGTTTCCATGAGACAACAAAAATCCTAAAATCTTAAGCTAAATGAGAAAATTCTAACCTTAAAGCATAGTTAGTAAAGAGACTAAACAACCTAAAATGTTGAAAGAACTAAAAAGAGATAACTTGAAAACATAAAATACATGGCAAAAGCCTTGAAAAACTAATCAAATGAGTATAGAAGGTAAATGACTATTCATAACAACCTTTACTACATACAATATGAGCAATGCTTATAATAAAACTTACGAAAAAGGTTAGTCTAAATAAAGAAAAAGACAAACAAAAACAAACAACACACATAAGGTTAGCATGATGCTCCCCCACACTTAGAACACACATTGTCCTCAATGTAAAGGAACAAAATATAAACAACAAAAACAAAAACAAAAAGAAACAACTAAAGAAAATAGAGGAAAGAAAACTCCCCTAAAGATCATGGTGAAGGCGGAGGCGAAGACACCATATAGCCCGATTGGGCAATAAAAGCGTCTACCTTGTGCTCAAGGCGACATTGACGGCGAACCAATTGTGAGGTAACTTGCTCTAAGGAAGTGAGTTGATGTTGGATGGTGGACTGGTTTTGCAGCAATTGATTGAACATGGAATGGGTCACATTTGAAGAAGATCCAACAGTAGGTGAAAAAGCAGGTGCATGACTAGGGGTATCCTCCATAGGATCATCACTTTGCCCTTGCTTCGTTGGCCTTAACTCGTCCGACGTACTTTCCAAAGCAGCCCCTTGTGGAGTAGAGGTGCTTGGAAGTTCCTTCCAACAAGATTGATATATGGGTGGGATGTATTGAAAGGAATGGTTAATCACTTCTCCTCGTACAAACAAATGTTTGGAAAAATATAAGCATGGAAGTATAGTATCATAAGTGTGTAAATCAATATCAATACCCCTAGCAATAGCAGCAATGACATGTCTATGTGTGATAGTGGACTCCGGTCAACCAACACAATTTAATAATTATTTGAAAATCCAAAAAGACCAACAAATAGACTTGCGATTATGCACACACCACATCAAGAAAAGTTCATGACTTGAAACTCGATTAAATTCAGACTTGTTAAAGACAATAGAGGCAAGAATCTTATGCAAAATCCAATATTTCAAATCTAAAATAAACATTGATTTAGCCTTTCTAGCCCTATATGGTGTAGTTAAACCAGTGAGAAAGTTCCAAAAAGCATTAGGCCTGTAACTCTTAGGTGGATCACATAATTCAGATGGTTTAAAGCCAAAAATGCGATGCATAATAAAATATGTAAGTGTATGATCAATGCCATTCAAATGAAAGTCCACAAGCCTAGGATTGTCAGCATTTTCTTTCAAATTGGTGTAAAATTCCAAGACTAAATCAGTATAGAACTGTTTATGCATATTAACAAAACGCAATAAGCCACATTGAGATAACATCTCATTCACTTCATCAAGCAAACCCACTTGTTCAAGCAAAGAGTTTGGGAAATACTTACATTGAGAGATTGTTCTATCCTTAAGAACAAGGAACCTATTACCTTCATGGATAGAGGAAAGGGGAAAGGGTGAACCAAAATCTACCTGTAAACTTGCTAGTTGTGCTTCATCTCCCCTTTGCTGACCCTTTAAGGTTGAGACGTTCTTGGTTCTAACCATTGTTGTTAAAGAGAATGAGGCAGAGAAAGAAATGCAGAAATAGTAATGTAGGAAAAGAAAGGTAGGAGAAATACACAGAGATAGAGGAGTAGAAGAGAAAAACAAGAAAATGAAAAGAGAATGGGAATAGAGTGCGTATAGAATGAAATGCACGAGTGAAATAAGAGAAAAGAACTGTGTAAAGAAAGAAAGAAATAACTGTAGTATTTATATAGAAATGAGGGGGAAAATGAAACAGTGTGTTGTTTCACAAACCCTAGGTTTTGAATTTATAACCGTTCCCCCCATGTAATTAAACCTAATTAAAGGCAGTTAAGCTAAATAATAACCGCAAAGATGATGAATGGAAATTAGTAAGTGTTTAAAGAAAGAAATAAAATAAATTAAAAATAAGAGACGAAGTAAAAATCACGATTTGGGACATTGAGAATAGTGAATCACGAGTCGGAGGAAGCATCACGACTCGTGATGAATGAAGTAATTTTGCACAAGAGAAAAATGTTCACGAGTCATCATAAATGTCACGACTCGTGAAAAACAGAATGCAGGCATCTGAGGAATAGGTTCACGAGTCGGAAAGCCTTTCACGACTCGTGAACAATTCCTCTCTGTGATACTCGTGAAACAGGGTCACTACTCGAACTGAGATTCATGACTCGGTATGCTGCAGCCTCTAGAATACTCGTGAACATGTTCACGAGTCGAACTGCACTCGTGAGCATGACAGTGCTTCATTTTTTTATGCAAAATCATACCAACCTCGATCCAAAAGTTAAAATTACAAAAGAAAAATAAATCAATAGAAATGTAGACTATAAAATACTTAAGACTTAACCAGAACAAATCATAAAACAACAAAATCAAAACCAAAAGAACTAATTAAAAACAAAAATATTATTATTTAAAAGAACAATTCAACAAAGAAATTTGTTGCGTAGGAACCAATGCATCACCAATGAAATAAGGCTTCAATCTATTTCCATTAACCTTAAAAACCTCCCCTTTATCATTAGCAATATCAATAGCCCCAAAAGGAAAAACTTGAACTACTTTGAAAGGACCCGACCATCTAGACTTTAATTTACCGGAAAATAGCTTCAATCTAGAATTATACAACAAAACCATGTCACCAACTTGAAATTCTTTCTTTGATATATGTTTATCATGCCATGATTTAGTTCTTTCCTTATATAACTTAGCATTTTCATATGCATTCATACGAAGCTCCTCTAATTCTTGCAATTGAAGCAATCTCTTCCTACCAACTTGTTGCATGTCAAAATTCAACACCCTAGTTGCCCAATAAGCTTTATGTTCAATCTCAACAGGCAAATGACAAGACTTGCCATAAACCAATTGATAAGGAGTAAGACCTATAAGAGTTTTAAAAGTTGTTCTATACGCCCAAAGAGCATTATCTAGCTTAAGTGCCCAATCTTTTCTTGATCTAGAGATTGTTTTCTCCAATATCCACTTAAGCTCTCTATTACTAATCTCAACTTGTCCACTAGTTTGAGGGTGATAAGGTGTAGCAATTTTATGAGTCACATTATATTTTCTTAATAATTGCTCTATAATTTTATTGCAAAAATGAGACCCACCATCACTAATAATGGCCCTAGTGTTCCAAATCTAGGAAATATAACCTTCTTAAGCATCTTCTTAACCACCTTGGCATCATTAGCAATGGTTGGAATTGCTTCCACCCATTTAGATACATAATCTACCATGACTAGAATATATCTATTTCCTAAGGAACTAGGAAATGGTCCCATAAAGTCCATACCCTAAACATCAAACAATTCAACTTCCAAAATACCTTGTAAAGGCATTTCGTTCCTCCTAGACAAATTTCCCATTCTTTGGCATTTATCACATCTAAGTACAAAGTCCTTGACATCCTTAAACAATGTAGGCCACCAAAAACCAGCTTGCAAAACCTTAGAAGCGGTCTTAGAAACCCCAAAGTGACCACCTACAGTATAAGAATGACAATGAGCCAATACTTCACCAACTTTTTCATGAGGAATACACTGCCTAATCAATCCATCAGCACATATCCTATATAATAAAGGCTCTTCCCAATAGTAAAACTTCACATCATGAAGGAATTTTTTTCTTTGCCTATAATCTAAACCATAGGGAAGCATACCACTTACTAAATAGTTGGCTATATCAGCAAACCAGGGAATTTCCTTGGAAACTACTTGAAAAAGATGTTCCCCATGGAAAGATTCATCAATAGCTATCCCATCATCATTATCTTGCAAAACACATTGGGTTAACCTAGATAAATGGTCAGCAACTAAATTCTCCTTTCCCTTTTTATCCCTTATTTCCCAATCAAATTCTTGTAGCAATAATATCCATCTTAACAATCTAGGCTTAGCATCTTTCTTACTCAAGAGATACTTGAGGGTAGCATGATCAGAATAAACAATGACTTTTTGCCCTACAAGATAAGACTTAAATTTATCAAAAGCATACACAATAGCCAAGAGTTCTTTTTTCAGTTGTGGAGTAGTTAATTTGGGCATCATCTAGTAATTTGCTAGCATAGTAAATAACAGAAGGCTGCCCATCAATTATTTGCCCTAAAACAGCCCCAACCGCATAATTACTAGCATCACACATCAATTCAAAAGGTTGCTTTCAATTTGGTGGTTGCAACATCGGTGAAGTGACAAGAGCATGTTTAAGAGTTTCAAAAGATTTAAGACATACCTCATCAAAATGAAAATCAACATCTTTGCCTAGTAATGCGCATAAGGGTTTAGCTATCTTAGAAAAATCTTTTATGAACCTTCTATAAAATCCAGCATGTCCTATAAAGCATCTAACATCTCTAACATTTTTAGGAGGAGGAAAATTAGCAATAATTTCAATTTTAGCTTTATCAACCTCAATCCCCCTATTAGAAACTAAATGTCCTAAAACAATGCCCTCTTGTGCCATGAAATAACACTTCTCCCAATTTAAAACCAAGCCATGTTTCACACATCTATCAAGCACCGTAGAAAGATTAGATAAACAATTCTTATAAGTAGTGCCATACACACTAAAGTCATCCATGAAAACTTCTACACATTGATCAATAAGATCACTAAAGATAGAGAACATGCATATTTGAAAAGTGGCTGGTGCATTGCAAAAACCAAAAGGCATTCGCCTAAATGCAAAAGTTCCATATGGGCCTGTAAAAGTTGTCTTAGATTGGTCATGTGGATATATAGGTATTTGATAGAAACCACTTAACCCATCTAAGTAACAAAAATAAGCAAAATTAGCCAATATTTCTATAACTTGATCAATAAATGGTAAAGGAAAATGGTCCTTTCTTGTGGCCTTATTTATTTTCCTATAGTCCACACACATACGCCAACCCGTGATAGTCCTAGTAGGAATTAAATCATTGTTATCATTACGAATTACACTCAAGCCACCCTTCTTAGGGATAACTTGAATTGGACTCACCCACTTGCTATCACTTATGGAATAAATTATGCCATTATCAAGCAATTTAATTATTTCTTTCCTCACAACGTCTTTAAGAGTTGGATTAAGCCTTCTTTGACCTTCAATAGATGGCTTAGAATCCTCTTCTAACAAAATTCTATGCATACAAATTTTAGGTGCAATCCCTTTTAAATAACTAATTGAATATCCCATGGCATTTCGATAAGCAAGTAAAATATCACGTAAAACACTCACATTATGCTTATCAATTGATGAATTAACAATGAATGGTAATTGAAACTTTGAATCTAAAAATTCATACCTTAAATTTGTTGGTAATGGCTTAAGTTCAGGCTTAACTTCCTCCTTAGAAGTCTTTGATGGCATCTCCTCATCCTTTTTCAAAGACTCAAACTTTGAGAACTTTCTATGGAAAGAATATAAAGCAACTTGCAAAGCCTTATCACAACTTTCATTTAAACAATAAGGTACAATAGGGTTTTGACTCAAACAATCATTCACAAAATGGGAAATTTTACCATTTTGAATCAATTCTACTGACCACCTCTATTGGTGAAGATTTAACCATTCCAAAAACATTAAACTCAATTATTTCACCATTAACTTCAAGAGAAATTTTACCATTTTTCATATCAAAAATAGCCCCAGCAGTAATTAAGAAAGGCCTACCAAACAAAATGGGAATTTCAGGATCTTCATCAATTTCTAGCACAATAAAATCAGCAAGAATCACAAATTTACCCACTTTGGTAGGAACATTTTCTAATATACCTATAGTGTGTGAAATAGACTTATTTGCCATTGATAAACACATATTGGTAGGCTTTAATTCACCTAAATCAAGCTTTTTATAAATTGAGTAAGGCATAAGGCTAACACTAGCACCCATATCACATAGGGCCTTATCAAAATATGTGCCACCTATAACAAAAAGAACCGTAAAACAACCCGGATCCTTTAGCTTAGGTGGGTATTTAGAATAAATAGCCTTAGATTCTTCTACCAAAGAAACATACCCATATTCTTCAAGCTTACCCTTGTGACTCACAATTTCTTTTAAAAATTTTGCCCATGAAGGCATATCCTTAATTGCATCCACAAAGGGTATAGTAATAGTAAGTTCCTTCAAATAATTCAGAAACTTGCCAAATTACTTATCAAGATTTCTCCTAATAAGTCTTTGAGGAAATGGCAAAACATTCAAATTAACGTTAGGTTCATCTCCCTTAGATGAGGATATCTTTTTTTTTTAGGTTCTTTAAGCTTATTTATCACATCATCATTTTTACTTACATCCAAAATATGATCATCATTCACAATAAGATTCTCATTTCCTTTAATATTACTCTCAATCTTTTTCCCACTCCTTAACATAATGGATTGAACCGATTCATGAGGCAAAAACTCAGGTTGACTTGGGAGCTTGCCTAAAGGTTTAGGACTAGAAGTGATTTGTTGAGCCAATTGGGTTTCAAGCATCTTATTATGAGCAACAAGTTGGTCAATTTTAGTATTTATTTGCCTAAATTGTTCCTCATTTTGCTTGTTAGTAGTCATTTGATGGTTAACAAATTGCTCCATCAAACTCTCTAAATGGGATTTAGGTTGTTGGGGGTTAAAATGTGGTTTATTTGGAAAAGTCGAGGGATTTGGTAATTTGTTCATAAGATTATTATTTGGAGGGTTCAATTGGGCATTTTGGTTAGACTAAGAAAAACCGGGATGGTTTCTCCATTGAGGGTTGTAATAATTAGAATTTTGACCCATCCTTTGGTTATACTTCCCTTGAACAAAACTTACATCCTCACTAGACCCTTCACTACAATTAGCATACATATGAGGTCCACCACATTTCTCACATACTTGACTAACATTTTCAACATTGGAGTGAGAATTACTTACCATTTTAGTTAAAGCTTCTACCTTAGCCGTCAGAAAATTTATGGAATCCAATTCCAAAAATCCCTTAGCCTTTGCCATAGTGGGTTCTTCTCCTATGTATCCTTGTGATGCTAGTTCTTCCAACAAAGTTTCAGCTTCCTTAGCAGTTTTCTCCAACCATTTTCCACCTAGCATTCACAATATTTCTATTTTTCTCCATTAACCCATTGTAAAAGATTTGAGGAATCATCCAATCCGGCAAGCCATGGTGAGGACATTTCCGTTGGAGTTCCTTAAACCTTTCCCAAGAGGTATAAATGGTTTCATTAGGCATTTGCTTAAAAGTAGAAATTTGATTCCTAAATTTTGTTGTTTTATGTGGTGGAAAATACTTATGAAGAAAAGCTTGTTTTAATTGGTCCCAAGTAGTGATTATCTCACTAGGTATGCTAGCAAGCCAAATTTGGGTCTTTTTTTTTAAAAAAAATGGAAATAACCTAAGTCTAATTGCATCATTACTCACTCCATTAATTTTAAATGTAGCACACACATTAAGAAAAGCAAGAATATGAGCATAAGGGTCTTCCCCTTGCAAACCTCCAAATTAGTTATTTTGCACCATTTGAATGACTGCCGGTTTGATCTCAAAATTGTTATTTGCAATAGCCGGTGCCGCTATTCCTCCAAAACTCTCCGAAATATTGGGCATTGCAAAATCACCAAGCGTTCTCCTTTCTTCTCCCGCCATAATTGGAATATTATGGCTCTCCTCCAACTTAGCACTTTTTTCTCCTTTTATTTGCAATTTAAGTTCCTCTTGTTACTTCCTTCTAAGTTCCCTACAAGAATTAAGAATACTTTTAGTCTAATATCATTACAAAAACTCTAATTCTAAAACAAACAAACACAATATAAGAATTCATACATCTAATAACTAATTTACATCATACAATACTAAAACATCTACTCTTTTGTATCAATCAATAAAAATTCATTTAACCGTTCCCCGGCAACGGCGTCAAAATCTGATCGGGATTTATTTGAACCCTTAGTCTCATTAGACTGCGTATAGAGTGAATAGGTTATCGTTCCAATGGGAACGGGGTAAATTTTGTATTGAAATAACAACAAGTAGATGGATAGGTAACAATTTCAATTGGAATTATGCAATTAACATAATAACTAAACTACTTAAAATATATTAAGTTAATGTTGGATCATAGATTACTTAAAAGATGGGATGAACATACATTATAACCAAGTAAACAATTTCATCTTTGAATCATTTAATAATTGTATGAATGATATGATTGGAGAATTTAGCCAAGATTCTTTAAAGCAATTCTCATTGTCATTAAAGGTGTTTTTACCTAGAGTCTATAAGCATTCTTATGACATTATAGAGATAAATAAAAACTATAAAGTTCAATGCCAATTCTTTAATCCCTTAAAGTGAATTCCTTATCTCTAAGTGAATGCAATGCTTCAAGTAAATTTATTTGTCTTTCCATCAAAGAATTCCAATTCTCATTGCGAATTAAATGACTAATATGCTAATTATGATGATCAAACATAATGAGCAAATTGAAGTACTCAAATAAATCTAAATCACACTTCATACGTAAGAGAATAAACATTCATAAAGCAAAGATAAGCAGATGAAAAACAAATTGAATTAAGTAGTTATAATGTACCAAAAGAACTTAGCCAAATACAAATTTACAATAGAAATGAAATAAGAGAAAAGAAAATCATCACTCCCCAGGGTTTACTTTCTATTTAGACCTTCTGATATATCTCTTATTCCTTTGACTTTGTTCTTTGGTCATCCTCTAAAAACTAAGTAAAAAGAAATGTCCAAAAGCAACTAAAAATGTTCTTAAGTAAACAATGAAAATTTCTTTTGATTTTTTTCGATCCCTTATCCAGAGTTTTGCTCCCATTTATATAGAGTCTAACTCTACAGATATGTCCCCTCAGAAACCATGAAAGGCTGCTCTGAAAAGAAATAATGTTTGGCTAAAAAATCGGGTGTAAAAGTCACGACGTTTGGGAAGCAGTATCTTGTCCGACTCGTGAACACCCTCATGAGTTGTGAACTCCTTCAAGTCTTCTGAACTCATGAGCTTTCTTCCTGAGTCATGATCCATATCATGACTCGTGAACAAGATGCCGAGTCGTGAGCCTTTCTTCTCTGCCTCACTCGTGAATCTCCAGTCCATCTCGTGAATTCCTGTTTGAGTCGTGATTCACTTCACAACTCATGATCTTTATCTTCAAATCTTCATCAGCTCTTCATTCTTCTTCACACTTCACCATCTTTAACCTAAAAACACACATAAACACATAAATTGAACATAAACACATAAAAGACACATAATATTACATACTTAGTTACATAAATAAAGGAAAAATACACACTAAAAAGTAGACATATTACATGACATCAGTTAGTTTGTTTGTCTGTTTAGTTTCCGTTATAGTTTCTTTTTGCCATTTGCTTGTCTAGTTTTTGCTTCTTTTTAGTGCATTATTTTGTGTTGTTTTAAACTTTCTTTTTAGTGCTTTTATCTTGTGTTGATTGTTCTTGCAGGAGAAATGGCACCCAAATGCACTTGTATTGAAGCTAGATCATCCTCTACTGTCCCCCAAGCATCCTCCAAGGCCAAGGTGCCATAATGGGTTCCAAAAAAAATCCAAGATTGGTGGACTCTCTTCAACAAATAGGAGTATCTAGCCACCCCTCACTTGGTCATGGATTAGATGGCGAAATTAGGCTTCCAAAACGAGCTAGATAGGTTGATTGATGGTGTAGGATGGAGAGTTTTCATTGAGAGGTAGGAGAATTTCTATCCTCAATTGGTCCGAGACTTCTTAGCCACCGTCAAATTTAGATTGGGGACAGACAGCCATACTGACCCAAGCACTATAAGTTTTTGGCTAGTTGGCCTCTCCTATCAAATGTCATTCAATGCTTTCTCTGAAGTGCTAGGGTTTGATCAACATGCTGCTAGGGACATTCCTGATCTCAACAAGCAAGACATATGGATGGGAATTTATGACCTCGAGGACCCCACAGTCTTCAATCCTAAGAACACCAAGGCCCATCATTTGAGAGATCACCCTTTGAGGATCATACATTGCTATTTGGCCTTGGCCTCCTTCAGTCACCTTGATGGTCCAGGAAATGTTAATGCAAATGAGGCCACCATTCTTTATGCTATGCAATGTGGAATATGATTAAATGGAGCTGCATTCATTGCTCAAAAAGTTTCAGACTTGCGCACTTTCACAAAGAGGGAATCGAAGTTGGCACTTGGGGGTTTTGTCACTACCTTGGCTCATTTTCATAGGCATCCAAAGTTTGGCACATCAGTGGAAAACCCTTTGGCCATTGATTGCAAAATGCTAAGAAATATGGCGGTCCTTATCGATGATCCTCGCTTTCTAGGGCAATGGCATTTGGTGATTTTAGATAGAGCTTTATAAAAGGATGATCCTCGCTTTCTAGGGCAATGGCATTTGGTGAATTGCTTGTTTAGGAGGTCTGAGTAGCTAGAGAGTAGTAGCATTGTTCAGTGAAGTTTCTCTTTTGAATTGATCTCGATTAATTATATATCATCTAATTTCTAACTTAATTAGCACAGTAGGCTAAGTTTTGTGAAACTAATGAAAAAAAACCAATGAGTGAAAGTATTTAAGCGAAGGAATTCTAGAATAGCTAGAACCTTCCTTATCACCCTTCAAAATGAACATTGAACTCAGACAAGATTAGGATATGACCCAGGCAGCCTTTCTTTGGCATCCAATTTTCAAATGACTTTTGACCTACCTATGGTAAATTGTACCATTGTTAGCCCTTTTGAGCTTCATTGGTATGCTATAAGCGTACTATTTTTTTAAGTGCACCAATGCTTAACTATATAGCCTAAATGCCTTTGTCTGTCCCACTTTGGAATTGGCCACTCTAGGTTGGGAAATGAAACTTGCATATTGGGTTTGATTCAAAGTTGCTTGTCAGTCAAAAAGTAAATGGAAATTGAAATTTTTAAGAGTTTTTGAGCTTAAATTTTTGAAAAATTTTGGGACATGGATGATAAGGATTATTACTTTTAGTAATTGAATAATGTCATTGTAAAAAAAAAAAAAGAAAGAAAGAAATCAGAAATGTAGGGATAAGCTACAAAAATGCCATTTAATACTGCAGAAAATAAGTGTGGGGTACCTAGCATTTGAGGAAAGAATCAATTAGTTGAGCTAGGAGATTTTAGCTCTTACTCCTTGAGATTTTAAGAAATCACGTCTTGAAATTCATCTTCCTAGTTGATAGTAAGAGGGCATAAATTTTGAAGAGTTATTTTTCTTAAGAAGGTTAGGTGGTATTTGTTTTGGGTAGTGTGGCTAATTATGTCTTGCTGACTTATTCAAATTTTTTGAAACCAATACCTTTGCCCCATTACAAGCTTAATGTAAAACCTGGTGATCCTGTTTTGTCTTGAGTTTTTTAGTGGAGATGACCCTTATGGTTCAGGTGCTAAAGGAGAGGCTTATGACTGTTTCGAGTTTCAAGTGTGAAATCGGCATATTTTTTTGTTGTTTGATTGTTGTAGTTCACTTTTAGTTTTTGTTTTGAAAAGATATAAATTTGTTTTGGCCTAGCACACACACATAAGAAATTATTTGATATAGATCAGTTTGAGTCTTTTTAAGTGAGTTCTTCATCTAAGTGTCTTCTGCTGAGTGTTGCTCTGGCCTCTCTGAATTTTCATGTTCTGAATTGGAGTTTGACTTTTTAAGATTGTGGATGATTTATTTGCTCGAGGGCGAGTAAAAGGTTAAGTATGGGGTAGTTGATAACTTTGATTTTAATGTTTGTTTTCAGGTAAATTTTATGTGTTTTAGTGTTTCATCTTGCATATTTTTTTGTGTTTTTAGTGTTAAAATGTTATTATCTTGTTTAATTTAGTTGTTTTGATAAGTTTAGAGTTTTCTTGGTGATTAATGGTGTTAATTTGAATTTTGTGCAGAAAATTTGGCTAAGGCACGATTGAGACAATTTGTCCCAGCCATGTCCCTTACAGAAGCTCAAAACTCACCGTTTCACCCTAAGTTGCAACTGAGACTATTTGGTCCCAGTCGTGGCCAATACAGCTCATTGAGGTCTTTTGATCTAGAAGAAGGCCGCGGTTGAGACAAATGTGTCCTAGCCGTGGCCAAAGCAAAGTACTACCCTATCTTCTTATGACTCGGTTGAGACAAAAGTGTCCCAACCGTGGCCTCTTGGATACCAGTATAAAATCTGTAGAGTTTTTTATTTTAAAGGAGATCTTTTTAGGGTTTTGTGTAGAGGTTATTCTTAGAGAGAAAAAATGCAGTTTTACATCTGAAGAGCTTTTCTTACATAGTTTTATAGTTTTACTTGTATAAATCACTCTTTTAGTTTAGTTTTACTTCAAGAATACAAGAATAGCTTTAGAACTTAGTTTAGCTTACTTCAAGTTACAGTTTTCAATCAAAGAGCAGTTGGAGAAGGAAAGAAGGAGTAGCATCAGCTTCAATCTTCAACTTCAAATGGGTTTTATAGTTTTTACTTTACTTTACTTGTTTTTTACATTATGGATTGTGAGTAAGTTTCTTTGTTGTTTGGGGGATCTTTGAATCCCCTACTCACAATGTGAATATTAAACATATTTGGATTTTTATATGAATGAATAGTTTATTCCACTGTTGCTTATTTGTATCTCATGGTTTTTAAATCTATTAAGTTATTTTCCATGTATGGATGAATGGTTCTTATCATATGTCTTGATTGGTATTGAGCTCAATGGATTGGATGCTGTGAATGATTTTTCCTCATTTTTTCTATCATGAATGTTGTCTATTTTGGACGGCTCTGGAATGGGACTCTAAATATGCAGTGTTTGTGATTTGAAGACTAGAGTGTGAAGTGAAATAGATGGATTTTGGATTGCCTGGCTCCGAAATGGGATGGTAAATAGAACCTAGGATGTTAAACCCCTGCTTAGGCTAGTTGTTGGACTGGCTCCGGAATGAGACGTTTAGTAAATAGAATAGCTGGCTTCGAAATGGGATGCTTGGATTAAGAGGGTTATCCCAGATTCATTCATGTATGTTTTTAGCTAAAAAATTGATTCGCATTTGGGTATGGGGTGGATGAGTGAACTTGAGCAACGTTTTATTTATAAAGGCTTTTACACTCATTAATTTTTATAATTTAACTCTTACTTGGATTATTGCTAGTTTAATTTTAATTCTTTTCATTGCACATTTTAGTATTAAAAGTTTTTCATTTTGGGTAATTATAGCACTATCATCAAACTTTTGGGAATTCTTTAGCATACAATCGATTGTCTTAACTTGCACACACATAATCCTTTGGGTACGATACTTGAGAGTCTTAAAAATACTCATCTTTACTACTTGTCGATATAGTATACTTGCTAGGGTCACAACAAGTGGTCGACGGATTGCTAGTGTCGGTGGGCGGCAGTCGACGAGGGCAGGAGATGGCATCGGGTTAAGAAAGAGGAAGGAAAAAAGGGTTATCAGCGGAAAGAGAAGGGAAGGGAGAAGAAAGACGGTAAAAGAGAAAAAAAGAAAAAAAATAAGGGAAATGGGGACCCGATTCATCCAAGGAAAAAAAAGAAAAGGAAAAGAAAGGGGTTGCCCAAAATGACGTTGTTTTGGTCAATTCCCTTTCTAGTCCTTCCAACTTTGTCCAATTCCAATTTAACCCTAAAACTCTTTTTTTCATGCAATTTGGTCCCAACTATCATATATTAATTTAAATATTTTTTGACACTCCCCACACTACACTTATTTTATTTTTATTATTTTTATCGGGTTTATTTATTTATTACCCTGGTTAATTCAAATAGGGATGCTACAAGAAGAGAGAAAATTTCTACAGAGTTTCGATATAGGTATAAATTTTTGTGTTCTTTGTAGATTATTTTAAGGCATATTTATATAGTCTTTTGTTTTAAAATAGGAAACTAATTCTTTAAAGGAAATTAATTAAAAAAGGAAGTTATCTTTTTTAAATAAGGAATTTTTCCTAATTAAGAGATTTGATATGAAACTCTTTCTATATCAGTATTATTTCTTTTTTGATATGAATCATTTCCATATCAGGATAATTTCCATATTTATATGGATCCCTTTCCATATCAGAAGTCATGGGCATATCTAGGCTTCTTCATCTCCACTCGCACATGACGAAATAATTTCTAGTCGTAATCTCTATTTATATAGGCAGATAGACCGTGCGACCAACATACATTAAGAGCATTGATGTTATACACCTGTTAGAGATATATAACATCTCGAAAAATAAGATTCTCTTTATCACATTTGCCTAACCACAAATTACCTTCTCACACTTATTTTTTAACTTATGATCTTATAAAATAATTTTCATATTTACTATTATGTCTTTACTCATAGAGACTATAATCGGCATGTCGGTGAACCACGAAACTATAAAATGTGATCAAAAAGATATTTTTCCCTCTTACTATATGCCATCCATCATGATTCAACTCACTTTTTCAGTTAGATACGTCAGGCTAAATTTGTCTTATGACCTCTTGGAGACTAACTACGCTAACCACACCCATATTTTAGAGATAAGTTAAGGGTACTAAGGGTTATTCTCATACAGGGTCTTACACTAGGAAAAGTTGAGATCAATTACTTTAAATTCTCTCCTTTTGGTTGACTTAAGCACACATGGTATGAAACATGTGTCCCGATGTTCTTTCCTTCCCTTAAAGGATTGCATGTCTCACAAAATACACACACACACATAATACCATGCAAAAGTGTAAGGTTGCGATACACTAAAACATCTAACTTTAGTCTGCTTACAAAAGGACTACTCCCAACTTTTAGAACATAATATGATAGTTACATTTAACTTATCATAGGATTACATTTAACCTTATTTTAGATCTCAATCTAAAGCATGCATTGCATCTTAACAAGACTGATCTTGTAATTTTTGCAAGACAGTGCTTTTATTTTGAATAGGCTCTTGAGTTCACCATATGTTCAAAAATTGTCTCATTTTAGTCTTTGTCAACTTATTATCAAAACTAAGGTAAACACCAGTATGTGTGGGCTATTTTTCTATCCGACATGCGCAATTTTATAATAAATAATAGCAAATATTCACACATAAACATTCATACTCATATATTGCCAATAATGAACTTTATCATTATTCATAAATAATAATGTCAAGGGATTACATAAACAGTACAAATGAAATCCCATGCAAATCTTGAGATCTAATGTGTTTCTTAAAGAATCTCTCAATACAGGTTTAGTTAATGGATCTGCAATCATTTCATGGATGGAAATGTATTGTAAGTTTACTTCTCCTTATGCAATAATATCTTTTGTATATTGATAATGTCGATATGCTTAGTCATACTATAAAATTTTTGATCTTTGATGTAAGCCATCGATGACTGACTGTCACTGGTTCCTCTGAGTTAGTTACTCTAAAATGGTTAATAAATCGTTTAAGCCAAACTGCCTCTTGTACTATAGCTGAGTAAGTGACAAATTCAACTTCCAGTATAGATAGGGTTACACATGTTTGTTTCTTGCTACTTCACGAAATGACACCCTTGCTAAGTAAGAATACATAACCTAAAGTGAATTTCCTCTCATCCATATCACCTCCCCAATATATATCCTCTCAATTGTAGATCATTTTCTTGATAATAGAGAGAATAATCTATAGTACCTTTAAGGTATCTAAGTATCTTTTTTACGGCTTTTCAATGTGATTTGCCTATATTAGACTGATATCTACTCACCATGCCCATTGCATAGCATATATCAGGTCTAATACACAATATTGCATACATTAGATTATCCACGACATTGGCATATGGAATGTTTCTCATATGTTCCATTTCTTCTGGCATCTTAGGACACATACTTTTGCTAAGAAACTGATTCTTAGCAATGGGGTAATCTATGGGTTTACAATTTTGCAAATTATATCATTCCAGGACTTTATTGATGTATGCCTCTTGTGAAAGAGACAACAACCTTCTTGAATGATCTTTTGAAATCTTAACTCTAAGGATATAATCTACTTGACCCATATCTTTCATCTCAAAGTTAGACAATAACCAATCTTTAATTTCATTTACTCACCCTTTGTCATCTTTAGTAATGAGTATGTTGTCTATATACAATGCTAAAATGACAAATTTATTTTAAGAGCTTTGTGGTAGACACAATGGTCTTCATCAATCATGTTGAACTCATTTCACATGATCGTATCATGAAATCTTAAATAGCATTGTCTTGAAAATCATTTAAGGCCATAGATTGATCTTTTCAACCAGCAAACCTTATGTTTATTCCCTTTTTCAATGAAACATATAGGTTATTCCATATAGATTTCTTCATCCAATCCCTTATTAAGGAAAGTAGTCCCCACATCCATTTGATATAGCTCTAGGTTTAGACTAGCCACTATAGCCAAAATTAACTTTATGGACGTAAATCTAAAACCCCTCAACGAGTAGCTGAGCCTTGTATCCATTTATTCTCACTTGGTTTACATCCTTTCGATAGAATAGCTAGTTCCCAAACTTGGTTTAATCTCATGGATGCCATTTCTTTTTCTATTGCTTTAATTTATTTTTCCTTTGCTAGGCATGATAAGCTTTTTTTACATTTTTAGGATCTTTTTCATCTTGTGAGCTAATCAAAAGGGCCTCATTCGATCCTTCAATCTCAAATCATCAGTGTGAAACATTTTTCCTTTTAAGCTTTCATAGTTTTGATTCTTGATAAACATATCTTATATATTCATCATAATTCAGAATGCTTCCACTAGGATTAAGTTTCATGCTCCCATTGGAGTTAGGAACACTCCCACTCAAGTAAGGATCTCAAATATCCATGCTCCTACTGGAGTTAGGAATACTCACACTGAAGTAAGGATCCCAAACATCTAGATCACTTGGAAAAAAGGTCCTAACCTTCTTCCTCTATTTCCCTCCCACTCTGATGGAGTGATCCTGATGGTTCTTCTTCTTGAATTTCATAAAAAGTGAAGTCTTGACTCACTTCATCCAACTTTAAAAATTCATTATAATGGTTCAAATATAAATTTAGTTGTGAATAACATTTTTCGTAGTTAATCAATAAACCCGGACAAAAAAATACGCCTAGTGGTAAAAAATATTTTATTTGACTATTAGAAAATATTAGTTATGGTGAGCTCGATGTTAAAATTTGAAGTCAAATGAGGCCAAATAGGTCCCTAAAAATAAAAAATAATAAAAATTTTACGATTTCGGGTTAAATAGTACCCTAATTGACAAAAAGTTTGAGTTAACTACACCGAAAATAGACTCTGATTGAGATAAAAAATTTTATAGAGGCTTAATTTATTATTTTAAGAATTATAAAATTTATTTTAAGTGAATTTAGAGCTGGGAAGAGAGAGAAATATATTATAGTACATAAATGGGCTAAAAAATCAATTTGGGCTTAACATTAGGCACAATTATTTTGGTTGAATTGGCCTAGCCAAAAAAATAGGGTATTTAAACCCTAAATAACAAAAATTTTGGAAAGAACCCTAGATTTTAGCTTCCTTCTCCTTCTTCCTTCTTGGTCAAATCTTTCTCTCTCACTTTCTCCTTCATTTTTCTCCCAAAGTCTCACGAAAATCATACCTCTCAAATAATATTCAGCCCCTCTACAACATCATCATAGCCTCTAACCTCTATTTTGAGTGAAAGAATTGGATTAAATCAAGGGATCAAAGTTAGGGTATGATTTTAAGGTAAGAGAATTTGATAGAGAAAATTTTATTTGTTGATTCTAAGATGTAAATTTGAATATGTAGATTTCATTTATGTAATTATTTTTTTTCAAAAAAAAAAGAAGAAGAATCATGGTTTTACTTAGTGGCCACCATTAGGGAACAAAAAAGGTGAAGACATTTCTAAAAGAAAAGATAAGAAAAAGGAAGTTTGAGGAGCTTATATCAAGTGTACAAGGTTAGTGGTTACAAATTCTAATCATTTCCATTTTATTTAAATTATTTTAGGTTAAGTTTATATTATGTTTATATGCAAATTGTATATAAATTGAAATTAAATTATATAAAAAATATTTAAGAGGGTTAAAAAAGTGGATTGGAATATTTAAAATAAAGAGAAAATAAAAAAAAAGGATTGGTTTAGGTAGGCCAAATGATGTACTTAGGGGAATTAAATTTAAAAAATTTGGTTTAAGGTAGGATGGTTGCATAAATGGATGATTTAAGGTATAAAAATGTTTAATCAATGATGAATGATAAAAAGATATGAATAGAGAATGGTATATGTGGTTTAACTAATAGTATGTGAAGAAATGTATAGGTATAAAATGTAATGTAATGCAAGTATAATCATATGTACTAGTTAAATAAGACATAATCTAGTTAAATTATTGATCAAAGAGTAAAAATTAAAGTTTGAGTGGGGATTGTGAAAGTGGCCGAATGATTATATATGGTATATTAATGAATAAATTGATTGTATGTTAAATATTTTGGTACTCAATGAAGGTATAATGAAAATTTGGTTGTAACTCAAATTTATGGGAATTATTGATGTTTATTTGTATAATTTTCCAAATTGTACATACATTATATATATAAGGTAGATCAAGTAATATGTTATATTTAATTGAGATTATTATGCAATTAATGTCAGCATTTAAAACTAGGTGACTTATAATGCATTTAGCAAAAAAATGAATAAGAATGATGGTAGAAATATTTTATAAGTCAATTAATTATTAATTGAAAACCATAATTAAAGGAATAAAATAATTGCCCTTAGTAATAGTTTGGTGGGTAATCTAGTGCAGGATATAGTTGGCTAGCCATAGGGATACTTTACCGTGGTATAAGTCATGGCGACTCAATAAAGTAGGCCAATGACAGTCTACTAAATGAAATGAAATGTTAAATGTTAAAATATGGAATGTAAATGAAATGTAAATATATGAGTGGTCTACTAGATCACTCTTAAATGTTGTGGATATGTGCGTTTCACGTCCCGTATATCCTGTCTGATGATTCTTACCGGAATGATACTAGGGCAACATGGTAAAAAGAGTGATACTGGAATTTAAAATGAGTAAATAGGAATTTAGTAAGAGATTATAGTGAAAATGGACTTAATTGAAAGAAAATGAAAGTTTAAGGATAAAATTGTGAATACATGAAAAAAATCTAGGGATTAAAGTGTAAGAGTGCAATAATTCGACTAATGTAGGGATCAAATTATAATTAGAGTACTAATATCAATATAAATACAAATATTAAGAACTTATGGATTTAATAACTAAATAAACTGATTAAGATAGTGATATAAGTAATTAAAGTAGTTATTAAGGAAATTAAAACTTAATGTTTAAAATAAATATTCGAGAAAAATAAGAAGGAACAATATTAATAATATTGATAATAATGTATATATTAGTATTAACGAGTAACTTTATAAAAAGGGAATGGCACATGAAGATAAGATAAGGAATTATTAATGTATTAATTAATTGGTCAAAAGAAGTAATAAATAAGTGTAGACTTAAAAACATAGGAGCATGATCATGGCTAGGCACATATTATATTAGATAAGTAGTCATGTTGGCATGCATGTGTGTAAATGGAAATTTATAGACTTATAACCACCACTGAGCATATTTAATGCTCATCATGTAGTTTATTATTGCATGTAGGTACCTCTAGGTGGCAAGTGGGAGCAAGCATACACCGATTGGAGAGTACCGGATCAATGATTCTTTTTGCTATTATATTTTGTGTAATGATTATTAATGGCATGTATATGTATATGGGTTGTATGGACTTGAGAATGATAGTGTAAACAAGTTATGGCTTGATATGGATAAATTATTGGATAAATGTGGGATAGATGTGAATGGATTGTATAGGTGGATATTTGAATGATATTGATAGTTGATTATGGTTTTGTGCCTTATACGAGTTGCGTTTTGTTTGAAATTGAAGGAAGGGCAATGCAATGTATAAACATTTACACTGCCGAAATTTTCTTTAAATAAATAAAAAAATTGACAGTTATAGGTCATCCAAAAAATAAAAAAAAATTAAGTATTGTATTAATCAATCAAAATCATTAGTTAAAGAATTGAATGAAGGAATTGTAAGTAAAGTACCAAAGTGAAATAAAAGCAAAAAAAAAATTGACTTTATCACATTAATTCCAAACTATAGTAGGCATATAAATCGTGATAACCGTATAAGTGAACATGACGTACATATAGAAATAGTGTATAAGAGTGTTATAATTTTTATTGGTATCAGAGCGCGATTTAAGGGTTTTTAAGATCGAAGTGGGGTAATGTGATGGAAATTTAATGCATATACATGCCAATTGATGAATGCAAAATGTTATAAGACTATTGTATACTTGCTCCATTTTGTCTTATAATGAGTGATGGATTATGATCCGAGTTGTAGAGAAGTGGAAGTTAAAAGTGGAGCTTCAATTAATGCTAGATAGACTGAGGCTTCATAACCACTGGCATCTCCTCTAGCTATTCCACCACCAATACCACCCTAATCAGACTTCTTAAATTTAATGGCAGACTACATACAACGGAGGTTGCGAGTTGAGCAGGCACAACCAGTTTAGTCTCCAGCACCTAAGCAGGTACCAGCTCCTTCTAAGAAGAAGCTTATATTGAAGCAGTTAAAAAGGTTGGGCATTGAGAATTTCTTGGGCCATAATCCCCTAACACCAATGTAAGCAGAGGAGTGGCTGTTTAGTATAAAAAGATTGTTCGAGATCACTCATAGCCCACCTGAGGAGATGTTAGAGGGCATAGTTGCATTGTTATAGGGCCCAACATATGTGTTGTAGGATTTAGTGAGGAAACATACTTTTATGGATAGATTGACTTGAGATTTCTTCCTAAAACACTTTAAGAAGAAATATATTAGAGCAAGATATAAAGCTTTAATGCAAGATGCATTGTGGAGACTTAAGTAGGGTAATAGAACTGTGGCTGAGTACCAGAGGGAGTTTGAGCATCTTAGCTCCTATATAGATGATTTTCATTTGACAGAAGGACAATTATGTCAGAGATTTGAAAGAGGTTTACATAACAAGATTAAGCAGATTGTGGAGGCCTAGAGATATATAGATTTGCAATCTTTGGTTTATGCATTCGTGAAAGTAAAGGCTAGCCGGAAAGATGAAGCTAATATACAATATAGGTTTCAGCAAAAAAGAAAAGTAGGGTAGTCAAGCGGTGTCAGTGTCAGTAGTTAGAGTAAGAAGTCTAGGGGGCCTCCACCATCATAAAGTCAAAGTTCAGTGGCTTCAGGTTGTCAGAGGAATTCAGTTGGTAGCCAAACACCTAGTACTTCAATAGGTAGCATGTCTAGAGGTCATGGTAGAGGTTCCATTCAAAAATGTGAGCATTGTGGAAAATTTCACTCGGGTGAGTGCAAATTCCTCACCATAACATGTTTTACATATGAGTTGAGAGAGCATAAAGTGAAAGATTGCCCAGATGTTTAAGTATCTTCAGCCACATTCCCAGCAGCAGGGCCCAAAATGCCAGCAGGTGAGGCAAAAGTCGAGGTGCAACCTACTAGTCTACCTCCTCCAAGCCACCAGTTTCACACACTTAAGGATAAGGGCGTGTTCTAGGCTGGCCTTATGCTATTAGAGCTCAAGATGATATTGATGCTCCAAATGTGATCGTAGGTAAATTATCATTTTATGCTCATTCGGTTTATGCACTTATAGATATAGGCTCCACACACTCTTATATTAGTACTAAGATTATACAGGAAAATGGGTTGAAAAATGAACAGTTGGATTAGGAGATTCTGGTTAGTAATCCTTTGGAACATAGTGTTGTGGTGAATAGAGTGTACCAAGACTATCTAGTTAGTGTTCAAGGGTATGTATTCCTGGCTAACTTAATTGAACTCCTGTTTAGAGAGTTTGATGTGATTTTAGGGATGGATTGGTTGTCGGCCCATCGAGCCACAGTTAATTGCCAACATAAGAGGGTGACTTTACGAACCTTAGATGACCAAGAAGTTGGTCAGAAGTGGCAAGTGTACCAAATCGACAAGTAATAAAGTAGGATATTTTTAAGACCATAAGTATCAAACCTAAGGGAAACGAATTGGTGCAACAAATTTTGATTGATTGGTAGAATGTGTTTAAAGAATTTTCCAATTGTTGGTTGTGTAATGGCCTCAACACCGGGTCAGCCGTGAACAATACTTCCCGATGGTGAATAGTGCTTTCTGGGCCCGAAATGATACCCAAAATTCAATAATATTTTATTAGACCATCGGAAAATATTGGTCATAGTGAGTCCGGGGTTGAAATTTAAAGTGAAATTAAGGTCAAATGGGCCTCCAAAAGTCAAAAATACGAAAAAGGTAGCGAGTTAATTTTCTTGGTAGGGAAGGAGACTTGATTTTTGAATAAATTTTTAAAAATAGCAAATCAACTCCGATAATTGCTAGATTTTGCATGCCTACATGAATTTTTATGTAGAATATTTTGGTGATGAAAATTGAATTTTTCGGTGATACCGGCAGTTGTTGAATCGGACCAATAAGTTTGAATCGAAATCACCTTCCTCCATCTTCTTCCTCTCCTCTCTTGGCCGAAATCACCTTCATTCCTCTCTCTTTCTTCTTAATCACTCAAATTTCTCCTTAGATCCCAACTTAAGAGTTGTAGTTCCATCTCTCTAGATCACTGAAATAGCTTCTCTTGATTGATTTGGGTAAAGAAAGTGGAGAAAAGAAGCAGAGAAAGAAAAAGAGGTAAGTTTGTTTTTGAGAAATTAAGTGATTTAATTTGATTCTTTAATGTTTTTCAATAGTTTTTGAGGTGTAGAAGCTGATTATAAGCTTGGATTTTGCATTTGAGGACAAAAAAATAGGATTTAAGGAGGTTATTTGGCCGGCCATGGTAGCATCAAGTGAAGAGAAATGAGTTTTCATGGATTAAAGCAAGGCAAAGGGAGGCTTAGGCAACCATGAACAAGAGAAACATGTAAGTGCCTACAAAATCCTTTGATTTCCCATTATTGTGAATTAATATCTTTTATGTAATTAGGGTAAAAATTCTTTAAGTTGTTAATTGATGAAATTTTGTTAGGGTAAATGAAATTGGACATTAAAGAAGATGAAATGAAAGCTTAAATAGAAGAAATAAAATTTTTAGGAAGAATTTTAATGATAGCTGAATTGCTTAGTAAGGGAAAATGATGAGATTTTTGTATGAAAATAATATATGTTAGTCTAAATTAATTGTAGAAATGATAAATAGTGTTTATGAATTTTTATTGAATTATTGAAATTTATTTTGGAATTTTAAAGATTTTGTAACATATATGCTTATAATGAAAGTTATGAAATATTATGAAATAATTGATTATTTTAGTGAAAAATGATAGTAAATAATAAATAATGCATAAATAAATTTTATTGAAATTTATTGAAATTATTAGAATATTATTAAAATTTTAATGTTAATATATGTATTGGAAATAATTGAATTATTAATTAATATTTGCACAAAAATGTTTAAAAAAGTGCATTTATATGAATTTAAATTATAGTCAAGGAAAAATGAATAAAAAGTCAACCGATAAACTTTTGGAAATAATTATTGAGCTATGAAAGAAATAAGAATAATGAATTACTGGAAAATAATTCATAAAATGAGTGAAAATGATGAAAATTATAAAATAATGTGTATATGAATATTTATAGAATATATATGAATTATTAAAATAATTATTGAAATTTAATATGAAATATGTTTTATTAAAGATATTGATTTATTGGAAATAATTCAATTAGCAAGTATAAGAAAGTAAATTAAATGAAATGAAAATAAGTCACCAACTGAAGAAAAGTTGGTATACCCAAATGACTAAAATTTCGGACAAAAAAAGAAAAATCGTCAAAAAGTTAATTATTAAATTGTAAAAAGATAATTTACAATGGACAACACAAAATGAATAAAAGAAATTGTGAATTATAATGCTATAATTCATAAAGTGTATAAAAGACTGAAAAGTTTTAAGTGTCCAAGTGAATTATTGAAGAATAATTCACAAAAGTAATTAAAAAAGATAAAGTGAAAAAGAAAGAAAAGAAGTAAAAGAAAGAGAAAGCTACTGAATGGTCAAAAGCACTAAAAAGAGTGCGATTGACAAAAATATATTGTATTAAGAAATAAAAGAAAGAAACTAAAGATTTTTAAATATTTAAAAATTATTTCGAATATAATTTATTGTTTTGCCCTTATTTAGGATATAATTTGCTAGTCATAGGGACACCTTATACCGCGATGCAAGTTATGGCGACTTGCTTTGCTATGGGTAGAATCTCTGATCTCCATAGCTTCAATGTTTTAAGTGCAAGTGAAAGTGAAATATTTTTTTGAGAAATGGTCCCTTAGGGATCACTTCTCTCTCAGTGGGACCTTTGGGTCCATGTCCCGTATATTCTTTTTAAGAGTCATGTCATATTGCACTAGGAGCGTATCATAATGAATGAATTAGTAGATTTAATTGAATTGAGTGAAAAATAATTTGTTCGAAAGAAAATAATAAGTTGGGATAAAACTGTAATGTTTTTCAAAAATTATGATTAATAAGTAAAAATGAAAAAGAAATATTTTATAAAGATAAAATGATAAATGAGTATTAAATTATACTTTTGTAAATAAAAGGGATTTAAAATGTGTTTTTACATGAACAAGATAAATAGTACTCATTTCTTATTTAAAGTCAAGAAAGTAATAACATTGTCCTTAAGTGAAAACTTATGCTTAAGTAATGTATATTTGAAAGAAAAGTTAAATAAAAAGTAAAATGATAAAAAGGCACCTAATTGTTCAATTTGGAAAAAGAAAGAGATACTAAGTCCTAAATAAGTACTTGAATATATTCAAATGTAAAAAGAATGAAATAAAGATTTGTATGCAAAGTGTTCCAAAATAATTGTATTATATTGCATTTAAAGCTTAAAAGCCTTGAAAATATTAATGTGTTAATTAGTTAAAAAGTTAAAGTAAAATAAAGAATTAGTGGTGAAAAATTGTAATAATATCACACATTAGATAACTGAAAAATTAATCGAGAAATAAAATAGTAAAAAGATTTGGTACTATTAAAGATACGAGTATCAATATAAATTGTTAAATGAAAAGATAATGAATTCGATGTAACTAAAATTACAAAGCCGAAGTTAAGTGAAAGTAAAAGTTATGTTAAAGAAGAATTGTAAAAGTAAAAGTTAATTTGAAATCGATTCACATAAGAAAATAGTGTAAAGCAAAAATTGAAAGATTGAAAATCAATACATAATGCTTACCAAAATGGAGGTAAATAATGAAATTAATGTTAACAGAGATAAAAGCAAAGGTTAAATGAAATAAGAATAATAATGGCATAATCTATGAAATTATTCTTTAATTGAAAAATTCTCGGATTAGTAGTCACCACTGAGCATGTCTAGTGCTCAATACGTAGTGTTTACTGCATGTAGGTACTAAAGTATTGTGAGAGCTCGGTACACGGAGAAGCAGAATTCGTAGATAAAGAAAAGTCTATTGTAATTCTATTGCTTGAATTTGTGGCATGTATGTACTTAGATAGTGAAAGTAAAGAACTGAACTGTATTCAAGTTAGTTTTTATTAAATAATAAATATTATTATGTCTGTCGATGGATAAGTGTCAGTAATTAATGTGAAATTACTATCATTGATATGTGATTGACTGTGTAAAGTGTATATTGCTATCTGATATGATTTGTTGTGCCTCTGAGAGGCTGTGTGGATTGTTTGAATTTTTCAAAGGCTATTAAGTTGTAGCCGTTTTGCTGTCGAAATTTTGCAAATTGAATAGTAATATTAAATTGTATCAAAGTTGTTTGGGTGTGATTGAAGTTTAAAAAAAATTTACCGTTTATCGGTTAGTTGGGTCAGAAGGGAACTGTTCCGTTAAGGGTGTTACAGGTTGTGTGTAATTGGTATAAGAACAATTAACATAAAAGATGAATAAATTGCAAACTGTGACTTAACAAAGAACTTAAAAAGCAGAAAATATAAGATGTGTGGATGAACAATTACTAATGACGTTGTTCAAGAATCTAATCCTCCCTATTCCCATGCAAGGTTCATTTTAACATAAAATTCATATATTTTGAATGTGGACAACCCATCTAAACCCTTAGTATCCCATTTCGGAGCCTACTACTCTAACTACCCAATATCCCATTTCGGAGCCTATCTTATAGCCAACATAAGCATGGGTCCCAAGACCTAGGCACGACCTAATATCCCATTTCGGAGCCTATTAGTTCAAAACCTATTCATTTTGCTCTCTTTTTCTGAAGTTACAACACATAAACCCTAGATTTAACAGCTCTAATTTCGAAAAAGCCATTAAAACTACAACAAATATGAAGTAAAACAGAGCATGCATAAGATAAACACTAAACAAATATTCATCCATCAACTTGAATAAGATTGATAAAATAAAAACTCGTAAAACATATATATCAAGATAGGTTTAAGGGAAAAGAAACATCTGAAATATATATTGAGAAAACAAATTTATATTCTTTAAATGGTTTAAGCGATACAAAGATCCCCAAACAACAAAATAACTACTAACTATTCATAATGTAAATGACAAAGAAAATAGGAAAAGAAATCATAAAACCCATTTAGAAGTGTAGATCTGAAGTTCAACAACTCCTTCTCTTCTTTTCCAGGCTTTATCTTGATTTAAAACTGGAACTTTTAAATTATAAACTAACTACAACAATGTATTTTTGTATTTTTGATGTAAAACTATAATGAAAGAGTAATTTTTACAAGTAAATCTATAGAACTATGTATAAAAACCCTAATGTATAAGGAAACTATGAGCTAAACTACAGAGAAAACTCTTAAAAACATAAAAACCTAAAAATCTATCTTTTAAAACCAGACAATAAACAACTTTTATAGTGGTCCATAATAGCACTCGATCGAGACAAAATGGTCTCAGTCGAGTCCCATCAGTTAAAAGAGTACTGTAGCTTAGCACACTATTGGGACACTTTAGTTTTAGCCGAATGCACCCTTCTAGATAGAATCATCCTCAAAATTTGCATTGGACACAGTGGAGACAAATGATGTTAGCCGAGTCCCTTAGTGAAATAGTGTATTTTGCTGATATACAGGGCACACGGATGAGACAAATAGTCCTAGCCAATTGGTAGCCCTTGACTCTGCACAAAATTCAAAAATACACCATTAAACACTCAAAAAATTCATAAACATCAAAATAATCCTATTTGGTATAAAAAGAGAAATTTAATACTTAAAACAGAAAAAACACGCAAAATTAGATGCAAACATAGACAAAAATATACTGAAAATAAACACTAATTCGGAGTTATCAGAAGTCATTGTAATGGGTGAAAGGACAGATTTCCTTTCTGATGTGATTTTTGCCATAGCTGCTAAGAGACTTATCAGAAAGGGGTATATCGTTTACTTATGTTATGCAGTGGAAGCGAAAAAGGAAAGTCTTAAAGTTTTAGATGTGCCCATTGTTTGCGGGTTTCCTAATGTGTTCCCATATGAGTTACCACGTTTGCCACTAAACAGGGAAGTAGAATTTGCTATTGAAGTAGCACCTAGTACAACACCTATTTCCATAACCCCCTAGTGAATGGTGCCTTCGGAACTCAAAGAATTAAAGATTCAACTATAGAAATTGCTTGATAAAGGTTTCATCTGGCCAAATATCTCTCTTTGGGGTGCACTTGTACTTTTTATAAAGAAGACGGACGGGATGCTCAAGTTGTGTATAGATTATCGGTAGTTGGATAAAGTCACAATTAAAAACAAATATCCCATTCCATGCATTAAAGATCTATTTGATTAGGTTAAAGGTACATGCATGTTTTCAAAAATTGATCTAAGATTTGGATATTATCAGTTGAAGGTGAAGGAAGCTAATGTGGCCAAAATAGTTTTTTAGACTGGATATGACCACTATAAATTTTTAGTTATATCATTTGGACTGACAAATGTACTAGCTATATTCATGGACCTGATGAATAGGATATTTCACTCATATCTAGATCAGTTCATGGTGGTATTTATAGATGATATTCTGGTATATTTGAAGACACCAAAGGATCAAGATAAGCATCTGCGGATTGTGCTACAAACTCTAAGAGAGAAATAGCTTTATGCCAAATTTAGCAAGTGTGAGTTTTGGTTGAATGAAGTGTCTATCCTGGGTCATATGGTGTCAGCAGAGGGAATTAAAGTAGATCCCAAGAAAGTTCAAGCAATTTTCCAATAGAGACCACTGAAAAGCATCACAGAAGTCAGGAGCTTTCTGGGTTTAGCAGGCTATTACACAAGGTTTGTAAAGGGCTTCTCCACTATTACAACTCCACTTACACAACTAGTGCAGAAGCGGGCTAAGTTTGAATGGTTATAAGTGTGTCAAGAAAGCTTCGAGAAGTTGAAAATGGACTGGGTTGTGTGTTAATGCAGGAAGGCAAAGTAATTGCATATGCTTTACAACAACTTAAGACACATGAGAAAATTATCCAACCCATGATCTTGAGCTGGCAGCCATTATTTTTTCCTTAAAGATACGAAGGCATTACTTATACAGTGAGCGGTGCTATATTTACACGGATCATAAAATTCTAAAGTACTTACTTACTAAAAAGGAACTTAATTTGTGACAAAGACACCATCTCAAGTCTCAAGTTGATAAAAGATTATGATTGCTTCATAGACTATCACCCAGGAAAGGCTAATGTGGTTGCTAATGCCCTTAGCAGGAAATTTATAGCTACCCTTCGGGCTATGTATGTTAGGCTAAACTTAGCACTAGATGGAGCAATTTATAGCTGAAATGCAAGTGAAGCCAGACTTCCTTCAGTAAGTCAAGAGTGCTAAAAAACAAGATGAACGTGTGAAGACTGTAGAGAAATGAATGAAGGATGGTAATGGTGGTTACTTCTTATTGGGACCAAATGGTTGCGTTTATTACAAGCAGAGATTATATATTCTCGATCAAGCCAAACTGAAAAATAATATTTTAACTGAAGCTCATCACAGTAGCTATGTAATTCATCCAAGGGGTAACAAAATATACCCGAACCTGAAAGTAAATTATTGGTGGCCAGCCATGAAGCGAGATGTAACAAAGTTTGTAAGTAAGTGTCTAATTTGTTAGCAAGTAAAAGCAGAGTACCAGGTCCCATCGGGTTTATTACAGCCTATAACTATACCGGAATGGAAATGGGATCAATTAACCATGGATTTTGTGACAAGGTTACCGCTTACCCAAAGGAAGCATGATGCAATTTGGGTAGTAATTTATAGACTTACTAAATTCACTCATTTTCTGCTAATGCAGATTGACTATTCTTTAAATAAGTTGGCAGCGATTTAAATATTAATGAAATTGTAAGACTTCATATAGTGCCTTCTTTTATCATTTCTAAAAGGGATTCGTGATTTACCTCTCAGTTTTGGAAGTTGCAAGATACATTAGGGATGAAACTTCATTTTAGCACTGCTTTCCACCCTTAGATGGATGGACAATTAGAATGAGTTATTCAGATTTTAGAAGACATGTTGAGATGTTACATCCTCGAGTTTGAAGGTAACTAGGATAAATATTTACCTTTGGCGAATTTTGCTTATAATAATAGTTACCAATCCAGTATTAAAATGGCTCCATATAAAGTGTTTTATAGAAGGGAATACATAATTCCATTATTTTGGACTGAATTAAGTGAAAAAAAGATGATAGGGACAGATTTGGTGCGTGAAACCAAAGAAAAGGTGTGGATTATCAAGGACAGGCTTAAAGAGGCTATGGATTGACATAAATCTTATATAGACTTAAAAAGGAAAGACATCAAGTATCATGTTGGGGACAAAGTATTTTTGAAGGTATTTACTTAGAGGAAAGTACTAAAATTTGGCAACAAAGGCAAGTTGAGTCCCAGATTCATTAGACCTTATAAGATTATTCAGAGAGTAAGGCTAGTTGCCTACAGATTGAAGCTTCCATTAGAGTTAGAAAAGATATATAATATCTTCCATGTATCCATGTTACGAAAATATTGATCAGATCCCAGCCATGTCATCAAGCCTGAAGAAATTTGGATACAACCTGATTTGACTTATGAGGAAAAGCTAGTGAAAGTTTTGGCTAAAGAAGTTAAACAGTTGAGAAATAAACAAATTCCACTAGTTAAATTGCTATGGAATTATCATAATGTTGAGGAAGTCACATGGGAACCAAAAGCAGCCATGAAGCAACAGTATCCTCATCTTTTCAATACAGGTAAAATTTTAAGGATGGAATTTTTATAAGGGAGAATTGTAATGGCCCAACTACCGACTTAGCTGTGAATAGTATTTTTCGTAGTTGACCAGTACATCTAGATCGAAAAATACGCCCAGTGGTGAACAATATTTTATTTGACTATTGAAAAGTATTAGTTATGGTTAGCTCAAGGTTAAAATTTAAAGTCAAAATTCGGCCAAATAGGTCCCTAAAAGTCAAAAATAAGAAAAGTTTTGTGGTTTCGGGTTAAATAGTACCCTATTTAATTAAAGGTTTGACTTGACTTTAAAAATAGCAAATAATATCTAAAAATTATTAAAATTTTCAGATCTACATAAAATCATATTTAAAATATTTTGGTGTAAAATAAATAAATAAATAAATTTTACGGTAACATTGAAAATGGATGAATCAGACGAGTTTGAGTGAACTGAAGTGGAAATAAACTCCGATTGAGCTGAAATTTTTCATGAAGTCTTAATTTATTATTTTAAGAATTATGAAATTAATTTTGAGTGAATTTGGAGTTGAAAAGAGAGAGAAAAAAATAAATTGCATAAATGGGCTTAAAAATCAATTTGCGCTTAAAGTTAAGCCTAACCATTTTGGTTGAACTGGCCTATCTAAAAAATCAGGGTATTTAAACCCTAAATTTATGCTCCTTTCTCTTTCTTCCTTCTTGGCTGAATTTTTCTCTCTCACCCTCTCCTCTATTTTTCTTCTTCTCACCAAAATTAAGCCTCCTATACAATATTTAGCTCATCCGCAACATCATCATAGCCTCTGACCTCTATTTTGAGTGGAAAAATTAGATTTAAACAAGGGATCAAAGTTAGGGTGCAATTTTGAGGTAAGAAAAATTGATGGAAAAAATTTTATTTGTTGATTCTAGGATATAAATTTAAGTATGTAGATTTCATTTATGAAATTATTTTTTTCAAAAAAAGAAGAAGAAGAGTAATCTTGGTTTTACTTGGTGGAAAATTCAACCACTATTAGGGAACAAAGAAGGTGAAGGCACTTCTAAGGGAAAAGATAAGAAAAAGGAAGCTTGAGGATCCTATATCAAGTGTATAAAGTTACTGGTTACAAATTCTAACCATTTTCATTTAATTTAAATTATTTTAGGTTAATTTTATATTATGTTTATATGAAAATTATATATAAAATGAAATTAAATTATATAAACATATTTAGGAGGATTAAAGAAGTGGATTGGAATAATTAAAAGGAAAAGAAAATAAAAAGAAGGGATTGGTTTAGGTAGGTTGAATGATGTACTTAGGGGAATTAAATTGAAAATTGTGGTTTAAGGTAGGATGGTTGCATAAACATATGATTTAAGGTATAAAAATATTTTATCAATGATGAAGGATAGAAAGATATGGATAGAGAATAGTGTATGTGGTTTAACTAATAGTATGTGAAGAAATGTATAGGTATAAGATGTAATGTAATGTAAGTATAATCATATGTACTAGTTAAATAAGACATAATCTAGTTAAATTACTGATTAAAGAGTAAAAATTAAAGTTTGAGTGGGAATTGTGGAAGTGGTCAAGTGATTATATATGATATATTAATGAATAAATTGATTGTATGTTAAATGTTTTGGTACTAAATAAAGGTATGATGAAAATTTAGTGTAACTCAAATTTATGGGAATTATTGATGTTTATTTTTATAATTTTCCAAATTGTACATACATTATGTATATAAGGTTGATCAAGTAATATGTTATGTTTAACTGAGATTATTATGCAATTAATGTAAATATTTAAAACTAGGTGACTTAAAGTGCATTTAGCGAAAAAATGAACAAGCATGATGGTAGAAATATTTTATAGGTCAATTAATTATTAATTGAAAACCATAATTAAAGGAATAAAATAATTTCCCTTAGTAATAGTTTGGTGGGTAATCTACTACAGGATATAGTTGGCTAGCCATTGGGATACCTTACCATGATGTGAGTCATGGCGACTCACTATAGTAGACCAGTGACGGTCTACTAAATGACATGAAATGTTAAATGTTGAAATATGGAATTTAAATGAAATGTAAATGTATGAGTAGTCCACTAGATCACTCTTAAATGTTGTAGATCCATGGTTTCCACGTCCCGTATATCTGATTCAAAGATTCTTACCGAAATGATACTAGGGACAATATGGTAAAAAGAGTGATACTGAAATTTAAAATGAGTAAATAAAAATTTAGTAAGAGATTATAGTAAAAATGGACTTAATTGAAATAAAATAAAAGTTTAAGGGTAAAATTGTGAATAAGTGAAAAAAATATAGGGACTAAAGTGCAAAAGTGCAATAATGTGACTAATGTAGGGATCAAATTATAATTAGAGTACTAATATCAATATAAATGTAAATATTAATAACTTATGGATTTAATGACTAAATAAGTTGATTAAGATAGTGATGTAAGTAATTAAAATAGTTATTAAGGAATTTAAAACTTAATGCTTAAAATAAATATTCGAGAAAAATAAGAAGTAACAATATTAACAATGTTGATAATAATGTATATATTAGTATTAATGAGTAACTTTATAAAAAGGGAATGGCACATAAAAACAAGATAAGGAATTATTAATGGATTAATTAATTTTTCAAAAGAAGTAATAAATAAGTTAGACTTAAGAAAATAGGAGCATGATCATGGCTAGGTATATATTATATTAGACAAGTAGTCATGTTAGCATACATGTGTATAAATGGAAATTTTTAGACTTGTAACCACCACTAAGTATATTTAATGTTCAGCATGTAGTTTATTACTGCATTTAGGTACCTCTAGGTGGCAAGTGGGAGCAAGCATACACCGATTGGAGAGTACCGGATCAAAGATTCTTTTTGATAGTATATTTTGTATAATGATTATTAATGGCATGTATATGTAAACATAAGTACACTTATGGATATGTATATAGGTTGTATAGACTTAAGAATGATAGTGTAAACAAGTTATGGCTTGAAATGTATAAATTATTGGATAAATGTGGGATAGATGTGAATGGATTGTATAGGTGGATGTTTGAACAATATTGATATTGGTAATTGTTGATTATGGTTTTGTGCCCTATACGGGCTGTGTTTTGTTTGAAATTGCAGCAAGAGCAGTGTAATATATAAGCCATTATACTATCAAAATTTTCATTAACTAAATAAAAAACATTGAAAGTTATATTTCATCGATAAAATAAAAAAATTAAGTATTGTAATAATCAATCAAGATCATTTGTTATAGAATTCAATGAAGGAATTTTAAGTAAAGTATCTAAGTGAAATAAAAGTGAAAAAGGGGATTTTATCTCTTAAGATTTATTTCGAATTTAGGGGGATTTTATCTCCAGATTTGAGGAGATTTGAGTTGGAATTGAACTCGAATTCTTCCTTAGGTACAAGAACTAAAATCTAGGGTTTTCTAAAGGGAGGGTAATCATTTTTTAGGGAGCCACCATTAGAGAAAAAGAATTAGTTTTTCTCTCTCTTTAAAAAACCTTGTGCTCTATCAATTCTAGTTGGAACACACACATATACACAAACGAATTTCATATATTTTTTTGAGAATCAACGAGCACGATTTGGAGTAAAGATCTGGACTACAGAATTTATAGAGTTAGAATATCTCCTGAGAGTAACATTTTTGGCCCACTCTTACTTTTTCTCTTTGGAATTTAATTTGCATAAGCGCATGGTCCTTTGATGCATATCGGCATGTTTTGATTGTTACACTTGAGTAATATGTGTGTTTATATCAGATATGATTGATTTTTGGGTTGTTTAATATGATAGAGGCATGATTTGTTCTTTGATATTCCTTCATTGTTGTATGTATAAAGCTTTAATTTTGCTCTTTTAATCCTGTAAACATGCACCTTTTATGCATTTTATGTGTGATTTGTTGTTATAACATGTTTTGGCATGATTTAGATGGGGCTAGGTATATTTTTTACATAATTTTTCTACATTTTCTGGTTCTGTCCAGAGGTGATGGATGGGAAGACAGGTTGATGGACGGTCGTCTATCATTCGACAGACCGTATGTTCTCAACCTGTCTCTCCATCCCGTCCCTTGCTCCCTTTGTGGTCGTCCCTCACTCCTTTTGGCTGTCCCTGAGTGTATTTTGAGGTATTTTTGCATATATTTTAGGTCTTTATATATTTTTGCATCATTTATTCTTTTCTTAAAATATTTATGCATTATTTGACGTGTTTTTGCTTTTGTATAGTATATTTGTGTACCTGAATCTATTTTGTTTGTACAAATATATCTATGATAATTTTATCGTAAATACTAATTCATTTGTTTTGTGTGATTTTTCGAGTAATTGATATATTTATGGCTTTGGAGGGTTTGTGATTTTTTGCATGGGAAGTCGTGCTCCCACACTAGTCACCATCTCCACTCCCTGGTCGTATCGATTATTTTATTTTATTTACTTATTATGGCTTTGTTTTTTTATTTATTTTTGCCATTATTTGTTATGTTATTTTTGATGTATTATTTTTCGAGGATTTAATAGTTAGTAGAAAAGGATTTTTTGTGCAATAAAATAAAGAGACATTAAAAATGTTTTCTATCAAATAAGTTGGGTTTTCTTCCAAAATATTTACTAATGTCCAATTTTTTTAACCTAAATCCACATAATGTAGTAAAAGAGATTTTTGTAAATATGTGTGAGGGAACCAACGTTCCCAAATTAATCAATAGCCTGTTTTGTGCATGTATATATGATCTGGTTTTGTATATGATTATTATTCAGATGATTTTCCTCTGTAATAATTTTTAAGTAGGATTTTATTTATTTACCACTTATTTGTTTGATCGAAATGTTTTAATTTCTATTGCCTGTATTGTTTGAGAGAGAAGAGAGAGTTAATTTTAAAACTCAATTATAAGTCAACACCTAACCAAAATGCCTAATAAGAGGGATGCCCTAAACACCAATCTCTATTTGGAAATCACAATAAGGTTAAAAATCAATTCCTTACATTTTGTTAGGTGGTAACTCCATGACACCTGTCTCTTTGAGCCCACTAGTAGATGCTTTCATGGGTTGACCGTCAACAATGATTTAGGCTTAATCCTTTTTATTGCAAAGTGGTTAGTTTATGATTAAAAGTGAGCCTCCTTCAGTCTAGGGCCCTAAAAATGGGCCTATGAGAGTGAACCTAAAAGCGAATGGTGGCTCCAGTGCTTGTCACAATAAACACACAACCCCAAGGTTTTAAATGGCTTAAGTCAAGTTGTCGACCAGTTCACAACTCATAAGGAGTGGATGTGACAGACTTAGAAAGCACAGTTTAAAAAAATATGTGGCAATTAATAATACCTCTCCCCAATAGGAGATTGGAAAATTTACTTCAACCATCATAGATCTTGCCATGTCTAAGAGAGTCCTATTTCTCTCTTTTTCCAACTTCGTTTGTTGTAGAGTTCTGGGAATAGACAACTAATGCTTAATTATTTTTTTATCACATAAAGCTTTAAATTTATCTGAAAGAAATTCCCAACCTCAGTCAGTTCTTAAAACATTTATTTTTCTATCTAATTGATTTTCAACTGGATCATATAAGTTTTGAAGCAACTCAATGCTTTTGACTTATGAGAAATCAAATAGACATGACCATACTTAGTATAGTTGTCTATAAACGTGATGAAATAGTAGGCCCCATACCTAGCCCTCACATTCATTGGGCCACAAACATCGAAATGAATTAATTACAATGGAAATATAGCTCCATTTCCTTTTCTGAACAAATTTTTAACCGATTTTCCTTCCTGGTAATTCTCACAGGTAGGCAATTCAACCTTATTTAAATCACCTATCAATCCCAATTTGGCTAACCGACTCATTTGGTTTTGTCCTATGTGATTTAATCTAACATGCCATAATTTCACATTATTCTCAGAACTATGTGAAGAAGAAGAGATAAAAAAAACTAGGTTTATTTGAGTAGTCAAGATCAACATCCATAACAACAAAATTGTTCAAAACAAAACCAGAACCATAGTAAATGTCATCCAAACATAAACATACACTGTTATCCTTGAAATGTAAATGAAACAAAATTTCATCAAAGTAAGAACAAAAACTAACTAAATAAAGGCATCTCAATCCTTTGTCACGTGGTCCATTACTCTTATTAGGGCATAATGCAGTCTCTTACATAGTGTCTCTTTTTTTTTGGAAATTAAAAGCATTTCACTTTTGAAATGTTCGCTTTTTTCTTGCCTTTAGACCTTTTGTAATTATATTTTACCTTTTTTCTTTTAGGCTTTCGAGCCTTTTCCTTATCCCTACTTTTAATGCTTCTTTTCTTATTCTGGTTAGAACTGATTCCACTAGAATGGGACTGTGCCATATACACTTTGGCATTGACCTTAATTGCCACCAAATGGACTTATTTAAGCTCTAAATGATGAGCGACATCCCCAAATGTCTTTATATTGTCCATATGAATTAGTTGCATCTTCATATGCTTACAACTCTTAAGTAAAGAATGGATAAAAGTTTAGACCTGCTACTCATTAGTCAACTTATGATCAGCTCACTAAGCTCACATATCATGTTTTTTATCTCTCTAAAAAGTTTTCACATTGTATGATGAGACTTTTTTTGATAAGCAACAAACTTGATCGCTAATGATCGAAGCTTAGTTAGAGACACACCTCCGAACTTCTCCCACAAAGCGATCTATAAATCCATTACATTTTGATACTTGTGGAATTGCTTAGTGATGTCATCACCCATTACACCTAGCAATATGATGTGAGTAGTGGAATTCCTTTTTTTGCATGCCATATAGGCATCTCAATCCCATTTATGCTAGGCTGTGGTGTCATCATCAGGTTTAGCCATAATTGAACTTAAGGTTTCTAGAGCCTCTTGCTTTTTAAGTACATATTGGATTTTCATGCTCCGAATTTAGAAGTAGTAGCCATTTGAATCATCTGATCACTAATGGAATAATTGTTGCACATTATTAAAGGAGATAAAGCAATGCATTCAATTTACTATGTATATAAAATAATAACCTAATAAAGCTATCTACTAGGCCCAAATTCAAAAAGGTTATACCATCCAATTACCCTATAAAACCTAATGTCTAACCTTGTAAGTTAAAATTTTATGCATAGTAAACCAAAATTATTGGATTTTAAGTTCTCAAACTTAGGAGGTAATATTATGGGACTCAATTATCATATAATCATTTTACTCATAAAATATTGCAAGGCAATCAACAATAAAATAAATACATTTATAATAAATGTTAAATGCCAACATAATATCCATAATAAGCCCATTTATTCAATCAATAATAAAAATCCAACAATTCCTAAAAATAAGACACACTTGTCTTTAAATAACAATAGGAAACATAAATCCCAAAAAAATCCACTAAAAATTGACACTCATGCCAATCATTCAAGAAGTCTAATATTTCCCAAAACCTCCCTCATTACAGGATTTGAATCTTTGACCATCCTCAACAACTCATAAGGAATCCTATAAATTTGATCATGAAGCCATTAATGATGCACATTACATCCATTTTTAAGCACCATTTTAGATTTAGTGTTGCTTTTCAACACTCATTTTTTTGTCACATTGAACAAAACTAGATAATGGAGTTTCTATAAATTCCATTTCCTATGCTCCAAGCATCAACCATCAAGTTCCTCAGATTCGGATAGTGATCAAAGGAGTCAATCATTACTTTAATCAAGGTCATATCAACCTTTCCTCGATCCAGGCCATTAGACCAAATGCACTCCTACATTTGCTCATGCATTTTCATAATATGATGCACTATTGCATTAATGTCATCAGCTCAAACCTTCTTATGCATCCTTATGTTGCGAACCTTACACATTCTTGTATTAGCCTCTGTAATACCATAAGGAGTCTATAGAAATCAACTTCAAAACCATCCTTTAATAACCTCCCAATAACCCCTTTTTTCCACATTAAATTCACCTAAATACCCATTGTGATGCACACCCTTCGCTCGATAGCTTTTGTCTCTCTTTCTTTTTAAGTCATTGACACCCAATTTTAACCCCCGAAACCAAGGGATCATCGAGTTTGAATGAGAAAACCTTTGACTTTTAGCGGTTCGATCCCACTTTTAGGGTTGGAACTAGGTTGAGGTTTCCCATCCAGACCGACAATCACTTCGTGATAGGAAAGAGACTCAACTCAATTTACCACAATCATAAAAAATGGTGTGAAGTGGCACATCGAGGTGTTCCTATCTTATCGCTAACGATCGATGACCAAGAGGCATTTAGTTGGGCACCACAAGGCTGAATAGTAAGGAGTTACCACCCAATAAAACATTAAGAATAAAGGGTGTTCCGACCTTGTGAGGCCAAAAACCCAGAAAGGGTCCGAAATTCCACTCTTATTTTTACCTTTGATAAAAGTGACATAACGGCTTTCAGATTAATCGTGTTATCTCATTTCTTTCATGCAAGAGTATAATGAATATTAAAAGTAAAGGCGCACCCAATCACATAAGAAAGTGGTAAAGCATGGCATAAAATAAATCGATAAAGACATCTATAAATCGAGCAATTCATTATGTCTCATTTAGGTGATGACTTTGGCTCTTACATGTAGATTATTGAAGAAGCATTTCATTGAAAGATCTTAAAGACAGGGACTTGTCAGCCTAATTTTTATTTAAGAAATGTCCTGTATTATTTAATTATATAAAAAATCATTTATATTATTAAAAGCTAATTTTTACATGTGAATTTCCTAGGAAAAATATGGACATTGGTTCGAATTTGTTAATGAAATGTCTCTATTAATTACTATAAATATTTTTAGTGATATTTTCCTAAGGCGATCAAAAAAGTATTTTTACAGTAAAAAGAAAGGATAGTGGATCCATGAAAGACTTTATTCCTCTGAAGCAATGATAATAGTAATAACAATGACAACGAAAAATGATAATGATAATAAAAAACAAAAATAAACCATTCATAAAATTACTTAAAGTAAAAAAAGGGCAAGGATCTACGCGCATGTTGAAAAATGCACGAAAGTGTGTTTGACGACACACGGTCGGCTTACCTACCTCAAAAAGCAAGAGAATGCATTTTTGTTATGCATCGTTTAATGTGTGAGTGTGTATCAAACAACACACGGTCATATCAACCTAATAATAGCGAGTTTTCTTCCCCTTTAAAATAGAGTCCTTGCCGACAACAAATCCAAAAGGAAGCAAAAAGCAGAAGTTAAATACAAAGATGAAATTTTTAAACCAAGTTTTATTTTGATAAAAAATGATTTAAAAAGAAATGGACAAAACAAAAATTAAAGAAAATGACCTAATAATTTCTATCACACAGTAATATCCCCCTTTTTAAAGGGTTTCACAACCTAAATCTAACAGAGATTAACAAATAATAAAAACTAACAGATGAAAAGAATGACAAAATTTATTATACTTATGAAAATACTGAGAAAGGCCTTTTATATTACCTTCGGTGTACTTACTCGAATAAATGGTCGAATGTTAGATTCATGGACCCTTTGCAATATTAAAATGGTTAAGAAAGAGTTGAAGAATTAAGAGCTAAAAGCCAAAAGTTCACTTTTATTTGGAAGTTTCCAAGGCTTCCTTTTGAAAAACCTTATTGATTCCCTTTTTCAAATCTCTGATCTTAGCTAAATCAACCAACCAACCACTGAGAAAGAATCGAATGAAGCTTATAAAAGGTGGAGTGTACAGGCATGCATAGGGTGTGCACGGCTGTACACTCTGGTGATGTCCCCCACTTTCCTAGTTGCCTCATAGTAAAGTCCACCACCGTTTGAGTGTATAGCCGTACCATGGGTATGCATAGTTGTACACTCTAAAAGGTGGTCAACTTGCTTGAAAAGGCAAGATTCTTTGGAATGCACGCCTGTACACTCCTTCATGTAGGGTTGTGCATTAAAAAACAGGCAAAAATCCCATTTTAAGGCCAAACAATGAATATTCTTTGAACGTGCGAGCATCTAGGCCATAAATGCATGACATGCAAGGCCCTTACACACTCATAACTCAAATTTCAAGTTCCCAGCTAAGGATATATTCATCACTTACCTGCCTTGGGCCAATTAGCTGCACAGGCCAAGCTCAAAAATATTTTAAAAGGATTTACAAAAAATAATTTCAATACCACTAAGAGTCTATCATCCTTGATTCATTGTCTTTAAATGAGCAGTTTTTCTCGTTAGGTAACCCTGACAAAGGCCTCCTCAGGACCCAATGCTTAAAGCTGCCCCCAACTTTGGGGAGATTAGTGCACGCAGGAGTTTAGATGAGTCAAAGTTCAGAGTAGGAACGAGATACTTACCTGAGGAGATGACCTCCCTGCTTGCTTTTTAAGAAGGTTTGGTTGGTGAACAACACTAGCCTATCTCATGTTCATTGGTTCAAAGGCGATTCCACTTCTGCAGCTATACCTTTGACTTGAAAGGTGATCCCACTATGTGGCTATATCTTAAGGCAATCCCACTATGTGGCTATACCTTGGCTTGAAGGCGATCCCACTATGTGGCTATACCTTGAGGTGATCCCACTCTGTGGCTATACCTTGATTTGTGAAAATTTTGCAAAAATGTTGGGGTGGCTTAGATCTGAAGTTAACTCGCATGACACTTGCCCCTCTGCAGCGAAAGAAGTGCCATCGCGGGCGACACTCATGAGGCTATATCGATCTATGCTACGTAGCTAATTGAATTTAGCTTGTTCTGTATTTACAGTGTTGAAAAGGTTAGATTGGGATTCATTGCCCTCGGTCTCATTCATTAAGACACGTATTTGTGTTCATTTTTCTTGTACATACTTTCCTTTTGTATTATTACCATGTTTATGTGTATTCTCTTTTAGCAGCATGATATACGAACTTTATTAAGTACAGTGCCTATCTAGTATTACAACATATACTTCGTTAATGATCAATCAATTTATCTTGTAATGTGAATTAACTATGAAGCATGCTTAACCTGTTAATATCAAATGACAGTGGCTTATGATGTAAGGCATCTTATATGCTAGCAATAACTAATATCAATCAAAGCAGACAAATTTAAATTTCAACAAGTTCATGATGACAATCCTGGCAATTTTTTTTAAAAGAAACATCCAACTATAAGAGAAAACAAATATCCATAATGCAATAAAAAAAACTAACAAATAAACAAGCAACATGAATATTCATAACAATTGTCCCAATCTACAAATGTGTATAAAAATTTTGGTATAAAAATGTATGTATATGGAAAATCATAATCTCCCTGAATCCTCGAGAACTCGATGCAGGCCATAATCTGTGGGGACCTCTGATGAAGAATAGGATCAGGAATGGTGCCTATAAAATGGTAGACTCGGTGCCTGAGCTAAAGAAGGTCTTAGCTGTGTGGGTCCTAGAGGCTGAGCTATAATAGGGTGCAGAAACTCATTGAGGTACCCTACGAGGCGGTCTATATCTCCCTGGATGCTAGCCAAATCATCCGTATGTGCAACGATGCGACCTATAACCATCCCATCTATATCGTTCATATGGGCCCTGAGGTCGAAGTCTAGCTTTTCAATCTTTTTCTCAATCTCCTCTCTACCTCCCTTAATAACATCCTTGCCAGTCAGGAAGGCAGTCTATAAAGTTGTGAGGCAATTCGTGGCCTTCTGCACACTCTTATCCACATTCTGGACCTCCGTCTTTGTCTTGTTCAAATCAGCTATAAATCGCCACTGCAAAGCATCAAAATTATTAAATATTTTCATGTAGGCCTCATTCTGCTTACCCTGCTTCTCGTGTATCGCCTGTATATCTGCTGCCATGGCAGTTTGAGCCATAGTTAAGTCTTGAATCCCCTACAAAATAGCAACCCATGGAATGGCCTGTTGAGGTGAAGGGGGTGCTGAAGATGAAGATGCACCAAGGTGACCATAAGCTCTAGGTGGTAGATCCTGGTGGGGAGGCATAACTGGCTCCTGGCGGGCCTCCTCTGTAAAGTAGTCGGTGAAAGGGATCTCTTCTTCCTCCTTAAGTCTTGGGCCTAAGACATCCTCCATTTGTTGATCATCGTTTGGCACCTGCTAAGGTTATGATGGCCGTAAGCCACGACCATGCCTCATCCTATTAGGGTGAACAGTGGCATCCATCTCCTCAAGTGTCATCAACCTAATCCCATTGGGAGTAGCATCATCCTCCCTAGCCATACACATATCATATGCGGTTTCTCTATCCAAATATATACCCTCTCTGACAGATGGCCCCATTTATGCCTCTAGCATACCCTCTACTAGGAGTAACTTGGTGACCAAACCCTCAATAGATGTGGCCTCACCTGGATGGCACTGGGTAGTGCAGATATGCTCTAAAATAGTATGGCTTAGGTCTATCGACCTACCTACCACCATACCCCATATTCCGTATATCTCTGCCACCATAAAAGAACCAGGGTTGCTCGACCTACCCAAATATGAGCAAGAAAGAACCCTGTCCAAGTAGCGCAGTAATTGTGATCTTAGCAGTGTAGATTTTGCCATCCATCTCACATATAGGACCCCGGGCCATACAATCTCTGCCGAGGAAAATCTCTCGGGTCTCTTAACTCCTTTGCCCATAGCAATCCCAAGATCTGAGCAAAGCGCCTGCATGTCATAGACACTGGCTGACCCTGAATATGGTAGGTAATAACCCCATCCTCATCATCCGACCTCTGATGTCCCAAGTATCAAAATGTGGGAGAAAACTATCTAGTTATCTCCGGGTATATCCGATATTCCCCTGCATAAAAATGTGTCCATCCTGCTTGGGCTATCAGAGCATTTGCCTCAACTATTAACCTTAACTACATCAGTAAATGCCTCAACATGAATTGGCTTGAAAGTGTGCGGGTCTCCCCTAAAGTACGATACAGGTTTCCCTGCTCTAGTGTCATCCATATTGGGTATTAGGGATCCATTCCTGCATAATTCAAAATACCATAGTTAGCAAAATCACACTTATCAAGGATGCTGCTTAAACATTATAGCTATTTGTGCCTAAATTTTGGCAGCATAATGTCTTAGAAAAACAAAGCCTAATCCTGCACAAAACTCATTCACAAAGGTATATTGGCTAAACAACTCTTTATTTCTCCTAACCCACCATCGGGTGTCTAGCAATCATGCAAAAGTACTCATAAATAGCATACATGTATATCAATCAAGGCTAGTTATCCGAAAGAAAAAAAATCATCACTCACATATATGTATATTCATATGTGTATCATATGTACAATATTGCCAATATTCCTTTTTAACATACACATGCTTGATGGCTCATATTTTTCTCTTCTCTCTTTTTACATTTGACACACAAATTTACAATCTAAACTAGCCACAACAAAAGAGATAACTGGTGCATGCTAATTAATATCATTCCTATTGTGCTGTTATTATACATGTTGTTATTGTCTTCTTTTCGCCACTTACATGTCATATTTACATGTCATTGTTGCCAATATGCATTTTCTATACAATTAACCAACATATACTGTTACTTACAATATTTACATCCTAAACTCATAAGTAAAAGAATGATAATAAATAAATAAATAAATGAAAACAATATGCATTAGTTTGTATCACTTATTATGGTAATGTCTATGTACATGCTTTATGGTTATTCCTCTTCTTTTTATTTGCATAATATGCACATACTGTCTAAGTTGCACATACTGTCTATGTACATGCTTAGTAAGTTGTAGACAGTATGTGCAACTTCCTCAATTTCCTAAGTTGCATTATTGTACTCTTATGCACTTCCTCAATTTCCTCAAAATAAAATCAAAAGCAGAGATTGGCAACGTATCACATACAGTCACAACAACTTATATTAGCAAAATCACGTAGCCTCATGTTCATTTGGATCATAAAAATAGAATGGAATAAGGAATCACATACCTTTTAGGAGAACAAGGAAATATTGACGAAAATCTACAAAATTACACTCTAAATGTGCACGAGAGGAAAACCCACCAGTGTACCAGATCAAAATTGCAAAATAAAGCCTATATGTGAAAAAATGGCAAAAAATTGGAGGTTTCTTCTTTGAAATCATCGGAGAGAAGAAGAAAGAAGAAAGAAAGGAGAAGAAGGAAAGAAGAAACCATCTATTTATTACTTTTAGAGAGTGTACAGGTGTGCATAGGGTGTGTACAATCGTACCATCCAGTGCAAAGGCATGCACAGGAGGTACAAGGGCATACACTCTGAAATTATTTAAATTTGAAATTCTTTTGAATATGAAATGTTCCCATGCATGCAAAATTCTACGTGAATAACGCTTTTGCATGGGTTTTGACCCAAATTCATGCAAAATAACTCCAATTTTTTCCAGTTTTTAAAGAGATGATCTTAAAAAAAACAGAACATAATTTACTGGCCTAATCAAACTAAACTGTATATATACATAAATATATACTTATTATCTTTACAATTTATTTAGAATAAATATCTTTGCTACTACCTAATCTTTTTTTGTACATTTGGATTATCTTTAGCACTAGTTATCTTCAGCACTATTTTGTACCTTTTTTTCTACCTTGCTGCCCTTTCTCTTTTTCCTTGCTTTTCCTTTGAGCGCATGTTGAACACATTTCTCGCTTCGTATGAAGAATTTGATAAGAATTATTTTCTTTGGACTGTGAGCCTGTCTTGGTTTTTTGAATTGTGGATGAATATCTACAAAAATCATGTTGGAAGCATGCATGTTTGAGGTTAAATTTATGCAGGATGATGTGTATGTCATGCAAAATGATTTTTACTGTTTATTTTCACCAGGTAGTAACTGGGCCTTATGTAAGGGCTTGCATTCTAAGTGTACGGCCGTACAATGCCACTTATAAGTAACCCCTCCGGATTTTTAGCTGTCTTTGCCCTCCATTTTAAGTGTTTCTTATTCCTACTTACCCTTTTGGACCTATGAACTTTGCCTTCATTTCGTGTTACTTTGTATCTTTTATTTTGGCAAAATAACTCCCTTCACCGAACGTCTTGCTTTGCTGCTTGATGACTATTTAACTTGGGACAACCCCATTTTGTCACCTTATCCCAATTTGAAGTTCCTTCGTAGGGTGGAGTTAGATGAATATTTGTTAGTGGCCTCAACCTACTATTGGGATCCTCGATTTCATGTTTTCTATTTTAATAATGTGGAGATATGCCTATAACATAAAGAATTTGCTACCATTCTAGGTGTCCCTTCTACATTAGGCACTCTTCCATATGTGCCGAATTACGTGCCTAATTACCCCCACGAGGCTATTCGGGCCTTGGGCATCTGTCCTTCCAATGTCAGGGCCTTCACAGAACCTTCGAGACCTGTGTGGCTTGATTTCTTGTTCGACTATTTGTACTATTTTAATGGAAATGAGACTTACCTTGTGGGTGCTACCCTTTTTATGTGTCTGACTCACTATTTTTGCATCACCAGTAGAGGAGGTACTTTTGGAGATTACCGACTGTTCGATGTCATGAACGACATTCGCGAGGGGCTTACTCCATTTCCTTTAATCCAGGTAGAGGCCTTACTTGGACTTGATTTTGTTCACATTGATCCTATCGCACTACTCATCGACAGTCCCTTGCTTCTTTAGGTATTTGTAGTCATTTTTTAAAGGTAGTGCGTCCCTTATGGGTTTTCACACTAGCTTTTCTTTGGGATACATGTGTCTTTTTATAGATTTTCACATGACCCTATCCCTAATTTTTGCCTGAAATAGATGTCTAACTGTCCCAGTGACTTTTATGCTTACCTTTTTTTTAGATTTAGCTGCAAGAGAAATGCAGGATATTGGCTGGACCTTCCCCTTATGCCATTGATGCATACTCCTTAAGGTTTTTTGGAGTGCATATGTGTTGGTACTGGATTGCCTCTGTAGAAGAAGGCATTATGTGGCTGAGCTTCGTGGTAGAGTGGAGGGTGAGCTTCATGTGCTTATAGATCCGAGTAAAGTATGTGACTTGCGATGGGAGCTCTGAATGTGTGCCTCTCTATAGTCTTCATCGGGCAACCTTTTTTATTATAGCTTGTTGTACCCATCAGTTTGGTATTCGACACAAAGTGGTACGAGCACGCCTAAACTTTGGAGGAGGAGACTTAACTAACGTCTTTATCACTGGATATCATTACATTTGGTGGAATTTACCTGTGAGGACTAATATTCCACCAATGAATACTTATGACTTCGAGACTAGCATGGAATACCGTTCATGGGTTATGAAGACATTGAACACCAGAGCCTTCTTATTGAGATGTCCCGGGCGAAAAAGAGCTTAGTGGGGGTCACAACAATCGAAGGGCCCCATGTTGGCTGTTTTTGTTATTGTCTTTTCACCTTTTTCATTTTGGCCTGTAATATGTCGCAGCGTTGTCTGCTTAAACAGTTTTTACTTCCCTTTTCTTACTTATGCTGCTAGTATGCTTGTGCAGCACTTGGTGTTATGGTTGTATTTGTTTTAGTGGGAGGCTTGCTTTCCTGTGTGTTTTGTGTTACTATCGATGGTAGTTATGTTTTTATATATAAATAAAACATCTTTGTTTAAGTCAATTACAGTACATAACTTAGATTATTGATGCATGCTCATATGACCACATTATTGCAATGATGACAATCACGACATGACAATTAATACAAAATACAAATTTTATTAAATTTAAGGCAATTGCATCTTGAATACATCCAACTCCTATCACCAATTAGCTCTCGTGGGTTTTCTTAATTGGCCATTTTCTCTCAACCTTTAATTTTTGCCTAAAGTGCTTTTTTTCGATTTTCACCTTAGCAAGGTGCCCTATTTTAGCAAGGCTGCCTTTTTTGGTTTTCGACCAGCAGGCTGATTATTTTATTTTTTATTTTTATTTTTAATTTTTTATCCGTGGAATCTCTTTTGCCTATCAACGTTAACCAACTCCTTGAACTCATTCCCTTCGTTATCTGTAAGAATAGCAGCTCCCTTAAAAAGCAACTTTTTCATAATAAAGGGGCCTTCCCAATTTGGTCTGAACTTCCCTCTGTAGTTGAGTAAGCCAGGTCTTATCTGTTTAAATACCAAGTCCCCTTATTTTAAATGATGACCTTTGACCTTTTCTGATACAGCTGATTATAGTAGTAAGCCATCATTCAATTTTCATCTAACAGGTTTAGTTGCACCATCTTGTGTTTTGCCCATTCTGTCTCTAGCAGCTTGGCTTCCAGGACAACTCTTAGTGACTGTAGTTTGATTTCCACCGATAGCATTGCCTTTGAGCCATACATGAGAGAGAAGGTAGTAGCTCCTATAGAAGTTCTAAGGATAGTTTTGTACCCTTAGAGTGCAAATGGTAACTTCTCAGCCCAATCTTTATATGTTTGCATGGTCTTAGACAGAATCTTCTTTAGGTTCTTTTTTGCAGCTTTAACTGCCCCATTTGCCTGTGGACGGTAGAGAGATGATTTGTGGTGTCGGATTCTATACTTTTGAAGTACATACCTAGTCTTTGCTTGGAACTAGACCCCATTATCTAACACTATGTGATGAGGCACCCCATATCTGTATACTAAATTTCTTTCAATGAACCGAGCCATTTCTTGGGCTCTCAGTCTTTTGAAAGATTCTGCTTCTACCCACTTTGTGAAATAATCGATGGTGATCACTATGTACCTATGACCGTTGGAAGGTGTCAGATGAATTTTTCTAATAATATCTATTCTCCAAGCTGAAAAAGACAAAGGTAAGGAAAGGTTGCACAACTTTAATATTGGCAGATGGCTTAAGTCAGCATACTGTTGGCTTTGGTGGCACATCTTCACATATTTGGAGCAGTCAGCATCCATGATTAACCAAAAGAATCCCTATCATATGATCTTTTTGGCTAATGTCACTCTGTTCATGTGGGCCCCACATGCCCCTACATGCATTTCTTTCATGACTTTCTTTGCCTCCCTCTCGTCTAGGCATCTTAGCAGAATACCGTCAACTTGCCTTTTATACAGGACCCTATCTACACTAATAAATTGACTAAATAACTTTTGGATTATTCTCTGGTCTTTCTTTGTCGCTTCCTCGAGGAACTTAGAAATTTCCAATTAGTTCTGAACATCATAATACCAGGGCTTGCCATCAAATCCATCTAGACTCATGAGGTTTTCACCTTTGAAGTAAGGCTTTGTTGAGTTCGTAACTATCATAGGTCTCATGATCACTCTTTCGGGATTGTCCCACATCGATACCAAGGTTGCCAGGGCATCTACTAATTGGTTCTCTTCTCGAGGCACGTGTTGAAAGGTGCAGGTCTCAAATTAACTACTCAGTCTCCTCAAGTATTCTACATAAAGTACCAATCTCTCCTTCCTAATGGATCATTTGCCTTTTTCTTGATGAATTACTAAAGATGAATCCCTAAAACCCTCGACTGTTCTTGCCCCAGCGCTATCAAGGCTTCTACTCCATGTAGACAGGCTTCATATTCTACTTCATTATTGGTCACCTTAAATCCCAATTTTTTGGCTAAATGAAGCTTCTCACCATCATGTGTGATGAGAATGACCCTTACTCTAGCTCCTCTCTTATTAGTGGCCCCGTCGAAATACATTTGCCAGCCTTGAACTGTTATGGCACTGATACTTTCGTCTGGGAATTCATACTTAACTCGGTCTCCTTCCAACGGATGATCGGCCAAAAATTCTATAACCGCCCTTCCTTTAATCGTCTTCTTGGGTTACGTACTCTTCCTCAAATTCCTACAAGAGCAATAACCACCTTCCTACTTTCCTTATCAAAGAGGGTACTGACTGGAGGTATCCGAGTGAGTTGTGCTTAGCCACTGCTTGGATCTTATAAGAGTGGAAGTAATGCCTTAGCTTCTTTGAAGCCCATATCACTGCCAAGCAAATATTTTCCACATCTGTATACTTGGTCTCATATGGTAGGAACTTTTTGCTCAAGTAGTACATGGAGAACTCAGCTTTGGCATCATCTTCTTGAGACAGCATGGCCCCTACTGAACTTTGTTCCACTGCTATGTATAGGATTAAAGGTTTCGATGTCCTGGACGACTGAAGGACCGGAGGGTGCAATAATTACTACTTGATAATGTCAAAGGCCTTATAAAAATAATAGCTCCACTTGACTGGCTAATATTTTCTCAAAAGCTTGAAAATCGGCTCACATATATAAGTGAGTCTAGCAATGAATCAACTGATGCATTAAATCTACCCTAAGAACCCTCAGATCTCCTTTTCTTTCTTCGGTATCGGTATCTCTTGAATGGCTTTTACCTTGTCTAAATCCACCTCTATCCCCTTTTGACTGACCACATGCCCTAGCAGCTTACCAGAGGTCACTCCAAATACACACTTCTTCGAGTTGAGATAAAGGTTGTGCTTGTCGATCCGTTGCAAAAACTTCTCCATAGACTCAAAATTTCCTTCCCTTGTACATGATTTGATCATCATATCTTCCACATACACTTCAACTTCCTTATGTATCAAATCACCAAGGATCTTGGTAGCCATTCGTTGGCATGTAGCCACTATATTTTTTAGTCCAAACGGCATGACCTTGTATGTATAGGTCCCCCATTCAATAATGATGGTTGTCTTCACCCTGTCTACTATCTTATTTAAGATCTAATTGCACCATGTGTATCCATCAATAAAGTTATACATCATACATTTTGCCGCACTATCGACCAGCAGATCTATATGGGGGAGTGAAAATTTATCTTTCAAGCAAGATTTTTTCAAATCTCGATAATCCACACACATTTGCACTTTTCCATCCTTCTTAGTAATAGGGATAACATTGGCTAGCCAAGTAGGGTACTGGACTTCAACCAGGAACTTTGCTTTGATCTGCCTTTCCACTTCTTCTTTCAACTTTTCTGCCTATTATGGCCTGAGTCTTCGAAGCTTCTTCTTCACTGGCTTACTATCCAGATAGATTGGAATGGCATGTTTTGCAATGTTCTTGTCAATCCCAGACATATCTTTATAGGTCCAGGCAAATACTTTTTCATACTTTTTCAATATTCTCTAAAATTTTATTCTCTCTTCAAGATTTACGTCGGATGCAATCAAAATCTCTTTAGGGTCATCTTGTGTTTTGAGATTAAATGAAGTAGTGTTTGTTGAATTAATGTCAAATATGAATGAGTCGTAATTATGATCATGCATGATGCAATTATATGAGATATCGCACAAATAAGCAAAGTTATTCACCTTATTAACTTGAGTAGGAAAGGGTACATCATTACAAAACAATTCAGGAATATAAATTACATCAGCAAAAGAATCATTCTTAAATTCAATGATGGCCGATGCAGCAGCATACGCCTCTTCTTTCTCTGGTGGTGCCGCCTTCTCAAGGGCTATAGCTTCATCTTCAATCTTCTCTTTGCCTTTAGCCTTGGTGACTAATGACTCTAGTGTTAGTACCTCTTCGTGGCAACCTAAATCCAAATCGGTGAGCTTGGCCATAACCTCTTCATCCTAAAATCCCAATACAAGCTTGATGGTTCCAACTGTCCAGTCAAAGACATCGTCAAAGATTTCAAACCCAGGAATGATCTTTCCCTAAACTATCACAGGTTCAGCTTCCCCACAATATTTGGACTCTTCGAATGCGGGCACAAAGCTTTCAAGTATATAAGGAATCTTTCCTGGCTATACCTCGCATTACTTTTTGACATCACTCTTATAATAACCTAAGCCTTTCCTATCTTTCTAACCAATAGGAGCAAGAGGCATAAGAATCCCCTAAGAATTCTTTCCCAATCTAGCACCCGACAAGTAATTCATTTTTTTCATCATGTTAACAGCCTGAGAGATTACAGAATCCGTCTCCTCCCTTTTAATACTAATTTCAGCCACATGGAACTCGTTGAAAGGTTGATTGGCTATGCTCAAAGTAGAAACAAAACCATACCTCCTTCATGTGGGATTTGGACCGTTTGGTGTAGGGTGGAAGGAACCCCTCCCAACTTGTGGAACCAAAGTCATCCTAATAATAAAAAGAAATTGGACGGTATCTGTAACACTGCAAATTCTACCTCAATCTCAATAGGTGTCATCTTTACTACTGCCCTAAAAGTGCTAGCAACCTACCTCTTAGAGTTCTCATAAGCCGTTATGGTAAGTTGAGATTGAGTGAGCATAGTCTCATCGATACCATATATCGCTATTACCGAAAAGGGACACACGTTGATGGAGGAACCATCATCCACCATTACACATGCAGTGTGTTTTCCAATCACCTCAATCCAAATATATAAATGGTGGTTATGCTCACGTCCTTCTAATAAGAGGTCTGCATTAGTGAACACAATTTTTTCTTTAGAATCCCCTTTTACCATTTCTAACAGCTCGAAAGGAGATATGGTGGTAGCAACAGTGGATTCACATAAAGCCTCAACCAATTTCTAGCGATGAAAAGGTGACTGCCTAAACAAGTCCTAGATCATAATTTGAGCAGGATTTTTCTTGAGTTGCTTCAAGACCAAGTTATCCTCCATAAGAGTAGTGGGTCTCTGCAGCCTCTCAACTTTTGGCATGACTCTCCCATTTTTAGTGACTGCTTGTGTAGCATTCCTATTTAAATTACCTAGAATAATAAATAATTAGACCCGATAAAAATAATAAAATGAGTGCAGTCAAAAAGAAATAAATAAAAATAAATTATATTGATGCTTATATCCCAAGTGGGGACTTAATTGCATAAGAAAGAAGGGTTTTGGGGTAAAATTTGGAAATTTAGGAAGTTAAAGGAGTAAAAAGGTGATTGGCCAAAACGACGTCGTTTTGGGCCAACCCTTTCTTTTTCCTTTTTTTTTCTTTTCCCTTGGTTACATCGGGTCCCTATAACCCTCTTTTTCTTTCTTTTTCTTTTTTTCTTTTCTTTCTTCTTCTCCCTTCTCTTCTCTCCCCGCCAATAGCCCCCCTCCCCATTCTGACTGCACCGCCCACCTCCACCAATCACTGCACCATAATGTCACTAGCGGGCCGCTGCCTCCTTCCTTATCTCTCTCTCTTTCGTGCGCGACAAAGGGGTTGTGATAGCTACTCTTCATTTTTGCTTTTCTCTCTCATTTCCTTGGTCCTCCATGGTGTTAACTCCTCCTTTAGCTGCAATTTCCTCCATTGATTAAAGGTAAGTTTCTTAATTTAATTATTCAATAAATTATAGGTAAAATTTTAGATTTTGGATTTTAGGAAAAATAAAACTAGAAATGTATTTTTTTTAGTTAATTGATGAAGCTAGGGGCTTATTATTGTCTCCATATTTTTGGTTAATTAATGTAGTTGAGAGTTTTTTTTGTTAAGAAGGGGCTGCTGTAGATTGCAAAAACAATATAGCATGAAATTAATGGAATTTTGCATAAGATTTATTTATTTACTCTAGTTAAGTGTTGGTATTTACCTTTGGGTTAGAGATTTAAATGAAATTAATGATGTTTTTGGTTTAGAGGCTACTGTAGTTTGCAAATTGTATAAAAATTAATGGTGTTTTGTTTAGGGGCCACTGTAAGTATAAAAAGGGGATATGAGATTAATGGTATTATATGTAGAATTTACTTATTTATTTTAATTGAGTGTTAGGGGTTAAGAAATTTATATTGTAGGCTGCTGTAATTAAGGAATTTATATGAAATTATGGGTTATATAGATAAGCAAGGTGAGACAAGTGTGAAAGAAAACGAAAAAGAAGCAAGGTGACAAACGAAAACTTGCCTTGATTTTGGAAAAGTTGAAGAATTAGTGACAAATAGGTATGTGTTTAAGAAAATCCATTTTTATAATTTTTATGTATATTATATTAGTTAAAATCTTAAAGTGAGAGTTGATTTTGATGGTAATGGTAGTAATGGTGTCATAATTGTTTAATTGCATGATATGTAAAATGTTTAGGCCAAATAAAAGTTTTATATGTGTTTAGTTTTAGAAATTAGGAATTAATAAGGTATCTTATAAATAAAATATTTAAGCATAATCTAAATTAATTAAAGTGAATACCATAAAGGTTTAAGTGAGCAATTATGACAATATAAAATCATTGGGATTTATAGTTTACGAAATATACCTCAAATTTTGTTTAATCTACGTTTATGGAGGAACCAAAATTAAACCCAATTGATGGTAGGTGATTGAATTATATGAATAAATAGGTTATATAAAATAAGTAAGTAATTATAAGCTAGAGCAGTGTTGTTAATTAAAGAATGGTACATAATAGAGCACATGTATAGGCAACTATATGAGATTTATATGGCTAAATGCTTAGGCCTATATTAGTGAATGAGGCATAATTAATTGATGAGCTTAGAACTCTTTGTGACAAATTATGACTTTGCAAGACAATCAAATGGATAACCTTAAGGATATGTAACGCAGAGTTAGAGAAGAAAATTCAATTAAATAAAAAAGGTAAGTGCTAAATAGAAATAATGTTGTAATTTAAATTACTTACTTAATTGCCCTTAGTAAAAGCTAGACAAGAATTTGAGTAATAGGATAAGATTGGAATGTCAATTAGGGGAACATGTAGCAGTACTGCATCTTGATGTGGTTACCGGGCATATGGCTCAGAGAACTCAGTCCACATGTATGTATATATTTTTATATAAATGCATGTATTTTTAAATGTGTGAGTAATTAAATATCAATTTTGGTGAAAATGATGTCGACGGACCGCATGGTTCCGAGAACTCGGTCTTGCGTTTAACTCCCGTTTATCCAAATCGTCTTACAATTTTGCCAGATTTTATTTAGGGCAATGTAATCACAAAAATATTAAATTGCTTTTTATTATTATTATGGCTATGTCATACTTAAACTAAAAACCAGGTTTAATTAATTCTCTTCGGAAATAATGTTGGTTGACATGTTAATGGAACTTGTGATGATATAAAATTCATGTTTATGTGAACTTGTTATTTAGTTTATATAGATTGGTTGTTAACACTAGAAATAGACCTAGTTGTCGATGCATATGAATTCTTGTTTTGCTTATGTATATGCTTAGTTAAATTAATTCGATTTTATAAAAAAAAAAGAATTGCTTGAACACCACTAAGCTATGTGCTTAGTGCGTGATTTTGTTTCCGGGTGTAGGTTAGGGGAAGGTTCTGGAGCAAAACAGTAGTGGACCGACACCAGAAAAGCTTAACCACCATAGTGAAGTGGAGAAATTTTGAGGTGGAAGCGCCACAACTTTTCCATTGTTTTTTGTTATTTTAATGACATGTACACCGTATTTGGAAAAAAATTATTAAAGTTATATGTAAATATTATGGGTCGATGTATTGTAAATTATAAAGTGACAAGAATCACTTATCCCTTGCATGCTTTTGGATTTTTGTAAATTACAAATATAGAAGGAAGGGCAAAATTATTATGTTGGGTTTTGGAATTGGAGATGGATGGTAGGGTAGATATAGTTAGAAGTGTTTTCAAATTTTCCTTTCGGGGGGTTTTGACAAAAAATAGGGGAAACTCTGCCGAAAATTTTGATAATTGAATAGTACCCCCTAATTAAAAGTTCTCTATATGTACATAAGAAGCCTAACCCGAATGTCACATCGGTATTCGGGTCTTTAACTGATCAGGTATGGGGTGTTATATTTAGTGGTATCAGAGCCATGTTTAGGTAATTTTAGACCAGTAACCAAGTTAAATAAATGGAAAAAAATGTGTACATGTCAAATGGAAGTCAAAGGTAATTGTGTTATAATTCTAATGCCTATCCATCATTATTATTTGATGTAGTAAACAGATGGAGGCAAGTTCAGGAGGAAGGAATGTGGAAGTAGAAAGTCATGCTTCAGTAAGTGATGCAGACAAAAATGTGGGAGAGTAGTCAGGTCAGCCACCACCACCACCTGCTACGCAACAAATGCCAAATCCGACAGAATTTTTCCCAACGATGATAGCACTTATAAGACAGCAAATAATGACTGCACCCCCTACACAGCCTCAGCCACCTCTACCATCACAGAAGCTTATATTAGAAAAGGCAAGGAAATTGGAGGCAGAGGACTTCAAAGGAGAGTCATTAGTTATTGCTCTAGATATTGAGTTTTGGTTGATGATGTAACACCTTTAATGGAATAGTTCTTTTTCGACCCAAATAACCAATAAACAGTAAATTGTTTTTTTAACTTCAATCACTGCCAACGACTTTGATACAATTTAATATTACTATTCAATTTATAAAATTTCGATAGCACAACGGCTAAAACTTACTAGCCTCCTGAAAAATTCAAACAATCAACACAGCCTCTTAGAGGCACAACAAATCATATCAGATAGCCACATACATTTAACATAGTCAATCACATATCAATGATAGTCATTACACATCACTTACTGTCACTTATCCATCGACAAACATAACAATATTTATCATTAAACAAAACTAACTTGAATACAGTTCAGATCTTTACTTTCACTATCTAAGTATATGCATGCCACAAATACTAGCAATAAAATTACAACTAACTTTTCTTCATCTTCGAATTCTCCTTCTCTGTGTACCGAGCTTCCACAATACTTCAGTACTTGTACGCAGTAAACACTACGTGCTGAGCACTAGACATGCTCAATGGTGACTACTAATCCGAGAATTTCCCAATTAAAGTATTATTTCATAGATTAGGCCATTATTATTCTTATTTCATTTAACCTTTGCTTTTATCTCTGTTAACATTAATTTCATTATTTACCTCCATTTTGGTAAGCATTATGTGTTGATTTTCGATCTTTCAATTTTTGCTTTACACTATTTCCTTATGTGAATCGATTTCAAATTAGCTTTTACTTTTACGATTATTCTTTAACTTAACTTTTACTTTTACTTAACTTTGGCTTTGTAATTTTAGTTATATCGAATTCATTATCTTTTCATTTAATAATTTATATTAGTACTCGTATCTTTAATAGTACCAAATATTTTTACTATTTTATTTCTCAATTAATTTTTCAGTTATCCAACATGTGATATTATTACAATTTTTCGCTACTAATTCTTTATTTTACTTTAACTTTTTAACAAATTAACACGTTAATATTTTCAAGGCTTTTAAGCTTTAAATGCAATGTAATACAATTATTTTGGAACACTTTGCATACAGGTATTTATTTCATTCTTTTTACATTTGAACATGTTCAAGTACTTATTTAGTATTTATTATCTCTTTCTTTTTCCAATTTGAACAATTAGGTGCCTTTTTATCGTTTTACTTTTTATTTAACTTTTCTTTCAGAAATACATTACTGAAGCATAAGTTTTTGCTTAAGGACAATGTTATTACTTTTTTTTTACTTTAAACAGGAAATTAGTACTATTTATCTTGTTCATGTAAAAACACATTTAAACCCCTTTTCTTTACTAAAGTATAATTTAATACTCATTTATCATTTTAACCTTATAAAATATTTCTTTTTCATTTTTACTTATTAATCACAATTTTTGGGAAACATTGCAGTTTTATCCCAACTTATTATTTTCTTTCAAACAAATTATTTTTCATTCAATTCAATTAAATCATACTGAATCATTCATTCCGATATGCCCTTAGTGTAATATGATAGGACTCTCAAAAAAGATATATGGGACATGGACCCAAAGGTCCCAATGAGAGAGAAATGATCCCCAAGAGACCATTTCTCGAAAAATATTTCACTTTCACTTTCACGTAAAACACTAAAGCTATAAAGATCAGAGATCCTACCCATAGCAAAGCAAGTTGCCATGACTTGCACCGCAGTATAGGGTATCCCTATGGCTAACCAATTATATCCTAAATAAGAATATCTTTACCTGACTATTGCTAAGGGCAAAATAATAAATTATATTTGAATTAATTTTTAAACGTTTAAAAATATTTAGTTTTTTCCTTTTATTTCTTGATACAGTACATTTTTGTCAATTACACTATTGTTTTAGTGCTTTTGACTCTTCAATAGCTTTTTAAATCACTTTTATGAATTGTTCTTCAATAATTCACTCAGGCACTTAAGACTTTTCAGTATTTTATACACTTTATGAATTATATCATTATAATTCACAAGTTCTTTTTTTTTTGTATAATCCTCTGTAAATTATCTTTTATCAATTCAATGATTAACTTTTTAACTATTTTTCTTTTTCTGTCCGAAATTTTAGTCATTCGGGTATACCAACTTTTATTCAGTTGGTGACTTATTTTAATTTAATTCCTTCTTTTAGTACTTTTTATTGACTAATTTATTTTGATAAGTTAGTCAAACAATTATTTTATGACTTTTTGAATTATATTAATCTAATTCATTATTTTATTTTCAGAGATTTATCTCTTGACTTTTTCAATTCTTTAATCTGGAATATAACTTAATTTAGTTTAATTTACTTTCTTATACCTGCTAATTGAATTATTTCCAATAAATCAATATCTTTAATGAAACATATTTCATATTCAATTTCAGAAATTCTTCTAATAATTCATATATATTCTATAATTATTTATATACACATTATTTTATAATTTTCATCATTTTCACCCATTTAATGAATTATTTTTCAGCAATTCATTATTATTATTATTTCTTTCATAGCTCAATAATTATTCCGAAAAACTCATCGATTGACTTTTTATTCCTTTTACATTGACTATAATTTAAATTCATATAAATTCACTTTGTTCAACATTTTTGTACAATTATGCATTAATAATTCAATTTTTTTCAATACACATATTAACATTAAAATTTTAATAATATTTTAATAATTTCAACAAATTTCAATAAAATTTATTTATGCATTATTTATTATTTACTATCATTTTCACTAAAATAATCAATTATTTCACAATATTTCATAACTTTCACTATAAATATAATTGTTAGATAATCTTTAAAATTTCAAAATAAATTCTAATAATTCAATAAAAATTCATGGACACCATTTATCTTCTCTAAATTTAATTTAGGTTAACATATATTATTTCTATGCAAAATTCCTTCATTTTTCTTTAGAAAGAAATTTGGCCACCTATATAAAACCTTCCTAAAAATTTTATTTCTTCCATTTAAGCTTTCATTTCATCTTCTTTAATATCCAATTTCATTTACCTTAACAAAATTTCATCAATTAACAACTTTAAGAATTTTTACCTTAATTACATAAAAGAAATTAATTCACAAAAATGGGAAATCAAAGGATTTTGTAGCCACTTACATTTTTTTCTTGTTCATGGGTGCCTAAGCCTCCCTTTTCCTTGCTTTAATCCATGAAAACCCCTTCCTCTTCACTTGATCCTACCATAATTGGCCAAATAACCTCCTTAAATCCTATTTTTTTTGTCATCAAATGCAAAATTTAAGCTCATAAATAGCTTCTACATCTCAAAATCTATGATAAAACACTAAAGAACTAATTAAAATCAATTAATTTCTTAAATTCTATCTTACCCATTTTTCTTTCTCAACTTGATTTCTTGCCTTCCGTTACTCAAATCACTTGATTGAGGCTATTAGGGTGATCTAGAGAGATGGAACTTCAGTTTTTATATTGGAGTTTATGAGAGATTTTGAGTGATTAGGAAGCAAAAGAGAGAAAGGAAAGCTAGAAGGTTGGTTCAGCCATAAAAGGAGAGGAGAAGCTACTGCAAATTTTAGGCTTTTATATGCCTCTCTCATAGGCCCAAAATTGGGCCAAACAAATGGGCTTAGCCCAATTAATTCTAAAGGCCCATTTTAGGCCCCTAAAAGGCCAACCAAATTTCTCACTCTTTCAGCCATCATATCACTCCAAAAATAATTTCATCACTCTTATCACATCAAAAATAGCTAAGACTAAAATTTTTGGCTTAATTGGAGTCCGTTATCGGTCTGATTCAAACTTATCAGTCTGATTCAACAACTGTCAGTGTCACCGAAAAATTCATGTAGACTTTTAACTCCAAAAATAGGCCCATTTGACCTCAATTTCACTTTAAATTTCAACCCCGAACTCACTATGACCAATAATTTTTGAGAGTCTAATAAAATATTTTTGACTTTCAGGTGTCCTTTTGGCCTCGAAAAGCACTATTCACCATCGAAAAGTACTGTTAACAACTGATCCGATGTTAAGGCCATTACAGATGAGGATTAAGAGGGTTTTTAAGCTCTTACATCTTACACCAGAGGAGAGTTTAGAATGTGCAAATGGGTTACTGTAAGGACCAGCATATCAGTGATGGAAATCTATGAAAAGATTTGCTATGCCACAAAATCTTGATTGGAAGTATTTTAAGCCTCAGTTTAGGGATAAATATGTGGGGGATGCCTATAGAGATGAGATGAGAGATGCCTTTATTTATTTGAAATAGGGACTGAGATCACTGGTAGAGTATGAGAAGGAATTTGATCGGTTAAGTGTTTATACCAAGAAGTTCATCCCCACCATGGCGGACAGGTGTTAAAGATTTGAGGATGGTCTTCATTTTGAGATTAAGAAACTTCTTGCAATATCACAAATCAAAAAATATGGGGATTTGGTAAAGGCAGCTTTGAGGATTGAGAAGGCAGATATGGAAGAGCGAAAATTAAAGAATAAAGGTCAACAAAATAGAGTCCAAGGACAAGCTGGGTCTTCATCATCAGCATATAAGAGGTAGAAAGGGACATGATCTCAGACATATACATCATTTCGCTAGTCAGGATAGGGTCAGAGGTTATCCTTTAGGTCAGGGCAGCCGGCCTCATTTATGGCCAGTACTGCAAGTGGATCTCGTCGAGGAGAGTTCCCTCCATACGAGCATTGTGGGAAGAAATATGGGGGACAATGCTGGAGAAAGATAGGATCTTGTCTGTGATGTGGCTCCATGGAAAACTTTTAGAGAGACTGCCTTAGCAAGCAGTATTCAGCAGCCAGTCAACCTAAAAGGGCAGGTTCAGGAGCTCCCAGGGGTAGAGGCAGAGGATCTGCTTCTAGTATAGGTGGACAGAGGGCCCTATCGGGTATAGCTGTGAGACCTAACACTCACAACTCAGTACGTGCATATGCCATGCAGACCCGAGATGATGAAAACATGTCAGATGTGATTATGGGTACTTTTACTATCTTTGATAGGCCTGTACATGCATTGATAGATCTGAGATCTGCCCATTCATATATATGTACTTCATTACCTGATGATAAACATTTGCATTTTAACACCCTTAATCATGAAGTTGTGGTTACAAATTCTCTGGGTTATAGTGTGGTAGTGAGTAAACTTTTCAAAAATTTTCCAATAGGGATATAAGGTCATGAATTTCCTGGTGATTTAATCGAGTTACCTTTCTATGAATTTGATGTAATCCTTGGAATGAATTGGTTGTATAGACATCATGCTATAATAGATTGTCATCTTAGAAGGATTGCTCTTAGAATGCATAATAATGAGGAGATTACAGTCATGGGTGAGAGGTTAAATTTTCTTTCAAATATTATATTAGCCACAGCAACAAAAAGGCTTGTTAAGAAGGGGTGTACAGCTTATTTAGCTTGTGTACTTGAAGCTAAAAAGGGCAACCCTAAAATCTCTGATATACCGACTGTATGTGAGTTCTAGAATGTTTTTCCTGATGAGCTACCAGGCCTACCACCAGAAAGGGAAGTGGAGTTTTTTATTGACCTACTGCCTAGTACTGCACCCATATCCACTGCACCATATCGAATGGCGCCTATAGGGTTGAAGGAACTGAAGATCCAACTACAAGAACTTCTTAAGAAGGGTTTCATATGCCCTTGTGTATCTCCTTGGGGTGCACCGATGTTATTTGTTAAGAAGAAGGATGAATCCCTCCGGCTTTGCATAGATTACAGACAGTTGAATAAGGTGACTGTGAAAAATAGATATCCATTGCCGCAGATTGATGACTTATTTGACCATCTAAATGATGCTAGATTTTTCTCTAAAATTGATTTGAAGTCAGGATATTACTAGTTGAAGATGAAGGAAGCAAACATTCCTAAGACAGCTTTTAGGACCAAATATGGGCACTATGAATTTTTAGTGATGCCTTTTGGACTTACAAATGTCCCGACAGCATTTATGGATCTCATGAATCACATATTTCATCCTTACATGGATCAATTTGTCGTTGTCTTCATTAATGATATTTTGATCTATTCCAAGAACCGGGAATAACATGATGAGCATTTAAGAATTGTCTTGCTGACTTTAAGGGAAAAGCAGCTTTATGCCAAATTTAGTAAGTGCGAGTTCTGGCTTGATGAAGTTTCTTTTCTTGGCCATGTTGTACTAGCTGATGGAATTAGAGTTGACGCTAAAAAGATAGAAGCAATCCTGGAATAGAAGCCACCCAAGAATGTCACGAAAATCAGAAGCTTCTTAGGTCTGGCTGGGTATTATAGAGGTTTGTCAAATGATTTTCTAGTATTGCGATGCCTATGACAAAATTTCTTCAAAAGAATGCAAAGTTTGTGTGGGGTGATAAGTGTCGGGAAAGCTTTGAGAAATTAAAGCTATGTTAACTGAAACGCTCGTTCTTACACAACCTATACCTAGCCAAGACTTTGTGATTTATAGCAATGCTTCACATAATGGACTTGGTTGTGTACTCATGCAAGAGGGTAAGGTAATTGCCTACGCTTCCAGATAGCTTAAGCCTCACGAGAAGAACTATCCAACCCATGATCTAGAATTATCCGCCATAGTCTTTGCTTTGAAGATATGGAGGCATTATTTGTATGGAGAAAAATGTTACATCTATACTGATCACAAAAGTTTTAAATATTTACCTACCTAAAAGGAGTTGAATTTAAGGCAAATGAGGTGGATAGAGTTGATAAAAGATTATAACTGTATCATTGACTACAGCCTAGGTAAGGCAAATGTGGTAGCCGATGCCCTTAGTAGGAAATCATTATCAGGTACATCCTAATTAATCGAAATAATATAGTAAGATTGTGTATATGAATAATAATTTAATTGTTGTTCCTCAACTTTAAGGGCTATGAACGTCAGATTATTTGTAGCTAATGATGGCACTTTAGTAGCAGAATTAAGATTCAAATCTAACTTGGTGTAGCAAGTTAAAGAAGCAAAAACACAAGATGAAGAACTCATTTCACAAGTTTAAAAGGGGAAGGAGAGCAAATATGTAGTTAAAGAGGATGGCTGATTATACTTCAAAGACAGAATTTGTGTCCCCAATGTCAATGAATTGAAGCAAAATATCATGATGAAAGCTCATAACATTTTATATACTATGCACCTGGATGTACGAAAATGTATTAAGACCTGAGGACACATTACTGGTGGCCAGGCATGAAAAGAGATATTGCAGAGTATGTTTCTAAATTCCTAACATGTCAACAAGTCAAAGCAGAACATCAAGTTCCCTCGGGCCTACTTCAACCTATAGCAATACCAGAGTGGAAATGGGATCGAATTACGATGGATTTATGGTTGGCTTGCCTCAGACCAGAAAGCAATATAATGATATATGGGTGATCGTAGACAAATTGACTAAATCAGCTTAATTTTTGCCTATCAGAACCGATTGTCAACTCATAAAGTTAGCAGAATTGTATATTAACAAAATAGTGAGATTACATGGCATGCCATCTTCCATAATTTCCGACTGAGATCCAAAATTTACCTTTGCTTTTTGGAAAAAGTTACAATAGGCATTGGGCACCACATACAGGTATAGTATAGCCTTTCATCCTCAGACCGATGGACAATTTGAGAGAGTAATTCAGGTATTAGAAGACATGCTTAGAAGCTATGTTATTGACTTTGAAGGAAGCTGGGATAAGTACCTCCCATTAATTGAATTTGCATACAATAACAGCTATCAAGCTAGTATACAGATGGCACCTTATGAAGCCCTCTATGGAAAAAAGTGTAGGATGCCTGTATGTTAAATAGAATTTGGAGAAACTAAAATTGTAGGCCCAAATTTGATAAGAAAAAATGAGGACAAAGTAAAGATTATAAAGGAGAGATTAAAGGCTGCTTCTAATCACCAAAAGTCATATGTAGATTTAAAAAGACAAGACATCGAATATGCAATTGGTGATAAATTTTTCTTGAAGATTTCTCTATGGAAGAACGTACTTCGATTTGGTAAGAAAGGAAAATTAGCCCTAAAGTTTATCGGTCCGTTCGAAATTATTGGACGTGTAGGACCAGTAACTTACAAATTAGATCTGCCACACGAGTTAGAAAGAATTCACAATGTCTTCCCTGTGTCAATGATAAGGAAGTACCGATTTGACCCATCACATGTTGTAACCTTAGAAGATGTTGAAATTCAACCAGACTTGACTTACGAAGAAAGACCAGTGCAAATCTTAGCAAGGGACACAAAGCAATTAAGGAATAAGTTAGTGCCACTAGTGACGGTACTATGGAGGAATTATAAGGTTGAGGAAGCAACATAGGAATCGAAGGACACCATGAGGAAAAACTATCTAAAATTGTTTAATACAGGTAAATTTCGAGGATGAAATTTTTATAAGAGGGGAAACTTTGTAGCATTCCTATTTAAATTACCCGAAATAATAAATAGTTAGACTCGATAAAAATAATAAAATGAGTGCAGTCAAAAAATAAATAAATAAAAATAAATTAGATTGATGTTTATATCCTAAGTGGGGACTTAATTGCATAAGAAGGAAAGGTTTTGGTGTAAAAATTGGAAATTTAGGAAGTTGAAGGACTAAAAAAGGGATTGGCCAAAATCGACGTCATTTTGGGCCAACCCTTTTTTTTCTTTTCCCTCGGTTGCATCAGGTCCCTATGTCCCTCTTTTTCTTTATTTTTCTTTTTTCTTCTCCCTTTTCTTCTCTCCCGCTGATAGCCCTCCTCCCCATTTTGACCATGCCGCCCACCTCTACAAACTGTTGTACCACGATGCCACCAGCGGGCCGCCACCTCCTCCATCGACTCTCTCTCTTTCGCACGCGACAAAGGGGTCGCAATCTCCCCTCTTCATTTTCGTTTCTCTCTCTCCTTTTCTTTGTCCTCCATAGTGTTAACTCCTCCTTTAGCTACAATTTCCTCCATTGATTAAAAGTAAGTTTCTTAATTTAATTATTTAATAAATTATAGGTAAAATTTCAAATTTTGGGTTTTTGGATTTTAGGAAAAATGAAACTAGAAATCTATTTTTTTAGTTAATTGATGAAGTTAGGGGCTTATTATTGTCTCTATATTTTTGGTTAAATAATGTAGTTGAGAGTTTGTTTTTTTTTTTGTTAAGGGGGGCTACTGTAGGTTGCAAAAAAAAATATAGTATGAAATTAATGGAATTTCGCATAAAATTTATTTATTTACTTTAGTTAAGTGTTGGTATTTACCTTTGGGTTAGAGATTTAAATGAAATTAATGATGTTTTTGGTTTAGAGATTGCTATAGGTTGCAAATTGTATAAAAATTAATGGTGTTTTGTTTAGGGCTGTTGTAAGTATAAAAAAGGGATATGAGATTAATGGTATTATATGTAGAATTTAATTATTTATTTTAATTGAGTATTAAGGGTTAAGAAATTTATATTGTAGGCTGCTGTAATTAAGGAATTTATATGAAATTATAGGTTATGTAGATAAACAATGTGAGACAAGTGTGAAAGGAAAGGAAAAAGAAGCAAGGTGACGAACGAAAACTTACCTTGATTTTGGAAAAGTTAAAGAATTAGTGACAAATAGGTATGTGTTTAAGCAAATCCATTTTTCTAATTTTTATGTATATTATATTAGTTAAAATCTTAAAGTAAGAGTTGATTTTGATGGTAATGGTAGTAAGGGTGTCATAATTGTTTAATTGCATGATAGGCAAAATGTTTAGGCCAAATAGAAGTTTTAAATGTGTTTAGTTTTAGGAATTAATTAGGTATCTTATAAATAAAATATGTTAAGTATAATCTAAATTAATTAATGTGAATACCATAAAGGTTTAAGTGAGCTATTATGACAATATAAAATCATTGCGATTTATAGTTTACGAAATAAACCTCAAATTTTGTTTAATGTACGTTTATGAAGGAACCAAAATTAAATCCAATTGATGGTAGGTGATTGAATTATATGAATAAAAAGGTTATATAAAATAAGTAGGTAATTATAAGCTATAGCATTTTTGTTAATTAAAGAAGGGTACATAATAGAGCACATGCATAGGCAACTATATGAGATTTATATGGCTAAATGCTTTGGCCTATTTTAGTGAATGAGGCATAATTAATTGATGAGCTTAGAACTCTTTGTGACAAATTATGACTTTGCAAGACAGTCAAATGGATAACCTTAAGGATATGTAACGCAGAGTTAGAGAAGAAAATTTAATTAGATAAAAGAGGTAAGTGCTAAATAGAAATAATTTTGTAATTTAAATTACTTACTTAATTGGCCTTTGTAAAAGCTAGACAGGAATTGAAGTAATAGGATGAGATTGGTATGACAATTAGGGAAATATGTAGCAGTACTGCGTTTTGATGTGGTTATTGAATGTATAGCTCCGAGAGCTCGTTCGACAGGTATAATTGATTGAGTTAGTGGGTTGTATAGTTCCGAGAACTCAGTCCACATGTGTGTGTGTGTGTGTATTTTTAAATGTGCGAGTAATTAAATATCGATTTTGGTGAAAATAATGTTGACTGATCGGATGGTTCCGAGAACTCGGTCCTGCATTTGACTCCCATTTATCCAACTCGTCTTACAATTTTGCTAGATTTTACTTAGGGCGATGTAATAAAAAAATATTAAATGGCTATTTCTTTTATTATTATGGCTATCATACTTGAACAAAAAACCAGGTTTAATTAACTCTCTTAGGAAATAATATTGGTTGACATGTTAATGGAACTTGTGATGATATAAAATTTGTGTTTATGTGAACTTATTATTTAGTTTATATAGATTGGTTGTTAACACTAGAAATGGACTTAGTTGTCGATGCATATAAATTCTTGTTTTGCTTATGTATATGCTTAGTTAAATAAATTCGATTTTATCAAAAGAATAGAATTGCTTGAACACCACTAAGCTATGTGCTTAGCACGTGGTTTTGTTTTTGTGTGTAGGTCAAGGGAAGGTTCTGGAGGAAGATAGTAGTAGACCGACACCAAAAAAGCTTAACCACCACAGTAAAGTGCAAAAATTTTAAGGTGGAAGCGCCACAGCTTTTCCATTGTTTTTTTGTTATTTTAATGACATGTACCATATTTGGAAAAAAAATTATTAAAGTTATATGCAAATATTATGGATCAATGTATTGTAAATTATAAAGTAAAAAGAATCACTTATCTCTTGCTTGCATGCTTTTGGATTTTTGTGATTTATAGATATAGGAGGAAGGGCAAAATTGTTGTGTTGGGTTTTGGAATTGGAGATGGATGATAGGGTAGATATAGTTAGAAGTGTTTCCAAATTTTCCTTTCAGGGGGTTTTGAAAAAAAATAGGGGAAACTCTATCAAAAATTTTAATAATTGAATAGTACCTAAAATTAAAGTTCTCTGTCTGTACATAAGAAACCTAACTCGCATGTGACATCGATATTCGGGTCTTTAACTAACCGAGTATGGGATGTTACAACCTGAATCATCTTTCCATTTGTCACTTCCTTCTCATCTTTATTAGTTCCCCACAGGTCTTTCAGATCCTATTTGGCCTTAACTAAACCCTTCTCACTGCCTGTATCCTAGATATCTACTAGCTGAATTGCTTCCCCCATTTTTGCTGACCCTTCTGCACTTGTGTCTGGACCATTACTGCTTTCCTAAGCCTTATACATGATAGCCAAATACTCATTTCCGTACAAATCCCTTAGAATATACCATTCTGGGAACCTGGACCCAACCATGAATACTGACGGTGGCACGACTGATGGAATATGGAATGGTATGATAATCATGATAGCACAACGGAAAAACAAAAAATTTTTATCATACATACCATACATATCCAAAACTAGGAACGAAAACATGCAATTTTAGGTTGTAGAACTTACAAGTTAAGATGCCTTTTAGATATTGATTTCAGTGATGGCCAGCAACTAAGATGACTTTGTCCGCCTTAGATCTCGATCACCAATGCCAAGGAATAGCCTTTTACGCCACTCCCTCTATTCTCACACACACAATTGCACCGTCGGCTTAAAACCGAGATTGCTAGCTCTCTTTTAAGTATTGTGTAATGGCTATAGTTTGAAGCTACAAAATTTGATTTTGTACTTCTTTAGATTGCTATTTCTATCCAATAACACAAGAAAATGAGGAAAAATCCTTTCTCCTTGTGAAAAATTGGCTAAAAGAAAACTTGAGAGAGAGAGGAAGAGTTCACGCAAAACCTAGAATGAAAGCCCTAGGGTTTCACGTTTTTCCCACTATAATTATATATCTTCTTTTTCCTTTAAGTGATGGATCTCAAATATACTATCTTAAGATAATTAATATTAGCTAAAGATAATTAATATTTGCATTTATCACTTAATTAAAATAAGTAATATTTATTGATAAAAACTCTTTCAATTTATCCAAGATAAAATCAAAAGTCATTTAATCAAATTATATCACTTAATTTAGGATAAAAGATAAGACATTTAAATCTAATAAATCACTTAAATAAAAACTATACATGTGCCGAAATTCCTTGTGATTTCTCTTAGGAATTTCGGCCACATCAAATTATATTTAGATTATTTAATTAGATAAATATGTCTTTAGGCTTTAATACTCAATTAATTAAATTAATACATGACATTTAATTAATTGAAATTAAACCTTGTGGGTTGAATTTCTCTTTCTCATAGACCAAAGCCCAATAGCAATTTTATAACCCATTACATACATTAATTTGACTTTAATTAAAAGCCCAAATTAATGCCCAATACTTAATTTAATTATTTTAAGCCCAATGCTTTGTGTGCGATCCTATAGGTCCATTTAATGTTGGCAATGAATTAATAAATTAATTCAAAGGCTATATATATTCTCTAGCAAGATATTATAGCATTCCAAATTAAATAAAAATGCATATGGCATTTAGTGACCTAATGCAATTTTGCATAGTCCCTTACCCATAAATATCAGAATTAATATAAGGCATGGAACTAGTCATCCTTATATATATTAATTCATTTCTTGATATTCCAGTGACACTGAACTCTCAGATAAATAATGATTACTCATTATTTCATCTCGGTATGGCCATACACTTCTCAGTTCACTGATCAAGTGGCCGATGATATTTTCTCTCTTATTGAGAGGGGTAATCCCTTCACTTCTCTCATGCTCTCTAACATGAATCAATGCATACCCAATCATACCCGTACTTGTCACTCTGTTACGAGCACGTTAGGTGTATGTCAAAGTACACAGTAATTCATAAAGAGTTTCATAGAGATTTCAGGTCTAAGAACTCCGATACAAAACTTGCATATGAGAAACACTTATGACTTATACCATGTAGTGTTCTCATGAGCGGATCGAATCCAGATACCATGTTCTTTAACATGTATCTATGATCTCTGATTGACACTCTTGTCCTAATGATCCGTAAGACAGAACTCATAATATCAGAGAGAGCATACTAGTCTTAATTCATTTGTTATTCCCATAACAATGACTGACTAGGGATATTTAGAATGAAGTCCCATTTGTTTCAAGGTCTTACAATCCATGTGCCTCACACATGATAACTTAAACCGAAACGACATTCTTGGATAGTTTTATCAATTGACATGCACAGGAATACAAAAGATAAAACAAATGCCTCATTTTATTAACTAAGTGTTTTATTACAATGTATTAGGGCTAGGGCTTACACTAACAACGACATTATTAGCTTATTTCTTTTTAACTCTCTTCTATGGATCAGGAATCTATCAAGAATCAATCAAATCCTAGATACGATCCCTTAAGGTACAACAGTAATTAGTTTCATGCCCCGTATGTTGGTGAAAGGCACAATACCAATCATATCTATGTCCAAGCTGACCCTAGCTCCTTATAGCCTTAAAGGGCATCGGTTGTAACTTCCCTTCTTTCATTAAATGACTAAGACACCAAGATAGTGACTTACCTAATTCAGAGTAATGACGTTGATTGACTCCCATTGTCGATACCTCAACATTTCTTCCGTTGTTGCCTCTGTTACCACTATTGCTTTCAATATTCTTACCAAATCCCGAGTTCCCAAAACCTCTCTTACTACCATTATATCCTCCACTATTTGAACTCACACCACTATCCTTCTTTGCCAAATATTCTCCCTTGGCTTTAATCGTTATGTCCTTCAAAGACTCCCAATCCTTCAACCCTTTCATCTTGAGACCTTTCTTTAAATAAAAACTAGCATTTCAAATGAATAGGTGGATCTGATCTTGTGTCTCAGGCTTTCTTTTCATCTCCATCACTCTATTCCTCCATCGAGTGAGGTACTTGTGGAAGGACTCTCTAAGTTTCTATATTAATAACTCCAAATCTTTCAGGGTAACTTCCATACGTGTACTACAATCATATTGCCTAAAGAATTCCTTCGTCAATCTCTTCCAATCAACTTTTGTCTTTCTATCCAAACTATGATACCAGTCAATAGTGTGGCCCACTAGGCTAAGGCTAAAGAGATCTACCTTTTGCCTCTTAGTAAAGGCAGTCTTTTTCATAAACATGACATACTGCTTTATATGAGCCAGGGTATCAGATGTGCCATCAAACTTCATTAAGTCAAGCATTTTAAATTGACTAGGTAAAGTATCTTTCCATCCAAATCGATATTCTTAGAATTGACTTCCTTCACCATAGACAACATCCTAGTTAAAGCCTCCAACTTTTCTTCCATCTTTTTTACAAAAGGACTTTCCTCCTTAAGAATGAGGCTCTTTAGCATTTAAAGGGCTCGTAACTCATCCTCTTCATTAATTATAAAATCACATTTGGGACCAATTCGATTAATATCCCTTTCTCCTCCTCGTGAAGTAACATTTCTGACCTCTATTGTAGGTAGGGGTATCATAATAGGAGCTCCTGAATTCTCCCTGATAGGAGTTGATTTAACTTAAGCAGCAGCCGCCGCGACAGGCTGAATAGCTAAGAGGGAGGCCAAACTAGCTGTAAGGCTTGCAAACATCGACGTTGTCCTTCTCTCAAGATCATCCATCCTCTTTTCAGTGTCTTGGGAACTAGAGGAACCAACTAGAGGAGTGACCTCGGCCATAACTTTCCTTTCTGACTGTTCTAAAAATTCGTCTGAAAATTCTTTCGAAATACTGTCTAACCCTGACTCAAACCCCAATTTTGAACTCTACCCTAACACTAATTCATCTTTCTATTCTGCAAACCACTTCTTGACCAAACAATCATTCGAACCTCAAAACCACCTGGGAAATGAAGGCTATATTATGGCTGTCAAAATGGGGGTTTTCAGCATGATGCATAAGCAGATACAGATGCATGAAAGTGAGATGTAACATTAATAACCACACACATGGATCCTTTCCACCTTATTCCTCCCACACACATGGTCATAGTCCTCTTTCCTAGGCGGGCTTAATTCATAGATCAACAAATGACCCTAATGAACGAGTGTGGTGTGTGGTAAAAATTCGGTAGCATAACATCTCTCACGAAAGACACACAAAAAAGGTGTTGATCGGTGCATATTTGGGCAACCTAAACAAATTAGAATGGGCTTACTGAGGCATGACAACCTTTGATAAGCGAATATCTGAATCTGTTCGGGCATGCCTAATACACACGAATCCATATCACAAGCAATGCTATTAGATGGACTTTTGGTCCGGGTACTCAATTACAAGATGACCTAAGTATGGTCCCTGTCAATAGGTTTAGCTCATCACAAGCATAACGACCGATTAGGTCACCATTTAATATACCGTCAAGTACTAGACTTGGACTGGTGATTATCTCTAACACTACCTTCGGTTGAGTGAACGATAAAGGAGTGCTTTGAAAATGCACCAGGGTTAAAAAACTAGGACGCCTAACTTATTCTAAGGCTCTAGCATGGTTTTAATGCAATTTCGAAAAGAGATAAAATTTATTTATTGAAAGCCTTTTATGTCACATAAGTCAAAAGTGGTTTCAAAGTGAAATCTCAGAAGGTCCCCAGTGGAGTCGCCACTGTGATGCTTGCCCTTCACTCAATTGCTTTTATCTCTCTTTCTTTTCGAGTCACTGACACCTAATTTCACCCCCGAAACTAAGGGATCGTCAAGTTCGAATGAGGAAACCTTTGACATTTAGCGGTTTGATCCCACTTTTAGGGTCAAAACCAGGTTGAGATTCCCTGTCTAGGCCAGCGGTCGCTTTGTAATAGGAAAGAAACTAACTCTATTTGCCACAATCATAAACCTCGAAGGGTGTGACATAGCATATCAAGGTGTCCCTATCTTATCACTAACAATCAATGATTGGGAGGCGTCTAGTTGAGCACCATAAGGCTGAATAGTAAGGAGTTGTCACCCAATAAAACATTGAGAAAGAAGGGTGTTCCGACCTTGTGAGGCCAAAAACCTAAAGAAGGTCCGAAATTCCACTCTTATTTTTACCTTTGACAAACGTGACATAACAACTTTCAGATTAATCATGTTATTCCCTTTCTTTCCTGCAATAGTATAATGAATATTGAAAGTAAAAGGGCACCCAATCAAGTAAGAAAGTGGTAAAGCATGGCATAGAATAAAGTGATAAAGACATCTATAAATCGAGCAGTTCATTATGTCCCATTTAGGTGAGGACTTTGGTCCTCGCATGTAGATTATTGAAGAAGTGCTTCATTGCGAGATCTTGAAGATAGGGACTTGTCAGCCCAAGTTTTATTTAAGAAACATCCCGTGTTATTTAATTATATACAAAATCATTTATATTATTAAATGCTAATTTTTACATATGAATTTCCTAGGCAAAAATGTGGACATTGGTCCAAATTTATTAATGAAATGTCCTCATTAATTACTATAAATATTTTTAGTGACATTTTCCCTAGGCAGTCGAAAAAGTGTTTTTACAGTAAAAAGAAAGGATAGTGGACTTACTTGGAGCACTTTTTCGGTCATATCCATGAAAGAATTTATTCCTCCAGAGCAATCATAATAATAATAACAATGAAAAAAAAATGATAATGATAATAAAAAAATAAAAAGAAAACATCCATAAAATTACTTAAAGTAAAAAAGGGTAAAAAAAGGTCAAGGATTTACGCACATGTCAAAAAATGCACATAAGTGCATTTGACAACACGCGGTCAGCTCACCTGCCTCAAAAAGCAAGAGAATGCATTTTAAGCCATGTATCGTTTGACATGTGAGTATGCATCAAACAACAGACGGCTGTATCAACCTAATAATGGTGAGTTTTCTTCACCTTTAAAATAGAGTCCTTGCCGACAACAGATCCAAAAGGGAACAAAAAGTAGAAGTAAAATACAAAGATGAACTTTTTAAACTTGGTTTTATTTTGATAAAAAAAATTTAAAAGAAATGGACAAAACATAAATTAAAGAAGATGACCTAATAATTTCTGTCACACAGCAATATACCCCTTTTAATGGGTTTTACAACCTAAATCTAACAGAGATTAATATATAATAAAAACTAACAGGTGAAAAGAATGACAAAATTTATTATACTTATGAAAATACTGAGAAAGGCTTTTTATATTACCTTCGGTGTACTTACTCGATTAAACGGTCAAATAATAGATTCGTGGACCCTTTGCAATACTGAAATGGTCAAGAAAGAGTTGAAGAATTAAGAGCTAAAAGCCAAAAATTTACTTTTATTTGGAAGTTTCTAAGGCTTCCTTTTGAAAAACCTTATTGATTCCCTATTTCAAGTCTCTGATCTTAGCTAAATCAACCAACCAATCCCTGAGAAAGAATTAGAGGAAGCTTATAAAAGGTGGAGTGTATGGGCATGCATAGGGTGTGCACGACTGTACACTCTGGCGGTGCCCCCCACTTGCCCACTTGCCTAATAGAAAAGTCCATCACCATTTAAGAGTACGACCATACCATGGGTATGCACGGTTGTACACTTTAAAAGGTGGTCAACTTGCCTTAAAAGGCAAGATTCTTTGGAATGCACGACTGTACACTCCTTCATGCAAGGTTGTGCATTCCAAAAAAGGCAATAATCCTATTTTAAAGCCAAAAGATGAATATTCTTCGAACGTGTAGGCACGTAGGCCATAAACGCACGATATGCAAGGCCTTTACACACTTATAACTCAAATTTGAAGTTTCTAGCTAAAGGTATATTCATCACTTACCCACCTTAGGCCAATCAGTCGCACAGGCCAAGCTCAGAAATATTTTAAAAGGCTTTCCAGAAAATAATTTCAATACCACTAAAAGTCCAACATCCTTGATTCGTTTTCTTTAAATGAGCAGTTTTCTTCATTAGGTAACCCTGACAAAGGCCTCCTCATTACCCAATGCTTACACCCACAAACATTGATCAACCCCAATCATAGAGTGGCCAATTCTTAAAAGGAGAGATAAAATCTTTTAAGCTATAGGGCATCAAGATATGTGTAACAAGAAAATTAATTATGGCATGCATTAATCATACCTCATTAGGCTTAAAAGAGCTAACAAAGGAACAATTACTAAAGGGTAAGTAAATAGTCTCAATTATGGCTAAATAAGAAAAATTTGCCTAGATGACTTTCTAAATTGTTTAAGTTCTTTCTATGCTTCGAAAGGTGATAAAGAAGGTTTTAGCACTCTAAAATTCCTACTTAGCTACCTTCATGCACTGGTTTTTCTTTTATTTCAAAACTGGTCTTTGTGCTCAAATCTTAGAAACTAACAAATGTTGTTCAAGTTAAATTCTACCTTAGCTAAAATTTCATTAACCAACAAGTTTGTCCTAATGCTAAACACAACTTTTGAACACTACACATTCTAAGTTAAAGTTTAAAAAGTTCACTTTCAAGAATACACTAGGGCGAACTAAACTAAATGAAAGCAAAAGGATAGCTAAACCACACTATATCATCAGCACAAAAAGCAACTACTACATAACTAAAACACTACAAAAACACCAAAACAGCAAACATGAATATTACTACTTAATAAAAAGGAATAAAAAGTTAACTTGCCATTAGGTAATACAATTACTACATAAAAACAACTAAAATGAAAGAAAAGACAACAAAATAAAACTTAAAACACAAAATAATTCATGAATATAAAGGGTTTTGAGATTTTTGAATAGTTCCTAAATCTCAAAAGAAAAATTGAGCTTAAAGAAGCTCTAACCCCCTCAAAATTCATTGCTATCCTCAATAAGGTGCAAACAAAACAATCATTGTAGTAGTGGAGACAATGGTGGTGGTGCTGGTGGTGGAAATCGCTCCAAAAAGTGAAGAGTGAAATGCTCAAAACTATGCTGTAACTTGTCTATTTGCCCTGCTTGGAGGTCCAAATGAGCATTCACCCGATTTATAAAATCGACCATATTTGTAGGGGAAAGTGTCCCTTAGGTATGGCAGCATCATTCTCTCCGTCATCACTTGCAGCAGCTTCCTCCCCATCTTCTTCCTCCTCGGACTTTGCTTCTACAGCATTCACTTGATCAGCTCTAGGTGGGCACATACGACCAATAATAATCAAGTTGAGATATTCTACCTTCTCGGTCTAATGACAGCGACGCTCATCCCATAAAACCTTCATGTGTTTCAGCATCTTATAATTAATGTACCTTGGCTCACCAAGAGAGGGTCCCAAATCCAAATGCTTGACTGCCTTTGCCAATACTGTCACTATACCGCCTAAAGATATCTTCTTCACAAAATATGGCTTTCTTTGTAAATCCTTTATCTTTTACCAGAATAAATAAGCACCATTCAATCGGATTCCTTCTACCATACATCTCAAAATCATAACTTCACCTGCATTGACACCTCTTGGTCCTCCAATATGCCTAAAAAAGCTAAAGCTAAAAACAGATGGAGAACTCTCAAAGCGTCATTCCGTAATGTTGGTCCTTAGTGTTCTTAGCATTAAAAATAGTGGGTCAATTTCATCACGGACCACCTCTCCGTTCTGCCTCGAAGTGGAATTTGAAAGACCCCAACCACCGTCAACAGGGAGCTCAAGATGCTTAGTGAAATCCTTGAATGTCATGGTATACTTCTTTCGGCCTAATTGAAAGCAAATAGTGCTATCATCATCATCATCATCCTCGAATTCACAACTAAATGTAATCAAGAAATCTTGTGCGATGGTAGGTACACTTCTGGCTTTTTCTTTACAAATTTAGTCTACCTAATATTCTCGATCAATTTATCTACGTCCACCCATAAAATACCCGTACTTATATCAAGATAGAATTATTTCAAATACACAGGTTTTACATACTGTACTCCTGAAAAATACTTGTACAATGTGACATATTCCTCGTCAAGATATAGTGGGATGTGAACTCTCAAAGAACTTGAAGCACCATCATTACGGGTTCGTTTAAAAGCCGCTGCATTAGTTCAAAATAACAAGTAAGTGCCAAAATAAATGTAAACTAAGGCAACACCGCAATTAATCCAAGGCAAAACCATCACAGGTAACAACTAAAATACAACAAAAAGTGAGATATGAAGCAATAGGGTGGGTAGATTATTCAAGGTCAGAACATGACAGAGAGCACCTTGAGTAAAAGAAATTACTAAAAAATCCTATAAATCAGACCAAGAAGTAATATCCTCTTAAAATTTTAACACTTAATTCAAACATCCACATACATAGAAAACCAAAAATACACAAGACAAGGCTAAAATTTCAAGGCCAGCCTTCACACAATTGCTCAAAAATATGTGTAAAGTGAGGAAAAACATCTCAATTCAATAGGTGTTGAGCTGTTGAAAGAAAAAAAATTAAATTGGTTATTGGGTCATTTCATCAAACACATTGTGGGCATAACAACAACTAAGTGAAATCAATAGTAAAACAAACCAATTGCATGCCAAAATAGATAATCAACTAACTTTAAGCCAATTAAACAATAGAATTTCACATTTTAAACCAATAATTACATACAATTGAAGCACAAGCTCAACCTAAAACAAGCCCTAGGAACCGTATTTAAGAGAGAAAACCATGAAGAAAAATCCTAATTTAATACTCTAAATCAAAGATAAAATCACAATTAAGCATTTAGAATTAAAAGGATGGAGAAAACTTACTTGCAACCTGTGGATGTGCCGAAATAAAGAAGAGAAAAACTGAGAAAGTGTGAGTGTGGAGTGAAATGCATGAAAATAAAAGAGAAAGAAATAGAATTTTTAAATAACCTGGTGGGGATCCTAAGGAAATTGGTGGGGATGAAAGGTGTCTCGATTAGGAAGGGTAGTCTCGCCCTAAAAGACTCGGTAGGGATGAAATTGATCCCTATCGAGTTGTTTGGTTTTGTTTTAAAGGGACCAAGTGACTCGGTGGGGATGGCTTTCTTCCCTACTAAGTTCTAAGCTACAAGAACAAAAGGGACAAAGCACTCATTGGGAATGGGTTTCCTCCCTACCGAATTCTGAGCTACTGGAGTGAAAAGGTCCATGCACTTGGTGGGGATGGTGTTCCTCCCTACCGAGTTAATTTTCACAAAACAAAACAATCAGCTATCTAAATGCAAAATCTACCCTGTTTGCTCAATAAAAAATATTTCCCCCTTATGAACACCCCAAAACTTAATTAAAACCTGGAATGTAATTTAGAAACAATTTCTAAATTAATTAAATTAAGTAGCATAAACTTAGCATACCTTGAGCTCTTAACCCATACTGTACCAAGAGAATTGACAGTAAACAGGTAGAAGAATTTATACCTAAAATTTGGCATATAATGTCTACTCTACGCACTCAATAATCATAACTCCACCTTAAGTTCATAAACCAATAAAACACACAGAAAATAATGAAACAACACAAAACAAAAACACACAATCAACAGTTAGAAAATGTAGTTCTGAATTTATAAAGTTTGTGGTCAAACTTTTAAAACTGCCTTACTTATCATGAAAGATTAAGGTTGCCTCAACAACCTCTACCTGAGCAGCATTATAAGGCTTCAATCAATGACCGTTAACCTTACATTCATTACTATCCTTCAGACTCTTTACAGTCACCACCCCGAATTCATTGGTTGCTACCACTTGTTATGGACCAAGCCATCTAGACTTTAATTTGCCTAGGAATAACCTCAAGCTACTATTGTAAAGCAAAACGAGCATTCCTGGAACAAATTCCTTTGGAACCAACTTCTTGTCATGCCAAAATTTTTTCTTTTCCTTATATGAGGTAGCAGTTTCATAAGACCAGATTTGAAATCTCTCGAGTTCATTAAGCTACAAACATCTCTTTTCACCTACACATCTCATATAAAAACTAAAAAACTTGGTGGCCCAATATGCTTTATGCTCTAATTCGATCGGTAAATGGCACGCTTTTTCAAAAATAAGTTTAAATGGAGACATGCCTATAGGAGTCTTAAATGCAATTCTATAAGCCCAAAGAGCCTCATCTAGCTTTTGAGACCAATCTTTCCTAGCACTATTGACTGTCTTTTCTAAGATTGATTTCAGTTCCCTGTTAGACACCTCTACTTGCCATTTGCTTAGGGGTGGTATTGGGTTGATATTTTATGCTTGACACCAAATTTTCTAAGCAAATATTTATATTAATGGTTGAGAAAATATTTGCCCCCGTCACTAATAGTAGCCCTTGGTGCACCAAACCGAGTAAAAATATTCCTTCTAAGGAATTCAAGCACCACTCGAGCATCACATGTCCTAGTAACTACAGCCTCTACCCACTTACTAACATAATCAATAGCATCTAGGATGTACTCAAATTCGAAAGAGTACAGAAATTGCACCATAAAGTCAATTCTCTAAACATAAAAAATTTCCACTTTTAAGGAATTTTTCATTAGCATCTCATCACGTTTTGAAATATTACTGACATGTTGACATTTATCACATGAAGACATAAAAGACTTAACATCAGTAAAGAGAGAGGGCCAAAAGAAACCTAACTGTAAGATTTTTGCCATTGTGCAATTCGGTCCATTGTGACCTCCAACCTCTTCTCCATGACAAGATATCATAATATATACTTGTTCTTCCTTAGGAATGCATCTTCATAGCACTTGATCAAGACATAATTTAAACAAGTACAGATCATCCCATAAGTAATGCCTTGAATCCTCCTTTAACTTCTTCTTTAGCTGCCAAGTGTAATCTTTTGGAAGATAACCCCCTGCAAGATAGTTAGCAATATCAACAAACTAAAGAATTAAAATATTGAAAAAATAAACAACACATATCCATTCATTAGAAATAAATCATAAATTTTCCCTTCTTTCACATAAGCATAATCTAAACGTGATAAATGGTCAGCTACAAAACTTTTTGCTCATTTCTTGTCTTTGATCTGGACATCAAATTCTTGAAGCAAAAAAACCCATCTTATAATCCTCGGTTTAGAGTCCTTCATAACAAAGAGATGTTGAAAGGCTATATGGTCAGTCCACATTGTGGCTTTTGCACCAAGAAGATATGGCCTGAATTTTTCAAAGGAGAACACAATTGCCAATAATTCCTTCTTAGTAGCGGTATAGTTCACTTGTGTATCGGTGAGTATGTGAATTGCTTAGTAAATGGTATAAAAAAACCTATAATCAATACACACTCTCCATCCCATTACTATGCGTGCAGGAATTTACTCATTGTTTTCATTAGTCACTACAGTTATACCTTCCTTTTTAGGCATAAATTGAACTGGACTAACCCAACTACTTTCAAAAATAAGATAAATAATACATGCATTAAGCAACTTAAATACCTCTTTTTTCATAACCTCTTACATTGCTAGGTTTAGTCGGCATTAGGGTTGCACCATTGGTTTAAAATCGCTCTCCGTAGGAATCCAATGTGTATAGAACTGAGGTTGATTCCCTTGAGCTCTAAGGTCTCCCATCCAATGGCTCATTTGTGCTTCTTCAACACTTCAATAAGCATCTCTTCCTCCAAACCTATCAAATGAGAAGAAATAATTATAGGTTTTGCATTTTCCTCTAAAAATACATATTTCAAATAAGATGGTAGAGTTTTAAGTTCAGAATTCATTTCTTCTTTAGGAAAGGAAGAATCTTCCTCCTTTACTTTTCCATTATCTTGCTCTTTATTAAACTCATTTCCTCTTTCTCACTTGCACTTTCTTTGTCCTTGGAATGCATCGAACAACCTTGAAGTGCATCTTCAAAAATGATCTCCTCTTGAGTCTTTTCCGCACATTCCTAAACAACATCAATAAAGCACACGGATTCTTCAAAGTTTTATGAAGGATGTTGCATCACTTTATTGATATTGAATACCATCTCCACATCATTAAATCTCAACATAATTATTTATTTATAAACATCTATCAATTCCTTCGCGGTGTTCAAAAATGTTCTTCTAACAATCAATGGCACTTTCCTATACTCCTCCATATCCACCATAAAAAAATCCACCAGGAAGATGAAATTTCTTACCTTAATCAATAAGTCCTCAATTATGCCATTGGGTCTTTTTATGGACCTATTCGCCAATTACAGTGTCATTTGAGTCTCTTTTTTTCTCCCAAGTTTAATTTTCTACAAATAGAGTAAGGCATCAAATTTATGTTAGCACCCAAATCACATAAAGTATGACTAATAAAATTTCCTTCTAACTCACATGGCAAAGCGAAATTACCTAAATTTTCTAATTTTTTAGGAATTTTTTTCATCAAGATTGCACTACAAGTTTTTGAAAATTACACCATACCTATCCCTTCAAACTTTTTCTTATTAGAACATAGCTCTTTCATAAACTTAACATATTTTGGTATGTGTAATAAAGTTTTAGCGAAAGGTAAATTCACATGCAACTTTTTAAACATGTCAAGAAATCTAGCTAATTATTCGTTTTGTTTGTCTTGCCCAGCTAAAGAAGGATAAGGTAACTTAGACTCATCAATACTAGTTTCACTAGATTTTTTCTTACCTTTACCTTGCTCAACAACATTAGGCACATTACTAATAAGATTGAGCTCATAAATAATTACCTACGTTGTCGGTTCCACCATTTTTAAGAAAGTTTAACTTTTTTTGGCCTTTTTTACCTTTTTTTCACTCCTCAAAGTGATAGCATTTGCCTCTTTCTTAGGATTTTGATCCACATTAGATGGGAATGTACCATGAATTCTGTTGGAGAGTGAATTAGCAAGTTGCCCCATTTAAGTTTCCAAGTTTCTGATAAAGGCATCCTGATTTCTCATCCAAATATCTTAAGATTTCTATCTAGCATCTTGACTTACCATAAAGGTGGATTGGGTGGTCATGAAATTGGTAAACATCTCCTCTAAGCTAGGTTTTCTATCTTGTAGAAGTTGAGGTTGTTGGGTTTTAAAATATTAAAATTAAAATTTTGTAGCAGAAAAAGAAACCCACCATAGATCCAAGCGATCCAATTGATTCAATAGAAAGAGAAGTGTAACGATTACAAACCTCTCGAGGCACAGATAAATCGAATTGTAGGTGTGACCTCATGCAAAATGAAACCCTTTACCGGTATCCACATGCGAATGCAATGAAGAGAATAGCTCGGGGTGCTAGCTCCCTTCTTTGGTGGCTAGGATTTATTTTCTCTCTTTTAAGATTACAGAAGAAAAATAATTTTCTTTTTGTCTCTCTCTTAAGTGACGGCTACAACTTACTCTTTATGCTTAATTAGGATTTTATATATACATCACTATATATATATATATATATATATATATATATATATATATATATATATATATATATATATATATAGTTACCCTAACCCTAATTAAGTGAGAAAAAACTTCGGGCCCACTTTTCTTATTAAAATAATAAATACCTTATTTCTTATTTAAAATAAGAATAATAATATTATTAATCTTAAATATTTTTTGTGTATTTCAAATTTTAATTTATCACAAAATAAAATTTAAAATGCTCGAATTAACCCGTAGTCCATTCATCACATTTTATGTGTGCGATCCAATAGGTTCATATTATATTGGCAGTGGGCCCCAATCCCATCACGGACTCATAAGTCATAAGCGGTCTCTAGCAAGACATTATGACTATCCAAATAATATAAATATCGATAATTCAATTTTAACCTAATAGAATATGTTATAATCCCTTTGTCACATGATATCTTGTTTGAACATAAGTTATGGTCCATGTTAAACTTATATAGTCCAAACATATAATTTCTCAACCACTAATTAAATTGATAATATCAAATGATATTGATCACTTCATCAATTCATTTGAGCACGGCCATGTATTTCTCAGTCTTACTTATCAAAGGGCCTAATAGATATCTCTCTCATAAGAAAGGGACAAATTCCTTCTTGATTATTCACTATCCTCTGCATGATTCTCATTATATCTAATCATAATCTTTATAATTATCCGATTAAAGATAATGTTTGATTTTGTCAAAATATAATGTTCATCATGTAGGATACTATGATAATCTCAGATCTAAGGATCGATAACATAACTATTATGAGTCACTAATGACATTAACCCATATAGTATCTCATTACAGGTCTATCCAGTACTCTATTCTCTAACATGTACTTATAAGTTTAATTCATATCACCATATATATAATCATCCCATGATTATCAATCAAACTTATACTAGTCTTTATTTATCATTATTCATTTAATGATAAATTACTAGGGATAGTCAGAATAACATTAGATTGTTATTTACAAATATTATTATAACATAATATGCCAACAATATAATAACATGAAGAAAACCCAATTTTATAAAATAAAATGTGACATTACATAAAGGGCCTAATGTTTGGCCTAGGACATAACCACTAATAGAGGTCTTTACTGGAATTCAGGTGGTTGGTAAGGTAAATCTTGGTAGGTAGATAGGAAATGTGTTAGGGCTTGTGCTTGATAAGGTTGATGGTCATTGGCATAGTGAGCTGTGTTTTGGTTGAAGGGAGCTCTAGGTTGGGTGTTGGAAGTAGAAGTATGATTCCTCTCTCTCCAAGAAAAATTAGGGTGATTTCTACAACGAGAATTATATGTATTGCTGTAAGGGTTTACAACATTAACATCTTCCACAACTGAACCTCCAGCATTTTTATCCTTACTTTCTGGTATAGCATGTTTGCCCCCATAAGTATCATATCCTTGAGACAAGGCTAACATATTTTGCACCTTTAAAACAATCAATTCCTTCTTTAACAATTCCATTTGAGCCCAAAGCATTGCCACCTCATCTACATTGTGCACTCCTTGCTTTTTTATGTAGTCCTTCAGTTCCATTTGAGCTTAAAGCATTGCCACCTCATTTACATTGTGCACTCCTTGCTTTTTTTTGTGTAGTCCTTATATTTTCCCATTGAGCTTTATTCGTGACCATCTCATCTAGGAGTAGGAAAGTTTTTTTCGAAATTTTTTTCATAAAACTTCTTCTTGAAGCTGCATCTAGGAGAGATCTTGTTGACTGATTGACACTTGCATAAAAAGTAGAAATCAGTTGATGCACAGCAATTTTATGAGGAGGACAACTCTTTAAAAGCCTCCTACACCTCACTCAAGCCTTATGAAATGGTTCCTTATAAAGCTGCTAGAAATTATAAATATTATTTCTAATGGTAGCCGTCTTGGTCAGTGGAAAAAATCTAACTAAAAACTTCTCTTGCATCTGCTCCCAGGACCTTATAAACTAGCTTGGCAACATTTGTAACTAGTCACATGACTTACCGATCAGTGTGAATGGAAATAACTTCAATTGGATAGCATCCATAAACACATTTGGAATTTGACCAGTATCACTTATCTCCAAAAAAATGTCCAAATGCGAAGCTAAATATTCAATCTTTGAACCTAAAAACTAATTCTTTTGGACCATAATAATGGTGATGGGTTTTAGCTAAAAATGGTTATTTTAAGGTAGCATGATAGTCCTGTGCTCCTCATTCCATCTAAGAGTGGCATAGTCCCTAATAGTTCTTGGTCTTAGCCCATTCCATTGGACTTGATTTTGGTTATGCTGCAGCTGATTTTGAATAACTTACCCTTTAAGCAAAGGTAGTTAATTGTTGAGAAGTGGGTCATCACGTGGCTCATCCCGCGGATTCATATTGTCTCGTTGTTATCGCCTCCTTCTATGCAATGTCCTCTCAATCTCGAGGTCAATAGGTAAAATAGGGTTGTCTCTTACAATGCACTATTAACACCTAAAAAGAATAAAAAAATAATTAAATAAAAGAATAAAGAATAAGAAAGAGAAGAATAGGAGCACACAAAATTCACTGTAAAATCTAAAATAAATGCCAATCCCCGACAACGGCACTAAAAACTTGACCAGTATCTAGCAAGTATACTAGATCAGTTAAGTAATATAAGAAAATAAGATTAAAACCCTTTAATATTGTACCCTAGAGATTGTGTATTTTAGATTTTATAATAAATAATGTGTGAAAGAATTTCCCAAGTTTTTGAAGTGATTATAAGTTGACTAAGCTAAAATTAACAACTAAGAAAATCAAAACTAAAATTAGACTGAAACAAACTAAATTTAGAACAAAAGTTAAAAGATGATAAAAATCAATAACTAAAACACTTCTGCTAAGAGACTATCCACCTCACCTTTTATTAATAATGACTCAATTCAAATTAATACAAGTTGTTATAGAAAACCAGTTAAAAATAGACATCTTATTCAAAATATCATTCTAGAGTATTAAATCCTAAATTTAAGAACAATCTAACACCTAACATGCAAATCCCAATTTAAACTCCTAAACTTTTGTTAAATCCTCTTTCGAGAAACCTAACTTTAACCTATTTTTAATTCAAATTATAAAGCCTAATCAACAAATGAACAAAAAATTCTTGCCTCAATTTTCAGAACCCAATAACACATTGACATGAGCAAAATAAGTTTAAAAAATGCAAAAATTGATTAAAGAATAAATTAACATTCAATCATCTATTCAAAAAATTAAACATCAATTCAACCATAACCAAAGATGAGATTGAACACAGGAATTAAAAAATAACAAACTTGTTTTGAAATTAAGCTCAATTCAGAGTTATTACAATAAAAGAATGAGGGATCAAGTTTCCCACAGCAAAAGTAAAGAATTACTCACTATTCATAATTGAAACAAATGAAAAATTAAAATAAATAAATACTATACTCATAAAGCTTTAAGCTTGCTCTTGATGTGTTCACAAAACAGCTCAGAAAAAGCTTAAAAACCCTCAAAGAAGTCAACTACCTAAAATTCGAGAAAAAGAGAAAAATAGGTCTGATTTTTCTATAAATACTCCATATCCAGCTCGAGCCTAGATATAATGGTGATCTTTCATCATTATTTACAAATCGACCATATGGGTTGCTTTAAATAGTTTGATTGTGAGGTTTATATTGTGCTAGACAATCCAAATTTGCAGAGCTGACAGAGTCATCCAAGCAATAGGGTGAAGCTACCCCACAGTGATGTCGTAATAGTTTAAAAAGACCACTTCGAACTGGGTTAAGGGAATATTGACTCTGGCCTCTATATCAGCCACATAGAAGACTAACTTTTTTTTTGCCACTAAAGTGCATGTTAGCTCAGAGAGAAGGGCTTAGAGCCAAAAGATCATACTGTTGCGAAATCCCCAGCCTCTCTCTCAAGTCGATAAGGTCAGAGGTTTTGATAACTAAGCCAATATTTCCCGCTCTTAGGTTGGCTCGCGGCTCTTTTCTTTTTGGTTAAGGTTTGCTTTGAACATGATTCTTGAAAGGTGGACTCTCGAAAGGCTGATTACTGGTAGATGTGCTTGGGTGCTATCATCCAATAGACCTTCACTAATCCTAACCTTGTCACTTAAGCCCTTCGATCCACTCATTTTAAAGATAAACAAACAAGAAAACAAAAATAAAAAAGCACAAATGAGGGTCTAAATCACAAACCTAAAAAATCGAAGAAGGAGCCAAGAAAAGAAGGAAATGGGAGTGCAAGAATAGAACAAAATGCATAAAGCAAAATGCAAAGGGGGTGCAAGGATCGCAAAAATGAGAAAGGTGGAAATGAGAAAATGAGCAAGGTTTTTAAAGAGAAGTAAAGCCGCTGGATGATTGACACGTGTGCAGTATGGATGATTTAGAGCAATAGCTAGCTCTTATTAATTGCATTGTGCAAGAATCGAAGGGACACCAATACAACTCTAAATGTTGCAAACATCGAAGAGAAACCTTATTTTAAGTGGGTGCCAAATTTGTCGGCACTCTAGTAGCTTTAACATTCCTCAACATAAATGTTTTATATCTTAAAAGGGACTTATGATAACCAAACTACATAATTGGGCTTTCTCAAGCAACCTGGTAGCTTGGTTATTTGAATCACCTCGGATCCGATCCGGTACCCATGTAAAGTCATGATTAGAGTTATATCTGGACAGAGACTCTTAGTTACCTAAAGTAGGCAAAATTCCTATTTAGAGATCTCAGCTTAGTTTCCTGATCAGACAAGATGTCTTCCTAAATAGGTTTCTTGTTGACGATAGGAATCCATCCCAACTAGGAAACTGAATCCTATTTAAGGTAGGATTCGCATCTCTATAAATAGAATGGATATCCCAAATATCTATATCTCTTAGTCAATTTACTCACAAAATTATGCTTTTAGCATGATACTAACTTGACCGTCAGAGCTTTCCCTCACTAGAAACCCTATCGAAATTCTTTATTTTCAGGTACTCAAGTAGCTGCAAAGGACATTTTCATCCAAATTTAACCCAACAAATAGTCCGATAAATCGAACTGTCACCAAAAATGATAGAAAATTCATGCGAATGCCATTGTTTATGAATTTTTTCATCAAATGAAAGTATAGTAGATGACCAACTTTTTGATTCCTTGTTTTTAAATGCCTCACCAAGATTCATCTTTTTATGTGATTGTACAATGCCTAACAATTTGGGAGTAAAATCTTCCACTTTGAAAGCTTTTTCCACGTCAATGCTAAGATTTTGAGCCTTGCCTATATCATACACATCGAAAGGCAGGGTATTGTCCTAACCTTCAATGATGATAAGAGACGAACATTTAGAACTCGCTAGTTGCACCAATTAGATGAACTCATCATTTTTAGATAGTAAAGTGTTGATGATAACTCTAAGTTTTGAATCGAGCTGGGTTGAAGCGATTTGAATGATAATTTTAAAAATTAAGTCACCATGAGGAGTATTAGTGGAACGTTTTTGGATAGATTTTTCAAACATTGGGACTATATTTTGTTCAATAATGTGAGGATATTGAAAATATAGAGATAATTCATGAGCTATATTACTGTTTTTGTTTGTTGATAGACTTGTCATGACTATCAACATTGAAAATTGCTCTTGGCTACCACTTTCTTTCGGCTTTGATGATGCCATTTCCTCTGCCTCAGCTTTCAAATTGCGTTCTAATGACGAGGAATAGCAATGCAAATAAATTATTGCAATCTCATTCACAAATTTAAATTCAATTTTGGACTTTAATAACTTGTTCTCACCGTTCTCAGTACAAAAGGTGAAAAAGGGTAAGCCATAAGGTGCTTATCATCCTTTGCCAACATACGAAGTTTTTTTTTTTTTTTTTTTTGTGCTTAAGAAAAAAAATTAGAGAAAAAGCATCATTCCGCAGCCACAATTTAGCTTGTAATATGTACGTGCATATAAATTTAGATACAGAACAAACATTTATATAACAGCATGAATTAATTCTACCAAAATACGAATACAATAATATGACGAAGATTCTGTGATGAAAGCTGATGCAAAACCCAATGAAAAGCAATTAAAACGTTTCATTTTTGTTGTTCTCAGAACTATTAATAGTAGTGGTGGTGTTGATTTACTACGTCCATTTCTAATACAAGTACTGCAGAGGTATTTTGAGATGAGGAAAAAAATAAACAATTGAAATAAATTGGAAAAAGAAAAAGATTTGCATTTTGTTATGGATGCTTAGTTAGCCTCTTGACAAAACTTATAACAGTTGATGGATTCGCCGTAAATAATAAATATTAGTAAAAAAAAAAAAACAATGAGGCAAGAGTTAAAAAAAGAATTAAGAAGAGGAAGTTATAATAATTTACCACAAATTTCAAAACTTTATTATATAATTTGAAAGTATTTAATCTAACCAAAAAAAAAGTAAGCAACCAAGAGAGAAAAAAAAAATGATACAATTGTCCAAGGAAGGAAAAAAAAATGATATATTTATGTAAGATTTCCGTTGCAAATTATTTTAACATAATTTTCGTAGCATATAATGGGTGAAATTCTCTTAGAAGTTTATAATCACGACAATTTTTATTCCATTTATTAAACGATGCTTTGCGAAAAGTTTGGGTTTAAGCCGAATTATGGGACGTTTGGGAGGGTTTTTTTCTGTGCTTGGGTGAAAGAATTCAAGCAAGTTACTCCTGAGATGGACAGTAGTGTGGCTTTAGAATTGATCAATCGGAGATTTAGCAGCGGAACTTGTCTCTGTCTTTTAAAACCTATTCGTAGCTTATTGAATCGCTTCGCTCCATCAAATGTTCCCGCCAAAGAAACTTCTTTTCTCTTCAAAACACTCTCTTTCCTCTCTGGCTTATACATCTCCTTCTCGCTCAACAAAACCACCATGGCAGCGTTTATCTTTTCTTGCAGATATGTGCATCTCAATGACTCAACTTAAGCAAGTCCACGCCCAAATGATTCTTACCTCTCGCATTTCTGATCGCTTCGCGGCAAGCCGCTTACTCTCTTTTTCTGCTCTTTCTGATTCCGGGGATATCAATTATGCAATTAGGCTATTCATAAATACTCAACACCCAAATATGTTTATGTGGAATACCCTAATTAGAGCTTTTGCAAATTGCGCAAATCCGAATAAAGCTCTGTCTTTTTATGTGGAAATGCGGAGAGGTGAGGTTTTTCCAGATCACCTCACCTTCCCTTTCCTCCTCAAGGCTTGTTCCAGGTCTTGTTCGCTTGATTCTTGCAAACAGGTTCATACCCATGTTTTAAAATTTAGATTTGATCTCGATTGGCACGTTGTTAATGGATTACTGAGGGGTTACTCTGTCTGCAGTGGCCTGACTGATGCTCGCAGATTGTTTGATGAATTTCCTGAGAGAAATTTGAGTATTTGGACCACTTTGATTTCTGGGTATGCCCAAAATTTTTGCTCTAATGAAGCTTTAATGTTGTTTCATCGAATGCTTGCTGAAGGGTTTGAACCAAATAGGCCTACCATTGCTTCTGTTTTGTCTGCGTGTGCTCGCTCAGGCTGTCTGGACTTAGGAGAGAGAATTCATTATTTTATGCTAGATAGAGGGATGAAAATGGGAGTGATTTTAGGCACTGCTTTAGTGCACATGTATGCAAAGAATGGTGCAATATCCATGGCTAAACAATTGTTTCGCTCCATGCCTGAGAGAAATGTTGCTACTTGGAATGCAATGTTGGGTGGATTGGCGAATCATGGGCATGCCGGAGAAGCACTTGAGCTTTTTAGGGAGCTAGAGAAAGAAAATATTGCGCCAAATGACGCTACTTTTGTGGGGGTTCTGTCTGCCTGCTGCCATGCTGGTTTGGTAGATCTTGGTCGCCACATGTTTGATTCCATGGAGGAGGTGTACGGTATTAAACCCAAGATTGAGCATTATGGTTGTATGGTGGATCTTCTTGGGCGAGGAGGAAATCTAGTCGAGGCTGAGCAGATGATTAAAGGGATGCCATGGAAGGTGGATGTTGTGATCTTGGGAGCTCTTTTAGCTGCTTGTAGAAATCATGTAAACATTGAGATTGCCGAGAGAGTGTTGAAAGAGATTCTAGACTTGGAACCTGATAATCATATAGTTTTTGTTGTTTTGTCTAATATTTATGCTGAGGCTGGAAGGTGGAAGGATGTATCAAGGATTAGGAAGAAGATGAAAGTAGGAAGTTTGAAGAAAACACCTGGGTGGAGCCTGGCTGATGGCAAAAGTTAAGTCGTGTATCTTGTGTGAATATTTAATAAACAGCCGCCATTATTGAGCCAATAAAGAAAGCCTGATTACTTTTCAAAGTGTGGAGAGGGGCATGGTCAAAGCGACAATGTGCATCATGGTTTAGTGTGAATGCAGGATACGCTTCAACCAGCTTATCTGGAAAGCATTAGTGGACATTGGATGCTACTGATTTACTGGAAACTTGACTCTTTCAGTCGAGGAATGTACTTCTGAAGTACTTATACTCCAGAAGAAGTCTAATATGGTAAAGATGAAACCTTTTTGTCTGTCATGTTGTCATCATTATCATAATGCACTCAGATTTTGAGAAACACGAATTGCATTTTATAATTTCAGGTTCGGCTCTGAAAAATTTGACTGACTTCATGTGGTTCATCAATATCTGACCATATGTTAATAAAAGATGAGAGGGAATAAGTTTAGCTTTTTTATTGAACAGCAGTCGTTTATATGCCTATTTGAAAAAGTGAGAATTGTATGAATCACTCCGTAGTTAAACACTGGAGAGCTAATATAAACAGCACGATGCTGCCATCTACAGATGATATCGAGAAATCTGATACATTGGGCTTGGTTGGTTGACACGAGCAGAACCATCTCTTGAAAATGCATCTGATAAACTGACATCGACAGTTGATGGAAAAGTTCATGTCCCACATGCAAGCATACAACAGCAAACTATGAAAAGTGGTCCAACTATAACGCGCAAATGGTAGGACAAAACTGGGTGTCCATATTGCTTTTGGCCAGGGTAATAGTTATGCTGATTGAATCTGATTCCATGTAAGCAACATGTTAGAGAGTATGCCCTAGAGCCCATGTAATAGGGATGTTTTTCATATGTATGAAATTTATATTCTTAATAAAAGGCATCATTCATTTATTAATGCTGTGTTTAAATACATGAGTTTGTAAATCTTAAATTAATAAATGAAGTCCGAGATATTATAAATACAGTGCAAAGGCAATCATGAAAGTGTTCATGATGTGAGATATCTATTGCATGCAAATGTGTTAATATCTAAATATCTCTAGTCATAGAATTAACAAGATAGGACATTGTTAATTCGAACAGACTAGCACATGTTATGCTTCTTGAATGGTTCAAGCAGTGGTTCTCATAACTGTGATTATGGAAGATAATCAAAGCTAACATGTGGATGCTTGTTAGAAGAACAAATTCATTGGAGACCTGCATAGAGAATCCTCACATGGATATTAAATCTATGTCAGTGAGGAATCTCTTCATAGCGGTTGTGCAAGTATCCTTAGACTTGAGATCACCAAAGTTATCTTAAGTAGCAAGTGGTATACTTTGACTCCATAACTGATTACTTCCAACTGGGAGTGAACATAGTTAGGAGATTGGGTATATCATGACCTACTTGAAGATAGTTGAGTGATTGACAAAGGATTTACCATCCCAGATTTAACAAGGGAAGTTATCTCGCATGATTCTGTAATTGCCTTGTTCAGAGAATCTCTGGCCAGAGTAATATGCCGAGATGGATAGAGATCCATGAAAGGCATTTTAGGAACAATGGTTAAATTAATAGAACATAAATAATTAGATTTATATGAGTTGAAAGAAATCCATACTCAGAATCTAATTGAGATAAGAGTGGTGAAAGGAGTAATTGCACGGTAACTGTTTCTATGGAAGGGTACAGTCAAACCACATGACTTTCCTGACATTTGGATAGTCATGATGCCTAGCTAGAGGCCAATCATGACTTGTATAATGATGTATCAAAATATCAATAGAGATTGATAAAATAATTTAAAGGAGTTTAAATCATGTGAGTTTTGAATAGAACTCACAATTACATATTATATTGCCAACATGGACAGAAACCCAATAAATCACACACATATAGAGAAAAGGGTAAAATGGTAAAATGATAAGGATAATAATATTTGATATTATTATGAAGGTAGAGAAGTGAATAAGATAATAATTAATTAAAGAGTTTAATTAATTATGATCAAATAAAATTATCCGCGGAACTTTTGAGAAATATTCTGCAAAATTGGATCTAATTAAAATAATGTATTTTATGATTAATTATTATTATCTTATAAGTGTTATAAGACTACTATAAGTGTTATAGGACTGATATAATAATTAATAGGTCCATTGAAGAAATTATAAAGGGTTAAAAGAATGAAGAAGTTGGAGGAAGTCCTCCAGAAGAGGGCCACACGCCAACTCCATACAGAAGGTCTTAGAGGGCTTTTTCTTGGACCAAATTAATTTATATATGTTACATAAGTGTTATGGAATTCACATATTTAATTTGGTTGGATTTGGAATCCATTTGGGTATTTAAATCCAATTAGATGCACAAAGGACCTAGTTTGTGGATTTTGTGCATGGACTTTTATGAAAAGATTTAATTTGGATTTAATTAAGCCCAAATGATTATAATTAATTCCAGAGGCCCAATTAATAATTCTCCAGCAATTTTAAAGAGTCCAATCTCATTAAGGAGTTGGAATTTTAACCTAACTATAAAAGGCCAACTAATGATAATTAGGGTTAAGTGATTAAAACAAAAGGAAAGTATTTTTCTCTTAATCTCTCTCCTTTTTGCGCCAACTCTTAAGCTAGCTCTTGGAAATTTCGGTCAGCCCTAGTTAAACACCAATTTGTTGGTTCAATTTACCCCTCTCTAGTGTGGATTACTCATTGTAAGTATTCGATTTTAGACACTGTGATTTGCGACAACCCGGTATGAAGTAAAATTAACTGTTCAACAAAAATCAAAGGTGATTTTTTCTTATTCTCATATAGTTATATTGTATATTCATGGCAAGATCAGATCTAATGGTTAAAAAATTTTAAAATTTCGCTCATATATGTGATGCATGTAACCGTTAAATTCCAACACAACAATGCGATGAAGCAGTCATACAATTCAGGAACATGATTTGGCCAAAGAAACAATCTTTTTGCATTTTAAGGGACTGGCAGCCAGTAGAAAAGGACAAAGATGGATGATGGGGAATATAAAAGAGGCATAATTGGATCGTATGATATTGTTTGGTTGTATGGTGGAGATAGATAAGGGCGTTATGCTATTCTCATATCTGTAATCCTTCTGAAATAATATAAGTCGCTTAACCTTGTTTATAATTCAAGTTTTTTGGTATTTTATATATGGGTTAGTAACTCATCTTGTTTCTACAAATGGAATTATTTTTTTCTTTTTACAATCTTTTTTTTCCTTAAATAGGGTAAAGAGTATCATTTTCCTGGAATCATAAAGAATCATTCATCACATTCGTAGATGATATAAAAAAGCAAAGTTCTTTCTCCAAAAAAATTAAAAAAAAATAAAGAAAGAAAGAAAAAAGCAAAGTTGACTTGATAATGGTGTAACTTTCAGACAGAAAAATCACTAACTCGTTTTAAAGACACATGGGCCTGTTTATTAATGGTCGTTGAACGCTGCGCACTAAAAAACTGATCACATGTCCGTATTCTTGAATCATGAAATAAATATATATATTTTTTTAATCTATTTTGATCTCTTAGTGTATCAGATCTTACCCTAATAATTTAGGGGGGGTTGAGGTAGACGAAGTCAACTCTTAGAACATAAGTAAGGTGTCACATTCTGTGCTTGTTCGTCTTTCTAAACCAATAACATGCTTAGGCAAATGCTTTTTGTGTTTCTTTTCTTAGTCGGATCAGCATCTGCAGGTATAATCAGCAACTAGCAACTTTTTTTTTCGTTAGTTCTTTTTGTTGGGATTTCATGTTTAGCATCGTTTTTCTCCATTTACAGATCTTCTGCAGAACTCAGATTTCGAAACTCCGCCATCAAACTTGACAACAAATTCAACTCCCCCATTTCAGCAATTGAATGAAAGCAGCTCAGTTCTTCCAGGATGGTCATTTCAAGGGACAGTTGCATATGTCACAGCCAGTCAGACAATATCCTTGCCAGGAAATGGGCATGCCATTCAACTAGCACAAGACGGAACGATAAACCAAACTTTCAATCCTACTGCTGATTATTTGCATTACATACTTACCTTCACAATTGCCCCAGACGGCCAGAATTGCTCAGATAATGCTAGTATTAGTATCTCAGCACCAGACAGTAATGCAGTTGTCTCTTTTAAGCAGAATTATAGTAGGGAAAGATGGGAAAGCTATGGTGTTTACCTAGGTAGTTGGGAACAACAAGAGCCAATTAACCTTGTCATTGGAAGCCAAGCAACAGAATCTGATACAACTAATTCCACTTGCTGGCCAATTATCGACAAGCTTCTGCTTAAATCACTCGAAACAGTTGCTCCGGAAAATAGTGAGCAGACTTGTGTTTCTCTATATTTATGGCCAATGTCACTGCATTTCAGATGAAATTGATCTTAATTTTTCACATGTTTATCTTACAAATGTTGACTTTCTTTACATTATGGATGCACAGATAACCTGTTGCTGAATGGAGGATTTGAATTTGGCCCGGAATTTCTGAGCAACTCTACTGAGGGAGTATTACTTGATACAGTACCTAGCCCAGTTCTGTCTCCATTAAGACAGTGGTCTGTTATGGGAATTGTCAAATATATAGACTCGCAACACTACTTCGTTCCGGAGGGCAAGGCTGCAATTGAGATTGTCTCAGGAGTTTCTGCTGGCATACAAGCAGCAACTACACTCACAGAGGGTTCCAAATATACGTTGGAGTTCACTCTAGGAGATGCAAATGACGCATGTGAAGGGAATTTTTTATTAGGAGCTCAAGCAGGATCGATGGCTCAGAATTTCTCATTTCAGAGTAATGGTACTGGTTCAGCCACAAATTTCTCTCTGGCATTCAAGGCAGATTCAATGACAGTGTCCATCAGTTTCGTCAGCTACACCGCTACCCAAACGAAGGATGGTATGTTCTGTGGTCCTGTGGTTGACAATGTCATTTTGCGCACTTCTCATGGCATGAAATCAGAAATGAAGTGGAAAGTTTTGATTCCTCTGCTATTTCTGGTAGCCATTCTATGATTGATGAGTTTTACCACTTTTGGTTTCATTTCTTTCATGGTTTAAGATTTGGTTTGAGGTTATATCCAGTGAGCATTATAACTTTTTGTTTTGAGATTATCACATTCTTTACAATAAATTTTGAAGTTATATATACTTGAAGAAACAAAACAACCAACTATAGACTGAGAATATATCAGTACGCTATTTACCTAGCCAGACCTGTTCTTTTTTAGTGTAAAATAGGCTTCTTGTTAGGCATATCTGGTGGCCACTTCTAGCAGACACAGGTAGTGAAATTACAGTTGACAAAAATGGGTATAAACAGCCGCCAACTGAAAGTCCGCAATAAATTCTTCAACATGAGTAGTGCAAAAACTTCATAGGCAATATTTAGAACAAAAGGAGTCATTACTCTGGTGCTATAATTAAATCAATATTGTTGCTATACATTCTGATTAAGAAGTGTAATGGAAGAATCCTATAATCAGATACATTCTACAAGAAAAGATTTGCTGTAACATTTCAAAACTTTCTTTTATACATGGATAAGGTTCACTTAAGAGCAACCTGATGTCTGATTCTGTAACTTTCTATGTCAATGGAGTGCAAACAATCCTTCCCCATTTTCTGCTTCCTGGTGTCTCACTATACTTCTTGGTCACATGAAGTGCAAAGAGAATACATCAAGCATAATAAAGAGGAAACCTGGAAACCTGAACAAGCATCCCAAAAAAAGTCAATATATGAAAGTATGTTATGGCACACAGAATATGGCATAGTTAAAGAGAAACCAAGGACAAGGCTTAGAGGCCTAGATATATTCAAAGCATTGGTGTTTCAGTTTGTGAATGCAGTTCACCAGATTTTACAGTCACATGCACGCAACAAAAAAAAAAAATCTGTAAATGCATCAGAGAAATTAAGAGGTCTAAGGAGGTGTAAGATTTATGACATTACATCTATATATGCAATGTATTCAATTTGCCTAGATTTGGCCATCTTCAAGGCTATGCTAAACATTCTGTACAGCATTCATCTCAATGGCACGTTTCAAAAGAGTTCTGTATTGTTGACTTCTTGACCATTCATCAATTTCACGAGCTCGAAGAACAGGCAATGGATGTGAAAGTTGCCTCGTTTGAGCATTTCTGAACAGCACAAGTTAATTAGATAATCAAGGAAACCGATAAGTTCACATTTCATATATTCTGTTGACAATGTTCCTCACCTTATGTACCACCCAACTGGACTAGAAGAAGCTCTGTCATAAGATCGGGCTTGTTCCAGAAATGCATCCACATTTAGTTGATCAGAAATTGATGGGCTTCCCCCAGCTAATTTCATCAAAACGGAAATGACCACCTCTTGTTGGAGCAGTAAAATAATCAGACAATCAAACAAATGAAACAGCAATAAAAGTTAACACAAAAAAATTGCATTTTAAGGTTTTAGTTTTGCTGACTTTAGGGTCTTGGGCAACAAGGAGGGCTGCACGATCACAAGTCAGCTCTGCTGCTCTCAGCCAACGAAATAATTGTTCTTCCAAGCTCTGAGCTATCAACCTGCCTAATCCTGCAAGCAATACATATGTTGTCAAAAACCAAATACATAAGCAAACACAATGCCAATAATTTCCTGGAGTGCTAGATATACAGCCACATTCAGTAATAATTTACAGTTAGGTTTCAGATTCCCTGGGAAAAGTTGCTGCTTTTAGGATGTCATGAAAGTGACAAGCAAAACAGACATAAAGCATGAAAGATTACTAGTCTTCTGGAGCAGTTCAAATGAGAGATTTAGATAAGTTACTAAATACACCTTGATTATTTTACAGACCCTTCACATCTCTAAGCCAGACTCTAACGTGCTCCAAATGTATCTATCAAAACCCTCCTTTCACATTATTCATGTAATAAAAATTGCATAGCAGCCATCATAAGGCTAATACAGCTGATATTCTTCAATTACAAACTCAATTTAATGCCTCTAAATAATAAAATATAGGGCAGTTTTGAGGAAAAAAAAACACTATGGATAACTGACTTCTATACAAGTAGAAGTACCATTGACCCTCAAATTTGTGAACTCAGAATCCCCATACTCATTCATACATAGCATGATTCTAATCAAAACAAGACATAGGCTTAAAATGTGGGAAAGTTGCCTCAACCAAAACTAAAAAGCCCCAAAGACTTACCAGGTACAGTATATGCTCCAAGGGTAAGAATGTTGGCAAATGTGAGCCACACACCATGATCGCATTTTAGATGACCAAGCTCATGAGCCAAAATAGCCTGTTTTTAGTTGAGTAGCCAAAAGTTTTAGCTTCCATAATTAAGAAGATAGAGCATCACAGATAAAATGTGAATAATTTATTGACTAATGTATACAAAATAGGCATGATTGTAGACAAAAATATAGATGATTTGGAAACATGACAGTAGAAGTTTCAAAGAAAATTAACAGTTTAAACTGTTATCTAAGCAAAAGAACAGTGGCTAAGAATTTATTAACATATTATAGCTATTTACAAATGGAGAACGGATGAACTGTCTATGCTGTTTATTTATAACAGTGGCTAAGAATTTATTAACATGTTATCACTATTTGCTAATTGGGAAGAAGATCAAAAGTCTATCCTGTTTATATACACTAAAGGACAGTGGCTCAGAGTCTATTAACATGTTATTGCTATTTGTTAAAGGGGAAGAACCAAATAACAATAGTGACTGATGTTGGTAAACAATTAATGATGGAAAGCAAGTGCACACCTGCAACTCTTTTCGTGTCAAAAGCTCCACTAGACTAGTATGCACAACAACAAATGGCTTTTTGCCACTTATTGCTAAGGTATATGCATTTGGCACAGGACTTTGGCGCACATATAGATCAGAAGCCTCAAGGCTCAATATTGCTGCAGCCTCAGTCATCAACTGATGAAGTTCAGAAAGCTGATAGAGAAGAACATAAAACCACTCAGCTAAAAATTTTTGAGAAAAGATTTTGCCAAAGGTTGTATAATTAGAAAAAGGGCATAAAAACATGATTTGTCAAAATACCAGATGAATAATCACAAACATGAAATGTGATTTATGCAGAAAAACAGATAAAATTCTCAAGGAATAAACAGAATATTTTCAGGATATCTACAAAATAAATCCACCATCCTTCAGACTGTTGGAACAGGAATTTGCCATGTGGAAATTTTACTTGAAAGTCATTCAAGTTGTAACCATATTTATGTCATACAGCAATGATAATAGAGCCAACTAAATTGCTGCGAGGAAGATTAAAATGTTTATCAGAGATGCATCATCTTCAACAAATAAATAACCGTTTTCCCCCTTGCATGGGAGCACCACAGCCATTATGTGGTGCATAAATTTCAGAGTGTACTAGAAAATTGACAAAATCTGCAATTCATTAGGTATTTGCAGACTATGTCAAATGTCTGACAAATATAGATTCATTGATTAGTTGCATTACACAATTAGATTCAAAATCAAAATAGAAAAAAAAAAAGAAAAAAAAGGGAATCCATTTGCAGCAAGTGATACAAATGTGAATTCTAATAAAGATAAACCTAGATCACAGGACATATCTAGCATGTTTCTTTACAGTGTAGCAAACCTGATTTTCAGAAACAAGAACTGAAGTCCCAATATTCTCAAGGAGCATGATTTGCTCTGTCATAGTTCCTGCAACAATATATTAAAAGAAACTCTTTACTAAAAAAAATTATATAGTGAAATAACCCAAACACAAGAAATGCTACAAGTTTTCAATATCAAAGGCAACAGTTTATGACAATTAAAAAAAAAAAATCAAGAACAGAGAAATGAAAGCTCTTACAGAAGTAAGTCGAGAAATACCTAAAATAGCCTTCCCTATCTCATCTAAACCTGGAATTGCCCTCAACAGCAGCGTGTTCTGGAAAACAAGAAAGTAAATCCTAATTTAATAATCCAAAATGCAGATATGTTTGGAAATTTGTGGATAAAAAGAAAAATTAAAAGAGTAGCTTGAAAAGAAAGTAACCAAATGAAATAAAAATTTAATAGACAAGTTAAGAACTCATAATCATGATAACAAAAATCAGAAAGAGAGAGAGAATCCAAATTAAGTTAACATAATCTGACCTGTTTATCAAGAGGATGTCTGAAATCATCAGCATCAAGATCACGAAACACTAAAGAAGCTGCTCTGCTAATAGAAGCCCTAACTCCTCGCTTCTTCTTTAACGAGCTAAATCCAAAAGAACTTGAAGCAAACCTCAAATTATCCGAAAGTCCAGAGCTAAAACTGAGAGAAGAAAGTTTAGTTTGAGAGGAGCAGAGAGAGGAGAGGGGCACAGAAGCCATGGGAGAAGTTGGAGTGCAATTTCTGATTATTGTTTGGATTGAAAACTCAAGAAACTAGAAACGAAATTGGTGTGATGAAGCATTTAACAGAGACCAATTACGAAAGATATTTTTGTTTTGTTTTAAGCGTATGCTATTTTGTGTCCACAGCCGTACTCATGGCAGCTGATTGGCGCCATTTCGTTTTCCGTTGACTATCATGGCGGAGCTGACGTGGACTAATAATATTAAGAATAGGCTTCCTGTCCTGTCAAACAAACGACGACGTTTCTATTTTGCATACGGCGTCGTACCTCTGTAACCTACTAGAACCAGCATAAAAGGTTCAAACTGGAGGGTATGACGTCTTGCTTCGTATTGCTGCAGCTTTGCTATTGCCATTGACAAATGTTAGTATTAATTTGTCTCTAATTAGTTTAATAATCTAAATCTAACGTTAATGTTAAGGTCTTGAGCTAAGGTTGAATTTACTTTATTTATTTATTTATTTTTGGTAAAAGGAGAAATTCGGTGAATCGACCTCCAACACCGGATGTAACGGATGATCCAGGGAAAGAGCCTACGCTTCAAGAAATTATCAACGTTAAGGTTCGTTTCTCCTTGCTAATTCTAAAGTCTTTTTTTTTTTTTTTTTGGCTGGGTTGGGTGGTTCATATTCTTTTTAGTATATTGTTCTGAGAAAAACAAATTTGATTTGGATGATTCAGTTAATTGAGAGTGGAGAGAAGGAGAAACTGATGGAACTTTTGAGGGAAAGGCTTATAGAATGCGGATGGAAAGACGAAATGAAAGCTCTTTGCAGGTCTTTTGCAGCGTTATTTATCTAGTTAAATTTGTTTCAAAACCATCCATTCAAATACCTTAGCTCGCACTCTGCCTAGTAATCTAGAATTGTAATTCTTACTTATTGGCACTTTGTTTGTGGATTATTCGGCAATTTATAGATTGCGAGTTTGCTTGTTCCTTGCTTTCTTTTGAGCGACAGGGACTGCATGAAGCTTGAGAGAAGAATACTGGCATTGTCTTAGTGTCTGTGTTCAAAAAGTTCGAAACTTTAGAATCATTAGTTGCATTTTTCTTTTGGTTCAGAAAACTAGAGTTCTCAAACGATTTGAGCAACATAATTAAGTTCAAAACTGATTTTTTCTTTTAATGTTGAAATTGGAAAGTGTGTGTTCAGCATCATAATTATTTCCAATTTCATTTTCTATTCTAGTTTCTTTTTCCCCTTGGTTCATATATCCATGGGATTGCAAGGTTGATGATGAATATATGCATGTTCTACACGAAGAATGTTCTTTTATCTGAACAGTTCATTGTTAATTATGTCTCAAATTGATAAAACTCTAGCCACTTTTGAATAAGCATTTTCACAAGGAGTGAAGGGTAGAGTGGACAAAGAGAAATAGCTTAGCGTGGTTGAAGCCAGTACTGCACTGTAATTAATTTGCCAAGCTAGCACTATAGGCATTCTCACAGTGCAGGTGTGGTCTTGAATAAATGCTCCAAAACCTGGTATACAGACCACATTTATAGTCATTTGTGGCAAGAGTTCTTATTATACATTTGTGCTCTTGTGAGATGAAATTTAATTGAAATTGGAGTCATGAAACATGTGAAAATAACTTGATTCCTATAATTCCCCCGGAAAATTATTCTGCTTTCCCTACCCATGGAGAGAGATATAGTATTTGAACCTCTTATAACAGTGTTTTCATTTCTCATTGCAACATACATTAAGTGACACCATAACCAAAGTCCAATGCTTGGCCTTACAAAGTTTCATTTAACGGCTTGATCAGTGATATAATTAATTCAAAAATAAAATTTTGTAAACATGGTAAAAAACACAAGTAGAGGTGCTTGTGTATGCTAGAGTTATCTAGCTCTCTTTAGAGTGATATGGTCTTTTCTAGTATTATGCCATGGTAATCTGGTATCAGATAACATGGAATGTGAAAAGAGATGCAGAAATTTGTGCTTCTTCTGCAATTATCTTCATTTTCTTTGGATGGCAATGCAGCTAGCTTGTATATTCCAGAGAGGAGCCTCCAGCATCAATGATTTGTAGATGGTTTCTTATAGGAAGTTGTACTATAAGTTCTTTTGGACTTTCTTATAAGATTTTTGCATGGTTGCTTTTGATTTATTTATTTATTTATTTATTGGCAAGAGTTTTCAGTAATAAACTAAATAAGAATATATTTCATGTTTGTTGATTTGCAAACTACGTTGGCTTTCCTTATCAACTGTTCCATGCTTTTAAAATTATGGCAATTGTTCTTGGCGTTATCTCATGTAGGGCATTCATAAAGAAGAATGGGAGGAACAACGTAACTGTGGATGACCTTGTTCATGTAATTACACCAAAGGGCAGAGGTAAATTGAACTCTTTTTAATCTACTTTTTGTCCACTTATGTAACCAGTGGAATTTTGTTAGTTAATCTGCTAGGTGCAGGATTTTCAAATGTAAATTTGCTAGACTGGCAATTGGAAAATTTAAACTCTATAATATAATTAGTGTACAGCTTCGATCTTTATTTTGATTTACTTTTGTTCAATTGATCCAGTTTTTGGTGCCGATGACATGTTTGGCTTATATCTTGTTCTCCTTTCACCATGACATCTTTTTCTTTGAGGTTTAAAAATTGTTTTTGCTTTTCCCATGTAGCATCTATTCCTGATTCCATAAAGACTGAGCTATTGCAAAGAATTCGTGCTTTTCTGGTTCAAGCTGCTGTTTGATAAGCCAACCCTGATTGTTATAAAATAATATGAAAAACAATGGGGGTACGATGTAGCTGTGATTTACTCTCAACATACTGCATATTGGAAAACCAAGGATGAAATAGCATGCTGCTGAAGCAAGAAACAAGTTCTTCAGTTTGACCTTTACAACCATTGTATCTGAAATTCAGTTAGGGCTATATAATTTTCACCACGTGCTTGCTATCAGTTTGTCAACTACACTGTTTTGGTTCTGTACCTCATTCAGCTGTCTCTTGACAATGAGACGATCTGTTTGAACGTGTCTAAAACTTTCTTCAATAGAGATTATGTCATTATTATTAGTAGTGTATAGCTGATACAACCATCTCGGTTGATATTGCATTTTCTTATTATGTATTCTCAAAGCCTCATTGCCTTAGATTTACCCTTGCTTGCGTATTTGGAAAAATATCTCCGTAAAGTTAATATTTTGAGATGCACAAGAGGTGCATTCATCAAAACAGATGTGACTAAGATGGTACAAGGTGAAAAGAATTAAGCTGATGGAGATCTTTAGCTCATATTATCTCCATTGGCACAGGTTGAGAAGATGAAGCATGGAGGTAGCAAGAAAAAATGGCTGCTGTAAAAGATTTTTGTATCATTGCCACCTGGACGTTAATTCGTCCTCCTGAGTGCTGATTCTGTGTTTTTACCTTCTAATGGATTGTGATAAGCTTCATCTCCAGTTAAGACTAACCAATGGAGTCGAATGCCATGCCAAGAGGATCAAATATTTTCGTTCATGTGTATAGGAACATTCACTTATTAGTTCAATACACAAGGGGGGTTGATAGCACTCATCTTGTCAATTTAGAAGAAAAGCATATAAGCATACAAGGACGAGCCTATAAGAAGAACTACAATCACCTCCTAGGACCATAACGATGGCATTTCAGAAGAAGCGGAAGCTATTGGCTTATATTTCGTGTAACATTACTTTAACAGGTTCGGAACTGCAGTATTGCATTCACTGATTTTTCAAGTCAGCTTTTTCCAAGAAATTAACTCTCATGACATCCTACACATACCAGTTTTACCACCCCCAAAAGAGTTTAGCTTTCTTTGCAAAGACTAAATAGTGTCATACGAAAATCTATGTGTAATGTTGAAATTAGACAACATAATGATAAAAGGCTAAGTTAGGTTCACTTCGCTCTCTCTGAATACTGTATGTAACGGGAGACAGAAAAAGAATCATCTCCCATCCAAGAGGTTGCTAGCAAATTCCTACGACTAGCAGGCATCCTTCTACGGCGTGAAAATCCCACTTGCAAGGATCAACCTGTTTTGCGCTCACTCAGCAGCAATAATATAACAATCTAACGGGATTCCACCAACTTGTGACATTTAAGTTCAAGAAAACTAGGACTGTAACCCCCTACTGATGCTCAACATAACATAAAAGCATTGCAAACCCGGTTTACATTTGCATAAAATACACATCAAAGGCCTTCCTCTTTAGAGGGCTTGATCATTACATAGGCATTGATTTTTCTTTTACATCTTGAACTCTGTCTATAAGATAATGGGACTATCAAACATAATGACACGACTTAAGTAGTAGCTTCACAAGACACAAATGTATTTATTCAGCAGGCTCACAGGCCTATCCTACTTTTCCCGGCACGATTCACCCAACAGACTTAAATCCCAAGCTTACGCTCTACGGAAAATCTGCGAAAAGCAGGCACCCAACATGCACATCAAAGCCTACTACATTTGCATATTCAGCAAGTTTCTGCTTAAGCTGGAGAGCCTGCTTGTTCACAAAGATCTAATAGATCCAGGGTCTGCAAAATAACCAACCAACTTTCATGATCACGGCAAAACTCAAATTGTTTCATACCAAAATTTTCATTCAAATAGATGCATAAGGCAGCAATAAGGAAAGGAAGATCATACCTCAGGAACTGAGAGTTCAAGACGAAACTTGGGGCCATCATAGTGATGCAAGACCGGCCTAAAAGCATCTTCCTCCAATGCTTTGCAGAGTTTTCTAACACAGATCCTCACCTATTGTCAAGCATAAAAGCAATTATATAACTAGCAAATCCTTTCAGATAACTGACTCCATATAATCAAATCCAATTTTTACCTGGGCAGGAAACCTTGACTCGCCTTTACTTTTTTTGTCTTCCCAAGCAGTTGGGTCAATGTTAGAACCCCCAAAACTCGATGCCTGTAGCATAAGGCTTCAGCAAATTAATAAACCAGGTTGAGGATAAAACCACGTTGAATATCACACTAAACATTATAAAAATAAAATCTTTTTTCCCAAAACATCATTACATAATCACATTTCTGGGTGTTGTTTAAAGCATCAAATCAAGACTAACTTAGAATTAATGACTAAAAGTTATACCCTCAAGCATTGCAGAGGAAAATTAACAAACAATTATAATCATAACATTAAAGCTTGAGAACTAACCTCAAATATACCATGCAACTGGTGAGTAGTGTAATTGTAGAGAAAGAGTGGTAAGCCGGGAGTTATTGCACGAACAGAATCCCTATATCTTGGTGGCAGACCTATCAAATGATTTTACAATCAAAATATAAATTCCATTTGTATAGTAATCTGAAGAAAAAACAAACAAACAAACTCCCAGTGTTCACTGACATGTCAGAAAAAAAAAAAAGATTAGCATCCCGCCACAATCCTCATAACTCATAAAGGAAACAACATTAGACAGTCTCACAATTGTAACTTCAAAACATTATAATTATGCGACATACTAAACTATGAGTTGTGTCCAGAATTAGGAAAAAACTACACATAAAAGAAAATAAAAGCAAATTACCAAATAGCTGTCGTTTCAAGTCTTCCTGCATGGTGTCATTGTTACAAACAAAGATATATCCTCCGAGGACCTCATTCCGTGGAAGCGTCTCTGTTGCAGGCAGGGTCTTGAACCTTTTGTCAACTGCATTGTTTGCATTATTGTTCTCATTGTTGTTGCTATTGTTATTGCTGTTGTTATTGGGCACTTTACTGCTCTGATTGTTGCCACTATACTTGCTACCAGTCAAGCTTCCAATATTGTTTATGTTGTTTTTCTGGTACAACGCATTCATATTGAACACACCATTCCTGAAGGAACTCTTGCTAACATTTTCTGTCATCTTGGATTCCAAATTCAACATGTTGAAGTTTAGGTTTTCAAATTTATTATCTTCCTGAAACCCAAGCTTGTCCCTTGGCCTTATGTCTGTCAGACCCTTTGAAAGATCAAGGTTATTCATACGTTCACCCTTTGACCTTGTCTGTTCAGCCAATTTGGAGGCAGCCATTAACCACTTATGATCCTCTGAGACTTTTGATTGTCCTCGAAGCTCGTCTCCCAGTTGCCAAAAGCTGTGCAAGCTCTCCATTTTCTAAACCCTGATCAGATGTCAGAAAGGATACATCTTTTGTAAGAAAAAAGTCAACAATGAAAGGTGAATGGCAAGTTCAATTCAGTTCAAAGAAGATACTGACATCCCATTTCAAGAAAGAACAAGATAAAGCTTTAACAATTTAGTTAAAGCCAACCAGCAGTGATATCAACCAGACAATACCGAAAAGCAATTGCAATAAATAGGAAAAAAGAAAAAAATAATGAAAAAACAACAAGGCCAATCCACATGTCAAGCTTAATATGTTGCATGGGATTGATCTATGCCACTTGATACACAAGTCAGTCATATGTATGCTCTACAAAGTTGACATTCAAAAATAATAAATTCTAGTGAACAGAACAAGACACAGCACATATTAAGAGACATTGAAACAGGAAGAAAGAAAGAAAAAGTCATAACCATAAGAAAACACACAAACATCTAAAAGAGAACACATTCAAAACAGAGAGGAGGGCCCAGAATCGTTTTACAAGTCAGACTATTGCAGATATAGAACTGTCAAAAATGGAATTGGAATATGTTGATTTTGGTGTTGCAAGAGAAAGACTTGATTTTTAAATATCCCCAGGAAAACTTCTCAATCTAAGAAATAAACAGAAATCAATTTTCAGAAAAAGAAGGGCAAGACAAAAGCCCAGTGTCTTGCAGGCAACTACTGCCAGATCAAAAAACATTCGTAGCATTCAGTTCTACCCAGCTAAGTTTATTGAAGATATTAGCCCAACATGAACGAAGCAACCATTCAAACTGTCATAGCCATTGACACTTTTCGACACAGAAAAACTATATCTATTAAAACCTCAAACCCGATTAGCATCCAACGGAATAATCTTTAACAAGCCAATTCCAAGATCATAAAATTATTACCTCCGTATTTTCCAGAACTATCAGTGCTAACGTATAGTTATTGAAAATTAAAAGTTATCTTTTCTTTTTAAGACCACTTCTCCAGAGTTCAAAACGCCTTGAAACCCAAAAACAAAAATGCATACATAGAGGTCAAAGCATTAAACTGCGTTTAAAAATAGCACCTAAGCTTAAAAAAATCAGCAACATTACTCCAAATCAACTCGCATCTACTAAACTATACTCAAAGCTAAATCAATATCTAATAGCCCACATTTGCGGACGAAAAAACAAAAACCAAAACCAAATTTCCTAATAAAATTAAAAAAAAAATCCTAAATTAAAGAGCATTGCACTACCGAGCTGAGGGAAATAGATTCATTTTTGAAGCTCGAAAAAGGGGAATAAGGACTAAATTTAGAGGATTTTGAAGCAAAATTTAACCTGATTCTAAAGAACCCTAGATTTGGGGACCCAAACGAGGAAGAGAGAGAAAGCGTACCTTTTTTTTTATCTGTTGAACTGTGAAACCCGCAGGACACGACACAGTGAGAGAGAGAAAGAATTAGGATCTTCATTTGCATTTATATAAATCGGTGTCGCCAAAATGCCACTGCGTTGTTACCCATATTTCAATTGTGCCACTTCGTTTTGAATTTTGTTTTGGTTGCTTTTTGTGGTCAGTGATTGAAGATGGTGATTTTGGTTCTAGTGCCCTTAACACCCACGCGCCATTATGTGCAGTATCCTACACGAACGCATTTTAAGACGATGAAACGGTGCGTTGTATTGTAATTTTGTTATATCTTGGGTAAATTGAGGAACATAAAACTTCGTTGATTTCAAAAAACAAAGTTTTAAAACTGTATTAGGTTTTTAAATTTGCAAAAAAAAAAGGATTAGGGTTTTTTATTTGAGAGAAAAAGTACTAGGTTTTTAAATCATAACCAACGGTAACATTCTCTGCTGTTATTGACATCAAGGATTAGAAAATAAATAAACAAATAAATTTCAAATTAATTGAAAAATAGATCCAAAATCAAATTCATTTTAAATTAATCAAATTCAAATCAATAATTTCAAATCCGACCACTAAAGCAGGACATAGGCCTCCTGGACCGCCAAAAAATGAATTCTACTATCCCTTCTTTTCGTCATATATATATAGAGAGAGAGACTTGTTGCATTTGATTATCATTTAATACAGTTTTACATTCAAAGTTTTGATTTAATTAGATTTGACATAAGTTTTTATATAATTATATATTTGGGATAGAAACGGTAGGAATTAGGGATAGAGAGAGAGACTTGTTGTTGTTGTTTTTTATTTATAATTTTTCAATATTCGGTTTGATTTTTTAAATTTATGAGTTTGTTTAATTTTTACGGATATTGTCAGACTCTCCAATTAATTTTTTTTAGAGTATAAATAATTTTAATATGTTTTTCTGTTTCATAATTTTAGTCGATTATTTTTTTTATTTAAATTGAAAAAATATTAATTATTGTGGTTAAAAAATAATTTTTTATAATTATTCTATTTTATTCATTTTAAACATAAAATAAATAATTAAATATGATTAAAATAATAAAAATTATAGTTAATAATATAGTATTAAAATTTTAAATTGGTGTATAAAAAATATAAGATAAAAGAGGGAGAGTGAGAGAGTGGAATAAGAAAGGGAAAGTGAGAAAGAGAGAGAGATACTGTCATTTTCACTGAAATTCCTTACGAAAATATGAAAAAAAAATACCAAATCCCTAAATAATTTGAAAAAAAATTTCAAAAACCTAAATATTTTTTCAAAAAAAATATTATTTATCAAAAAGTCCAAATTATCAGTATTAGATTGACAAGAATCTAGTATCATTAGATGAATAGATAATGGTGGTGGCGGCGGCGGAAGCATGATGGCGGCGGATGACAGTGACAGCAACAGCAGTGGTTGGGGTAGCACGTTTACTGGATTACACAAATTTAAAGATTTGTAATATATTATTTTATCCAATATATTAGAAATAATACATATTATTCTATATTATAGTATTTTAAAAAAAAATTAACTAAACATAATATTCGTATTAATTTATATTATATAATATTATCTCATTTATAATACAGAAAAACAAATATGGCCTCATTACATATTTGAACAAAATAAAATATACAAGAATGTGGACAATTACTGACTACTTTATAATCTAAATTAAAGATTTGAAAAAAAAGGTGGAAATGTTTTAAGTAGTACCAATAATAATAGTTAATCTTTTTTTGAGCATCCAAAGTAAAATTCTGTCTATAAAAGCAACTTTGTGCTTTTTGATGTAATTTTAAGCATATAATAATAAATTAATAATAGATAGAGGATAAATTCAAATAGTTTTACATTCATTATTGTATTAGTGGATAGAGATATAGATAGAATTAGTTTAAACGCAACGTTTTGAAGCCATAAAAGGAAAATTTTGAAATGACGTTAGAATAGGTTAAAAATAATGTATATATTATACATATACACATTGTTGCCACAAATAAGTTATTTCTAAACATTATATGGGCAATAATGTACTCAAATCCATTTTATAACAAGAAAAATATATTGCTGAATTGTGAAATTAGCTGGCAAATCATTTTCTTATGAGATACGTTGCCTATATCCATTGTTTCGGAGGCAATTCAAGTCCATAAATTATATGCTAATAAATCCAAATTGTTCTTAACAAAAACAAACTCTAAGCTGCTTGTTTTGTCTCACATACTGCAGACACTGACTTATTTATTTATTTATTGTTTCGTTTGGCATCCGATGGCTGTATACATCTTGTTTTCAAAACAAGCTGTAAGGGATATACATCGGAAGGGTTCAAATCAAATATGACTCGAACCAAACAACTTGAGACCCGAACTTTTGCCATATTCCTGACTCGAACCGACCCAATAAATATTACGGGTGCCAACCAAATAACCCAAAATTATTTGGGACCCGACCAAACAATCCCTCTTAACCTGCAAATTGGAAACCGAAGGAAAAATGCAATGGCAAAGAGAAAATAATAGCAATAAAAATAATACACACACACTTTGGTTGAGTCGAATTTATGGAGGTTTTAACTTGACCTAAATAACCGTAATAATCCTACCCGAATGTAAATTTTGAATTGAATTATTTGGATCGATTCAAGTTTTCCACACCCCCACTGATGTGCTTTTTTTAGGATATCCGTATGTTAGTGGTTATGTCCTGGGTCAAACATTTGGATTTTTATGTAATATCACATTTCATTCTATAAAATTGAAATTTTCTTACATTAATACATTGTTGGCATATTACATTATAATAATATTTGTAAACAACAATTTAATGTTATTTTAACTATTCCTAATCGTTTATCATCAAAAAGGAATAATGATAAATTAAAACTAGTATTGTTTTGATTGATAATCATGAGATATTTATATATAATGATATAAATCAAATTTATAGGTACTTATTAGAAAATATGGTACTAGATAGACCCGCCATGTAACATCCTATACCTGATCAGTTAAAAGACTTGGATACCGGATGTCACATTCGGGTTTAGATTCCTTTAAGAAGATCAATTACAAAATCATTTGTTTAAAATCCTAATTTTTATTGCTTTTACAGTTACTATTTATTTGATAAAAATTTCAATAGAGTTTTCTTTAAAAATTTCCTAAACTCCCTGCAAGAAAATCTTCAACACACTTCTATTTTAATATATCCTACCATCCATCTTTAGTTCAAACTCCACCACAATGTTTTGCATTTCCTCAAAAATTCCACAATTCAATTTAATTTCATTTAAAAACATAACATAATTAATATACCACTATTCTTATTTATAGTTACGTAACCAACTTCAAAATAACTTAATTTACCATAATTACAATATACACATAAACAAATATATATAAGATTTGTTCATCATGATTTGATGTGCATGCCAAAATATTCAGAAGATAACCAAAAGAAAAAGGAAATGTGTATCCAACTCAAAATCTTTCAATTTTCTATTCGTGACTCCAATTTTGATATAGATCCACTTTCACTCTCCCCTCAAAAATTTTTTCAAATTCTTTTAAACTTATGTGTGGAAAGAAAATCATGCGCTAAATATTTTTCTTAGTGGTGTTCAAACAATTCTATGTTTCTAACAATATAAAATATTTAAACATGCTCATAATTTCACAAATTATCAAACACAAATATTTATATTTATTTCCAAATATAAAGGCAATAAATCCATTATAGGGAATTTAAACTTGTATAATTCACATATTTGTTCATGTTTTTCTAAATTAAGGTTTAATCAGTGTTATAGCTCAATGAATAACTAACTAACTACTTTCCATTAAAAGTCTCAATTTATTAATTAAGCATTCATTATTCATTTTCTGTATTTGTCTCAAGTAAAATCCAACGAAATTGCATCGAGCAGGATAAACGAAATTTAAATACGGGACCGAGTTCTCGAAACCATTTGGTCCGTTCAAATTTTCTCATTATTGACATTCATAATATTACCATTAACTATACACACACACATACATACATGCATATGTGGACCGACCTCTCAGAGCCATTCAATTCAATAATCATGTTAAGATGCAATACTACTAGCTTTGCCTAATTGGCATGTCAATCTTATCCTATTACTCCAATTTCTGACTAATTTTACTAAGGAAAAATATAATAAATTTCATATTTTATTTTAAGACATGATCCCATAACATATCAAAAATTATCTTCATTCTTTGCTCTAAAGAAAATTCATCTCAAATTTATTTTAGTCATTCCCAATTCACAACTTAAGATCAAGTGCGGTCATTTTTCAAGCATCACAATAATTATTTCATATTTGTCAAATTTTAGCTTAAATAGCGAATACACTTTTCATGGTCAAAACTGGATTTTATGATATAGAGTCATCAAACTTGCTCATTAAAACATAAATTAATACTTAAATAAAGAATTAATTATTATGCAAAATTTAATCACCTTATGAAGAATGCCTCATTTTTCATTTTTCTCCATTAAACTATCCCAATTAGGTTCATATAATATGCAAAATAATTTGTATCTTATCATTTGCTCTTTATAATATACATATCATTTTTTTCCAAGTTCAAACATAATGCATGTTACTTATAATAAATTCAAATTATGTGTTCAAAATTGAAATTAACCACATATATAACCTTAGTTAGCATTCAATTAAGTACTTATCACATTAATTACACAAAAACCCAACTCTTGCTAAAAAAATCCCTACATACATAATGCATACTTTTAGAGAAAAATAAATTTGCTTAAACACATACCAATTTGATATCAATTTTTTTCAATTCCAACTTCCATAAGCTTCAATTCATCATTTTCCTTGCACTTCCTTTCCCTTCACACTCATTTCACCTTCTTTCTCTACATAAATCAATAAATCAATATAAATCTTTCAATTAAATATGTATCAACACTTAAATTCAACAATTCTAGCTAATCATTTTACCAAATTCTCAAATAACTTAAGAATTATTAAAATCTAACATTTTTCCCAAATTTTCCAAAATTCCTAGATCTAAATCTCTTTACTTTTCCTTCAAATTTCCACCACAAAATAACAATTAAAAAGGAGAATGAAGCTTACCTTCAAATTAATAGAGGAAAACTCAATATAGGAGGTGGAATAGAGGGAGAACCGAAGCAAGAAAGAGAGAGATGGGGGCTGCTATTTTAAGGTAACAGAAAGGAAGGGAAAGAATAGGAGAAGAATGCCAGAGGGAGCTATTGGTGACTGTGCAAAGACCGATATAGGGAGGCGTGACAGTAAGGACACAATGACGTGAGGAAAAGAAAGAAAAAGAAAGAAAGAAAGAAAAAATAAAGAAGTGAAAAAGAAAGAAAGAGAAAGAAATAAAGAAAAAATAAAGAAGTGGAGGTTGTTCTCCACTATAGAAGGCAGCAAAAAGGAGTTAAAAATCCAATAGCCAAAACGACGTAGTTTTGGTAAAAATTCATTTTGGTGTGGCATATTTTCATTTGATCCCTCTAACTAATCTATTTCATGATTAAACCCCCAATTCAAGTGCAATTAAACACACAAACTTTCCTTTCCTTTATTTTCTTATTACTTATTATTTTTATTTTATTATTGGGTCTAAATTAAAATCGGACTTGACTGACTATTATTTGGGCAATTGGGGTTTGAGGTCTTACACGCTATGAGATACTACATGGACTAATGTCATTAGTGATCTCACAATAGTTATGTTATTGAACCTTAGACTTGAGATTATTATAATATCCTATATAAGGAACATTATTTTTTTACATAATCAAACATTATCTTTAATCGAATAATTATAAAGGTTATAATGGGCATAATGAGAATTATGTAGAAGATAGTGAGTAATTAAGATGGAATTTGTCTCTCTCTTATTAGAGAGATATCTATTGGACCCTCGATAAGTAGGACTGAGAAATGTATGGACATGCTTAAATGAATTGATAAAATAATTAATGTCATTTGATATTATCAGTTTACTTAGTGATCGAGAAATTACATGTTTGAACTATATAAATTTGACATGAACCATGACTTATGCTCAAATAAGATATTGTATGATAAAAGGATTATAACATATTCTATTGATTAGGTTAAAATCGAATTATCGATATTCATATCATTTGGGTAGTCATAATATCTTACTAGAATCCGCTTATGACGTGTGGGCCCATGATGGGATTGGAGCCCATTACCAATATAATATGAACCTATTGGGTCACACACATAAAATGTGATGAACAGACTAAGTATTTTATTCAAGCATTTCTAATTTTAATTTGACATAAATAAAATTCAAAATAAAATTTTAAAGTTAAAATTATAATTCTTATTTTTTAAAACAAGAAATAAAGTATTTCTTATTTTAATAAGAAATATGTGGTAGAAATTTTCTATCTAAAATTAGGATTAAGTTACCATATATATAGTGATGTATATTTGTTTTAAAAACCCTAAGGGATACATAGAAAAGTGAGCCATCATTTTTCAAGAGGAGAGAAAATTTTCGTTTATGTAACTTTGAGAAAGAAACAGAAACTTAAACCCTAGCCATCAAAGAAAGGGAGCTAGCACACCGGACGATTCCCATCATCATGATCGAGTGTGGATACCGGTAGAGGGTATTCATTTTGCGTGAGGTAGCACCTGAAAAATAATTTTTCTACGCTTTAAGAGGTTGGTAATGATTTATTTTCTTCCTTCTTAAATCAATTAAGTCACATGGATCCTAGTGGGTTTCATTATTTCACTGCGGTTTTTGTTTTATTTATTCTGTCGAAACCTAATACCGTATAATAATAAGGAGCATATTAGTAAACTAACAACAATAATTTATATATTTTTTTGAGAATATAGTTTATATTTGCTAATTACAAAGCACATCATATATATATATAGAGAGAGAGAGAGTGTGTGTGTGTGTGTGTGTTTTACTTCTATTTTTTCACACATATTTTTAAAAAAATTCTTCCTAATATGACTGGATTAATTTTTTTAATACATCCTTATAATAATAAAGGGCTTATTACTAAATTAATAATGATAATTTAATGGGAACTACATATAGTTTAAACAATTGAGGATCTGACTATTTTTTAATTAATCATTCGAATCTCACTCCCTTTTAACTCTTATGATATAATTATCAATAAAAAGAAATAATAATTCATATTTATTAATTAAAATTCACATCAAATGGAAATATATATTAGACATTCAATAAATTAGATTTAATGTTAAAAAGAGAATTGAAATTATAAATTAGGACAAATAAAAAAAAGTGAGTTATTGATAGATCGATACACTATAAAAAAAATGGCTTTTACCGACAGATTAAGATCATTTACTAACGGAAAATGGCCTGACTGACGGTTTGTTTATCAATTTACCGACGGAATTCATTTGTCGATAAAACACTTGTAGGTAGCAATTTACTGGCGGAAACTTCCGTTAGTAAATATTACCAACAGATTTTACCGACAGATATATATAAAAAATTCTGTCGGTAATTTTATTTAAAATCCATCTGATGCTTCGTCGCATTGACCATATAACGACAGATAATTTCGTCAGTAAACCGTTGATAAATTTTAATGAATAAATTATTAATTTATTTTCCTATAAATAGCGACGAGACTTTTTCGTCGGTAATTCTATCGCAAACATATTTAGTTTAACTATTACAATGGCCATGATGGATTTTTCTGTCGATAATTTTGTTAGTAACATAAATTTTTTATTTAATTTTTTATAAAAATTATATATTTTCTGTTTGCGAATCCAAAATAAATCAAACACGCTAAATCTAATACAAAAAGTCTAAAATTTAAATTGAAGATATATATTAATTAATAATTTTAGTATATAACAAAAATAATATATACATCAATATTTTGCAGTTGTACAAAAAATTATATATTTCTAACTGTTATGCAAACAATAGCAAGATCACAACTACATATAGATATTAAATACAAATTAGTATGTGAACTAAGGAAGCAAAGCATAGGGAAACCATCAATGTCACAAGTTAATAAACCTTGCACCACCTGTGTCACCAGTACTTGCAAGATCTCTGCAAATCTTTGCAAACTCTACTGATGGCATCCTAACAATTGCATGATATTCTGCCTTAGGAATTCTCGTAGAATTAGACCATCGTTAGCAAATGGATAGTCTTCAATGGCTAGCTTCAACCCATGCTTTGCACTTGGATCCAAGTCTGCCATCCCTCTATAAATTTAGCTAAGATGCCAAAATATATTAAGATAGGACACACACACACACACACACATATATATATATATACACCTATTGATGAGATCAGCAGGCGATGCTCTGGTGTCAAAACGCCAGAGCTAAAAAAAGAACCAAAGTAGATAAAATTGAAATTTTGAAACTGTGATTCCAATTTATGCTCATTTAAAATTATTTTGCTGAGGTTACCTTAAGTAACTTATTGAACTCTGTTTGCTTTTTGGCAGCTGCGTTCCCCATGCTTTATAGAATATCCATCCAAGAACAAAGACACCAACAACAATGTATCTTCATTACAAAAACCAAGTTCAGTAAGCTTACATGATGCAATCATAAAAAAGTTACTAGTAAAAATAAAATCTCCATGTCCAAGGCAGTGCACTCAAGCAAACCCTGCCCGCTAAATATAACTTAGGATCAATAGTAAAAGACCAAAATCTCTTTTGTATCAGTCCTTTCCCAATGGTTCAAAAGACCAAGAACCTATATAAGGAGGGAAGAAAAATGTATAGTTCAAGGGGAAAAACAGATAATGGTGAAAAGTTAAAATAATTTAAGTGCAGCAGCTTCTGAGATTAAATATTTGGAGGACTGAAAATGCAAGGCAACTTTAGTGGATAAGATCAATTTACGGAAGCAAGTCAGCAAACAATTGAAGTTGTTGCAATCACACTTATAGATAAATTGATATAACTAGACTACTTGATGATTGAAACAACAAGTGCTTGTTAAACAAAAATGTTATAAGAATCCAAAAATTCTTGTTATGCATGCATCATATACCCTAGCTTGTATGACTATATCCTCTTCTTACTTTTAAGACTGACAGCATGGAGATAACAAGTTTAAGAAGTTGAGTTAGCTCACCGACACATTAAATTCCAATAAAATGTGTGCTAAGTCAGTTTAATATACTAAAGTTTCTGAAAAGAAATAATATGGGAATTTATGATATTCCTACAAATGTTAATTTGTTATAATCAAGTTGATGTGATCTAAACATGTGTTTCAGAGCAGAAAATTCAGTTTCATTAGTTATGAAATTTAAATAGTACATGTTAATAAACCACTATGCAGCATCAAAGTAATGGCAGACTTGGTGGGTGGATGAGTAACAAAGTCAATGAAATTGTATCGTAAAAAAGTTAATGAAGTTGTATCTTTAACTTACCTAGTTATCCGCTGCTTCATGAGTGCAATCTTTTCAGCTGGCGTGGCTATGTGGATGAGGAACTCAACTGCATCCCCCACATCCAAGCATGACAAACCCACAAATTAAGCATTTCAGAACTTAGTAATTTAAGCATCAGGTTGTGTCCAATTACTAGCAAACTCAAATTTCCCCTTTCCCTTAATCAAGTGTCTAGTATAGGACAAGGACAAAATAGAGATGTAGTAGTACACGGTGTTTGGTTTGGGACAAGAACATCAATTTGATCCTTAATAGTTTAACTATTCTAAAGAATAAAATATAAAATTAATGATATTTCACCTACAAAGTACTAACTTAAATTTAATACTTAACACAAATTTAATCATGCCTAGACATGGATTTATGAAGGTTATTTACCCATTGTAAGATGCTTTTGTTGACCTCTAGATATGCCCCTCAACATTGCATTTCCAACCATGATATCATCAAGGTAAGAAATGCTTTCTAGTTCACACAGATGCAATAGCTACATAAGTAATTGTAAGGACAGATTTGCGAATTAAGAGTTTAAGTAGGCCATGAAAGAAGGAACCCAGTTTAAAATTGGAATCACTCTTCCCTACTTTTATAAACTAGTGAACTATGAAAATATAAAGATCTGACAAGTTTAAAACTGGGATCTCTCTTCCCTACTTCCATAAACTACTACAATAGAATTCCATTACCTCAATTAAGATGCAACAAGAATGTCATAAATAAATGAGTGCAGATTTCAAAATTTACAATTTTTAGTTATATTTTCATGGCAAAATACCAGTGAATTTCATTCTCCAAAAATGAGATTTGAACAAGAATGCTTAACTATATCTAAAATTACTCGACAAAATCAAATGACTAGCATACAAATAGTAAAATTATTTCAGATTTGTGATGCAATAAAAAAGATAGATTTGTGAAGACAAGATAATTAATCATGGTTGTCATCATCAATGTATATTATTAATTAGACTTTGTTTTATCTTTTTTTTTTTTAATTTTCCCTTTAGTTTGCAATAAAAAGGGGATATTTTTTGCTTCCATAATAATTATCCTCCAATTTAGTATAGTTAGTTTAATAATTATTTGTTGATCTAGTGTTTCATATTTCAAGTTAGTTTGGATTTGATTGTTTATTTTTACTTAATTTTATAGTATATTTATATGTACATGTATGGATGCTGAATGTTTGAGTTATAATTTTATCTGATATGATGGATTAGACATAAAAAAATAAGCTTACAAAGTTACATCAAAACACCTCATGCAAATACTGAATCATAAAATGACAAAACTCTCTTTACATAATAGCTTCTTTTCATCGAAACACTACAATATAGAGTTGCATTTAGTAGCAAATCATAACATAACAAAAAACATCAGGATGCAAAAATAACTGGCTATTACAAATTACTCACAGAAGGAAAAATTAATCCCTACATAAGGCATACTAAGAGAGAGAATGATCCTCACTTTTTCGTCCCAGCCAAGGATGCTGACTGTAGTAGTAGTAGTAGAAAAGAGTAGTGTAGGCCCAACCCATAGAAAGGATCTATAGTGCATGGAAGTTAAATGTTTAAACAAATTGACACTCTATACTCAACATCAATATAATTGCATAAGCCAGATATAGTCCTTATACCTGCATATATTTCATGAGTCAATTATGAACCAGTTGAAAAAGATGCACAAATGATCTGGGTCATACAATAAACATATTGGATAGACAACATGAGGCAAGCAAATAAAAGTGAACGCATCAATTCTATTTAAATGTTTTAGAAAAATCAGACATGACTGAAAATCAAGGGAGAGAGAATAATCTTGCCCAGTTTTGAATAATCGTATAAAAAATAAGACAATGCATAATTTGCTAGATTTATTTTTAACAAAGCTCTATCCTTAATGCCAGATAAAGTAGTTGACAAACCAATTACCATAAGTTACAATGACAGTTACAAAAAGGTGAAGACAAAATGTTAAGAGCAAATCCCAAGTTTCTAAGCAATAAACAAATACATTTCCACATGTTACTTGTATATGATAGCCTTTTTACGTCTAATTATGCCTAACAATACATTTCCATATGTTACAACAAACAAAAGTATGTTTTATCTCAATAACTAATGAGGAATACTTCTTTCATGCAATTGTGCTGTTTTCTCACGTAGTTACCACAAGTCCCTAGAAGGGGCCTATTTTCAGCAATAGGGAAAATTACCTACTTGACACCTAAACTAATGATCAATTATATGCTTTACCATAAATATTAGTTAAATGAACTCTGCTTTCACATAGCATAAAAAACAGAAAGCTGGTATCACAAATTTGTTGGCTATTTTTAAGGTAGCTGGTGCATCTCATTAACAACATATGGAAAGAAGAATTGGGTTATTAGAAGTTTCCAAAGCCTTACGAGGATGGTTGTGCATCACCAGAGGTATGTCTTGAACCTGAAAAAGGTGGCAATTCAGTCATGGGTTTTGCCTGCTGCTTAAAAGGGTTCTCTCTTGAAGCATTTGAGGAAAATATATGCTTCATATTCTCATGAGCCTTAATATTCTGCAAGGATATAAAAAACCACATTAAGAGAGAGTAGCATTGGTTAGAAGTTGCTAAGTAGGACCAGAAATAATAGCTATTAGTAACACGAGAGAGAGAGAGAGAGAGAGAGAAGGGATTTAATTGTACAACTGTCAAAAAAAGAAGGAAAGAAAAATAGGATTGAGTGGTCGCTTGATTCTTCAACAATTGCATTTGTACACATAATGTGAGTATTATTGCTTCTTTCTCTTTTTCTTTTTTCCCATATAATTTCTAATTCTACATCTCAAAGAGTTGATCTAAATTTCTTAAGATGCATATGAAAATTAATTTTGGTTCCCCATATTTAACATTTTTACAAACAAAAACCATACTTGGCTATTTTTTTTCGACAAATTAAGATAGGTTTTTCAGTTTCGAGATCATCCATCCTAAAGTTTAGACAACCTAAATGAAAGAATACATCTAATCATTGAAGTGTTAATTCTTTTCAATAGAAGTATTCACTAGTCATCCACTGTATGTGGCCACACCATTAGAGCTACCATGATCAGAATGGATTCTAAAAGAAAAGCTACCAATCATTAAACAAAACATATAAAATAAAGAGAATATTAAATGAGCAATGAAATCCATAAAACTTAAACCAAACTGACTGCTAGTGAGATAGATGATGGTCATGAAGAAATCTTTAGAATCATACAAATGATCTCCATAGTAACTCCCTACTGTTTTTGTGAAGATGCAGAGAATAAAAGATAAAAAAAAGAAAAAGGATAATTAATAAATTTACCTCATCAACTAAATTAACATTTCAACTGTCAGCTGCATATATTGCAAGATCCTGACGAAGTATAATAATGAGTTCCAAAGAAGTGATTAAAAAGAATCAAATTACTGGACATCAATCCATTAAGAGGATTAGTTGGCAACTCAAATTCAATATATCCATTCATAATAGAAAGGAATTGAATTATTACATCCAAAATTAGATAGGATAAGAATATGCTGAAAAAAAAGTAGCAGGTCTACTTACACTAGCCATAGGAACAACAATTGTTAGCTCCCCATCTTCGAAGTGAAAGACTCCACCTTTGAAATCTTTCTCATAATTATTTAGATAATAGACTGCCTTTGTACAAATAAAAACATGAAAAACTATCGAAAGCAGTAATAGATAGGATTAACCCAAAAATTAAAAAAATAGTAATAATAATATCAAATGCCAAAAAGATATTAGACATCAAGTTATGAAATAAGTAGAACATAAAAAGGAAATCCATTGAAAACAAAGAATAGTCAATCCCAAATTGACAATACACAAATAGACATAGATACATACACTAAGAATAACTATATTTATTAATTGTTTATGAATTAATAACATTAATTAAACTAATACAAGTGATGGGAAAAAGGAGAATATGTTTCTTTTAAGAGTTAACACTCGGTTGATAAGGTATCAAAATGTGACAGACGTGTATATATATATATATATATTACCTTCCACAAAGTTCAGACTTGACCTGGTGGTTGCCTAGCTTGGGATGCTCTCCTGAATTAGTCAAAAATGTAATAGGGGGATACACTACACTACCAGCAGACACATATATGTTTATCCAAATTTGTATTATATTACCAGCAGACACATAAACTACCAAAGCAATATATTATAGAATTTTGTGTCGGATTTTTAACCTGTAACTTTAAGAACTTTTGAATTAAAACAATAATTGTTAATGATAGTTAAATTTATCTGCAAACTGATCTCTACAGTGTTAAAATAATAGGGAGATAATAAGAGTAATTAGAGAAAAAGGTTGCAAATAATTTTTGAAGTTTATAAAGGGAATAAAATAGCTGAATATGTTTCCTACACATATAAAGTGGTCAAGTTCTTCCCCCCAAGGTCCTATTTATATGCTCCCCACAAAAATAAGAGAAAGATTGACATTAAAAGAAGCTTCGTTAAAGTGAAACAATATCACCAGCTTCAATGTATTTCAAAAATGATAAAAGAATTAAATCATAGATTAAAAATGCCACTTGAGGAATATCCTTTTCAGGTTTTGCGGAGCTAAATGTAGAATTTGTTTCTTTGCTTTCCTCGTTGCTTCATGTAACGTACATCTAGAAGATTGAGAGTATTTCTATGAAAATTTTCCATTGTCCACCATCTTAAGAAAAGTATGCCAAATGTCTTCTTAATTCACAAAAATTTACCAAGTTATTACCACAACTCAACAGCAGCTTTGGATTGTAAAAGTTACACAAACATACAGAAAAAATAAAAAATTACAAAACCAAACCTAAGAAAGATGGAGGTAAGAGTTGAAGCTTTAGCTTACCGTGCTACTTATAAGAAGCAACAAAAAAAAGACAAAATGAGTGTTATGCAATCACAAAAACGTAAATTAGTTTAAAACTTTAAATCTAATTATTAGATTTTTTTCCTATCAATTTAGCATTTTGAATCAACTTAAACAGCAATGTGCGGTTGCCATCCATCCTCCATGAAAAAACAAAAATTAAAAAACTAAATAAACAAAAAAAATCCAGATAGGTTACTAACCTGTCAAATATTTGAAGAACAAAGGATGAGAAATCACGAATCAAACACCCAATTCAGTTTTTAAACCAAAAGTATTTTTGAGGAAAGCTGATAAGTTGGCGATGAAAAGAAGTATAGACAAATTACACAAAAAAAATTAGAACTAAAAAAGGGAAAGAATCAAAGAAGTAGAGAACAAAATAAACAAAAAATCATTTTTCAATTAAACTAAAAAGAACTAACCTTTGATTTCTATGTCTCCCTACTATATTTCTTGAAGGGGCAGCAAACACAAAAGTTACTGATTGAGCAATTGGGGTCCTCGAAGAGCCAGATAAGAAACATTTCCCTTATTAAGAATGGAAGTGTGGATCAGAAAGAATAAGAGAGAAAGCAGAGAAGAAATACCTTTTTTAGAGATCGCGTTGGGGTTTAGAAAACAAAAATTGATTTAGAACTTCAAAAATTTTCAAATTGGAGAAATAGATCGGTAAAGATTAAAATAAATCAGGCTCTTAATGGATAGTCTATGAACAAAAATAGTCAAACATCAACTGACTAATAACAAACCCAACTTAATAAACACTTCATACATTTATATGAAAATAGAAATAACATAAGCATGAACTTAAAGTACCAGTTGGCAATGCCAACCAACGGAGCCAGGAGAAACAAGCCAAATCTCGAGGGAACTATCTTTGTGGGATGGCGGTGGTGAATGACTGGTGGGGGTAACCTCACCGTCAAGATAGCAAGGATGGCTGTTGGAGCAACTGAAAGGAAAATTTCGAGATTAAGGCTATTTAGAAAAAGGGATCGCAGACATTAGGCGATTTTTAGCCCTAAAATGTTTTATTAAATATTTTATTAATATTAAATATAAAATATTTTATTAAAACATTACCGACGGCTTACTGACGAAATAAACCGTAGCAAAAAAATATAATCCTTAGCCTTAAAAATTTCTCGCATTTAATTATCGATGGCATAAACTTCTGTCGGTAAATCTCCAAAGAAACTTGTATTACCGATGGAATTTCCGTCGCTACATCAAGTAAATGATAAAATTAATTACTGACGGACGTAACTGTCAGTAAATCGGCCGCTAACCATTGGTGCCAATATTTCCTGCCAATATACCGACGAATTATGATTTTCGTCGATAAAAATATCGTCATTTATCAAATTCATTTTTTTACCTATGCATTGTACGTTTGATCGGTAATCCATCGATAATATCTTACTTTTACCTTTGAAATATGTGTCCATCGGTAAAATCCATTTTTTTATAGTGATAATTCAATAGTTAAAAAGTAACTAGCAAAAAAAGCTCAATATTTAAAATTACTCCATTAAGATCCATTGGATGGAAGTTGTAACCACCAATTAGAGTACATAAAATCATCATGGCTTATGATTTACCAATGGTGGTTGATTATTATTTGACAAAGTGGAGTGGCTCAACATGAGCATAAGGTGTTTTTTGTATTTTGCAATATTACACCAAATTCTATATATACAAAGTCCATCGAATATGGTAACTCTATTAGTCTTCCTCCAAATTAGAAAATTTAACTAACCCCTAAAATTAGGAAATTTGAATATAATTTTTCTATTTCCTTTTAAGAGATATTATCTTATCTCATTTACATAGATTATGTAGATTAGATTATAACTAGTTCATATTAACCTATTATTGGACCGATAATTGCATTGTTGGATCCAAAAAATTACCGAAATGAGTTTATTTTGACTCAAAAATTTAGACACACTCTAAATAATATTTTTTTATATTTTTTAACTAATTTTTCTGAGAATTTGATAAGAAAAATATTTAAACTAATTAATTAAAAGTGGACATGTGGCTTAATTATGGCCATTAGATCAAATAGTGCTTGATCAAAGCACAAGCATTCATTTTGAGCATATAAATGTTAGGGAATATTCTAAGGAACACCTAAAGTTTCATCCATCTTCCTCCTCCCTTTCCCTTGTATGAAATCCTTATCTTCCATTTTCACCTGTTTTCTTTTTCATCAAGTTTAATTGCACCAAAATTTACCCAAATTTCTACCTCAAATTAACTTATAATCATCTTTTTCACCTTAGATAAGTGATTAGAGCAAGGAGAAGCCAAGAAAAATTGAAGAAAAATTAGAAGAGAAATAAATTTCCAAGTGGGAATCAAGAGAAAGAAGAGAAGAAAAAAGAAGATAAGGGTAAAGAAAAGCTAATATGAAGTGGAAAAGAAGAATTAAGGTTAGTGGATACCCTAAACTATTTTATTTCATAATTTTTGCTTTATTTAACTTAGGGTTTCCATATGCAATACATGTATAAATTTAAATTAATGATAATTTTGTGAAATTGGATGATAATTAGTGAAATTGGTATGGATTGAAGCATGAAACAATTAAAAATTGTGAAAATAATTTGTATGGATTGAAGCATGAAAACAATTAAAAAATGTGGAAAATCAATTGTATGTGGATTATGTAACTAATAGGTTACAAGTTTCTTAATTTAATTAAATGGAATAAATGGCATATTTAAGCTAATTATACATAAAAAACATGAAAGAAATGAGATTAAATAATAAAACAAATATGGAGGATTTTATACCTTATCTGGTCGAATGGAAAACTTAGTGAAATTGATGAATATATTGTTATTTTGTGATAACAAAATGAAAAAGAATGTTATTTGTTGGACATAATGCATAATGCTTGTGGAACTCATAATGGCCAAATGTTATTATGCATGAAAAAAATATGTACACAATGAATTATGTGATGGAAAATAGGAAAAGATGGATAAATTATGAAAAGATTGTATGATGTATGAAAATTTGATGTTACATAATGAAAAAATGGTGAATATACTGTGTATTTGATGTAAATTATTAAATGGAAATGCAAATTAGTTTTGCTCTTAGTGCCTATTAGTGAAACCAGAAGTATAGGATATAATTGGTTAGCCATAGGAACATTTGCTGCCATAGTGAGTTATTACAACTCACAAAAGTAGGCCAATGGCGATTCCACACCATAAAGTGGATGAGAAGATTAAAAAAATAAGTAAAAATTAGAAAAGTACGTAGATTTGGACGTGTAGGGTTCATGTCCCGTATATCCAGTTCGAGAGTTTCATCTAAAAACTATTCGGGGCAAAATAGAAATCTATTTAGTAAATTATGATTAAAAATGAAATGGTTGATTTATACATTTTCCGCTAAACTATCACCATTTATTAGATTTTTCTCCTAAACTAATTGCATATTAGATTATCTCCTGAACTTGTTGAAAATGTCAGATTATTTTTCTATATCTATACTTGTCTGTTTACAAAAAGCGCGTGAAAAACACGCTTCAAACAATAACATGGGGTAATTTAACATTTTTAACAAGTTTTAAGAGGATAAATTAATATTTTCAATAATATAGGATGTATTTTTTATATTTTAAATAAGTTCAAGTTGCTAATATAATATTTTCAATAAATTCAGATGGATAATCTAATATGCAATTAATTTAGGAGAAAATTATGATAAATGATGGTAGTTTAGGGAGAACTTTATATATTATCCCAAAATGGAATAAAATGCATAATATGATGATTTAGGGGTAAAATAGTAATTTCATATTAAAAATAATATATAAAGGGTAAAAAAGTAATTGGTATGCTACAGGTGAAATAAGCGATAAAAATAGTGGAAAATGAGTTTAAAAATGAACTTAAAGGGATAAAATTGTAAAAAAGGCTGTAAAATAAGGACTAAATTACAAATTAGTGGTGAAAGTTGTAAAAATAGGGACTAAAATGAAATTTTAACATTATATTTGGATTTAAGGAATAAAATGGAATAAAGTTTAGTTTTGGTATTTAATCGTAAAAAGTTAGGGTTAAATAGGTATAATAGTAACAAAATGGTAATTTGAGTAAAAGTAGGAATTCATTGGGGGTAAAAAAATGTAATTCAAGTAAAATGGAAGATTTTTAAGTAACAAATTTCATTAATGTAATATTTAGGAAATTTTACTTATAAATAAAGAATTTTTTAAGTTGTATATACAAATATGAAATATTTTACTTGGGTATCCACCAGTAGACTTTTAACTTAGCGCATAGTATTACTGGACATAGTGTATAGGTTGTTGGAAAGAAGTCGGGACAAAAAAAAATTCAAAGAACAGAGATTTTGAAGTATAGTAATGTATGGACTTGTATATAAATATTTTGTATAACCAAAAAGATGTATATATTGTTTCTTATGGCATACATATGTCAACTCTATATAAAGTGGTATGTAATTATGTAAAATTTTGAATGTGGATTATTATGAATAGAGGACTATGAACTAATTATGATAATTATGGATATTATGAGATGAAATATTGATGGACATATGTGATGACTGAATATAGATAACGAGTGTATTTTAGAAGTGCTTGTATGATTTCAATGGAGATTTGAGGAACTGGAGGGGATTATTAGGAGTGTGAATTGCTTCTTCTATAGGAGATTGAATTTAAAATGTAGTCGTTATACTACTGAATTTTTTACCATTTGAATAGTAACTGACCAAATAAATAGTAAATTTGCGATGAAATTCTTAATGAGCTAAGTAGGATGAAATTCATGAAAAAAGCTACTTTGTTATACTTAAAGAAATAATTTAACAATATTATAATTAACACCACCGACAAAAGTGATAATCCGGTACTCGAACCTAAATTTGGGTACATTGTGCCATAATAAATGTAATATCAAAGTGATCTTACATTTTCTTAGGGTTGAGAAAACAAAAATCGAAAAAAGGTTAACCGAAAAATTGATCCAAAACCAAGCCAATTTAAAGTTAACCGAACCGAGAAAAATGGTTAAGGTTTTTAAAAATAGGAATTTTTTATTTTTATTTCAGTTTCGGTTAATCGAGCAATTTGATTAATTTTTTTTAATATATATATATATATATATATATATATATATATATATATATATATATATATATATATATATATATATATATATATATATATATATATATATATATATATATAACCCTATCCTTGAATCTGCCCCTCTCATTTTGTTCTGCCTCTCTCCCTCATATAATAAGCCACCGCTCTCTCTCCTTAAATCAGCCCCTCTCCGTCACATCGATCACCATTCATCTCCCTCCCTCACCGATGTTCTCCCTCCCCTACCGGCATTTTGTCTCTCATCTGTACTGGTAAGCACTCTCTCTCCCTCATCTACTTTCTCCTTACCATCACTATTGCTTCTCATCTCTACTATGTTGCTTTTTGCTTTCTTCTAGTCCGTAAAATGAACAATATTGATTGAGATTTTTGCTTTGTTTATTTAATGCATGATTATTTAGTTAAGTATGAGTATGGTGAAAAGAAAAGAAAAAATCGATGATTACCAATGGTTTCATGTAGACTTTGTGGCCTTTTAGATGATTTTCACATTTTTCATCAACAAATTGCTTTGTGAATGTGATAAGGATTATCATTATATATTTGAAATTACGACTTTAGTTTTAGTGTTCTATTTTGTATTGCTGAATTTTAGGCCGATATCAGGTTAGGTATCCTATGAATTTCTAATTTTTCATTAGATAAATTTGGTCTTCATACATATTTATTGTTTGCAGTAGATTGATCACATGGTTTGAACACTATTATCTATTGGATGTTGGATTTGTATTGCATTTTTGCATGTTTCTAGGTTGACATAAAAGGCAATTGAAAACAAGAACTTGTTCATTAGTTTTCTTCGGTAAAGGCTGTCTGTTGTTGATAATTGGATAGAAGGTCAAGGGAAAGACATGAAATTATTGTTCTGTTTTTCCAAATTCTTGATTGTATCTTTCAAAGATAATATCACTTTGCCTTCTCTTTCTATTTTATTTTTCTTTTTAATTTCAAAGTTGTTGTTTTTATTTTTTTCCATCAAATTTATCTTGATCATCTGCTTGTTTACATATGAATTGCTCTTACTCTTATTTGTAATTGCAAAGCAAAGAATCAAATAATCATGTGATATTATTGCTAAATACCTCGATAAAATCCTTGTAAGTTCACAACTGTAATTGATAATTTAAGGATATCAATTGATTAAACATTATTTTAGTTCAAGTAATCATTAATCTTCTTTTCGGGATTTGGTGGTAGTTGTTGTTCAAGAGAATTTAGTTGTTCTTTTTTACGTTGTAGGTCATTGCTGAGAGGTATTACAAAATTGATCTTCCCCAAATGGAAAAGAAGAAGTGAGTTTTAATTCATAGTTTCTAACCCAAATTTCCATTTTTGACTAGTGCTAATTCTAATTGATCAGAATGTTTAAAGAAAATAAGGCACTAAATTCCCTATTTTGTATCATTTTGTATTATGTCTAAAGAACTAGTTGTTAGCTCTTGAACTTTAAGTTGTTTTTTTAAGTGTATAATTTCTTAATTTATTGTTCAAATACATTGCTTATGATCTATAGTTTTTGGGAGCACAATTGAAATGTAATTTCTTGAGGCCTTAAAATCATAGTTGCATAGAATTTTGATTTTTTTTAAGTATCTTGATTGCAGTTTATAATTGTAGTGGTTAACCAAAAAATATTAGTTAACTAAACTGAAAAACGAAAATCGATGGATTGGTTAACCATTTGTAATAGACTAGTTAATGGTTAGTGTTTTGAAAAAAAATTGATATTAATGGATCGATTTTTTTGGCTAATGAACCAATTAAATGGTTTATGCTCAGCCCTACATTTTCTTATGAAAACTCTCATTTCTAGCTTAATTTCTTTTTTAGATAATGGTTGTGCATGTGCTTGACATATATTTCTTAATTGTATACTTGTTACATAAATGTGTAATGGATGTTGGAATGTTGGTTTGATGATAAATTACATGAAAAAGTGATATATACAATATGTAAGAACTTAGAGAAAATTCTACCTTAGGTTCACTTGAACTATTATGCTTTTTTAACTATAACTTGGCCTATGAATCTCAAACTTAGATGATTCTAATTGGAGAAGAACCAACAGATATATACCTTTAACTTGTAAGAAGAAGTTATAACCTAATTCTATCTTTAAGGTTCTTTAAAATTACATGAGGTTGAAGAACTTATATTGCCCTTGTTTTGCAGCATTTTGTGATGTTTTAGTTGTATCTTCTGATATACAGGTCAAATCATTAAAAACTATAAACATAGGGGAATAAATGTTAAGAAGGAACCTTAGTCTAAAAATCTCTATAATCTTGTTAAAATTGATGGAATATGACATGACATTTATATGATGATCATGCAGCGAAAAATAATAAAAATTGATCATACAAGCCACTCATTCCATAAACTAGAATTGAAAGCATGCAATTTTAGGGTTTTTAAAACTTACAACTTTAGATGCAATTCAAGATTTTATTTTGATGATGACCAGCAACCAAGAAGGATTTGTTTGCCTTAGATCTTCACCACCAATGCCAAAGGAACAGCCTTTATGCCACTCCTCTCTATGTTCACACACATAATTGCAATGACGGCTTAAAATCGAGATTGCTAGCTCTCTATTTAAGTATTGTGTAATGGAAAAGGATTGAAGCTACAAGATTTGATCTTGTACTTCCTTTTAATTGTTATTGCTACCAAAGAACACAAGAGAATGAGAAAGAATCCTTTCTCCTTGTGAAAGTCGGCCAAGAGTGAGAGAGAGAGGGTTTCATGCCTTAGGGTTTTATTTTTTCTCATTCAATATATCTCACTTATTTTCTTTAGTGATAATGCCGAGACCCCATCCATTTAGGTAGTGAATTCATTTTTAATCACTTCCTTAAAATAAGTAATATTTATTGATTCAAACTCTTTTGAATTAATTTGAAACAAATATAAGACATTTAATCAAGATAAATCACTTAATTTAGAAATAAGCATGTGCCAAAATTCCGTTTAATTTTTATCTTAGAATTTTGGTTACTTCATCTCCTTTTTAAGTGTTTTAATTTGATTTAAATGTCATTAGAATTTAATACTCAATTAACTTAATTAACCCAATATAATTAATTAATTGAAATTAATCCTATTGAGCCGAATCTCTCTCTCTAATGGATCAAGGTCCATTTAGCAATTATAATGCCCATTACATACATTAATTTGACTTTAATTAAAAGCCCAAATTAATGCTCAATACTTTATTTAAATATTTTAAGCCCAATGCTTTGTGTGCGATCCTATAGGTGCATTTAATGTTGGCAATGAATTAATTCAAAGGCTATATATATTCTATAGCAAGATATTGTAGCATTCCAAATTAAATGAAAATGCAAATGGAATTTAGTGACCTAATGCAATTTTGCATAGTCCCTTGCCCATAAATATCATAATTAATATAAGGCATGGAACTAGTCATCCTTATATATATTAATTCCTTTCTTGATATTTCAGTGACAGTGAACTCTCAGATAAATAATGATTACTCATTATTTCATCTCGGTATGGTCATACACTTCTCAGTTCACTGATCAAATGGCCGATGATATTTTCTCTCTTATTGAGAGAGGTAATCCCTTCACTTCTCCCATGCTCTCTAACATGAATCAATACATACCCAAGCATACCCATACTTGTCACTCTATTACGAGCACGTTAGGTGTATGTTAAAGTAGATAGTAATTCATAAAGAGTTTCATAGAGATTTTAGGTTTAAGAACTCCGATACAAAACTTTTATATGAGAAACACTTATGACTTGTACCATGCAGTGTTCTCATGAACGGATCGAATCCATATACCATGTTCTAAACATGTATCTATGATCTCTGATTGACACTCTTGTCCTTATGATCTGTAAGACAGAACTCAACTTATCAGAGAGAGCATACTAGTCTTAATTCATTGTTATTCCCATAACAATGACTGACTAGGATATTTAGAATGAAGTCTCTATTGTTTCAAGGTCTTACAACCATGTGCCTCACACATGATAACTTAAACTGAAACAACATTCTTAGATAGTTCTATCAATTGATATGCATAGGAATACAATAGATAAAACAAATGCCTCATTTATTAACTAAAGTATTTTATTACAATGTATTGGGGCTAGAGCTTACACTAATAATCTCCCACTAGCACTAGTCCCAATTGGGCATAGCCCTAAGACTGAATGCTCTCAAATGGGCTTCGTGTAGATTTGGACGCAACTGTTTCGTCAAAGGATCTACTACATTGTCTTCACTTGCTATCTTGCTAACCTTGACATCCCCATGATCAATGATCTCTCTGATCAGGTGGTACCTCCTGAGTATGTGTTTGGATTTCTGGTGTGACCGGGGCTCCTTGGCCTGTGCGATGGCCCCGTTGTTGTCACAGAAAATTTTTAATGAATTTAGGATGTTTGGGACCACTCCTAATCCAGAAATGAAATTTCTAATCCAAACAGCCTTTTTTACAGCCTCACTCGCTGCAATATACTCAGATTATGTAGTTGAGTCAGCAACGGTCTCTTGCTTCGAGCTTCTCCAGCTGACAGCACCACCGTTCAAAATAAAAACAAATCTAGATTGCGATCTTGAGTCCTGAGTGCTGATTTGAAAAGTAGCATCGACATAACCTTGTATGACGAGCTCTTATTGACCACTATACACCAAAAAGTGATCCTTAGTCCTTCATAGTTACTTTAGAATCCCCTTTATAGCAGACCAGTGCTTCTCACTAGGGTTTTGCTGAAACCTACTAGTTATACTCAGTGCATGAGCAACATCCAACCTAGTATATGATATAGCGTACATGATAGATCCAATAGCAAATGCATATGGGATTCTACTCATGTTGTCCCTTTCCTCTTTGGTTTTAGGGCACTGTTCTTTAGTCAAAGGAACTCCCAAAGCCAAAGGTATGTACCCTTTCTTTGAGTCTCCCATACTAAACCGCTTTAGTACTTTGTCTATGTACTTTTCTTGACTTAGTCCCAAAAGCCGATTCGATATATCTCTATAGATCCGAATACCAACTATTGTCTTGGCTTCACCTAAGTCTTTCATTGAGAAACATTTCCCCAACCATTGCTTAACCTTTTGCAATATTGGAATGTCATTCCCAATGAGAAGGATTTCATCCACATATAGGACTAGAAATACTACTATGCTCCCACTAACCTTCTTGTACACACAAGGCTCATCTTCGTTCTTGATGAAGTCAAATTCTTTGACTGCCTCATCAAAACGAAGATTCCAACTTCGGGATGATTGCTTTAATCCATAAATGGATTTTTGAAGCTTGCAAACCTTCTTAGGATGCTTGGAATTGACAAAACCCTTAGGCTGTGTCATATACACATCCTCAAGTAAATTTCCATTGAGGAAAGCAGTTTTGACATCTATTTGCCATATCTCATAATCATGATATGCAGCTATGGCAAGCAAGATCCTAATGGACTTGAGCATGACTACAAGCGAAAAGGTCTCATCATAGTCTACACCATGAGTTTGTCGAAAACCTTTTGCTACTAGTCTACCTTTGTAGGTCTTATCAGCTTTGAGTTTGAATAGCCACTTGCATTCAATTACCTTAGCACCTTCCGGTGGATCAACCAAGGTCCAAACTTGGTTATCGTACATTGATTGCATCTCGAATTTCATGGCTTCAAGCCAATTTTTTTAGTCTAGGCTTTCAATTGCTTCTCAGTAGGTAGTAGGATCCTTACGATCTACTAACTCAATAGTGTCAATGTCAGTGATTAGAAATCCATATCTCTCAATCACCTGACGTACCCTACTGGACCTTCTAGGTTCTTATGTAATGGGTTCTTGTTCCACAACTGGTTGATCCCATTTCCAACTCATCCTCTATAGGAGTTTTTTGTGCTTGAATTTCTCCAAGCTCTACTTTACTCCTACTGTCTTTCTTGAGAAGGAACTCCTTTTCCAAAAAAATAGCCTTACAAGCAACAAATACTTTGTTCTCGGCTTGTGAGTAAAAGTAGTATCCCTTTGTTTCTTTGGGATAACCCACAAACAAGCAGACAATGGATTTGGACTATAGTTTGTCAGATGTTAATTTCTTAAAATATCCTTTACAGCCCCAAATCCTGAGAAATGACATGTTGGGTTCTTTCCCATTCCATACCTCGTATGGTGTCTTCTCAACTGCTTTAGTTGGAGTATGGTTTAGTAGAAACACAGTAGTTTCTAATGCATAACCCCAAAAAGAGACAGGAAGATTTACTTGACTCATCATAGATCGAACCATGTCCAATAGAGTTCGATTTTTCCTTTCAGACACACCATTCCATTGTGGTGTTCCAGGAGGAGTGAGCTGTGAAATAATACCACACTCCTTTAGCTGAATGTCAAACTCTTGGCTTAAGTATTCGCCACCTCGATCTGATCGAATGGCTTTTATACTTCTGCTAAGTTGGTTTTGCACTTCATTCTTAAACTCTTTGAATTTCTCAAAAGTTTCAGATTTGTACTTCATTAGATAAACATAGCCATATCTACTATAGTCATCTGTGAACGTCACGTAGTAGCTAAAACCACCTCTAGCTTGTGTACTTAATGGTCCACATACATCGGTATGTATTAGTTCTAATAAGTCATTAGTCCTTTCACCTTTCTTGTTAAAAGGACTCTGTCATTTTTCCATGCAAACATGGTTCGCATGTATCATAAGACTCTAAGTTGAATGACCCAAGCATTCCAGTTTTGTGGAGTCTTGAAATGCGTTTTTTGTTCGCATGCCCTAAACGACAATGCCAGAAGTAAGTAGGGTTTAATTCATTTGATTTAACCCTCTTTGTATTAATGTTGTATATGGACTATTTGTTTTGTAGATCGAGGATATAAAGGCCATTTTGCAACATGGCATTGCCATATGAAATGTCTTTGCGACGAATATGAGCATTGCCATTTTTAATAACAAAATCAAATTCATCCAAATCTAAACATGAAACTGAAATAATGTTTCTGCTCATAGCAGGCATATAATAACAATTTTTCAAAACTAAACAAAGTTTGGAAGTTAAAGTGGGTTGATAGTCGCCTATCTCCATAGCAGCAACTCGTGCTCCATTCCCCACACGGAGGTCCACTTCATTCTTCCCAAGTAACCGCCTATTTCTTAGCCCCTATATATTTGAACAAATGTGAAAACCACAACCGGTATCCAATACCCAAGTGGTAGAAATAGATAGGTTAATTTCAACAACAAAAATACCAGAACTGGACGCCTTGGCTCCATTCTTCTTTTGTTCTTCCATGAAGAGAGCGCAATTCTTCCTCCAATACCCTCTTTGAGCTTTTGCGCCTTGGGCTTGGATTGGGCCTAAGGTGCACTCCCATTTGACTTGAACCGAGCTAGGTCATTCTTGGGTTTTGCCTTTCCCTTTCCCTTTCCCTTAACGAGTCCCTTCTTAATGCCCCCTTAAACCATCAGTACGGGATTGGTCTTTTGAATGTTCTCTTTAGAATTCTTAAGCATCCCATGAAGCTCGGTAACTGACTTGTTCATTGCATGCATGTTATAATTCATCAGCCAATTCCTTTGGCACTTGTACCTCAAGCTTCTCAAGAGTATCAAGATACCCTTTCATCTTGAGTACATAGGTACTAACAGGAGTACCCGCAGCCATCTTACAAGAAATTAAGGCCTTTGTTGTCATGAACCTCTCATGACGAGCTTGCTCATAGAACATCTCGTTGAGGTGCATCATGATCGTATAAGCCTATTGGTCCATAAATTGCTTTTGCAAGTCAGGCACCATAATGGCCAGCATCAAATAGGTCACATCATTGGAGTCGCTCTTCTTGGTCTCAAAAGTTTCCTTTTGAACCGCAGAGGCGTTCCTACCAGGTTCTTCAGGCAAAGGTGCTTCCAAAACATACGACTTTTTCTCTTGCTTAAGAAATATTCTTAAGTTTCGAGACCAGTCTATGAAATTGGTGTCATTCAATTTTTCCTTTTCAAGGATTGATCACAATGAGAAATTATTGTTTAAAGATGCCATTTTCAATCTACAATAAAATTTAGCAAGATTAAATTAGGTCTTATTTATAATCCCACAAACCGAATTAATATCCCTTTAAATAATTCGCATTAGTGATTTAATGTGGGCCAAGATCCACTTTTCACAACAACTTATTAGTCAAGCTGAGCTTATATACCTAACAAGTTAAGTTACTTAGGTAGGAAAATCCAATCATGTCTCGTACATGACTCTTGGATCAAATGGGCTAACATCTTAAGATGTTATAGCACAAATCCATTTATTAGTTGCCTAGGTCCGGGCATCCCTTTCCATGTTAAGTCCAACCTACATTCACAACCCATGCCTCACAAAGATAATCAGGCACATCTAGGACTCCTAGTCTACGTGACCGATGATCGATGCCTTGACATGTTTCAAATTAGGAAGGCAACTTTGTGACTTACTATTTTAGGGATTCATTTTATTACGGCTTACATGGCATACGCTATGTCATCCATTCATAGCATGCATATATATATAATTCGATAAAGTAAAGCATGACAAACATAGCCCCAAAAACCTACAACTAAGATTCTATACTATTACATAAGAATCTTCGAGTTGGGCTTCTCCACTTCGGTGGGCTTCGTCTTGATTTACAAAGTCTTCAAATAAACTCTATTCTAAGAAATAAATGAAACTTTTACAATAATACATAATGGTACGCAGGCCATATTACAAAAACTCAGGGCCCATGAATGCACCATGCATATCCATTCATCGCACCAAACAAGCAAATAAATATACATAACATTCATGGATCAAACAAAGTCCAATTTTAATTAATTTAGCCAAGCCCATTAATGGAAATTGTGTACTTGAACCTTTAAGAGAAGACCCCATGATGGGCCTGGACCGAAGCCCATTGGACTAAATCCTCATATTGAATAAGTTCTCTTAAAAGCCCAAAACACTAACTAGTTAGATTTGTGCCATAAATCAACTCTAGTATAATTTCCAATTTTGTCATTTTTAATTTTATGTTATACAGCCCGTAAACATTAAAAATACATATAATATGTAACAACACGAATTAAAACATAAAATCATGAAGAACATATATATAATACACGGCATTCATACAAAAACAAACAAACAACAATGAAACTAGTTGTTTAATGCTTATATGATGCCACAAAAATGCACAAACACTTAAATCAATTTTATGAGTCATTTAATTATTTAAATAAGGTCATAAATATTGAGTTAATTTTCTGTGCCATTTTGATCTAAATGTGTTTTTACCATTTTAATCAAAACAAAACAAACAATGTTGGTTAAACATGTAACAAACACAAACTAGTCATAGTTGTAAGTGATTTTTAAATTAATCAATTAAATTGTCATGGACCAGAATTAAAACTAAATTTAAAATATGTCCAGACCTGATATTTTATTTTTAAAAATTACTTACAAACATTCCAAAATCTTTTTTACATTTAATTTTGAAAACTAGTTGTTAAATAAACACTTAACATGCCAACTAGCACCTAGTTTCAAGATTAACATGTACCATCAGGTATTATCAATTAAATCCGACCATTAACAGCTCTAAGAACATCTTAGGACAGTATATTAACATTTCATATTAATTATAATACCTATCTAATCATTTAAAATCATTTTTACACCAAAACAATGTAAAAAACTCAAAACAAAAAATTTCAGCATTGCATGTTTTTATAATAACGATTTTTGATTAATTATTTCATGCATCTAAAGCACTAAAATAAGCATGTTTAGGCTATGAAGCCACTGATAGAATATGACATGGCATTTATATGATGATCATGCAGCAAAAAATAATAAAAATTGATCATACAAGCCACTCATTCCATAAACTAGAATCGAAAGCATGCAATTTTAGGGTTTTTAAAACATACAACTTTAGATGCAATTCAAGATTTTATTTTGATGATGACCAGCAACCAAGAAGGATTTGTTTGCCTTAGATCTTTACCACCAATGCCAAAGGAACAACCTTTGTGCCACTCCTCTCTATGTTCACACACACAATTGTAATAACGGCTTAAAATCGAGATTGCTAGCTCTCTATTTAAGTATTGTGTAATGGCAAAGGATTGAAGCTACAAGATTTGATTTTGTACTTCCTTTTAATTGTTATTGCTGCCAAAGAACACAATAGAATGAGGAAGAATCCTTTCTCCTTGTGAAAGTTGGCCAAGAGTGAGAGAGAGAGGGTTTCACGCCTTAGGGTTTTATTTTTTCTCATTCAATATATATCACTTATTTTCTTTAGTGATAATGCTGAGATCCCCATCCATTTAGGTAGTGAATTCATTCTTAATCACTTCTTTAAAATAAGTAATATATATTGATTCAAACTCTTTTGAATTAATTTGAAACAAATATAAGACATTTAATCAAGATAAATCACTTAATTTAGAAATAAGGATGTGCCGAAATTCCATTTAATTTTTATCTTAGAATTTCGGTTACTTCATCTCCTTTTTAAGTGTTTTAATTTGATTTAAATGTCATTAGGATTTAATACTCAATTAACTTAATTAACCCAAGATAACTAATTAATTGAAATTAATCCTATTGGGCCGAATCTCTCTCTCTCTAATGTATCAAGGTCCATTTAGCAATTATAATGCCCATTACATACATTAATTTGACTTTAATTAAAAGCCCAAATTAATGTCCAATACTTTATTTAAATATTTTAAACCCAATGCTTTGTGTGCGATCATATAGGTCCATTTAATGTTGGCAATGAATTAATTCAAAGGCTATATATATTCTCTAGCAAGATATTATAGCATTCCAAATTAAATGAAAATGTAAATGGCATTTAGTGAACTAATGCAATTTTGCATAGTCCCTTACCCATAAATATCAGAATTAATATAAGGCATGGAACTAGTCATCCTTATATATATTAATTCCTTTCTTGATATTTCAGTGACAGTGAACTCTCAGATAAATAATGATTACTCATTATTTCATCTCGGTATGGCCATACACTTCTCAGTTTACTGATTAAGTGGCCGATGATATTTTCTCTCTTATTGAGAGGGGTAATTCCTTCACTTCTCCCATGCTTTCTAACATGAATCACTGCATACCCAAGCATACCCATACTTGTCACTTTATTATGAGCACGTTAGGTGTATGTCAAAGTAGACAGTAATTCATAAAGAGTTTCATAGAGATTTTAGGTCTAAGAACTCCGATACAAAACTTGCATATGAGAAACACTTATGACTTGTACCATGCAGTGTTCTCATGAACGGATCGAATCCAGATACCATGTTCTAAACATGTATCTATGATCTCTGATTGACACTCTTGTCCTTATGATCCGTAAGACAGAACTCAACTTATTAGAGAGAGCATACTAATCTTAATTCATTGTTATTCCCATAACAATGACTGACTAGGGATATTTAGAATGAAGTCTTTATTGTTTCAAGGTATTACAACAATGTGCCTCACACATGATAACTTAAATTGAAACAACATTCTTGGATAGTTCTATCAATTGATATGCACAGGAATACAATAGATAAAACAAATGCCTCATTTATTAACTAAAGTGTTTTATTACAATGTATTGGGGCTAGGGCTTACACTAACAAAAATTGCATGACAATGTGATGCTTGAAATTTATGTAAGGCCTTAAAATATACCCTAGGAGAAATGTGTATTGATGGCACATTTGGAGTAACAAGAAAATCGAAAAAAAGACACAGAGGGAAATAAAGCATAATACAAGGGTAATTTGATAATTTGGCAAATTAATATGTATTTATGTATTTAAGAAGTACCAAGCTGGTACCTAATTGAATCAATTGATAAGTGTGAGATTAAGTTAGGAAAACAAAATATTTAAGTGATTAAAAGGGAATTTTTCCTATTGGTCAAAAGTGGACTAATAGGAGAGCGATATGTGTGTGTGGTTCTAAAAAATTGTTGAAAGTGGGTAATTAAAAGGAGATGAGGCAACTGGCTATAGAGACTCCCTTTTTGGAATTTCTTCATTTCATTTTTTGCCACTCCCCTCGCTTAAAGCTCCTTCTCACATTGGTCAATTAAGAATTGTATTAAAGACAAGTAAAGGTTTGAAGGTTAAGGAAGCATAAGGTAGGCTTGTCCTTCTTCTTCTTCTTCTTCTTCTTCTTCTTATTCTTCTTCTTCTTCATTCTCAATATCTACAAGTTAAATTAAGAGTAAAGAATGGGAATTTACAAGTAAAGTGTAAATTATGTAGTATTGAAGGAGAATTAAGCAAAAAGAGAGGAGAGGAAACTGTTAACGAAGTGAAGAGGATTTCTTAGGCATTAAAGGTAAGGGAACTCTAAAATCTTTACTTCTATGTTTAATAAGTATAAATTGAGTGTAAATGTTGTAGAGGCTATTTGAATTATGTGAGAGTATGATTGAAAAGTCTAGACATGCAAACAAGTTGATAATAACGTAAAAGTAGTGTTAGAGAGGAATTATGTTATAGGAATCACTGGACTTGTTTAGATTATTTTAATCATAACATGAGTTATAGAGCACCAATTAGAGTGATTCTAATTTAAAATTAAAGTTAAAAGTTTGTAGAAGGAACCAAAATTAAATTCTAATTTTAAGTATATCGAATTTTAGCTTGAAGTTGAGTTATGACCGTTGCTCTGTTAATGGGAATAGTATGTATATTTTTATGTACATCTCTTTGTGTAGTGGTCCAAATTTTCATGATTCTTGATTTTATGGAAACTAGATACATAGTGGAACAAATGTATAGAATAAAATTTTTCCAGAAAATAACATTTTCTAGGTCAAAATTAGTGTTCAAGTTGAACTTGGGAGTCTGCCCGCTGAATTCTAGGCAGATTGCATTGTCTCGGTTGAGAAAACTTTGTCTCAACCTTGACGAAGCATTATGGATCGAACATAAGAAATTTTCATGGCTGGAACCATTTTTTCTCAGCCGTGACCCTCTCCTATTCCAACTTATACCTGATTTTTACACCCCAAAACGTTCTCGACCGGTTTCGAGACTTTTCCAAACACTTTTAAAACATTAACACATATTTAGGGACATAGCATGATGTTATGTACATGAAATACTTAATGATACATTGAGATAGGTGTACCAATTGAACTTAAACATAAAAAATTATTAGCATATGATGAAATCCACGTAATTACTCTTAACACAAACAATGTTTATAACAAACTAACAAGAGACATGATATGTGAATCACATATATGTATACATAAGCATATTTGAACATATGGACTTATACATCTATGTATATGAAAAAGTATAAGCATAAATCAATTGAACATTAAAAAGTATATATATATATATATATATATATATATATTCTAAAGCTCTTGCTAAGGGAATAAACCCTATGGTTACATACGTATATGATAGAAAGGTATGTGTTTCATCTTGTATATAGCTTTAAATTTGGCTTCAAGTAAGTGTAAGTATGCAAGGATACAAGTATGCTTATCATTAAATACATATGTGTGTTCATACTTATTTACTGATATTTGTAGTGTATGAATTACATGAATAAAGTAACATGATAATAGGTAGTGATACATGATTGATTATGTGTGTAAACACCGTGACCCAAGGCAACCTAAATCAAGGTTATCTGGTGATGAGGAAATAGCATATTGCTAACAACAGTCTTGGATCTCGAAACTTTGATCATGAATTTTCCATTTTTTCTTAAAGATTTTTCATGATTTTTTAAGTATTTTACAAATATTGCTAAGTGTCTTAACAAAATGTGCATAAAACCCTAGTTTTAGACCTTCAGTGATGTCAGACAGCCATCTGTCACTTAAGGGGTGCCCGTCTGTAGGTCTCTTTCTCCTACACAAGCCAAACTAAGGGTATTTTAGGAAATTTAGGGTTTAGTGATGAGGGACAAGCATCCCTTAATAGCTTGAAAGCCAGACTTTCCCACTTTTCTGGATTTTAGAAGAGAAAGTTTGATGAAAAAAAAGGATTTTTTTTCGAATTTAGGGGATTTTATCTCCAAATTTGAGGAAATTTAAATTAGAATTGAACTCAAACTCTTCCTTAGGTATAAATTCTTAAACCTAGGGTTTTCTGAGAGGGGAATGATTATTTTTAGAGCCACCTTTAGAGAAGAAAGAGATTTAATTTCTCTCACTCTCTAAAAATGCTTTGCTTTATTAATCTCTGTTGAACACACACACCACATACAAATGAATTTTGTATCTTCTTTTGAGAATCAAAGAGCACAATTCGGAGCAGAGATCCGGACTACTGAATTCATAGAGTCAGAATATCTCCTGAGGGTAACATTCTTGGCTTACTCTTACTTTCTCTCTCTAAAATTTAATTTGCATAGTCACATTATCCTTTGATGCATATTAGTATGTTTTAATTGTTATACTTAAGTAATATGCATGTTTACGTGAAGTATAATTCATTTTTGAATTGTTTCATATGATAGAGGCATGATAGGTCCTTTGATTTCCTTCGTGTTGTATATGTAAAGCTTCTATGTTGCCCTTTTAATCCTTTTAAATATGTGCCTTTTATGTATGATTCATTGTTATAAACTATTCCTAACATGATTTGGATCCTATAAATGCATATTTGAGGCTAGGAATTCATGTTGTGTGACTTTTTTGCATTTTTGCTGCATTTTTCTTGTTTTTTATTATGTCCAGAGGTGACAAACAGAAAAACAGACAGACGGATGGTTGTCTATCATTCGATGGATAGCTGTCTGTCATTTGACGAACAAGACGTCCTCAGCCTGTCTCTTCGTCCTATCCCTTACTCCCTTTGTGGTCGTCCTTCACCCCTTTTGGGTGTCCCTAAGTGTATTTTGAGGTTTTTTACATATATTTTAGACTTTTATGTATTTTTACACCATTTATTTGTTTCTTATAATATTTATGCATTATTTGATGTGACTTAGCCTCTATATAATATATTTATGTACCTAAATCTATTTTGTTTGCGTAAATAAGTTTGTGATTATTTTTATTATGAACACTAATTCATTTGTTCTTGTGTGATTTTTCGAGTAATTGATACCTTTATGGCTTTGGAGGATTTATGTTTTTTGCATGGGAAGTCATGCTCCTGAGTTGGTCACCATCTCCACTCCCTGGTCATCTCGATTATTTTATTTTATTCATTTATTATAGTTTTATTTATTTAATTTTTGCCATTATTTTTATTTTATTTTATTTTATTTTAGATGTGTTATTTTTTTGGGTTATAATAGTTAGTAAAAAGGGATTTTTATGCATAATAAAATAAAAAACATTAAAATGTTTTCTATCAAATAAATTGGATTTTCTTCCAAAATATGGACTAATGTCCAATTTTTTATCCAAATCCACACAATATAATAAAAGAAATTTTTTGTAAACATGCATGAGAAAAGCCAATGCTTTTAAATTAAATCAATTGCCCATTTTATGTATGTTTATTAATCTTGTTTTGTATGTTATTCTTTGGGATGATTTGATTCTGTAATAATTTTAAGTAGGATTTTACTTTTAAGCATTTATTTATTACTTTTTGTTTGAATCGGGACGTTTTAAATTCTATCGCCTGTATTGTGTGAGAGATGAGAAGGGATTAATTTTAAAACTCAACTATAAGTCAACATCTAACCAAAATGCCTAATAAAATGAATGTCCTGAACACTGATCTCTATTTGGGCATGAAAATAAGGTCAAGAATCAATTTACAATGTTCTGTTGGGTGGCAACTCTTTGACATTTGTCTCTTTGAGCCTACTAGTAAACGCCTTCATGGGTTGACCATCAGCAATAATTTAGCCTTAATCCTTTTTATTGCAAAGTGGCCAGTTTATGATTAAAATCGAGCCACCTCTAGTCTCGGGCCCTAAAAGCGGGCCTTCAAAAGCGAACTCGAAAGCAAGCTGTGGCTTTAGCATGTGTCATAGTGGCGACTTCACTAGGGAAAAAAAAGACCTTACTCCTAAAAACATCTTGGTTAAGTTATTTATAATTAGGTTTTTTACTTGATCCTTTCCCTTTTCTAAATTGCATTCCTTGCATACATCTTAGAGCCTAGAATTAAGTTAGGTGTCCTTTTTTAGCTCAAGTGCTATCTTGAAGCACGCCCTACGTTTACTCAATGTCAGAAGGTGCCAAGAAGACCCATCAGCCCAAGTCTAGTACGAAATGGTGAATAAAATGGTGACCAATTGGTCGTTATGCTTGTGATGAACTACAACTATTGGTAAGGACCATGCTTGGGTAGCCCTAAAGTTTCGTCACCCTTAACTTAAGCCCATGTAATGACAATAGCAATATTCCCTAGGTTGTATAACCATAATAACTTCTGCTTGCTATGTAGACCTTTATGTATTGACCAAACTCAAACATATTAGGAGGGTACCAATCAAAGGTTGTCATACCCCGGTGGGCCCAAATTGATTTGTATGAGTTGGTTAAAATGCATAATGGTCAATACTTATATACCTATGCTTTCAATTAAAGAGGTTATGCTGCTGGTTTTTTGCTGTGCACCATACGTGTCCATTAGGTACCCTATTGATCCATGGGCTAAGCCTACCTAGGATAGAGACTGCACGACCTCCTGTGTGGGAGTAATAAGGTCAAAAAGCTTTTGTCTATGCTTATGTGTGATTGTGATTGATGTTTAACGATAACATTCATTGCATTCATGCATTATATATGTACAATACTTATACATCACTTATCATACACCATTCCTAACGTTTGATTCTTGAGACCATCGTATATTCATTTAGGTGGTCTAAAGGGTCAAACATCGCTTGGTCCAAAGATTTGTGTTCATTGCATTCATGCATTATATATGTACAATACTTATACATCACTTATCATACACCATTCCTAACGTTTGATTCTTGAGACCATCGTATATTCATTTAGGTGGTCTAAAGGGTCAAACATCGCTTGGTCCAAAGATTTGTGTTTGAGATATCGAGGCTGAGGTTAGAATTAAGTTTAGTGTTAGAATTAGAAGTTAGTTTAGGGTTGAGTTGAGACCAATTTTTGGGAAGCAATCAAAAGATTACAAAATGATAAAAAATCTTAGGACGAGAATATCTACTTTAAGGGATAGACTAGCCTCTATTTTGATGCCTTTAATTCCATAAGACGTATTAGACATAGAGTTAGATAGAAGATTTCAAGAATTTGAAAGAGTCTATGCGCTAACATTACAGGCTTGCTGGACCAGAAATTAGTAGAATTTGAGAAAAGTTTGTTGGTTGAAATTGAGGGTTTGCTTGCACTATTAGCTAAATCTTTACATATGACCCCACCATTCCCAGCCACCAAAATTGAAGAGGCCTTCGTAATGGTTAATGGCAAAACTATAGGAGAGCACCTGACCAAGAAAATGAACATCCAAGGTAATAATGGGGCCACAAGGGTTCCAGTTCCAAAAGCAGTTCTAGATCATTACATTATCATGGATAAACCATTAACTTGGCACCTTAATCATCTCAATAAGTAAGGGAAATTACAACTGCTCCCACTTAAACCTACTAGGGGGGAGGGAATGCCATATCATCAGGTAGACCAGTATTATGCCTATCATTAATAGACAGGACATCCAAAGGATAAATGTCAGACTCTAAGAGATCGTATCCAAAACATAGTTGATTTTAAGCAAGAGACTGACGAGGGATGGTCACTCAATTGGGAAAATCTCATTAAAAGAGGAGATGTTAACTTTTAAGAAGGGGATGGGATAAGATCTAATATGAAAAACAACGATGAAATGGCTGAAACATTCACCCTTGAAAATGGCTTTGCCAATTATTGTAGATAAGCCATTATCTTATTATCTCACTCGCTTCATAGGAGAAACAAGTGCTAAATCCAAAAAGAGAAAAGCATAAGAAGAATCTATTACTAGAGTAAATAGAGGTGCTCGAAAGACAAAAGGGGTATCGACCATAGTAGCAGCTCAAAGATAATACTCTAATTTGGGGAAACCTTTATCTTCGGTATTCGCACAATTGGTCAATGAAGGAAAAATGTAGTCTCTATCGTACAAGCTGCCCAAATATTTTGGTTTGTCATATCACAGATAAGATTTATTTTGCACCTTCCATCAACACACTAGCCATCTGACTGATGATTTTTAGGTTTTAAGGTATCGGATCCAAGATTGTATTAACAACAAGCAAATCTTTAACCCTAAAAAGAGGCGAAAGGGTTGTGACATCGCTTGACCCATTTTAAAGATGTCATAATAGCTACGCTAGGGATTGAAAGTAGTGGCATTTTTATAAACTTTGTTTTTACTTTCTGAACTTTTTAATTTGAACAAATGTTATTTCTTTTGATTATGTTAATAAAATGAATAATTTTGCTTACTTGTGTGATGTTTCTTCTAATTTCAATATACATAATCATGATCATTAAACATTCATGTTCAACATTAACTCGATAAATACATGTTCATTTAATCTCGAAATAAAAAAATCCAAAAGAAATCTTATTAGCATCTAATATAACTCTTGAAGAGAGAGGAAAAGATTAAGTAAATGAAAAAAAATATATATATGATAAAGTCTTACCTTGGACCAATGATGATCTACCATGAGTTATTCGAAAGATAGCTATTCATACAGCGTATAACCCAATAAAGTAAAAAGCCTTAGTAGTGGTGGGTAAAGACCGCAAAAATATATGAATGTTTATCTTTATAGTTTATTGAGTAAAAAGTTAATGGTCAATAAAGAATTGTTGTTACCTTATGACAAATATCTTGAGGAGTTACTATAAGGATGTTTTAGCCACTTTGGTATTGATGTAGGATGGCTTGAAGGGAATGGTAAACATGAAACTTACATGGATCTCCAATTCTGACAAACCATGCTTTGAAATTGAGTAAGTAACAGATGTTGAAATGGAGAAATAAATGCTCCCAAAAGATGTCACTAAAGAGGGTTAAAGAATGATCTATAAGATGTCTACTCGATGCATCAGTGTGGGTAGAAGGATTTATAAGGGGTAGCATGATGGTATTCAATTGAAATGCTTAAGTGAGAAGGGAATTACGAGTCTATGTGATGCTTACACAAACGATTAGGTAAAACAAAAAAGAAAAAAAAAGGGAAGAAAAAGAAAAAAAATAAAGAGGAAAAGAATAAAAGAAAAAGAGAGAAAATGACAAATGAAAATAAGGGAAGATCATGCACCAAGAGTTCTCCTAGCTTGTAATTGATTGTTATAAATATATCAAAGAATGTTAGTTGTGCTAATAATATGCGGTCTTGAGACATTTGCCAGTTTTCAACCTATGCAATCTTACATTGTCTTGGCCATTCATCACATGGGGAATAGACATCATGGAAATGATTCATCCATAGGTTCATTATAGTTGCCATAGATTACTTTACCAAGTAGGTAGGAGCAAAATCCTTCTAGAAGGTGGATGCTAGGGATATGGCTAGGTTTATAAAAAGGAATTTGATATGCAGGTATGGCCTAACCCACCATATAGTGTCAGACAAAAGATTGCAATTCTCTGGGAAAACTAAGCAGATGCTCAGGAAATATGAAATCCAACATCATAGGTCTTCTCCTTACTAACCTTAAGCTAATAGAGTGGTGGTTGAAGCAGCCAACTAGTACGTTAAGGTAGCTTTTGTTAAATTGATCCAGATAAAAAATTTTCTGATAAAGCCGGAATACTTTCCGGACCAAGATATGGAATAGTCAAGATAAGACTGGAAAGCATTCCGAAAATTTTTTCCAATCGTTTGTTAATTTTTTTGGGATGAATTAAAAATAATTTTTCTTCAATTTTTTAGTTATTTTTTATCTTGAAAGATCAAGATACACATATCTTGATCCTATGTCAAGATATGTTTATCTTGAAATATCAAGATATAGGTAGTTAAAAAAAAATTTTTTTGTGGGATCCATTTTTTTAACAAACGCTTGGAAAGGTCGAAAAAGTTGGAATGATTTTATTTTCTTTCCATCCTGACCTTTCCAAGGTTAACAAACACTACCTAAAAGGATTTTAGTTAAGATGGTTCAAGCCTATAAAGATTGGACCGATAAGCTAGCTTCTACATTATGGTGATACAAAACCACAACTAGAACTACAATAGGGGTTACTCCATTTTCATTGGTTTATGGGACAGAAGTGGTACTACCAGTAGAAATTAGGCATCAATCTTTGAGGGTGGTTTTAGAATCTGAGATACCAAAAGCAAAATGGGCTAGGCAGAGGTTGTTGTAGCTTAACCTACTAAATGGGGAAAGGATGAGGTTTACTACCACAATCAGATTTACCAAAAGAGATTGGTTGACTCATTTGGAAAAAAGGTTAGGGAACGTCATTTGAAGGAAGGAGATCCTTTATACTAAAAAAAGTTATTGTCTAGAGGAGTTGTTATTCTGATAGACAGCGATGGTAATGAATTCAAAAAACTAAAAAAAAAATATTGACAGATCAAAAAGGTTCCATGACTAAGACTCAAAAGAGAAAAAGAAGATAATAAAAGCCCTACAGGTCGAAAATAAAAAAAATAGTGGCCTTGCTAAAATTGGGTGCCCCGTCAAGATGAAAACCGAAAAAAAGGCATTCTGGGCAAAAATTAAGGGCTAAGCGAAAATAATCAATCAAGAAAACCCGAGAGGGCTGATTGATGATAGGAGTTCTGATGCTCTTAAGATTCCATTTAGAGATTAAGTAATATGTGTCATTGAAATGATGTTGAATATTGATCATATGTAATGAAATTAGACAAAAAAACCACATTTGTATCCAAAACATTATTAATGTATTCAAAAGTAGCCTTTTTCCTATTAAAATTTTAAAGGTTCTAATAAAGTACAAAAAGCACAATCCATAATAGTATCTAATCTAGTCTATATGTGTCACACTACTCTTCCCCTCCAGGTGCATAAGCTGAAGCATCCTATTGTCGACCGTTAGACTCATAACCTACAGCTTGTGTATGGTAGAGGTATTAAAGGCGCTAGCACTAATATCAGGAATGACAGCCTTCACAGGGAGTCAAGCTTAAATCCTCTTGTAATAACCTATCAAGAAGGCAATACAAAGTGGTCCACCTTGAAAAGCTAAAGGGCACCTGACAATGTCTTGACGGTCCCTATACTGGCAAGCATAGTAAGCATTGATGTAGAAAATGACTTGATGAAAGCCATATAGAACGATGCATCTAGAAGGTCCATCTTAAACCATAAAAGATATGGGCAACCAAAGGCACTTGAAATCGATGTCACCATCCGCTAAATGGGCCAACTAGACAACTCTCTTATGGATCGAATAAAACTTGTGCCATTTATGCCTAAAGTTATAATGCTTCAGCAGATAAGTGGTCATAGCTCTGGCCCAAGGAGGAGGCTCCAATGGCAACTTCAACTTCTCATGTAGTCACACTTAAAAAACAAATAATGAAAGAAAAAAAAAAGAAAAAAGAAAAAAAAAGAGAGGAAGAAAACTGCTAGGGTGAGTTGGCTTCATCTTAGGCAAAAATAAGGCAAGAAAATATGTGAAAATTCGAAAGGACACATTTTTCAATAAGAAAAGCTAGTGTGAAAACCCACAAGGGGCGCACTACCTTTAAAACAATGACGTACTTGGAGTAATGAGGGGCTACCAATAAAGCGGGCAGTGGAATCAACATGTATAACGTCCAAACCAAGGATTGTCTTTACCAAAACCAAGGCAAATGGAGTGAACCCTTTGCGCACATTGTCAACAATGTAGAATAACCCATAATCTCTTGCCGAATCATTTGTGGATGATATTAAACATTGGGCGAAGCTGTATGGTAGAATGACGCCAATCTAGAAAGTAGGCACATCGTAGAAATCATCTGCGACATCAATTAACCACTCTAGTGAGAGGATGTCATCCTGGGATACTAATACTCTAACCTCAAAGGGAAAAACACCTAAAGCTCTTGTCACTTCCCTCGAAAAGTCAGAGACACATTAAGGTAAATAAGGAATAATGCTTGGTGCAAACCTAAATTTAATGATCTTAGCAAACTCCTGGGCTAGTGCACTTGATTCTTGATGAGTGACCCTGAAAACATAGAGTTGTGGGTCCTAGTGATGAGTGGCAGAGAAAATCAAAGTTTTTTCTGTTTTTACTCTCCTCAAAAGCCTCAAGCTTGAGTAAAGGGTTAGATTAGGATTTTCCCAAGTTTTTGAGTCATCTAGTAGTCTATGCAATCTCATTATGGTAGGATTTAGCTTGGCAGCAATATTCAAGTAGTTTAAATGCCAAAAATAATTACCAAAAATTGAAAAGAAATAACAAGAAAGAAAAGAAGGAAGAAAGAGGAATACCTATAAAAGAGCTCGTTCGGAAGGGTCAAAGGCACAAAAGACCTAGAAAAATCAAGCTATCAAAAAAGGCATGATAGACGATGATGAGCAAATTCATATCTTGGTCGCCTTGTAAACACCTTGACCCGAGGCAGTCCAGATAAAGGCTACCCGATGATGAGGAAATAGTATATTACTGACAGTAAGTTTGAATCTGGAAGCTCTGATCGTGGATTTGTTGCCTTCTCTTAAAAGCTTTTCATGATTTTTTTAATGTTTTCGAAATATTTTTTATTGTTTTCAAAATAAGCAAAAAAACCTTGTCTTTGGACTGATAGTGGTGACAAACGATGTTTTCAAAATAAGCAAAAAAACCCTATGTTTGGATTAACAGTGGTGACAGAAGGTCGTCTGTCACCTGAAGGGTGGCTGTCTGTGGACCTTACCTCTGGAACAGTGTAAATTAGGGGCATTTTAGGGAAAGATAAGGTCCGGTGATGAGGGATGGTTGAGGGCCTGATTTATGTTACCATTGCTTTAAATGTGTTTTTTTTAGCTAGAGGCAATCATGTTCCCAGTCGAAATCTCTCAAATAATGTGAAATATGCTATTAGTGGCCATGAGGGCCTATGTGTTATTTAAATATATCTTTTGTGCAGAGGGTAGCCTTATACCTAGCCAAAATGCTACCGAAATTCATTTGTCGTAAAGCGTGTAATGAGTGTTTTTGCCTTATTTTTCGTGCATGATGTTAGAATCACATGTGTATTAAACTTTCCTTGTATAAACTAGTTGTAAATAGTTAAATTCTTATTTTCTCGATGACCTAAGTCAAACACGAATGAACATGTAACACTTTGCAAGATGCCTCATAGGATAGCGCATCCTCAACCTTCACAACCAATGTCAACATACATGACGGATGAGTAGGCTACTAGGTACAAAGCCTTGGTTTAGGTTCAATATAGGGATATTAGATAGATTCTAAGTAGTTTCTGAAGGACTTTGGTTTGCTACAAGAGGATGAAGCTCTTATCCAACACTGGTTGAACCAACTTCTTTGCACCAGCTTTTAGGACGTATACAGATGTGATCAGGGAGGTATTGGCCACTTTGTGGTATGGAGGGTATCAGTGGTCCGACACCCGGGAGGGGGTAATCCGATTTAAAGTTTTAGGGATACCATATAACATCACCAGATGCAGATTTGCAGAGGCCATAGGTCTTCCTAGTGGGCTAGGCACAATCACACCTCATAGACTAATGGACGGAGATAAGTGGGGGTTGTGACATTGTCCGGACCGGTATACGATTCAAACAAAGGAAGAGCACGATGTTGACTCTTCAGATCTATAGATACCTGCAGATAGTCTTGTCTACCTCTTACCTTGGATGCACTGGCAGTCCAGTTAATATCAACTCAATAGATGTTACCAGTCTATGGGAGATATAGGTGGGGTAGCGTATAGACATCACTCATAAGATTATCACAACCCTGACCAGAGTGAGCACCACGCCAAGGACATAGATATGTGTAGGCAGAGTTACTACAAGGTTGCTAATATCACTTGGGTTTAATGAGAACTACTTTGGAGATCCTATCCAGGAGAGCATGTATATAGACTTGCAGGTAGCCATCACTGTGAGCATGGTAAAGCCCATAAAGCGACAGAAGGGCTAGTACAGGTTGCTTATAGTGCTCGAGATCTAGGAGAGATGCGATCTTCATCCCATAGTACATGATCAGGCGACAGAGCAGGACAATCAGGGTCAAGCAACTGAGGGGGCACCAATAGAGCACCAGGAGCAGTCACTTCAACAAGATGCCCGAGAAGATGAGCCTCGTAAAGCGAAGGGTTCAAAGGAGGTGGAATCAAATTTTCACTATACTTTCGGTATGTAGATTGACCTGCACGATCTCTTAAGTGGCTCACCACAAACACCAACTCGCCCTAAATCTCCACTTAGACACCAGAGGTCACCAGCTATGAGGTTTTCTCTAAATGGACATTCAAAAGCTTCATCTTCTACCACCTTTCCACCTTATAGACATCTGAAGGCATCTACTTCAACAACACCTCCTCCGCAGGTTCCATCATCTCCTGTTCAGGCACTCCTATAGATGACTAGGTGTGATAGAAAAGACACATAGTACTATGCTCATGGTGATGTAGTCTTTGCAGGCACTACCAACAGTCATCTAGACATTACAGATAGAAGTACAAGGCCTCAAATAGATATGCAAGCTACAGGGCACAAGTTTGATGAGTCCTTACAAGTAATAGATTACTCCCTCACTCGGCTTAGAGATCAAGGTACCCACATCAAGGTAAAGGTTCCTAGAGCTAGACAGACGGTGATCGAGACTGATGAGTAGTTGAGGAGGTACATCAGGTACCTAACAGGGAATTTGATGAGATATTTAAAGATCCACTCTGAGCATTCCTTCGGGTGGGGCAGGGATTACAGAGGTTGACAGATGTGATATCACAGATCTTGCAGCCTTTGACTTCAGTGCTGCCAGGTTTCAGGTTTATGTTTCAGCAGGCAGGCGAGTAGCCATTTTTAGCGCCTCAGGCCATGCCTCCAGCCCAACTTCCTAGGCTGCTAACATTTAGACAGCCATCCGAACCAGCATACCACCAAGCATCAGGGCCAAAGCCCTCACAGTGACTGATTGTTTTGTCATATTCAAGGAGTTTTACTTAACCAAAAATTTTTTATGTATATAAAAATAGAGTTATACATAACTTATTTTGTCATTGTATGTCTTATATTGTTTATGCTTCCTTTGCTTAGAAAATGAATGAATGTGAATGCCATGTAATGAATAAAAGTAAATAATAATGCCATGATAAAGCAAAGGTAATAACAATGATAATAATGAAGAAAAAAAAGAGAAAAGGGCTTAATTCAATAAGCATTACTTTAACATCTAATGTCTTTCACAACAGGTACCCAAAATCCCACCAAGGAGGCATATATTTGCTTCATCAAAAACATGAAAAACTAAAGCAATTATCACTATCTATTAGAGCGAGAGAAGCTTCAATACAAACACACCAAAAGCCATGAGACTAATATTGAGAGCAAAGAATTACTAAGAAAGGGATAGTCATACCTCACGAAAGCATGTTTACTATGATGACTTCAGGCAAGTGAATGATTCCCCAACGGATAGATATATATCTATCAGCAACATCCTCGATGGAGCATTACTTCAGAATAAAACAATCGAATCTCTCCAGAAAGAGTAACCAACAGGTCAACTAATAAATGACACCCATCAAATGCTACTATAATCACCTTGTTCAATGTTGCAAGACAACTTTAATATTTAAGTATGATGTATCATCTTGACTATGCATGGCAACGAACTAGCGCTAGTCAGGATGTGTTTCAGCAATTTGATTCTACATGCCTCAGGCGCTAATTAGGGAAGACATTTGTTCTTGTCATAATTTTGCATGCCTCAGGTGCTAATTGGACAAGTAGAGACTTGTTGCCTTTAATAGAGTTAGTCTCAAGCCATTTTGATTCTGCATGCTCCAGGCGCTAATCAGACGCACTCAAGTAACCTGGTTCTGTGTGCCCCAAGAACTAATAAGAGTTAATTAATTTGTCTCAGTTTTGCATGCCATAGGCACTAATCGAACAACCAACATAGAATTAACACATCAATAAGCTTATGCTAAATATCCAAATTCAGGGTTAACGTGGTGGCAAAATGATGATAACTACTCTATCAAGAGACTCATTGCCTCAATGGTACATGTTGCAATCAAATAAGAGATTTCCTGCCTCAGGTATGCACCTTTTTCCTTTAACTCTAAATTTTGGCTCAGTTTGGCACTAGTGCACTGGCTCCCCAAAATTGGGGCCAGCTATAGACACTATGATCTGAGGTAGCCTAGATCAGGATTACCCGATGATGAGGAAATAGTATATTGCTAACAGCAAGTTCGGATCTCAAACCTTCGATCATAGATTTACTGTTTTCTCTTCAAAGATTTTCATGATTTTCTAAATGTTTCCAAAATATTTTTGAGTGTTTTCAAAATAAGCAAAAAACCCTATGTTTGGATTGAAAGTGGTGACAAATGGCCATCTGTCACCTAAGGGGTGGCCATCTGTGGATCCTTACCTCCGAAAGAGTGTAAATCAGGGGCATTTTAAGGAAAGTTGAGGTCTAGTGATGAGGGACGATCATCCCTCACTCACAGACGCCCCTTCATAGGTCGAAACCTAGATTTTCTAATGTTTTCCTGGATTTTCAAAAAGGGAAGGTTACCTATAAAAGATCAGGTTTGGATTTTGGGGGTTTTATTTCCTAATCTAGTGATTTTTGAGTTGTAATTGGATTAAAACTCTTCTTTAGGTATAAAAAAAATTAGGGTTTCTTAAGGGGGGTATCATTATTCTTTTGGAAAAATACCATTAGGGAAGGAAGAAAACTAATTTCTTTCTCTCTTAAAAGTTTTTACTCTGGCAATTTTCCCAAAACACACAACGATTTCATATTTTCTTAAAGAATCAAAGAGCATGGTTCAGAGTAGAGATCTGGACTACAAAAATCATAGAGTCATAATATCTCCCGAGGGTAATATTCTAGGCTCATTCTCATTCTTTCTCTCTATGATTCATTCACATGCTTTTATGATTGTTAAACACTGATTTGATTCATTTTGATTGTTAAATCTAAGCAATATGCATGTTTTATTACAATATAATTCGTTTATGCTTTGTTTAATGTGCTAGAGGTATGATAGACTATAGGGATTCCTCCATTGTTGTTACAAAGTTTTTCTTCTTTTCATAAGTGTGTGTGTGTGTATATATATATATATATATATATATTGTAATTCCCCAATTTTAATGTCATAAGATGCATGATTTAGTTTTTAATGCATTCTAGTATGATTTAGTATTTAGTTATTGCATATCTAAGACTAAGAAATTTATTCGAGTAATTTTCTGTATTTGTACCTTCATTCTACAAATTTTATTCTATTCTAGAGGTGATGAATGGGAAGAAGAGTTGAGGGACGACCGTCCCTCATCTGAGGGATGGGACGTCTCTTCTCCTTCCTCCTAGCGATCCCTTACTTTACAGATGGCCGTCCCTCGTCTCTTGTGGCCGTCCCTGAGGTGTTTTATGGTGTTTTTTCATGCCTTTTTAGGGTTTTTGGTGCTCTTAAATTATGTCTTTTCATACAATATTTATGCAATATTTCATGCATTCTTGTTATTATATATATACTGTTGTACCTGCAATTGGCATCAATGCTAATTAGCCTACTTGTTTGATTTTTTTAAGTAATTAGTATACTTATGGCTACAGAGGACATATCATATTTGCATGAAAAGTCGTCCTCCCGCACCAGTCACCACCTCTACCCTGGTTACATCATTTTTTCAAATTTTTATTTTCTTATTATGATGTTGTTTGTTATCTATTTATTTATTTCCTTTGTTGATGGTTTGTTTATTTTCGGATGTATTCTTTTTGGGGATGTAATAGGTGGTAATAAATGATTTTTACACGTTAAACTAAAAGGAATTTAAAGCATTTTCTAGCAAGTAAATTGGGATTTTTTCCTTAAAAAATAGACCAATGTCCAATTTTTTTCCAAAATTCACACAATATAATAAAAGCTTTTTTAAAACATGCATAAGGGACCAATGTTCCCAACCCAAATGAATGCCCCAATTTATATATGATATTTATCTATCTTTCTTTTGTATATTATTCTTCTCTTTGGGACGATTTGCTTATGTAATAACTTAAGTTGGACTTTATTTGTTTATTGCTGTCTTTATTTGATTGGGATGTTTATTTAATTTTTATCGCTTGCATCGTGTGAAAGAGGAGAGGGAATCAATTCTAAAACTCAATTATAAAGCAACACCTAACTAAGATGCCTAATAAAAGGGATGTCCCGAACACTAATCTTTGTTTGGCCATCAAAATAAGGTCGAGATTCAATTCCTAACGTTTTGTTGGGTGGCAACTCTATGACAACTACCTTTTTTATCCCACTGGTATATGCCTTTATGGGTTAACCATCAGCAATAGTTAGGGTTCAATCCTTCCTATTGTGAAATGGCTAGTTTATGATTAAAAGTGAGCCTTCTTTAGTCTCAAGCCCTAAAAGTGGGCTTTCAAGAGCAAACCCAAAAATGAGGGGCGGGCTCCAGCACGTCACACGCCTGCCACCCTTAGACTGCCTTAATGAGTCTTTTGCTTCAATGCAAGCTTAGCTTGCATCTGTCTTATTTTTATAAGAAATGTGAAAAGCACTGACACTATGAGGCTTTTAGAGATCCAATATGAAGGAAAAAGTGGTTAGATTCAGAGTGTGAGACATTCATTATAGTATCACGTGATGCCGCTTCACAAAGGCTATGGTACTGGCTATCGAAGTCGATGTCTTGACCTCGAAAAGGGGAGTTATGAGGAAACACTGGACAACCATCACCTTTTTGGGGCTGTGTACAATTCGTACATGGTCAAGAGCACAAGGCTAGCCATGCAAACATTCAGATACATCTAGAGGGTCTTATCTACCTTATATATCGGAGCACCAACAATCTTGGGTCGATGAATGCAATCAACACCATTTTTCTATGGGCTATGCATATTTGAAGGAGGATCAATATCACCCATGAGATCCTCTCCACATTACTTCAGGTAGTCACACAGCCAGCCTCACATATATGCATTAGGCAAGTGGTGACTCGTCTATTATTGGACTTAGCGGCAAACGAGGGAACCTTTGGTTAGGCACTCCAGGAAGATATTTTTATGGATATATAGGTTGCCCTTAATATAAGGATGGTTGAGCATATCCAGGGCAGAAGGGACAGTACAGGTTACTGATAGTCCTAAACTAGAGAGAGATATAGATTGGATCCTACTGTGCCAGAGCCACTGGCAGAGGGTGAAGACTATGATCAATCACCTCAGGCACCTCCAGCACTGCTAGTTTAGCCTAATCATACTCTCTAGTAGAACGAGCAATGTAGCCCTAGGGAGAAAGCATAGACATAGACTATGAGATGGACATACAGGTGGATTGGACTGACTTGTTTAATAGAATCACCTCTCCCTCTAATACCGGCATGGTCTCCTATTTGACCTCAACCATCATTCTCTAAGGTATCTAGGAGATTCTCATTGTATGGCCACCTGGGAGCCTTCACTTCCGATACATCACCACCATCCCAACCTATATAGATCCCTGAGGGCCTTGCACTTACATAGTTGATCCGGAGGGTAGACAAATTAGAATTTGCTATGCAGATACTCATCCAGTGACATCAACAGGATATGGATAGGATCTTAGGGATATTGGCAACCGTTAGAGCAAGATTTGATGTCGTATTGCAGGTCACAAATGATTTAGTCACTAGTGTGAGCTAGCAGACTACTAGAATAAAGGGAGTTAGTCAAAGGACCTTAGGTGCTATGGGGAGGGCCATAAATGTACGGAACACTCATATTGGTAAGATGAGAGACAACTTGAGAGCTTGTGCGAGCCAGCAGACATTAACCATTAGGGACCCACACAGGATTTAGCTAGTTAGTTATGATGATTAGATAGATTTTATGCCCTTTTGCTAGGTACGTACTGGGGTTTCAGTCTAAGGCACTATCTCCACCCCCAAAGCCCTTTGTGATAGCAGTACAACCATATCATTAATCGGTTCCACCATCATCATCATCGAGACCTTTAGCCTCCCTATCATCATCAAGATGATCAATCCTCATGCCCGTCATCATCTTGGTCATTCATACCTTTTCCACCATCATCAAGGATGGCATACAGTAGGGCACTTGATCTGCCATAGTAGTTATATTTTTTATTTAGGAAGTTTAAAACCTTTTGGTACATTTTGATGTATATAAAACTGATGACATGCGTTTATTTATGCTTTATTATCACTATACATGATAAAATAACAAAAATAATAACAAGACGAAATAACAATAAGGCAAGTGGAAAAGATAAAGATATTTGACAAAAGGATAAAATTGACCATGATGGATCGAAATGGAAAGGTAAAAATAACAAGAAATCTAAATTCAACCCGCAAGACACTAATATCACACTTTTTCTCACAAGTACCAAAGCCGTCTCAAGAGGCACACATGTTCCCCACTCCACAGGGCCTATAGTAGACATATTGCGTGTTTATGAATGGAGAACTTGTTGATGATACCCACATCAAACCAGATCATAATGATAAAATATTATTGAATGGGGAATAGATAAGAGTATGTGATGGTTCCTCTTCCTTGGTTATAGCTCCAAGACACCTATGAAGCCATAAGAAATTAAAAGAGATGCACAACGAATAGAAGTGCAGGTATTTTCTAACTTTAAAAGGATTTGGGGGAGATGGTCAGAAACTACTCCTACCTCCCTTCGATAAGGGAATTATTGAACTAATAGGAGACTCATTGCCTTTAATAGAGTTAGTCTAAACCCTTGATTGTAACACCCACACCATACAGATCTAACGTTCCAGTGCAAAAAGCCAAGATTTTTTTTCTAAACCGCTTAACCTTTTATTTCTAGTCTTAGTCCATTTATATAACTTTTAAGTTACGTTGCCGTAGGTCTGTCCAAGATTACTATTCATTTTACAAAAATTTGGCAATATGACGGCTATAAATCTAACTAGCCCCCTGAATTGTAGATAATTTTCACAGCCTCTCAGAGGCACAACAGTTCAATAATAACAATATTCACGTATTGTTCATTACTCATTTGTACCAACCGACTATACCCACCATCCATATAAGATTTACATATATACATAAAAGGTACTAAACATGCTAAATCCTTTACTTAAATTAATTATTATATACATATACATGCCACTCAAAAATTCATTTTTAATCCTCAATTCTTTCTCTTTATGTGTACTAGTGCTCCTTTTTCTTCAGTACCTACATGCAGTAAATCCTACTTACTGTGTGTTAAATATACCTAGTGGTGACTAACAATCATAATATTTTCCTTTACTGTAGTTGTTCTAATTATATAACAATTAGTTTAACAAACTTTCAATATAATTACAATTTTGCAATTATTGTTCATTTACATTTTTAAAAACATTTTTATTTTATTATTAGCAATCCTTTTCAACCAACACCCAAACTTTAAATAATTCTTCAATTTAGTCCTTATTTACTTAACTTTTTTCAAATTTTCCCTTTTACCTAATATTTACAAAATTACCATTATTCTCATTTATTTTCATTTTAACCTATAACTTTACATACAATTTACCAATTACTCCCTACTTTAATGTTTTCATGCAAAATTACACTTGTAGCCCTATGTCGTATAAAACTTCATATTTAGACTTTTAGGACACCAAATTACCATTTTACCATTTATGGTCTTTTCTTAATTATTTTTATTCATTAAATACAATTTTTGGTAAAATTATCGTTTGTCCCCTATACTTTTTATTTTTTTCAATTAGGCCCTTTTTCATCTTATACTTCATTTTTATCTTTCTTTTCACTCTTTTAATTCATTTTTTACATAGTGCCCCTAGTACAATCCTGACAGAAACTCTCAGACCGAATATACGAGATGTGAACCCCATAGGGCCACAAACAAACTGAGAAATGATCCCGAAATATCATTTTTCACAAAACAGATACCAGATCAGACAGATATAGGTACTATGGAGATCAAAGATCCTACCATAGCAAAGCAAGTCGTTATGACTTGTACCACGGTACAGATATCTCTATGGCCAGCCAATTATATCAAGAGCTAGATTTTACTGATAGACTATTTCTAAGGGTACAATTTCATTAAATTATAAATCATTATCTAAATTTTTCACACTTTTTATTACTTTTTCATTTAATTCATTTATCAGTCAAACTTTTCAGTTCTTTTTACACAGTCTTTGAATTATTTCGCCGCAATTCACCATTTTTTTCATCAAATTATGAATTAACTCACAATAATTCAATATTTTCACTTCATACATAACCAAATTTTCATCTTGAATTATTCAAATAATTTCTATAAAAATTCATAGGCACATATTTCACTTGTTTCATACATTATTTCCCAAAAGTTCATTATTTTCTCAAGTTACATAATCCATTAATTATTACAAAAATATTTAAATAATTTCCATAAATTCTATAAAAATTTGTGGACATGTTATTTCATCTCTATTATCATTTTAAGGCTTAATTTTATTAAAATACATGATTTAAACACTATTTCTCTTTAGGGTACAATTCGGTCAAGCTAAAAAATCCACCTTACACTTGCTTTTAAATTTATTTAACCTTCCTAATAAGCTTATTTAAGGTCTAATTCCATTATCCTATCATCAATTTCAATTATACACATTTCTATTAAATTTTCCTAAGTTACATAAAGAAAATATCATTCAAATCAAAGGGAAATGTTATGATTTATTAGCCACTAACCTAAAGAGCTATTTTCCACTCCTTAAACCTTCCTTTTTTTTTTTGCTTTAGATCATGAGGACACCACCTTTCTCCTTAGAATTATAAGGTTGCAAAAAATACAAAAATGAAAATCTATTAATTTCTTGCTTCATTTTTCCAACTTAACTACAAAATCTTACTCTACAACCTTTAATCTACCCATACAAACTCTTAAATCAAATTAAAAATCTTAAAATCACTTACCTCAATTTTGATCCATAACCTTCCTCCTCTTAGTTTTCCTTCAATTCTTTCATTATAATCACCTCAAATGAAGATTAGAGGCTGCCATAAACAACTAGAAAAGTTGAATTTTACTTAAGGAACTTGAATTCAGGAAGAAACTTAGAGAAAAGATTAAGAAATTAAGAAAAATGGAATTCTTTCACTTGGCCAAGAAAAAGAAATATGAGAGAGGGAGAGGCTAGATGAATGTGCTAGAACATCAGATTTTTATGCCTTTTATAAGGCTCTTAATGGGCTGAGCTTGGTCTATCCCAATTGCCATAATCTATTTCAAGCCCAATTTCATTATTTAGGCCCATTATGCTTTCCAAAATTATTTCTCTCACTTTAAAAGCTCAATTTCACTTAAAATTAATTCCATAATTCTTAAAATAATATATTAAGCCTTCATGAAAAATTTTGACTCAATCGAAGTCTGTTACTAGTTCGATTTAATTGAATCAGTTCGATTCGATAACTACTGGTATCACCGAAAAATTAAATTTTTATTATCAAAATATTATATATGAAATTTCATTAAGATATGCAAAATCTGACAATTTTTGGACTTCATTTACTATTTTTAAAAATTCGGTCAAAGTCGAGTCAACCATTTCTATAAGAAAAATTGACTTGCTAGCTTTTCGTATTTTTGACTTTTGGAGGCCCATTTGACCTCGATCTAACTTTAAATTTTACCCCTGGACTCATCATGACTAATACTTTCCAATAGTCAAATAAAATATTTTTCACTTTCAGATACGATTTTCGGTCCAAAAATACTATTCACCATCGGAAGTTACTGTTCATAGCCAACCCGATGTTGAGGCCATTATAATTCTTTTCTACTAAAACAAATTTCGTCCTCAAAATTTACTTGTATCAAGGAAAAGACAATACTATTATCTCATCAAATCTTCTTTCACATTGTGATGATTCCAAAGCATCTTTACTAATGGAACCTGTTTATTTTTTAGCTGACTGATCTCTATAGTTAGGATGTTCACTGGTCTTTCTTCACATGTCACATCCACCTGCATTTGTACCTCTTCCAAATCATAAATGAAATTACATCTTATCAATTTTTGTGCACTCAATTATGTCCAATTTGACAGAATTCTGCATTTGTTTCCAGGCAATGCCTAAAAAAGAACTATCTTTCTACTTAATTGATAGCTATTGTCATCAGCAAACTCTGCTAAGTACAAGTACTTTTCTCAACTGTTACTAATTTCAAGTATACAGTATCACATCAAATCTTCTAATGTTTGAGCCACTCATTCTAGCTGATCAGCAATATGTGGATAAAATACTATGCCAAAGTGGGGACTATTAATAATCTCTTATAAAGCATCATGTTCTCTTTAAAGCACAGACAATTCAATAACAAAATCTGTGGTCACTCTATCTCCTTTCTAGTCCAATATCAATGTAAGTCGAAGTAATCCCAAAGAAACATAATGCTCTGCTTTTGCTTACATTTCAGCTAATAATGTCCATTGGGTGTCAAACATAAACTGGTACTCACAGCTCAACGGGTTGCAACCACCATCATTAGCTATTTACACTTATTCATCACTTAAACACATTCATTTAAGAACATTCATATTACTAGATATACATTTTTATGTCGAGTATATCGATCACTACATTAGCTTCCCTGTAGTACTAGGCTAAATTCAGGAACTCCTCATTCAACCAGAATCACATTTGCTAAACTTGACATACAGTTGCTTTTCCTTCAATATCTGCAGAACAATCCTCAAATACTTATCATGCTCTTCCGATGTCTTATAATACACCAGAATATAATCAATAAAGACCACAATAAACGAATCCAAATGAAGGTGGAAGACCCTATTTGTCAAACCCATAAAGGTGGTAGGTGCCTGGAGTCACATCAATAGAGAATTCCACCTTCCCGTCAAGTGGTAATCCTAGTAACTCATTAAGGAACACATCAAGGAACTATCTGACAGTGGGTACTTCTGACACTTTCAAATTTTTTTCTTTTTGTCTCTATTGCAAAGCACAAGTAAGCGATGCACTTTTTTCTAATCAATCTCTTTACAGCGATAGCAGAAATCACATCAGATGAGAAGCTGATTTTCACACCTATAACTGCGATTTCCCGACCTCTATTGAATCCCAAAGCAACTCTCGTTCCTTTACAATATATCATCACTTAGTGAGCAGATAATCATTCCATCACATCAGGGGCAATCTCCCCTGACTGTATGACTTCTAACTCAATAGCAAACTATACCATGACACTCAAGTCAGGGTATCTCTGTGTTCTTATAATTTATCTGAACTCAATATACAGTCTCCTTTCAAATCTCTGGCACACTTTTTATTTTATCCTTCAGTGGACTAGCTTTCATCCACAAAGGCACTTAAGCGCTTAAACTCGCGCTCATATTCAGTTAATAATTTTTTACCCTACTTTAGCCTCCAAAAGGCTTCAAGCAACACTACTTATATTTTGACCCAACTACAGTCTCTATTGTATACAATTAATTATCAAATTGAAGAAATCAAACTGTGAATGTGGAGGCAGAATCACTGGTGAAAAAGCCTACTGATATGGGGCCTCATACTGTCCAGTACCTATGGACACCTCACTTTCACCATCCCCTACCTGACGATCTCAGTGAGATGACAACTTTTCACTTAAAAACAAATAGGAGCAAGTACACATCAAACTCCTATCACTTTTTTCCACTTACAATTGGCATGTATATATAAAAAAACCAATTACTAATCCCACTCCGATCTTAAAACCGCTTAAACCTTTGCTCTGATACCACTAAATGTAACACCTATATCATACGGATCTAACGTTTCAGTGTAAAAAGCCGGAATTTTTTTTTCTAAACCGCTTAACCTTTTATTTCTAATCTTAGTCCATTTATATAACTTTTAAGTTACGTTGTCGTAGACTTATAACTGTCTAAGGTTATTATTTATTTTACAAAAATTTGGCAATATGATGGCTATAAATCTAACTAGTGCCTTGAAATGCAGATAATTTTCACAGCCTCTCAGAGGCACAATAGTTCAATAATAACAATATTCAGGTATCGTTCATTACTCATTTGTACCAACCGACTATACCCATCATCCATATAAGATTTACATATATACATAAAAGGTACTAAACATGCTAAATCCTTTACTTAAATTAATTATTATATATATATACATGCCACTCAAAAATTCATCTTCAATCCTCAATTCTTTCTCTTTATGTGTAATAGTGCTCCTTTCTCTTCAGTACCTGCACGTAGTAAATCTTACGTGCTGAGCATTAAATATGCCTAGTGGTGACTAACAATCATAATATTTTTCTTTACTGTAGTTGTTCTAATTATGTAACAATTAGTTTAACAAACTTTCAATATAATTACAATTTTGCAATTATTGTTCATTTACATTTTTAAAAACGTTTTTATTCTATTATTAGCAATCCTTTTCAACCAACACCCAAACTTTAAATAATTCTTCAATTTAGTCTTTATTTACTTAACTTTTTTCAAATTTGCCCTTTTACCTAATATTTACAAAATTACTATTATTCTCATTTATTTTCATTTTTAACCTATAACTTTACATATAATTTATCAATTACTCCCTACTTTAACGTTTTCATGCAAAATTACGCTTTTAGCCCTATGTTATATAAAACTTCATTTTTAGACTGTTAGGACACCAAATTACCATTTTACCCTTTATGGTCTTTTCTTAATTATTTTATTCATTAAATACAATTTTTGGTAAAATTATCGTTTTGCCCCTATACTTTATATTTCCTTTCAATTAGGCCCTTTTTCATCTTACACTTCATTTTTAGCTTTCTTTTCACTCTTTTAATTCATTTTTACATAGTGCCCCTAGTACAATCCCGACAGAAACTCTCAGACCGGATATATGAGATGTGGATCCCATAGAGCCATAAACAAACTGAGAAATGATCCCGAAATATCATTTTTCACAGAACAGATACCAGATCAGACAAATATAGGTACTATGGAGATCAAAGATCCTACCATAGCAAAGCAAGTCGTTATGACTTGCACCGTGGTACAGATATCTCTATGGCTAGTCAATTATATCATGAGCTAAATTTTACTGCTAGACTATTTTTAAGGGCATAATTTCATTAAATTATAAGTCATTATCCGAATTTTTCAAACGTTTTATTACTTTTTCATTTAATTCATTTATCAGTCAAACTTTTCAGTCCTTTTTACACAATCTTTGAATTATTTCACCACAATTCACCATTTTTTTCATCAAATTATGAATTAACTCACAATAATTCAATATTTTCACTTCATACATAACCAATTTTCATCTTGAAATATTCAAATAATTTCTATAAAAATTCATAGGCACATATTTCACTTGTTTCATAAATTATTTCCCAAAAGTTCATTATTTTCTCAAGTTACATAATCCATTAATTTTCACAGCCTCTCAGAGGCATAACAGTTCAATAATAACAATATTCACGTATCGTTCATTACTCATTTGTACCAACCAAGTATACCCATCATCCATATAAGATTTACATGTATACATAAAAGGTACTAAACATGCTAAATCCTTTACTTAAATTAATTATTATATACATATACATGCCACTCAAAAATTCATCTTTAATCCTTAATTCTTTCTCTTCCTGTGTACTAGTGCTCCTTTCTCTTCAGTACCTACACGCAGTAAATCCTACGTGTTGAGCATTAAATATGCCCAGTGGTGACTAACAATCATAATATTTTTCTTTACTGTAGTTGTTCTAATTATATAACAATTAGTTTAACAAACTTTCAATATAATTACAATTTTGTAATTATTGTTCATTTACATTTTTAAAAATATTTTTATTCTATTATTAGCAATCTTTTTCAACCAACACCAAAACTTTAAATAATTCTTTAATTTAGTTCTTATTTACTTAACTTTTTACAAATTTGCCCTTTTACCTAATATTTACAAAATTACCATTATTCTCATTTATTTTCATTTTTAACCTATAACTTTACATATAATTTACTAATTACTCCCTACTTTAACGTTTTCATGCAAAATTATACTTTTAGTCCTTATGTCATATAAAACTTCATTTTTACACTGTTGGGACACCAAATTACCATTTTACCCTTTATGGTCTTTTCTTAATTATTTTTATTCATTAAATACAAGTTTTGATGAAATTATCATTTTGCCCTATACTTTTTATTTCCTTTCAATTAGACCCTTTTCATCTTACACTTCATTTTCATCTTTCTTTTCACTCTTTAATTTATTTTTTTACATAGTGCCCCTAGTACAATCCCAACAAAAACTCTCAGACTGAATATACGGGATGCGGATCCCACAGGGCCACAAACAGACTGAGAAATGACCTCGAAAGACCATTTTTCACAGAATAGATATCAGATCAGACAGCTACAGATACTATAGAGATTAAAGATCCTACCATAGCAAAGCAAGTCGTCATGACTTGCATCGTGGTACATATATCCCTATGGCCATCCAATTATATCCTGAGCTAGATTTTATTGCTATATTATTTTTAAGGGCACAATTTCATTAAATTATAAATCATTATCCGAATTTTTCATACTTTTTATTACTTTTTCATTTAATTCATTTGTCAGTCAAACTTTTCAATCCTTTTTACATAGTCTGTGAATTATTTCAATATAATTCACCATTTTTTCATCAAATTATGAATTAACTCATAATAATTCAATATTTTCACTTCATACATAACCAAAATTTCATCTTGAAATATTCAAATAATTTATATAAAAATTCATAGGCACATATTTCACTTGTTTCATACATTATTTCCCAAAAGTTCATTATTTTCTCAAGTTACATAATCCATTAATTATTCCAAAAATATTCAAATAATTTTCATAAATTCAATAAAAATTTATGGATATGTTATTTAATCTCTATTATCATTTTAAGGCTTAATTTTATTAAAATACATTATTTAAATACTATTTCTCTTTAAGGTATAATTCGGTCAAGCTAAGAAGTCCACCTTACACTTACTTTTAAATTCATTTAAGCTTTTTAATAAGCTTATTTAAGGTCTAATTCCATTATGCTATCTTCCATTTCAATTATACACATTTCTATTAAATTTTTCTAACTTACATAAAGGAAAAATCATTCAAATCAAAGGGAAATGTTATGATTTATTAGCCACTAACCTCAAGAGCTTGTTTCCACTCCTTAATCCTTCCTTTCTTTGCTTTAAATTCTTAGGACACCACCTTTCTCCTTAGAATCCTAAGGTGGCAAAAAATACAAGGACGAAAATTTATTAATTTCTTGCTTCATTTTTCCAACTTAACTACAAAATCTTACTCTACAACCTTCAATCTACCCATACAAACCCTTAAATCAAATTAAAAACCTTAAAATTACTTACCTCAATTTTGATGCATAACCTTTCTCATCTTGGTTTTCCTTCAATTTTTTCATTATAATCACCTCAAATGAAGATTAGAGGCCACCATAAACCACTAGAAAAGCTGAATTTTACTTAAGGGACTTGAATTCAAGAAGAAACTTAGAGAAAAGATGAAGAAATTAAGAAAAATGGAATTATTTCACTTGGCCAAGAAGAAGAAATGTGAGAGAAGGAGAGGCTAGATGAATGTGCTGGAATATCAGATTTTTTTATGCCTTTTATAAGGCTCTTAATGGGCTGGGCTTGGTCCATCCCAATTGGCACAATCTATTTCAAGCCCAATTCCATTATTTAGGACCATTATGCTTCCTAAAATTTTTTTTCTCACTTTTAAAGCTCAATTTCACTCAAAATTAATTTCATAATTCTTAAAATAAGATATTATGCCTTCATAAAAATTTTTGACTCAATCGGAGTTCGTTACTGGTCTGATTCAATCAAATCGGAGCGATTCAATAACTACGGGCATCGCCGAAAAATTAAATTTTTATTACCAAAATATTTTACATGAAATTTCATTAAGATCTGCAAAATCCAGTAATTTTTGGAGTTTATTTACTATTTTTAAAAATTCGATCAAAGTCAAGTTAACCCTTTCTATAAGAAAAATTGACTCGTTAGTTTTTTCGTATTTTTTACTTTTGTAGGCCCATTTGACCTCGGTTTAACTTTAAATATCACCCTTGGACTCATCATAACTAATACTTTCCAATAGTCAAATAAAATATTTTTTACTTTCGGATACGATTTTCGGCCCGAAAATACTATTCACCATCGGAAGTTACTATTTACGGCCAAGTCAGTGTTAAAGCCGTTACACTGATAATGCATGCCCCATGCATTAATCAGGCAAAACCTTCTTTTTATCTCAATTCTGCATGCTTCAGGCGCTAATTGGACAAGTGGAGACTCACCATCTTCAATGGAGTTAGTCTCAAGCCCTGATTTTGCATGCCCTAAATGCTAATCATTTATCTCAATTTTGCATGCCCTAGATGCTAATTGGACAAGTGGAGACTTGCCACCTTCAATAGAGTTAATCTTAAGCCCTGATTCTGCATGCCCCAAGCACTAATCAGGCAAAACCTTCTTGTTTATCTCAATTCTGCATGCCTCAAGCACTAATTGGATAAGTGAAGACTCGACGCCTTCAATAAAGTTAGTCTCAAGCCCTGATTCTGCATGCCTCAAGCGCTGATCAGGTAAAACCTTTTTTTTATCTCAATTTTGTATGCCTCAGGTGCTAATTAGACAAGTGGAGACTTGCTGCCTTTAAAGGAGTTAGGCTCAAGTCCTAATTCTACATGCCATAAACGCTAATCAGGCAAAACCTTCTTTTTTGTCTCAATTATGCATGCTCCAGGCACTAATTGGACAAGTGGAGACTCGCCGCCTTCAATAGAGTTAGTCTCATGCCCTGATTTTGCATGCCTTAGGTGCTAATCAAGTAAAATCTTCTTTTTATCTTAATTTTGCATACTCCAGGTGCTAATTGGATAAATAGAGACTCACGACCTTCAATGGAGTTAGCCTCTAGCCTTGATTCTGCATGTTGCAGGTGCTAATCAGGCAAAACCTTCTTTTTTTGTCTCAATTCTACATGCCTCAAGCGCTAATTGGACAACTGCAGACTCACCACTTTTAATAGAGTTAGTCTAGAGCCTTGATTCTGCATGCCCCAGGTGCTAATTAGGCAAAACCTTCTTTTTGTTTCAATTATACATGCCCTAGGCACTAATTGGACAAGTGGAGACTCGCCACCTTCAATGGAGTTAGTCTCAAGCCCTGATTTTGCATGCCTCAGGTGCTAATTAGGCAAAACCTTCTTTTTTGTGTTAATCCTGCATGCCCCTGGCACTAATTGGACAAGTAGAGACTTGCCACTTTCAATGGAGTTAGTCTCAAACCCTAATTTTGCATGCCTCAGATGCTAATCAGGAACTTTAAGTGACAATTCAATCAGAGATTTGCTACCTTAGGTATGCATCTTTTTCCTTGTACTCTGAATTTTAGCTCACTTTGGTATTAGTGCACCAACTCTATAACACTATTATGCGTTATCGTATACGTATGTCATGTTCACTTATATGATTATCTCGTTTTATATCTCATTGTAGGTTGAAACTAATACATCTACGTGCCAATGCTTTACATAAAATCCTTTCGTTCAATTCTTTAACTAATGATATTGGCTGGTTAATATAAAACTTAATGTTTTCTTTTTGTGGATGACTTGTAACTGTCAAACTTTTATCGTTTATTTAATGAAAATTTCGGCAGTACAATGACTTATATATTGCACTACCCTTCCTACACTTTCAAGCAAAACACAGCCCAACAGGGCACACAACTAAAATCAACAATTTCTAATATCAATATTATCCAAAAATCCACCTGTACAATCCATTCACATCTATCACACATTCATCCATAACGGGCCATTGCTCATTCACAATATCATTTTCAAGTCCATACAATAGATACATATCCATAAGTACATTTATGTTTACATATACATGCTATTAATAATCATTACAAAAAATATACTAGCAAAAAGAATCCTTGATCACTCCAATTCGATGCATGCTTGCTCCCCTTTTATCGCTTAAAGGTACCTACACGCAATAAATAAACTACGTGTTGAGCATTAAATATGCTCAGTGGTAATTACAAGTGTAAAGATTTCTATTTACACTCATGCATGCCAACATAACTAGTTTTCTAATATAATATGTACCTAGCCATGATCATGCTCCTATGTTCTTAAGTCTACACTTATTTATTTCTACTTTTGACCAATTAATTAATCCATTAATAATTTCTTATCTTATATTTATATGTCATTCCCTTTTTATAAAGTTAATCATTAATACTAATATATACATTATTATCAATATTATTAATGTTGTTACTTCTTACTTTTCTCGAATATTCATTTTAAATATTAAGTTTTAACTTCCTTAATAATTACTTTAATTACTTATATCACTATCTTAGTCAACTTATCTAGTCATTAAATTCATAAGTTCATAATATTTGCATTTATATTAATATTAGTACTCTAATTACAATTTGATCCCTACATTAGTCGTATTATTGCACTTTTACACTTTAGTCCGTATATTTTTCATTTATTCATAATTTTGCCCTTCATTTGTACTTAATTACCATAATACCATTATTTTATACCATTTTCACCTTTACTACATTAATTATGTGACAATTTATATTTTAGTCCCTTAATTGTCCATTTTATGTCAAATTACATTTTAGTCCCTATTATTTTGCTAATTTACCTAGTTATTATTTAATTACTTATTTGTCCATTTTTATTACTTAAATTCAATACTTAGTAAAAATTATCAATTTATCCTTAAACTTTCATTTTCTTTCAATTAAGTCCATTTTAACTATAATCTCTTATTAAATTTCTATTTACCCATTTTAAATTTCATTATCACTCATTTTATTGTATTGCCCTTAGTATCATTCGGTAAGAATTTTCGGACTCGATACACGGGACGTGGACCCCATAAATCCACAACATTTAAGAGTGACCTAATAGACCCTTAATTGTCCATTTTAAGCCAAATTACATTTTTGTCTCTATTATTTTGCCAATTTACCTAGTTATTATTTAATTGCTTATTTGTCCATTTTTATTACTTAAATTCAGTATTTAGTAAAAATTACCAATTTATCCTTAAACGTTCATTTTCTTTCAATTAAGTCCATTTTAACTATAATATCTTATTATATTTCTATTTACCCATTTTAAATTTCAGTATCACTCTTTTTATCATATTGCCCTTAGTATCATTTGGTAAGAATTTTCAGACTAGATACACGGGATGTGGACCCCATAAATCCACAACATTTAAGAGTGACCTAATAGACCACTCATACATTTACATTTCATTCACATTCCACAGTTTAACACTTAAATTTTTATTTCATTTAGTGTACCATCATTGGCCTACTATAGTGAGTCACTATGACTCACACTGCAGTAAAGTGTCCCTATGGCGAGCCAACTATATCCTTTACTAGGTTACCCACCAGACTATTCCTAAGAGCAATTATTTTATTCATTTAATTATGGTTTTCAATTAATAATTAATTCACTTATAAAATATTTCTACCATCATGCATATTCATTTTTCTGCTAAATGCACTCTAAGTCACCTAGTTTTAAATATTGGCATTAATTGCATAATAATCTCAATTAAACATAACATATTACTTGATCTACCTTATATACATAATGTATGTACAATTTAGAAAATTATACAAATAAACATCAATAATTTCCATAAATTTGATTTACACCAAATTTTCATTATACCTTCATTTAGTACCAAAACATTTAACATACAATCAAGTTATTTATTAATATACCATATATAATCATTTGGCCACTTCCACAAATTCCCACTCAAACTTTAATTTTTACTCTTTAATCACTAATTCAACTAGATTATGTCTTATTTAACTAGTACATATAATTATACTTACATTACATTACATCTTATACCTATACATTACTTCAAATACAATTAGTTAAACCACATACACTATTTTCTACCTATATCTTTCTATCATTGATCCTTGATTAAACATTTTTATACCTTAAATCATCCATTTATGCAACCATCCTACCTTAAACCACAATTTTCAATTTAATTCCCCTAAGTACCTCATTTGGCCTACCTAAATCAATCCCTTTTTTTCCTTTTCTTTTCATTTCAACTATTCTAATCCACTTCTTTAAGCCTCCTAAATATGTTTATATAGTTTAATTTCATTTTATATACAATTTCCATATAAACATAATATAAAATTAACCTAAAATAATTTAAATAAAATTAAAATGGTTAGAATTTGTAACCACTAATCTTGTACACTTGATATAGGCTCTTCAAGCTTTCTTTTCCTTTTCTTTTCCCTTCGAAATGCCTTCACCTTCTTTATTCCCTAATAGTGGTCAAATTTTCCACCAAGGAAAACCATGATTATTCTTTTTTTTTTTTGAAAAATAATTGCATAAATGAAATCTACATACTCAAATTTACATCCTAGAATCAACAAATAAATTTTTCTCCATCAATTTTTCTTACCTCAAAATTACACCCTAACTTTGATCCTTTGATTCAATTCAATTCTTTCACTCAAAATAAAGGTTAGAGGCTATGATGATGTTGTAGAGGAGCTAAATATTATCTAGGAGACTTGATTTTTATGGAAATTTGGAAAAAAAAAGAAGAAAAATGGAGGAGGGAGTGAGTAAGAGATTCGGCCAAGAAGGAAAAAGGAGAAAAGAGCAGAATTCTGGAGTTATCCTTAGATTTTTGATATTTTGGAGTTTAAATATCCTGATTTTTGGACTGATGGTTGGACCTAATTTAAGCCCAAATTGTTTTTTAAGTCCATTTATATATTCTAATTTATTTCGCTATCTTTTCATCTCCAAATTTACCCAAAATCAATTTTATAATTTTGAAAATAATAAATTAAGCCACTATAAAAAATTTCAGATCAATCGAAATTCGTTTTCAATCCGATTCAACCACATTCAATGTTACCGTAAAATTTATTTTTTTACACCAAAATTTTCTACATATCATTTTATGTACATCTAAAAATTTTGAGAATTTTTAGGGATCATTTTCTATTTTTAAAGTCTAGTTAAACCCTTGGTCAACTAGGGAACCATTTAAACCGAAATCGTGAAATTTTTCTTATTTTTGACTTTTAGGGACCTATTTGGTCCCATTTTGAATTCAAATTTTAACCTCGGGATTACCATGACTAATATTTTTTATAGTTAAATAAAATATGTTTCAATATAGGGCGTATTTTTCTGTTCGGGTGTGCTGGTCAACTATAAAAAATACTATTTACGACTAAGTCAGTATTTGAGCCATTACAAGCTCTCCAAAATTAGAGGAAGATGTAGACACCGTGACTCGAGATAACTTAAATCATGATTATCTAATGATGAGTAAATAGCATATTGCTGACAATAGGCTCGGATCTCGAAGCTCCGATCATGAATGTTTTACTTTTTCTTAAAGATTTTCTAAGTATTTTCAAATATTGCCAAGTGTTATAACAAAATGTGCATAAAACCCTAGTTTTGTACCTTTAGTGGTGAAAGACAACCGTCTATTACTTGAGGGGTGCCCGTCTGTGGATCCCTTTCTTTTGTACAGGCCAAACTAGGGGCAGTTTAGGAAATTCAAGGTTTAGTGATGAGGGACGGCCGCCCCTTATTGAGGGACGCCCATCCTTAGCTTGAAACCCAGACTTTCCCATTTTTTAGATTTTAAAAGAGGAAGTTTGATCAAAAAAAGGATTTCTTCCGGATTTGGAGGATTTTATCTCTAGATTTGAGGAGAATTAAGTTGGAATTGAACTCAAACTCTTTTTTAGGTATAAATTCTTAAACCTGGGGTTTTCTAAGGGGGCAATGATTATTTTTAAAGCCACCTATAGAGAAGAAAGAGATCTAATTTCTCTCTCTCTCTAAAAAATCTTTGCTTCATCAATCTTTGTTAAATACACACACCACATACAAACGAATTTCACATCTTCTTTTGAAAATCAAGGAGCACAATTTGGAGTACAGATTTGAACTAAAGAATTTATAAAGTAAAAACATCTCCTGAGGGTAACATTCTTCGCTCACTTTTACTTTCTCTCTCTAAAATTTAATTTGTATAGTCACATGATTCTTTAATGCATATTGGTATGTTTTAATCGTTATACTTGAGTAATATGCATGTTTACGTGAAGTATGATTTATTTTTGGATTATTTCATATGATAGGTCCTTTGATTTCCTCTATTGTTGTATATGTAAAGCTTTTATATTGCCCTTTTAATCCTATAAATATGTGCCTTTTATGTATTTTATGTATGATTCATTGTTATAAACTGTTCCTGGCATGATTTGGATCATATAAATGCATATTTGAGGTTAGGAATTCATGTTGTGTGACTTTTTCGCATTAATGGACGGGATGTCCTCAGCTTGTCTCTCTATGCCATGCCTTGCTCCCTTTATGGCCGTCCCTTACCCCTTTTGGCCTTTCCTGAGTGTATTTTGAGGTTTTTTTTACATATATTTTAGGCTTTTATATATTTTTGCACCATTTATTTATTTCTTATAATATTTATGCATTATTTGATGTGATTTAGTCTCTGTACAATATATTTATGCACCTAAATCTATTTTGTTTTTGTAAATAAGTTTGTGATTATTTTTATTGTAAACACTAATTCATTTGTTCTTGCGTGATTTTTTTGAGTAATTAATACATTTATAGCTTCGGAGGGTTTGTATTTTTTTCATGGGAAGTCGTGCTCTCGAGTTGGTCATCGTCTACCCTAGGCATCTCGATTATTTTATTTTATTTTATTCATTTATTATAGTTTTGTTTATTTATTTATTGCCATTATTTTTATTTTATTTTATTTTTGATGTATTTTTTTGTTGTAACAGTTAGTAAAAAATGATTTTGTGCACAATAAAATAAAAGACATTAAAATATTTTTTATCAAATAAATTGGATTTTCTTTCAAAATATGGATTAATGTCCAATTTTTTACCCAAATCCACACAATATAATAAAAGAGATTTTTTGTAAACATGGATAAGGGAGCCAATGCTTCCAAATTAAATCAATAGGCCATTTTATGTATGCATATTGATCTTGTTTTGTATATTATTTTTTTGGAACGATTGCCCTCTATAATAATTTTAAGTATGATTTTACTTTTAAGCATTTTTTAATGCTTTTTGTTTGATTGGGACATTTTAAATTATATCCCCTGCATTGTGTGAGAGAGGAGAGAGGATTAATTTTAAAACTCAACTACAAGTCAACACCTAACCAAAATGCCTAATAAGACGGATGTCCTAAACATCGATCTCTGTATGGCCATCAAAATAAGGTTGAAAATTAAATTTCAATGTTCTATTGGATGGTGACTCTATGATACCTGCCTCTTTGAGTCTACTAGTGGAAGCTTTCATGGGTTGATCGTCAGTAATAATTTAGGCTTAATCCTTTTTATTGCAAAATGGCTAGTTTATGGTTAAAATCAAGCCTCCTCCGATCTCAGGCCCTAAAAGCGAGCCTCTGAGAGAAAACCCGAAAGCGAGTGACGGCTTCGGTGCACGTCACAATGTGATAGTAAACTGGATTTTTCTTGATATAATATATATATGTGCTCATTGATCCCAATTTTACATAAATCTAAAGAGTGAAAGGATATGGATAGAAAGTGATGCCTATATATAATACTTGGTTATGGATAAATAGGCATGCCTATAGGGTGATATTGCAGCTACTCGGTCGCATTTGGGTCCTACAGTTAATTTCAAATTAGAACCTATAGTTTTGACCCCATTTGGGTCCTACAATTTTGATATGTTTAGGTATCCTAGAGAATTGATACCTCCGGATATCCATAACACCTGTTATCCATGCCCGTAGAACTTAGGCAGATATTTATATTGATAATGTGAATTAAGAGTGAAAAGTTTCATGACATATCATTATGACAATATGAAAGTGTAATGAACATTTATATATGTACAAGTGTATTAATATATATGTATGAGTTTCTGATATTGAAACATTACTTTAATGTTCATTTAAAGGACTTGTTTTTATTAATCTTTGGTATGGCATACACTGATAGTATTCTTTCTATTACATGCTTATTTCACTTGCATGTTTTATTAGTATTAATCGTTGTAAGTAGTCACTCTTAGTATACTCTTTTCATACTAAGATTTGTAGATTAACATGGGTATCTAACAGTGTAGTTACTCTCCTAGAATTGCTCAAGGATGAAGCTTGCTAGTGGATGGTCAACACAAAGGCTAGGACTAGAGTGTCTCGTGTGTTTCTTATTTTGTTTTAATGACATGGTGAAGAACTTTGTAATAATAATAGTATACTACTTGTAACGTTTAATGGAATAATGATTTTAATGCGTAAAGACAAGTACGGATGAGAGTGATACAAGTGAATCTGTACATAGTGTAATTATGTGATTAACGAGTAGAGTCAAGCTATGTATTATTAAATAATGCTAGATATGTGCACATATATATCAAATGCTTGTAACAAATGTTAATGGTAGGTTTGAACCCTTCTGTTGTAAGGTTTACAATTTGTCTTCTAAAAATCTGGAATTTCATGTAACCTCACTGTAATGCCCCTAATCATATCCTAGGAGGGATAGATGATTATTTTGCATGAGACAAAGGTTGATTATGTGGCTAATTAATGGAAATTACAAATTAAGGGACTTAATTGAAAAGTAAAAGTAAAAGTTTTGAGGTAGAAATGTGATATGTGAAAGGTGAAAGGCCAAAGTAAGAAACATAAATATAGAAAGGGACCAAAGTGAACTTTGCCAAGATTTTTGTGAGCCACCAATACGAATGAAGCAAGTGGATGGATGGAAAGAGAGGAGAAAGGCTGGTTTTCTTCTTGGGTTGGCCAGCCATTCTTGGCCAAAAAGGACTCATTTTGTTTTGTTCAACTTTTCTTCTTCTTCTTTTCTTTTATTTTTCTCTTCTCCTCAATTCTATGGAAATAAAATGATGCTCCAAGGAGGGTAAAGGCTGTAGATGGTAGAGAGAAGGATTTTTACAGCAATCTAAGGCTAGGATCAAGAAGAGATGAAGGGAAAAGAGAGAGAGAAAGGAAGGAGAAGATAGGGAAGAGAGAAAGATTGATGGAGTCTTTAAAGGTATGGAAACCATTTTATGTGTGTATGTTTGATTTTAGATATTAAATGAATATTTTTGGATGTTATTAGATGTGTTACACATGAAAATTAGGTTGGATGGAGTGTCAAAACTGAGTTATGCATGAACACTTTGAGAACTTGAAATTCTGTTTAAGACTCATATGAATAATCTATACTATTTTGAGGATATCTTAAGTTATAGTGATTTAAATTGAGAAATTCAAATTGGATATAAAACTATACTCATAGATCTTCATTTCGAATGAAGAACACAAAATCTGAATCAATTTTTATGATAGCAAAAAATAGCCTTGAATCTGGGTCTTAATTACGGCCCCTATCATTAGGAGTAGTTTGTGGTTTTTAGTGACTATCTTGAGATTTAAAGGATTTTTAAAACTGGCGTAGTCCAAACTCGAAAAGTAATCTAGGTAATGGTTACCATGAATTTGGTAGTAACCGTGACCCCTATATCATGTCTTAAGCCATGATTACCATGAATTGGTAGTAACCGTGACCCTCCTTCATAAGTTAAAACTTGAAAGTTATGACCCCATTTGTGGCATAAGATTAACTACTCCTTTCCTAAATCATATAGTTCACCTTAAATATAAAATATATGATAATGAATAATAATAAGTATAGGAAATGTATAAGTAATATAAGGATAAAGTTATAGTAATTGATGCATGAAAATATATATATTTAAATATGATTGTATTATATTGATTATCTATATATATTTGATTATGTTAAACAACAATATTGTATCATTTGAGCTAACCTAGTATACGATGAGTTGAATTGTATAAATTAAATAACATATGAATATGATTGTTTGCTTGCACCTAGAACTTGGTTGTGGATAGATAGGCATGCATATAGGGTTACAGTTGCAGCTGCTATATGTTTGACACCGTTTAGGTCCCCATGATTCGACCTTATATAGGTCCCCATAATTCGACCTTGTATAGGTTTCCATGATTCGGCCTCATATAGGTCCCCATGATTTGATCCATTTGGGTCCCCATGATTAATACCTTTGGGTATCTTTTCATACCTACGGGTACTATAGTACAGTACAGTACAATAACACCCGTTATCCACACCCACAGGACTTTAGCAGGAATTTTACAGTATGAAATGAATAGTATATGTGTTATATTGATAAAGACTTGATTAGTCTATTATGTTATATCCTTATACAGTAATGTTATAAGATTAAATGTGCTATGTGAGTTATATTGTAACTCTTGCATGTGGATTATAATATCTTGTTAATACTACTATTTATTGTGTGCTTAGAAACAATCACTATGAGTGGTTGTTCATATATGTATTGTTCCCCACTAAGTTTTATAGCTTAGCACGGGTGTTTATCCATGTAGGATCAAGATATGTCGTTGCTTCAGGGACAAGGCCAACACTAACTAGAAAGAGGAGTTAGAATGTCTAAAATGTAATGTTTTATCTTTTTAATTTATGTAAATCTTATGAAAGCAATGTAATGAACATGGTTTATAATTATTAACTAAAAAATATGATTATAATATAACAAAGTATAAGCTTACATAATTTGTTCTAATGTATGAATTAGACAATCAATGTATAACCAATTGTGTGGCAGACGAAGATATTTTTAGTATTATATGTATTGTTTATTAGAAATATTAAAATAAGTAATAGGAATCCGGATAGCTAGTATGGTCCTTACATTTTTGTTATCAGAGCGCCTTGGTTTAGGCAATTCTGGCTAATAAGAGTATAGAAATAAGTAGTTATAGAATATTTTTGTCAGGTGTGTTGGCTTAATGCAGCTTATCCCTATCTTGTTTTAGTATAGCTTAAAGATGTATAGTTTGAAAGGATTTGAGAAGGGAGACTAAAGGAATTGATGACCCTAGGAATTCGAGTCTAGGTGACTCAAATCCTTTCATAGTATCTCAAAATAAAATTTCAACAGAGATGATAAAGGGTCTTAATAAAGACATCTGAATTTATTAGCTTAGTGAGTACCGAGCCTAGAAGCATGGCCACTTATAGCCTTCTCTTTTTCTTTGTGCAGCCACGCATGAAAAATTTGTTCTCTCCTTCTTCTTTACCCAACCATGCATGGCTTTTGTTTTCATTGTACGATCGTTTATATTTCATCTAGCCTTTCTTGTTTTCCCGATCGGGTATGATTTTCAGCATTGCTTTATGATCGGGTATATGGCATTCAGTTTCTTATTGATCGATTAGGTGTATAATTTTGTTTTAGTTTCTTTTTAACTAATTGGATATATGATTTCCAGTTCTTCTTTGCCCAATTGGACATATAACTCTCGGTCCTTTAAGGCCGGACGGATAGATATGTATAGCCCTCAGTTTCATGTTTTTCCTGAGCATATATGGTTTATAGCATTTCTTTGCCTTGTCATTTAGTTATATGTTCCTTTCTCTTTATGTGTACTCATTCACTTAAACACTAGAACATTGCTAAATCCTTAACATAGAAGAGTATTATGAGTTTACAAGTTTATTAAAAAAACTCCATGATAGTGAAAATGCCAGTCGAATATAGATATATTTTGATAATGGAATATGTATATGCATATGATGGTATATACATGAGATTCTAGGTTTGGATTGAAAAGTAAAGTATAGGTATATAGAATAGATTATTAAGCTAAGATATGAAAGTATATATATACATATATGTGGAGTTGATGTGGAAAATTTTGCGGTTAATTGCTACGCACTGTAAACCTATCAGTGTTTCCTTCACAGGCATGGGCAGTTGATAAAACCTTTCATAGTAAGGGATGGAGCAAAACATGTGCATTGCATATCTGCACCTCATTGCATGCATGATGCATCATTCACTTATAGCATAACATCATATGACATGTATTTGGTCCCGACTCAAAAAGGAAACTGACAGGATATATCTTGAGCATAGTAATGATATGATCATATGATTAGTCCATCTTTATTTGAATATAGAGTTATAAGAAAAGTGAATCAAGTTAAAGATAGAATCAAGAGAGTGTTATAGTTATAAAAAAATAAAGATAGATTGAATTTAAGTGTGATACAGTATAGAAATGTATATAGGATAAGCAAAGAACACGTAGAGATAGTAGAGATAGTATAGAATATAGGATAAGTGAGATAGATATATGAGTGCAGATAGAAGTATAGAAATGGTAGTGTTATATGAGTATAGTGTACCATCTCTAATGTATACGTATGAATTTCAATGATGAAATTCTTTAAGGGGGAGAGATTTATAATGGCCCTAATCGTATCCTAGGAGGGATAAATGATTATTTTGCATGAGACAGAGGTTGATTATGTGGCTAATTAATGGAAATTACAAATTAAGGGACTTAATTGAAAAGTAAAAGTAAAAGTTTTGAGGTAGAAATGTGATAAGTGAAAGGTGAGAGGCCAAAGTAAGAAACATAAATATAGAAATGGACCAAAGTGAACTTTGCCAAGATTTTTGTGAGCCATAAATAGGAATGAAGCAAGTGGATGGTTGGAAAGAGAGGAGAAAGGCTGGTTTTCTTCTTGGGTTGGCCGGCCATTCTTGGCCAAAAAGGACTCATTTTGTTTTGTTCTCATTTTTTTCTTCTTCTCTTCTTTTATTTTTCTCTTCTCCTCAATTCTATGAAAATAAAATGATGCTCCAATGAGGGTAAAGGCTGTAGATGGTAGACAGAAGGATTTTTATAGCAACCTAAGGTTAGGATCAAGAAGAGATGAAGGGAAAAGAAAGAGAGAAAGGAAGGAGAAGATGAGGAAGAGAGAAAGATTGATGGAGTCTTTAAAGGTATGGGAACCATTTTGTGTGTGTATGTTTGATTTTAGATATTAAATGAATATTTTTGGATGTTATTAGATATTTTACACATGAAAAATTAGGCTAGATGGAGTGCAAAAATCGAGTTATGAGTGCGAAAATTGAGTTATGCATGAACACTTTGAGAACATGAAATTCGTTTTAAGACTAATATGAACAGTCTATTCTTTTTTGAGGATATCTTGAGTTATAGTGATTGAAATTGATAAATTCAAATTGGATATAAATATATACTTGTAGATCATCATAAGAGATGAAGAACACAAAATCTAAATCAATTTTTATGATAGAGAAAAATAGGCTTGAATCCAGGTCTTGACTGTGGCCCCTATCATTGGGAGCAGTCTATGGTTTTTAGTGAGTATCATGAGATTTGAAGCTTTAATTGGTTTTATTTTTGATTTTTTGAAAACTAGAAACACATATCTATAACTTTATAGAAGGAAGGTTTCCCTAAAAATGACGTTTTGTAGGTTGAAAATGATATAGAAGTCGAGATAAAAAATCTTTCTCTGGGCAATTTGGGTCTCACGGTTACTAGGTTTTTCATAGTAACCGTGAGGTACCTAGTTTTTAGTCTAGATCGTAAAGATAACTTATCTCACGGTTACTAAGCTTTTCATAGTAATTATGACCCCTTTAAAAAGTATAGAGCATGATTATTACTCATCCGATAATGACCGTGAGGTAGTCTGGCGTAGTCCAGACTTGAAAAGTAATCTAGGTCACGATTATCATAAATTTGGTAATAACCGTGACCCCTGTGTCATGTCTTGGGCCACAGTTACCATGAATTAGTAGTAATCGTGATCCTCCTTCATAAGTTAAAACTTGAAAGTTAAGACCCCATTTGTGGCATAAGATTAACTACTCCTTTCCTAAATCATATAGTTCACCTTAAATATGAAATATATGATAATGAATAACAATAAGTATAGGAAATGTATAAGTAATATAAGGGTAAAGTTATAGTAATTGTTGCATGAAAATATATATTTAAATATGATTGTATTATATTGATTATCTATATATATTTGATTATGTTAAACAACAATATTGTATCATTTGAGCTAACCTAGTATACGATGAGTTTAATTGCATAAATTAAATAACATATAAATATGATTTTTTGCCTGCACCTAGAACTTGGTTGTTGATAGATAGGCATGTCTATAGGGTTAAAATTGTAACTGTTATATGTTCGACCCTGTTTGGGTCCCCATGATTCGACCTTTTATAGGTCCCCGTGATTCGACCTTGTATAGGTCCCTATGATTCGGCCTCATGTAAGTCCCCATGATTTGGCCCATTTACCTTCGGGTATCTTTTCGTACCTATAGGTACTATAGTACAGTACAGTAATACCTGTTATCCACACCCACAGGACTTTAGCAGGCATTTTACAGTATGAAATGAATAGTATATGTGTTATATTGATAAAGACTTGATTAGTCTATTATGTTCTATCCTTATATAGTAATGTTATAAGATTAAATGTGCTATGTGAGTTATATTGTAACTCTTGCATGTGGATTATAATATCTTGATATTATTACTATTTACTGTGTGCTTGGAAACAATCACTGTGAGAAGGGAGACTAAAGGAATCGATAACCCTAAGAATTCGAGTCTAGGTGACTCCAATTCTTTTATGGTATCGCAAAATAAAATTTTAGCAGATATGATAGAGGGTCTTAATAGAGACATCTTGTAACACCCATAACAAACTTAACACTGTTCCGGTACCCCGTATGCCGGGAAAAAATTTTTTTTTTTCCAACTTATTCTTATTAACTTATAACCTATAATTAGTTATCTGAAGTACCAATCGCCGATGACCTGTAACTATCCAAGTTACTATGCATTTAATAAAATTTTGGCAATATAACGGCTATAAATTGTTCTAACCCCCTGAAAAGCAAACAATATCCACAGCCTCTCAGAGGCACAACAGTCACATATATATTATCATATCAAGCATTTATATTTCCAACTCATCCATCTAGACCTATCACATATATTCAATTTCATCGACTAAGTCTCATATACATTAACAGGTAAAGACGAATTACAGTCTAAAACATCAGTTCCAAAGTTATTTACATCATACAAAACCATAAGTATTGCATTCAAATATATATATACATGCCACAAAAGTCCAAAACTCTACTTTAATAAAAAAAAGTCCTTCAGAGAATATTCTTGCTCCCGCTCCAACGTACCTGCACGCAGTCACAACTACGCGCTGAGCATTGCCATGCCCAATGGTGACTAATAATCTAAATATTTCTATGCTTAACTTAAAATAGTGCAATTATGTAACAATTCTCCATCCTAATTTGTCAAGCAAAGTCAAATAACATTTTCCCTTGTTATCAACATTTTTAAATTACTAAAACACTTTTATTCTTTAAATGCTTATATCTTATCAAATTGCATATTTAATTCAAACTTTTACTTTTTATCAATTTGATCCCTTTTTCTTGTTAATTTACATATTTAACCTTTTATGCTTCTTTTTAACATCTAAACTATTAATTAAGGTACTTAACCTTAATTTTACACTTAGTTAAACATTTTTTATGCAAAATTTCATTTTTATCCTTGTTGACTATAAAACTTCATTTTAGTACACTTTAACCATTAATTGACTATCTTATCCTTAATTAAGCGATTCTCAATTAATTTACTTAACTTTTACTCTTTTGGAGAAAATTATAATTTTGCCCCTAAACTTTTTTTTATTTCAAATTAGCCTTTTTACACTTTTAATTAACATTTTTCACTTTTTTTCACGTTTTCTCATATTATTTTCATTATGCCCCTAGTTTCGGACCCGGCAAAAAACTCCAAACCGGATACATGGGACGTGAACCCCACAGAGCCACAACAGAGATGGAGAAACGACCCCCAGAGGGCCAATTCCCACAAAATAGAGAACAGAGACAGAGAAATCATGGTGATTAAGGATACAATCCATAGCTTAGCAAGTCGCCATGACTTGCACTGCGGTACAGAGTTATCCCTATGGCCAGCCAATTATATCCTGAGCTAGTTTTTACTGCCTGATTATTTCTAAGAGCATTACTATATATACTTTTAATTGTATATATTACACAATTTATGTCAAAATATCTTAATATTGCATATAAATTTCTTAAAATTTTATATGCACACTTTACATTTTTATTTCAATTATTTCCACATTTTATTGAATTATATTCCTATAATTCAATATTTTTCATTAAACATATTCAATATTATAATTCTCATTTATTCATAATAATTCCATAAATTCCTTAAAAATTTATTTACACATTATTTCACATCCACTACTCAAATTTACCCAAATTATGCACTATATCTCCATAATTCATCAATTTCATTACATACATACACTATTAACAAGCTTTAAAAATTTTCAATAAATTTCATAATTCATGTAAAAATTCATGGATGCTCAAAATGACAATTATAATTAATTTAGGCTACTAATTAATATTTTCATGCAAAAAATCACTATTTTTACCTTAGGAAAAATTTCGGCCACCAATTAAATTCAACCCTAAAAATTTTATTTCTTTATTCCAATCATTCACATAGCATTAAATAGGTTCTAATTTCATTTATCCCAACTCAATTTCAAGATTTAAGCAATTTAACAATTTTTTTCCTAATTATATAAAGAGAATTAATTCAAATAAATAAAAAATACTTAGATTTATTAGTCATATACCACAATAGTTTGATCAAGGGTGCCTAGCCTTCCTTCTCTTTGCCTTTATCCCTTGAATTTCTTCCTTTCCCTTCCAAACCTAATACAACTAGCCATTAAACCTTAGTTTCCTTCACTCTATTGATCTCAAATGCCAAATCCAAGCTCAAAATCATAAACTGCACCTCAAAATCTATGAGAAAATACAAAAGAAATAATTTAAATCCATGAATTTCTTAACTTCCAACTTACACTAATTTTTTTAACCACTTGATTTCTAGCCTTCCCTTGCTCAAACCACTTGATTGAGGCTACTAGGGTGAACTATAGAGGTGAAACTTTAATTTTTATGTTGGGAATTATGAGTAATTTGAAGTGAGAAAAGAAGAAATCAAAGAGAGAAGAAGAAGAGAGTGGTTCAGCCAACTAAGGAAGAGGAAAGGCAGCCAGCAAAATTTGAAAATTTCTCCAGATTTTCTCTCCTTGTATACCTCTCAAATGGGCCTAGTTATAGGCTTAATTAATGGGCTTAGCCCAAATATAAATTTAAGCCCATTTTAGGCTATTTAAGGCCCAAACCAAAATTTCTATCTTCCTCACTTCAAATTACTTCAAAAATAATTCCATCAATTTTATCACATCAAAAATAGCTAGTACGCAAATTTTCGGCTCTATCAGAGTCCATTATCAGTCCGATTCAAACTTATCGTCTGATTCAACAACTACCAACCTCACCGAAAAATTTCATTCCCATTACCAAAATATTCTACACAAAAAATCATGTAGGCATGAAAAATCTGGCAATTTTCGGAGTTTTTTTTTCTATTTTTAATTATTTACGCAAAATCAAGTCACCTTCTCTACCGAGAAAATTGACTTGCTACATTTTTCATATTTTTGACCTTTGGAGACCCATTTGACCTCAATTTTACTTCAAATTTCAACCCCGGACTCCCCATGACTAATACTTTTTGATGGTACAATAAAATATTTTTGACTTTCGGGTGTCCTTTCGGACCTGAAAAGCACTATTCACCATCGGAAAGTATTGTTCACGGCTAACCCGGTGTTGAGGCTATATCACATCTGGATTTATTAGCTTAGTGAGTACCGAGGCTAGAAGCACAGCCGCTTATAGCCTTCTCTTTTTCTTTGTGCAGCCACGCATGACAAATTTGTTCTCTCCTTCTTCTTTACCCAACCGTGCATGGCTTTTGTTTTCTTTGCACGATCATTTATGTTTCATCTAGCCTTTCTTTTTTTCCCAATCGGGTATGATTTTCAGCATTGCTTTACGATCGAGTCTATGGCATTCAGTTTCTTATTGACCGATTAGGTGTATAATTTTTTTTTGTTTCTTTTTAATTGATGGGATATATGATTTCCAGTTCTTCTTTGCCCGATCGGACATATAACTCTTAGTCCTTTAAGGACAACCGGATAGATATGTATAGCCCTCAGTTTCATGTTTTGCCTGAGAATATATGGTTTACAACATTTCTTTGCCTGGTCGTTTATGACCTTATTCCTCGTACAGTGCACAGTTATATGTTCCTTTCTCTTTATATGTACTCATTCACTTAAACATTAGAACATTGCTAAATCCTTAACAGAGTAGAGTATTATGAGTTTACAAGTTTATTAAAAAAACTCCATGATAGTGAAAATGCCAGTCGAATATAGATATATTTTGATAATGGAATATGTATATGCATATGATGGTATATACATGAGATTCTAGGTTTGGATTGAAAAGTAAAGTATAGGTATATATAACAGATTATTAAGCTAAGATATTACAGTATATATATACATATATGTGGAGTTGATGTGGAAAAATTTACGGTTAATTGCTACACTTTGTAAACCTGTCAGTGTTTCCTTCACAGGCATGGGTAGTTGATAAAACCTTTCATAGTGGGGGATGGAGCAAAACATGTGCATTGCATATCTGCACCTCATTGCATGCATGAGGCATCATTCACTTATAGCACAGTATCATATGACATATATTTGGCCCTGACTCAAAAAGAAAACTGACAGGATATATCTTGAGCATAGTAATGATATGATCATATGATTAGTCTATCTTTATTTGAAGATAGAGTTATAAGAAAAGTGAATCAAGTTAAAGATAGAATTAAGAGAGTGTTATAGTTATAAAGAAATAAAGCTAGATTGAATTTAAGTGTGATACAGTATAGAAATTTATATAGGATAAGCAAAGAACAAGTAGAGACAGTAGAGGTAGTATAGAATGCAGGATAAGTGAGATAGATATATGAGTGCAGATAGAAGTATAGAAATGGTAGTGTTATATGAGTATAGTGTACCATCTCTAATGTATAGGTATGAATTTTGAGGACAAAATTCTTTAAGGAGAAGAGATTTAAAATGCCCCTAATCGTACCCTAGAAGGGATAGATGGTTATTTTGCATGAGACAGAGGTTGATTATGTCGCTAATTAATGGAAATTACAAATTAAGGGACTTAATTGAAAAGTAAAAGTAAAAGTTTTGAGGTAGAAATTTGATATGTGAAAGGTGAGAGGCCAAAGTAAGAAACATAAATATAGAAAGGGACCAAAGTGAACTTTTCCAGGATTTTTGTGAGCCACCAATAGGAATGAAGCAAGTGGATGGCTAGAAAGAGAGGAGAAAGGCTGGTTTTCTTCTTGGGTTGGCCGGCCATTCTTGGCCAAAAAGGACTCATTTTGTTTTGTTCTACTTTTCTTCTTCTTCTTCTCTTCTTTTATTTTTCTCTTCTCCTGAATTCTATGAAAATAAAATGATGCTCCAAGGAGGGTAAAGGCTGTAGATGGTAGAGAGAAGGAATTTTACAGCAACCTAAGGCTCAGATCAATAAGTGATGAAGGGAAAAGAGAGAGAGAGAAAGAAAGGAGAAAATGAGGAAGAGAGAAAGATTGATGGATTCTTAAAAGGTATGGGAACCATTTTGTGTGTATATGTTTGATTTTAGATATTAAATGAATATTTTTGGATGTTATTAGATATGGTACACATGAAAAATTAGGCTGGAGGGAGTGTGAAAAACCGAGTTATGCATGAACACTTTGAGAACTTGAAATTCTGTTTAAGACTCATATGAACAGTCTATACTTCTTTTAGGATATCTTGAGTTATAGTGATTGAAATTGATAAATTCAAATTGGATATAAAAATATACTTATATATCTTCATTTCATATGAAGAACACAAAATCTGAATCAATTTTTATGATAGAGAAAAATAGGCTTGAATTCGGGTTTTGACTGAGCCCCTGTCATTGGGAGCAGTCTATAGTTTTTAGTGAGTATCTTGAGATTTAAAGCTTTGATTTGTTTTATTTTTGATTTTTTGAAAACTAGAAACACATATCTATAACTTTGTAGAAGGAAGTTTTCCCTAAAAATGACGTTTGGTAGTTTGAAAATGACATAGAAGTCGAGATAGAAAATCTGTCTCTGAGCAATTTGGGTCTCACGGTTACTAGGTTTTTCAAAGTAACCGTAAGGTACCCTAGTTTTTAGTCCAGACCCTAAAGATGACTTATCTCACGGTTACTAAGCTTTTCATAGTAACCGTGACCCTTTTAAAAAGTATAGAACACGGTTATTACTCATTCGATAATGACCATAAGGTAGTCTGGCATAATCCAGACCCAAAAAGTAATCTAGGTCATGGTTACCATGAATTTGGCAGTAACTGTGACCCTTATGTCATGTCTTGGGCCACGTTTACCATGAATTGGTAATAACTATGACCCTCCTTCATAAGTTAAAACTTGAAAGTTAAGATGCCATTTGTGGCATAAGATTAACTACCCCTTTCCTAAATCATATAGTTCACCTTAAATATGAAATATATGATAATGAATAACAATAAGTATAGGAAATGTATAAGTAATATAAGGATAAAGTTATAGTAATTGATGCATGAAAATATATATTTAAATATGATTGTATTATATATATATATATATATATATATATATATATATATATATATATATATATATATATATATATATATATATATATATATATATATATATATATATATATATATATATATATATATATATATATATATATTTGATTATGTTAAACAACAATATTGTATCATTTGAGCTAATCTAGTATACGATGAGTTGAATTGTATAAATTAAATAACATATGAATACGATTGTTTGCCTGCACCTAGAACTTGGTTGTTGATAGATAGGCATGTCTATAGGGTTACAATTGTAACTGTTATATGTTCGACCCTGTTTGGGTCCCCATGATTCGACCTTTTATAGGTCCCCGTGATTCGACCTTGTATAGGTCCCCATGATTCGGCCTCATGTAAGTCCCCATGATTTGGCCCATTTGGATCCCTATGATTGATACCTTTGGGTATCTTTACGTACCTACAGGTACTACAATACAGTACAATAACTCTCGTTATTCGCACCCACAGGACTTTAGCAGGCATTTTACAGTATGAAATAAATAGTATATGTGTTACATATATAAAAACTTGATTAGTCTATTATATTCTATCCTTATACAGTAATGTTATAAGATTAAATGTGTTATGTGAGTTATATATTGTAACTCTTGCATGTGGATTATAATATCTTGATATTAATACTATTTACTGTGTGCTTGGAAACAATCACTGTGAGTGGTTGTTCATATATGTATTGTTCCCTACTAAGTTTTATAGCTTAGCACGGGTGTTTATCCATGTAGGATCAAGATATGTCGTTGCTTGAGGGACAAGGCCAACACCAGCTAGGAAAAGGAGTTAGGATGTCTAAAATGTACTGTTTTTATCTTTTTAATTTGTGTAAATCTTATGAAAGCAATGTAATGAACATGTTTTGTAATTATTAACTCAAAAATATGACTATAATATAACAAAGTATAGGCTTACATAATTTGTTCTAATGTATGAATTAGACAATCAATGTATAACCAATTGTATGGCAGATGAACATATTTTAGTATTATATGTATTGTTTATTAGAAATATTAAAATAAGTAACAGAAATTCGGATAGCTAGTATGGTCCTTACACTCACCACCGGTAGGTATGCCCTGCCGGCTATGAGGTAAGCACCTGTCATCTACGTAAAATGGTTTTGGACTAAAAATTTGCATATCTTATGACCCTCGTAGTCAGCAATCCAACACCTATTTGCCATGAGTCCCCTGTTTTTACCCCAAATGCAAGTTTTTTATCATTGATAAATTACTGAAACCTATCCGAACTTTTTTGGATGCTTATATAACTTTGAAAATATATGTATGTAGGTAAACTATTACCTAATGTACATGAACTATGTGATTATGCATTGAAATATACAATTGATCAAAATACATGCGAAGTTAATATTTGTTTATAAGTGATATTTATGTATTTTCATTAGTTATCGGTATATAGCATATGTACATGAACACATATCTCGATTTTATGATCATAAATGAATGTATATTGATATGTTAAAGCTTCAAAAGATGAAAATGATAATGATTAAAAGAATATGACTACAAATGTTTGCATATAAGATTTGGTTATGGATAGATAAACATTCTTATATGGCATATTGCTGCAGCCATACGATTGACCCTATTAGGGTTCATATAATTGATATCTTTGAGTATCCACATGATCAATACCTACATCCATCCACACATCTGATACCTTCAGGTATCCATATGCACCCATTATCCACACCAATAAAATATGTCCAAGCAAATACAGAAAATGGCTACAAGCAAAACTATATGAGAAATACATGCTCATATGATCATACTTGAATAAATAACCTAACATACATATTAACTTGGATGTTTCTTTTGTCTTGTTAAAATTATGATTACTTTATATTATGTTGATTATGTGTGCCTAAAAGATGACTGCTGTGAGTGTTTGTCCAAAATTACATATTTTCCACTAAACTTTATAGCTTAGTATGGGTGTTAATCCATATAGGTACAGAAGATAGAACTTCCTCTAAAGGAGACATCTACTAAAGTCAAGACCAATACCAAGCTTGAAATGGGGAATTTTTGAATGTATGACTTTTGTGTTGTAAATTTTATGTATTGAAATAATTATTATTATTATTTTATAATACAGACAAGACGTATCTTAGATAAATATGTGAATGTAAATTTTAACTCATAACACTTGTAAAGATATAGGATAAAATTTTATAGTATGAATATGTATGATCTTGATGCTTGCATTAATATGGACTATTAAGGTGAATACAAGAATTGTACATGAAATCTATGTTGTAATATCACGCCTAAACTAATAAGAAGTCATAAAATGGATGTTGTGATAATGGTTTGGTGTGATTATTATTAGATATTATGCATGAATATGGAGTTTGTATAAAGCTTATTACATAATTATTCTTTAGGGGTTTTTTCACAAATGCCACAAAAAAGAAAAAAAAAATTCATATTTGGACCCTTACATTTTCTATCTTTCATAAATACTATTTTTAAAATTTTTTCTTTCTTAATTGCCATTTTTTATATTTTAACTTTTAAAAATACCCAGTGTTTTATTGGACTTCAAATATACATGCATGCATATTGTTACAGAATTTCGTTTACACAAACTCATCTTGGATGCACAAGCAAATGAGTTGACACAGTTCACACATATACCTTTAGTGTGCTCCATGATTGTGTTGTATTTTAATTCTCAATTCTATTGGAAACGACCATGAACGTAGAATTCTATCCAAAAGTTACGGTGCCTTTCAACTGCTCGATGAAAGTCCCATATAAAAGCTTAGTAGACCTTGAATTTGGGAGTGTTTGCCAATTGGATTGCAAGTGCATAGCGGGAAATAGAGGTAATCACACAAAGTCTTTGCTGGACTCCAAGTCAATGCAAGTGCCAACAAAATGCTGATTAAAAAAACAAAAATCCACTATTAAATAAAACAAACTTTGAAAAACTAGTGGCATGTTAGTATTGAAAATGAAAAATTATTCTCTACATTTTTTTATTTATGAACTCAATTTAGTTAATATTTTCATTCGATATTACTCATCTCTCATATATTTTTTCCTCATTACACTATATTGATCATTAACATTCTTATGGGAATTATAAGGTTAGTTCGAATGGTTAGGCATTCGTATGTTACCTTTTTGAACAATCCTAAAGTTGTGTATTCCATTTCCATCTCCCTTCCACATCTAAGTGACAAAAATATACATATGCATTAAATACAAGGTTTACCTGTGAAAATTGAATAGCAAAAATACTGCAATATATTTAAGCCTGCAAGCATTAAATGCTGCAGATACAATAATAAAGTTGATTTTCTGCTGTTCATATAGATATATATTCTTTCTGTCGTTCTTGTTCATTTAATTTTAGTATTTTCCCCCATTTATAACTTATTTTGTACAAGATTTGTTTCTTTTAATTCTAACAATAACTAGAAAAGCTTATGGAAAGAAAATATAGATGCTAAAATATAAAGTATGATTGATTATAAGAAATGATCGAGTCAATACTAAAATAGAATTAAACATTAACTATTAAAGATTGATTTGTGGCATTCTTTCAACTATAGGTGCTCAATTTTTTTTATTAAATACACTGTATTTTAGTCAAAAGAAAAAAATACAGTGTATTAAGTTTCATAAAAAAAAATATTATATTTTATTTATGTATAAAAGTAAATATACTCTATTTTAATAAAAAAATACAGTGTATTGAGTTTCTTCAAAAGAAAATACATTGTATTTATTTATGTATAAAAGTAACTACACTGTATTTTAGTCAAAAGAAAAAGAAAATACATTGTAAATTATAAGAACTCCAATCAGCCACTTGCTTCATATCCTCTGCAGATTAAGTTGATTATCTGCATCCATCCACCTTAATATTATGGCTCAAGTAGCTGAAATAATGAGGTTAATACTAATGAAGTAAATTTCAAGTACAAAAGCCCTGTAGGCAAAAAGAAAAGATAGTAGAAAAGAGGTGAAAATAAGAATGAAATAAAATCCCGGTTTAAGTGTGTTGCAACACAAAAAAGAACTAGCAGCCCAAATTGGCCAAGTGTACCACTAGCTGTTCCACTACTGCTACAACAATAAGCAATGCTTTTTGTAATCAATTCAGAGTCATACACAATTGGAGCTCTTTTCTTGAGAATTCATAATTAGCATAAAAAAGAACTTGTAAAATTCTTGGTATTAAATACTTGATAACTTAGAATGTCACATGCATTTGCATTTTCGGAGAGATTTTCAAATGTTTATTTGCTAATAGTTATGCGATTGGTTTTGCCAGTTTTTTCTCAATCTCTAAAACAAGATGAATGTGTAAGCCATTGAGGATGATCTTATACAAAATGGTTGACTAACCTGACTACAAATAATTATGAGAGTTGGGGAATTTCTCTTGTTTGTGAAGATTGTTTCCCTACCAACACATCCTGCCGATAAGGCTCGCGTCACTATGACATTAAAACCCAATAAAGTTAGATGTATGAGCCTACAATTAAAAGAAGATAGTAGCCATGTCAGATAGTGATGATCCTTCCATATTTAAAAAGATACAAAGTACAAAACTAGTTAAAAATGGAAGCCTAATTGAAAAAAAAAATATATATCCATTATGTCGGTATTAAAACACAGAGTTTAGGAACAGGTCGCATATGATGTCTCTAAAGTCAATATTCTCTCTGAAGTATATTATTTTTAATTCGACAAGTAGAGCAGCTAAAATTTCATGGGAACAGACAGACAACAAAAAGTTAAATATTCAGTAACAAAAATGAGGCATTACCAAAAGCGAAGCAGATGCACTAAGCATTGCAGCAGATAGAGGTTACCCTATTGTTGTTTGTCCTTCTTATGTTTGGGTGGCAAGGCAATGGAAATTGTGTACAGTGATGATAAACTAGTGAAGTATCTTGAAACTACTATTGAGGTGGACCCAGTGCGCCTTGTATTAATTGATAAATATTTATACGATGTTAGTGATATTGACATAGATGCGCTTACAGATTCATATGGTAATGTGGAGTTTTCATCAGAGCAAAGGTATCTTTATTTCTTCGAGAAAGGAAACCCACAGATTACAATTGATGCAATTTAAATCCTCATTGAATTGGTCTGATGGACGACTCTTTAATCACAAAATGGGGAATGCTGGGATACGACGAAGAAAAAAAGGAGAAGCTTGATCTAAAAGCTCAGTGGAAGGGATTTGGCTGACGAGTTTAGGGGCGGCAGCCTCAGCCTCAATGACGGGACCAGGAGACATAATTGGATTGGTTAGGGATAAAGAGATATTTGAAATAAAAGAAAATAGAAAAAAGGGCATTCTTGATATATAAAATTGAGAAAGAGCATCTTTAAATGTAAAAACATATAAATGAAAAGTAAAAATAAAGCATATGGTATTTTTGAAAACAAAATAAAAAAGTAGGGTAAATAGTGTAATTTCCTTTATTCTTTATTAAGTGAGTTCACAAGATTTGATCTGTGAGCTAGCTACAGAAACATAATTATTGAGCATAAGATGCAAGCATTTCTCCTAACATAATCAGGTCTAGAAGCTAATTCTCCTAATGTGAGGAAGCCCATGGAATTCATAAAATTCATCTCTAACATTGTCCAATTATAACCCAAAGCCTAGACCTAACATGAGAACTTTTCATATTGAAAAGGTGAATAACACACTTAATTCTAAGCAGATAGGTATGGATAATTGCAAGCAGTTGATGAAATCAAATAATTTCTAGTTTCAAACTATATATACAAGTTATGAGATCAACAATTCATATTATACTCTTTTTATCTAAACATTACCTAAAGAAATAAAAGGCTAAACCTTACACTATTGAACTGCCATATATATTCATATTATATTTTCAAATTCAGAACTCCAAGTTATAGCTTTTGTTTGGATTGGAGTAAATAGGATAGAATAAGTAAGAGTAAATGGAAGTAAAGTAATTAAAAGTAACTTTTATCTACTCTCTATTGTTTGGTAAATCTAAAATAAATATAGAGTAATTAACAGCAACTCTTTAAAATTTAGTCACATCTACTCTCAAGTTAGGAGTAACTATTTTTAGAGATATAGAGTAACTAGTTATTTTTACTTACTTTACTCTACTCTCGTTTACTCAAATAGAGTAACTCAAGTTATTTTCACTTGCTTTACTCCCAGCTACCTCCATCCAAACAAAGGCATAGTGAATAAAATATGTACATACTTTAGATTGAATTTATATCAAGTCAACCAAACAATTCTTAATAAGAAAAAAGGTTTAATAGTGAATAGGCAAATAAAAAATGCACAATTGTGAAAACAACTGTTGGAACTATATTTGTGAATATTCAATAAGCCAATTACAAATTCAAATTTCTGGAAAAGGCTGGGAGGATATTGTATTTGAGAATAACAAAATTCTTACGCAAAGGCATCATCTCCAGTCTCGTGCATCTTGTTATGTACTATCTAAAATTTCGATTTTTCACCGATCTTTTTTTCGCAGAAAGGCTGGCGAATTGGACCTCCACCTATTTGAACTAGCTTTGATTTCGATGGACCTAAGATGTTAGGCAGCAAATCGAAAGTGATGGCTAGAGCTGAACTTCACCGAGATCTTTAACCAAGAAACATAGATATCTTAAGACTCATCCTTCTACTCAATGTTATTAAAATCAGATTGGATAAAGAACCAAAGAAGTAAAGGGTTCTTGATTCGATAAGGTTCAACAGAATTTTTTAATTTTTTTCAAAATAATATTATTTTTAAAATTTTTTATAAATATTATGAGAATATAACTATATAAAATAATAAAAACAATACTTTAAAAAATAAATTTATCATCAAAAATTAATCATAAAGCAATATTTTCAAGTTATTCAATATTTATAATAAATATTTAAGATAGATATAGTAAAAAATTACAAATATTAAAAAATATTCATCAATTATAAATTATAATATTTATTCTATTCATAAGAAATTCATTAAAATTTCTTAAATTTTAATTATTTTATATTTTTATTTTTATTTTTATTTTTTTCCAAAAAAATAATAATATTATATAGATATTTTGGACAAAAAATGGTTTTTTCTTATTCAAACCGATATTTTTTGGTTTTGTATGGTTCATACCAGTTTCTTACTGTTTTTAGTCAGTCCGAATTTTATACATTGAACCAATCGGATAGACTGATGGTTCACAATTAAATCGGTCCAACCGATCGGCTCAATTTTAATAACACTGCTTTTACTAGTAATCTGTCCATATTGATCATGTGCCTTTACTCGTCAGAGATTGACCGGTGGGAATTAATTTCCCTTACTTTCAATTTCTTTGCTCTGTTACAATTATGGTGTTAGAGAGAGAAACACACATTATACCATTTTAAATGCGTTTAAGGGTTATTTTGGCAAAACTTATGGAAATAACTTTTTCAATTGGTAAAAGCTATATTCAAAAAAACTATATCTCAAAAAGTAGGTAACTGTTTGGTAAAGAAAAATCAGAATAACTTATAAATTGAAAAGCAATTTACCAACTGTTTGGTTAATAATGCGATTAGAAATAATTTTTCAGAATAAAAAGATGAAAAATGACATATATAATTTCAATATATTATATTCAATATCTCACTATAAAATAATAATTATTCCCACTTATTTACATTTTTTTACTCCACTAAACTATTAAAAAATATATAGTTAAATAAAATAAATATAACATAAAAATAAAAAATATATATGTTTTTTTCATAATTTGTCACACATATTATTTCTTATAATTCTAAATCATTAAACTAAATTCTTTTTTCTACTAAACTAAAAGCAATTTGATCACGTATAGAATCCATTTCCGTACTTTTACCACTCATATAATTTTCTAAATATGAAGCATGCTCGGCATCTTCGAAATGATTAAGTGGCACAAAATTTAGGTCTTCATCAAGTCTCGTAAAAGCTGGATCACTTGAAGAATGGCTTCGGATATAGTTATGCAATGCCATTGTTGCAAGCATAATGTTTGTTTGAGTTTTAAATGGAAACGAAGGCATATCACGTAAAATTTTCTACCTTTGTTTCCAAACTCTGAATGTTTGTTCAATACAACTTCTAAGCGATGAATGTGCAATGTTAAAAATTTATTGATATCACTTTTGAATATTTCATACTGAAACTTAAGCCATCCCATTTTTTCTTCAATTGAACGCATCAAGGCATAACCTTTTCTTTTTGACTTCTGCTCAAAAATATAGGAAGCAAAATAATAAAGTTCACTACCAATAACAATATCAGGCAAAGACTTTATATCATCCATAACTTCTGTCATACAAACTCCTGGCAAGTGTGCTCTTTTAGAAGTTAAATTACTCCTACTTTCAACACTAGCCACTAATCTCGATATATCTTCTTTTAATTCAGCTGCACCTCCTAAACTTCTTCTACATTTTCTTCCCCTCTTATCTATTTTTGCTTGTGAACTACATCCAATATCTCCTTTTTGCTTATTCTTTATTCTTCCTCCATCAATTGTTATGTCATCAAGGTTTGTAATATTTGGTGAGCCATTACCACTAGCCATGAATTCATCTAAGCTTTGATCAAAATCCTCCTCTATTGACTTATCAATGTCTTCTAATGATATAGGTCTCTTTTTAGATGCATTAATATCAACATTAATATTTTGTGTCTCTGTCATTGATGAAGGTGTCCAAGCAAATTCTCGAGTAGCAACAGTATCTCCAAACATTATGTCTAACCTTTCTTCAAATTCAGGTTTAAGACCTACACTTCAAAACTTTGCAGCTCCAGGCAAAACCTATAACATATCATATTTCAAAATTTGACATACATGAATAATGAATTTAACTTCATGAATTTGTTAATTATAAAATTATTATTAATTTAAAACTAACCTTAATTTTCTCATCCCACCATTCGAAAGTAGCATCAATAGTTTGCTTCTTTTCGTCCCATCCTAATCTCATTTCCTTGCCTTTCAAATCTTTCCAAATCTTCTAATCTCTTTTCATAACATCCCATTTATTCTTTAATTGGATTTTATCATAATCATAACCACTTTCTTTATAAAAATTTGTTCTAACATATTTCCATCCTTCTTTTGTAAAACAAGTTCCACTTCACAGGCCTTTATGAATAGCTTAGATACATATGTCACAATACAATAAAATCATATTATCATTTCATACAACTTTTGTTATCTTTTTCTTCTCTTCTTGAACATATTGAATTTATGACATCTTCGACAAATATATTTTAATTAATATTTAGTACATGAATATTAAATACATTCTACCAATATTAAATCTAATAATAATAAATGTAGAAAATATACTTTCTACCAATTTAATTAATATCAAACTTCATAAAGAGTACAGGAAATAACATTTTATAAAAATTATCAGGTAATCATCCTTGTACCCAAAGATAAAAGTAAAAAAGAGGTGGTATGCTTTCTATACTCAAACTCATTTTGTAAGTATGAATCAATACTCTAAACTAGAAATTACCAGGTAAACAAGTAAAAAAAGCTAGCATGAAACTTCTATATTCATAGTCCAATTTCATATTGTAGTATCCCTCATATCCAATCAACTGCCGGGAATTATTCAATTCAGTATATCTATTTTTGAAGGAAATAGAAGATAATGATCTCTGTTGTCCACTTCTACTCAAACTAAGTATATATATTTTTGAAGAAAAGTAAGCTAAGATTCCATATGGTTCAAATAAATTCTTGTTCAGCTTTCGTTTCTATGCGCAATAATAAGCCGTATACATCCACCTATACGTAAAAGCATCTCTCACAGAAAAAAGCCCACTTATGGATATTATAGAAAAAGCTTATGCAGATACACTGGAGTTCTTCTTTCTCACTATACAATGACCAATACCAGATGAAAATTTCGTATAAATTAAATTGGATTATTTTAATATGCCCATATTTTTCATAAAAAGAAATAGCAAACAGCTCTCATCCATTAGATCAAACTGACCAAAAGAAAAAAAAGAGTCAGTCAATTTGAAGTATCATGTAGAATTTGACTCTTCTTAATGTAGGAAAACGAAAAAAATAGTAAGTAACCCCAACTTTTCAATTCATGGCTATATAATTCAGGATTTGGAAAAGAATACAAAATAAATTTTTTATTTGCTTTAATTATAGAAGAGAATTCTATCCCATTTTTATATCTTGGTTAAAGGAAATTGCACAGGGATTGATTAATCCATCAACCAATTATGTCAATAAATGTAATACAAAAGCTTTAATATTGTAGCAGTTAGTAGAAAATTCGGCATAAACACAATTGAATATAGAAAAAAGTTTGTAGACCTGAAAACCATTATTATGGAGTATAAAACTAGTAGATGTGATTTTTTTTAAAAAAAAAGAAAGAAAAAAATAGTTACTACAGCCACTGCTATGTTTTCCATAAATCTAATACATGCACATACCTCATTTTTTTCACTTCATCCTTTGAATAAATTTTTGTCCATTTCATGTTTTATCATTTTGATTAGGAGAAAATAATATTAAAAATTCATGAGTAGAAGAGATGACAAAAAAGTATACAATGGAATGTCTTGACAATTAATATAAGATCCTAACACTGATGAGGCTTCAATCACTATTCTATTCTTTTTTAATCATTTAAGGTTTAAGCTTTCTACAATTTTTATATAGCATAATTAAATAAAATTTTTGGCAAATTTTTTTAGTTTAATTTGGTATTTTTATCATAACCATCAAAATATGACTAATGCTCATTGCATAGGACCATGATGAGCAAAGAAACAAAAAGAAGGGTTTTAAAAAGTAGTGCCATTTGAAAATTTTAAAAGAAACAAAAAAAAAAAGGTTTTAAAAGAAACCTAAAATTCAGCCGCCACACAAAGAAACAAAAGAAGGGTTTAAAAAAAAAATATCAAACCTGCCGCCATTAAAAGTCACAAATAAAGAAGGGCAAATTATTATAACGACTTCAATTGAAAAGAAAAATAAACAAACAACCAAACAAACAAACAATACCACATAAAAGTCACAAATACAAATAAAGACAAATTTTAATAATTACTTTCATTAACAAAAAAAATAAAGAATAAGAACAGGAGCATACCTTGAATGCTACCTGGCAAAAAGCAATACAGATTGATGCTTTTAAATTTCAACGATTTTGAGTGATAAAAGAAGGAGAAGAAAGAAGAAAACGAATGACGTTAGATTGTTTTGGGTGATAGGGTAAGAGAAAAAGAATCTTTTATATTAGGTATACTTGTAATTATAAAATAAAATAAATGATATTTTTGTTTAAAAATAATTTTAAATCAGCTTTTTTAAAAATCTAAAATTCAGCTTTTCTGAAAAGCTAAAATTCAGCTTTTCTAAAAAGCTTCAATTTCTAGCATTTTCTAATAAAAGATTTTTTTACTTTTCACAAAATTGATTTATCAAAAATTAGCATTTACCAAATGCAATTTTTTTATCCCATAATCAACTTTTTATCAAATAATCATATTTTTACTTCCTGATAAACAATGCCAAACACACTGTGAGGATGAAAGAAAAAAGCCATTTTACATTCTTTTACCTGTTGATCAGCAATTCAATGCTGCGTATTGTATCGTTTGATATGTTAGGCATATCGAATCAACACCCTGAGAATTAGAATCCGTTCAAATAAAAAAAATATATAATATTTTGAGTTTTACATGAGATAAAAATTATAATAAAAGGAAGTTTTTATTTAGACTAATACTATTAAAATCGGACTGAATCGATCCGATTCGACCAATGTAATTGCGAATCGATAGTTGATATGGTCGATTTAATATAAAAAAATTGGACTAGTAAAAAATCGAAAAGAACTGTTATAAACCGGTCAAAATTCGATTAAATCGATAAAAACAAAATTGAAACCGGATGAAATAAGAAAAAATCAATTTGAGTATGAAAAAATTAATTTTATTCAAAATATCCATAAAACATTATTTTTGCCTAAAAAATAAAATACAAGTATAAATATAAAATAATTAAAATTTAAGCAATTTTAATAAATTTTTTATGAATAAAATAAAAATTATAATTTACATTTGATGAATTTTTTGAGTATTTATAATTTTTTACTATATTTATCTTAAATTTTTGTTATAAATGTTAAATAATTTGAAAATATTATTTTATTATTAATATTTTATGATAAATATATTTTTTAAATTATTTTTAATTTTTTATATAATAATATTTTTATAATATTTATATAAAATTTAAAAATAAAATTATTTTTAAAAAATTCAATTGAAGTCCAATGAATCATAAATTCTTTATCTTTCTGATTTTTTATTTCATCCGGTTTTAATAATATTTATTTAGACAATAGGAGTAGGAAAAAAGCCAAAAAAGGAAGGGTGGGGAGGGGGGCAAAAACCGGAGTTTGACTACCAGTAAAACATACAGTTGGGTGGGTCTTGGCGGAAGTCCGGGTCAGGCTGGTGGATTTTCCGGTGAGGGTGTCGACGTATCCTTAAAAACTCAGAATCCTACGCACTACGCGTGTACAAATACCCCCGTTACACAGTAGCGAAGAATCTGAAACCCTAAACGCTCCACGTCACAAAATTCAGGCAGTATCCTACACGAGAATTGGTGGCGCGTGGAGTTCAAGAAACAAAATCGATAAAATATGGAAGTGTATAGGATGTGCAAGTAAAAGAACGCCAAGCCTATCAGGCCGTCAAGCAGAGAGCTTATACTGTGTCCCACTCGCACATTTCCCTAACCTCCGGGGGAACAAAGCTCTTTCTCTAGGGTTTTGTTTTGTAGCACAGAGAGAAAAACCCTAGAAATCAGAGATCATGGACATGCAAAACGATTTTGAAAGGATACTTTTCTTTGAGCACGCTCGCAAAACCGCTGAAGCTACTTACGCTAAGAACCCACTCGATGCCGAGGTTCGCTTTACTTCTTCTTTGATGCTATAAACTGTTTTATTTCTTAATGTTTGTTTGGTTATTGAGGAATCGAGGTTTTTTCTTGCAATAATCGTCGCAGGAAAACTGACGCTTTTTTTTTCCCCGCAGAATTTAACGAGATGGGGAGGAGCTCTGTTGGAGTTGGCGCAATTTCAGAATGTTCCAGATTCCAAAAAGATGATATTAGGTGCCATTTCTGTTCAAGTCACTTAAACAAGAAACAATGAAAAATTTAACCAGGAATAATTTTAATGAGGAGCTTCTGCTAACATCATTATGTAAATTCAGACCAATTTGAGAAAAATTTTCACTATGATCTCAGATAGAAATTGACTATGAAATTGTTGGATTGTGGGAATAGGTATCCGTGCTTTTTTTCTTTTGGGTGGGGGAGGAATGTAGGTAGATTTGAAGCACAACTCTTGTTCTGCTAAATGGTTATGCACTGTTAGATTTGTCATTTTTGGGCTGATTTTTTTTTTTTAATGTTTTTTTATAGATGGAATATCGAAACTGGAGGAGGCATTACTGGCTCAGCCAAAAAAACACGATACTCTTTGGTGCCTAGGAAATGCTCATACTTCTTATGCTTTTTTAACCCCGGATCAGGACGACGCTAAGGGGTCTTTCGATAAAGCATCTGTCTACTTTCAGCAGGCTGTTGATGAGGTATATTTCTGTTGAAGCTCGATGTTAATATGTGGTGTTTGGATATTATATATTCTATGTTATCGCAATCATGTGATGGAATGAGTTTTGCTTTTTTGTAGGAACCAGATAATGAACTTTACCGCAAGAGTTTAGAAGTGGCTGCTAAGGTACTATTGCACTATTCTTTTGGTTAGAAAGGGGTGGGGTGGAGTGGGGGAGGGGGAGTGATAGAATTCACAACAATTAACAGGTATTTCAAGCAAAGAATCGAGTTGGAATAAAAATATGGATCGGGACTGTTCCATTCAAAAGGAGAAAATTACAAGTCTCAGGAAGAATATCTTCCCTCTCCAAAAGAGGAGCCCTGCTCTCTAAGGCAGAAAATATAATTCAATTCTCAATACCCGTCCCTCCCCAAACCAAATAGTTAAAATAACAAAATTCAAAAAGGTAAATCCATTTCTGCTGCTTTCCTCCAGCTAGGCCTAGGCACGCTAATTTCATAACAGAATGCTCCAGCTCAGCTATACTAGTTTCCTTCGTTGCCCCTGCTCTGCTGCTTCTTCTTCCTATGATAAACTTGAAGTCTCTTCGGCCCATTGAAGTCTGGGTCCATCAGCTCCTCTTGCACACCTTGGCCTCCAGCAGTATCTTGCTCTCTATCATTGCCGCCCTCCTGAAATTCAGTCTTGTCCTCAAGACGTAGCTGAGGATAATCACGCTTTATGGTGTATTCATCCTCCCAAGTGGCGTCCTCCACACCCTTTGTTTGCCACTGTACCTACCACTGCGACACCCCTTCCCTGTTCCGTTGTACAAACCTGGTAGCTATTATCTTATCCGGTATTAGTTCATCGGTTGGTTCTAGGTCCAACTCAGGTGGCAAATCATGTGAGCTAGGCTGAACTCCTATGGCCTTCTTGAGTAAGGAGACGTGGAAAACTGGATGTATTTTAGATGATGCAGGGAGTTGGAGACGGTAGGCTACTGCGCCTACTTTTGCTTCAATCTGATAGGGCCCGTAGTAGCGTGCAGATAGCTTAGGATAGATTCTCCTGGCAACTGACTGCTGTCGATGGGGCTTAAGTTTAAGATAAACCCAATCTCTGACTTCATACTGGATGTCCCTGCGGTGCCGGTCAGTTTGCGCTTTCATCAGCTGTTGTGACCGCAGTAGGTGTTGCTTGAGTTGTTGCAAGGCTTCGTCCCGGTCTTGGAGATCCCTAGCTACTGCTTCAACTTGGACCTCGCCAGGAATGTATTGGAGTACATTTGGGGGTCGCCGGCCATACATCACCTCGTATGGAGTGGTTCCTGTACTCACATGGTAGGTGGAGTTATACCAGTATTCTGCCCAAGGGAGCCATTGACTCCAAAATCGGGGCTGATCAGATGCGAAGCAGCGGAGATATGACTTAAGGCACCTGTTGATCACTTCAGTTTGACCGTCATTTTTCGGGTGGTATGATGAACTGAACCTGAGCCGTGTCCCTTGGAGTTTAAAGAGTTCCTGCCAGAATCGGCTCATAAACACGGGATCTCAATCACTAATTATGGTCTTTGGAAATCCATGAAGCTTCACGACTGTTTTGACGAACAGATCTGCCACCGTTCGTGCTGTGTAAGGGTGTTTTAGTGCTGCAAAATGGCTATACTTCGATAGCCTATCAACAACAACCAGCACAGCATCATATCCCCTAGACTTGGGCAGCCCGGTGATGAAGTCCATGGACACATCTTCCCATACTGCATTTGGAATAGGAAGTGGCTGGAGGAGATCTGCGGGAGCCATAGTTGATGCTTTGAACCGCTGGCAGACCGAGCAACCCTTTACAAACTCTTTCACCTGCTGCAACATACCTTTCCAGTAGAAGTGTGTTGCTAGTCGCCTGTAGGTTCGGTAGTAACCAGAATGACCTCCCATAGCTGAATTATGGTATTCGTTAAGCAAGGAAGGGATCCACTTGGAGGAGGCGGTGAGTACTAGTTTGCCATCGCGGTATAGAATTCCATGCTTCTCCATGTACTTTGGGTGGGAAGATGGGTCTGATCGGATTGCATTTTTGAGGGCCAGTAGCTGGGGATCCTGGGTCACTTCCTCGATTAACTTGCTGCCATCTAGCCATGTTGGGGAAAAAACAAAAACAGCAAACTCAACTTCAGCCAACTCATGCTGCCGTGATAGAGTATCAGCAGCATTATTCGACTTTCCGGGCTTATAACGCACCTCAAATTCATACCCCATTAATTTAGCAAGCCAATTCTGTTGGTCAATGGTGGTGATGCGTTGTTGCAGGAGGTGACGCGAACTCTTTTGGTCAGTAAATACAGTAAACTTCCGCCCCAACAGGTAGGGTCTCCAATGTTGAATTGCCAGAGCCAGCGCCATCAGTTCCTTCTTATAAGCTGACTTCGCAAAGTTTTTCTCAGCCAAAGCCTTGCTGAAATATGCAAGGGGTCTGCCCTCCTGCATCAAAACAGCCCCTAATCCAGTACTAGAGGCATCACACTCCACAATGAAGGGCTTGCTGAAGTCTGGTAAGGCTAGTAAAGGGGTGGTCGTCAACTTGGTTTTTAACTCTTCAAATGCTGATTGTGCGTGTTCATTCCACCAGAACCCGCCCTTCTTGGTTAGCTCAATTAAGGGCTTCGCAATCTTTCCATAATCCTTCACAAATTTTCTGTAATACCCGGTCAAACCCAAAAAGCCCCGAACACCCTTCACATTCTTGGGTATCGGCCAATTTTGAACTGCTTCTACCTTGGTCGGCTCCACTGCCACTCCAGCCTTCGAGATGCTGTGCCCGAGGTAGTCAATAGATGTTTGTCCAATGGTGCATTTCTTCGGGTTAACCCGGAAGTGGTTGTCTCTCAGCACTTGCAAAACAATGGCCAGATGCTGCTTGTGCTCTTCCCAGCTATTGCTATAAATCAGTATATCGTCGAAGAAAACCAAGACCATGCGTCGTAGCCAAGGTCGGAAAATGTCATTCATTACACTCTGGAAGGTGGAAGGGGCGTTAGTAAGACCAAAAGGCATTACTAAAAACTCGTAGTACCCATCATGTGTGCGGAAAGCGGTCTTGGGCTCATCCCCTTCCCTCATTCTGATTTGGTAAAAACCCGATTTCAGGTCTAGCTTTGTGAAGAACTGTGCCCCATGTAACTCATCAAGTAATTCATCGATTATGGGTATAGGATATTTATCAGCGACAGTGACCTTATTTAAAGCCCTGTAGTCTATGCACATCCGCCAGGAGTCATCCTTCTTTTTGACCAAAAGGACTGGGCTTGAGTAAGCACTTTGACTTGGTCGAATGATCCCCTGCTGCAACATTTCCGCCACTTGTCGTTGTATCTCAGTCTTTTGTATCTGTGGGTACCGATAAGGTCGGACACTAACCGCTGCATGCCCTGGTTGTAATTGGATGGCGTGGTCATGAAAGCGTCGGGGTGGTAACCCACTTAATGGCTCGAATACTGCGGAGTAACTGTGCACAAGAGCCGCAACTTCTGCTCTCTGCCCTGCAGTATGGCCCTGGTGCATTGGGGCTGGGAATTGTTGTGGGTACAGGGCTTTACTCATGGTCTTCAAACTGCCCCCGCCCAACCAGACTTGCAAGGCCCCCATATCATGAGGCGTTCCATCTATTCCTGTCAACTTAAGCCGCCTTCCATGATCCTCAAATCGCAGCCACTTGTGGTCCCAATTATGCATGACAGTGCCCAGGGTCTTGAGCCATTCCATTCCCAATACGACATCCAAGGGACCCAGATCAAAGACTAATGCACACAGACATAAGGAAACAGTGCCCAACTGAATCGTGACATCCACACACCGTTCTTGAACTGTGACCCGATACCCATCTCCCAATCTAATATGAATAGAAGGTATAGTATGGACAGTTAGGTTCAAGGACCATACCAATTTGCGCGAGATGAAGTTGTGGGAGGCGCCTGAATCTACGAGCAGCACTATTGGTATCCCTTGAATTGCACCTTGTAGCTTTAGCGTTGTGGGCTCTTTGCTCCCATCCCCTGCCCCAAAATAAGTTGTGATTGCTTTGCATTCTCCTTCGTTCCCCACGACAGCTCTATTCTCCTCTTCCAGTTCTGGTGCTAGGAGCTCCTCAATGTTAATGTAGAGCTCATTATCCAGAACAGTAAGTCTCAATTCCCGGGTCTGGCAGCGGTGCTGTGGGCTATAGGGCCGTGCACATTTGAAGCAGAGGCCGAGCCGCCTACGCTCCTCCATTTCCTTCATGGAAATATGGCAATTTCCTCTGTTGCGCCCTGGCTGTTGTTGGGTTCTAAGAGATGAGTGAAACGATGGTTGTTGTGTCGTTTGGGGTAGGGGGCTTGGGCCAGGGTGGGAGTATTTCACTTTTGGGTCGAATTGGGCTGCTTCTTTGGGGTTAAGAACATGTGAGTGATGGGTTTGTGTATAGGGAGAATCCAGACGACTGCAAACCGCTCCTCCCTTATCCCTTGCCAGGGAGAATCCAGACGACTGCAAACCGCTCCTCCCTTATCCCTTGCCGCCGATCTGCTCCCCAGGGAACTGAAGGTGAGCTTTGCATCGCGTGCCAATTCCATGGCCTGCTCACACGTCTAAGGCTTGAGGTAGCGCACCCATCTCCCCACTTCCTCCTTCAACCCTCCCATGAAATATCCCAAGAACTTCTCCTCGGACGCTTTCGGGATGTATCCGGTGATGGACTCAAACTCCTCAATATAGTCATCAACGGTGCCGGTCTGGAACAAAGTGCGGAGTTCCTCATATGGATTTTGAACCCTGCGTTTGCCAAATCGCCTATTCAATCGGATTTTGAGTTGTTCCCACGTCAAATATGGATTATCGCGCAACGCCTGCGAGAACCAGGTAATAGCAGCTCCTGTCATACACATCTGAGCTATGGTGAGCTTCATTTGCTCCGGCGTGTGGGTGACACTGAAAAACAGTTCAGCTTTGGCAATCCAGCTTCGTGGTTCTAGGCCGTTAAACTTTGGCACCTTCACCTTCGGCAATGTCAATGGTCCAACCCCAAAGTGATTGGGTCTGACACGAGTCCAATGGGGGTGTGGTTTGATGCCCCGATTTTGAGTGTGAGGGAAGGAAGACTCGGGCTGGTGTTTCAGGGGAGCTGGCGAGTTCCCTGGTTTCACATGGTCGGTTTCTTCCTCTGTTAAGGGCTGTTTCTCAAATTGTTGTTGGAATTTCTCAGTCATTCGTTCAAATTGTTACTCCATTGATTTTTGTAATGCAGCGATGGATCGTTGCATTTGTCCCATAGTTTGTTGCATTGTACCCAAAGCTTCATCATGGCTGTCAACTCTCTCCTGCAAATCATTCTGGGATTGCAAGCGAGTTTTAGGTGGGTCTCCCATTGTTTTCGTTTCCCACAGATGGCGCCAAATGATAGAATTCACAACAATTAACAGATATTTCAAGCAACGAATTGAGTTGGAATAAAAATATTGATCGGGACTGTTTCATTCAAAAGGAGAAAATTACAAAAGTCTCAGGAAGAATATCTTCCCTCTCCAAAAGAGGAGCCCTGCTCTCTAAGGCAGAAAATACAATTCAATTCTCAATATCCGTCCCTCCCCAGACCAAACAGTTAAAATAACAAAATTCAAAAAGGTAAATCCGTTTCTGCTGCTTTCCTCCAGCTAGGCCTAGGCACGCTAATTTCATAACAGAATGCTCCAGCTCAGCTATACTAGTTTCCTTCGCTGCCCCTGCTCTGCTGCTTCTTCTTCCTATGATAAACTTGAAGTCTCTTCGGCCCATTGAAGTCCGGGTCCATCAGCTCCTCTTGCACACCTTGGCCTCCAGCAGTATCTTGCTCTCTATCAGGGAGCACTGTGAGAAGCAGAGCTGTTTCTTATAGTTCTCGAGTTGCATATTTATTGTTTGTAACGTTCTCTGAGAAATCTTAAGTGAGAAATTAGAGCATGCAGATTGGTCTGGTATTTCTGTGGCTTCTATTGCTATGAGAAGCCTTCATATTGTTGCTGTGACAAGCCGGTGATGTTATGGTTAATTAAATATTTAGAGCATCTACTGGTGCCTGTTGGATAAACAGTGTCCATGGGGCGAATTGGGTTATTATGAGCCATCATTTAGTTCTAGTTGTCTATTAGGACAAATACCTTTGGCCATTAAGTTATCCAAATTATTTTATCATTGGGTAGGCTAGATGCCTCCTTAGTACTTAAAATTGAACTTTTGAAAGCAATCTCTTTTGTCACTTCACTTTTATTTTTGTGAAAAATTCCTCATTTTCTTTGACATACATGTCTTGGTTAGTTGGAAGAGGGGTCTTAAGAATCAGCCAGTTCATAATTGAAATCAAGACTTCCTATACGATGCAGCCTTTGTCAGTTGAAATCTGAGGTATACAAAGCTGGTACATCATTCATCTGATACTGGTTGAGAGGTTGGCATGTGGCTGTACTGATTAAAAAATTCTGAAAAGATCAAATATAAGGAGAGGGAGAAAAGGGAAGAGAAAGGGGTTTCTGTTTGTTTTATATGCTATTGGTTTCCTCCTTATAATCCTCAATTAGCCCTTACATATATGGGCTTTCGTCTTTTTGCAGAATCTTGTCTAATAATGTTCACTAGAGCTTGTATTATTGTTATAGATATCAATCACACAGTCATAACTGGAGGTTCATTTATGTGCTATCAACTATTCTAAAGTTTTCTTCTCCTATATTTGGACTATGACTCTTTTCTAAATTGCAACTTCTGAAATGGGCCCTATTAACTTCTTTGTTGAAAAATACGATTTGTTAAAACATTTATTCTGAGAATTAGTTTCAGAGCCTTTTAGTTTATGTTTTCTTTTTTCTTTTTCTTTTTTTGAATTTATTTATTGCAATACTGTCTAAAAATACTTAAAAATATTGTAGGACTTGTGTGTCATTAACTTATGCAAATAATGACAGGAAAACTCTTCTTTTCGAGTAATAACAATTTGGATGTTGTAGTACTGATCTATTGTTGCATTTGGTTGAGTATATGTTTTCTGTAAATTGAAGCCATTTTATTGCTTCACAAATTAGAAAAGAAAAAAAAGATAGTGCCATTTGCAGATATGGTACACAACTTAAAATAGATTTGAAGACTTAAGGCATAAATAAATTGCCACAATAACACAACTTAAATTGGCTGTTGGTTTGTGATGAGAATGAAATCTGTTTTACTAGTGAATTTTGATTTTGTGTTTTTAACATACTATCTGGTTCTATTTTCTGTTGAGGTCTATGGAGAGGAATTCATTAATCTTTCTGGTCCATTATTTATGAGCTGATTGTTTATGGGAATATTGAGAAATAGATTTGGAGACTTGAGGCATCTCTGTAATTAGTGAATGAGTGTTCTTAAAAAAATAATAATAAAAGGGTAAACCTTTGGATTTGAACCTAAGATCTCTAAGTTCAGAAATGGAACCCTACAGCGGAATCAGTAATGAGTTTTTAATCATTTTGAGATGTGAAGTGTTAATTCATAGACCTGCTTGCTTTTGAGGGATGTTTACTGAGAGAACTAAGAAGAAATAATTTCTTGAAAAAGTAGTGGTTGATCGGATGGGGCCTTCTCTGTTTAGTCTTCTGAGTAATGTCTTGCAATTGTCAGGCTTTTTTTCAACTGGGTGTCTTGTTATGCAGTCTGTTTTCATGAAATTGATTTGTTTGTTGATCTATTCATATCTTCAGGCCCCAGAATTACATGTGGAAATTCATAAGCATGGTTTAGCACAGCAGGCTGGAGGGGCCGCTCCTGCTTCTGGACCTTCTACTTCAACAAGTGCTAAGGTAATGATTCTATTTTTGTCTATTAAGACTATTTGCCATCTGTGGCTTTCAATATCTTGAATTGTTAATTGGAATATATGTGTTGTCACTATACTCCCTGTATCATGGCCTCTAGCAGTTGATCTTACAACTGATGTAAAAGTTGTGTTATTCACTGACTTGAAGTGTGGGGGAAAATATACCAAGTCATCTTTGAAAAGGGTGGAGAGATGTTATTTGAATTAGTGTAGGTTGTGGATATGGTTTAAGATGATGGTTTTGTAAACCACTTCAGTGGTTCAGTCTGTATCATATGATGACTGTCATTCTATTCTTTTGATATGATGCACTTGTTTTCCCTTACCAGTCAATGCTTCTGTAAGTTGAAGTTGATTGTTCAGTCCTGTTTCCCTGTATTTCAGAGTTCAAAAAAGAAGAAGAGCAGTGATCTCAAGTATGACATATTTGGATGGGTAATCCTAGCTGTTGGCATTGTTGCTTGGGTTGGGTTTGCAAAATCCCAGCTGCCTCCACCTCCTCCGACACCTCCAAGATAAGCACGGAATGTGCATCACTTTTGAGAAGTGTCCATCGGAGTTTTGAGATGGTCTATACAGATAACATTGAGAAACACGTGGTCTTTTATCATTAGTTGATTTTTGACCTTAGAAATGTTGCCTGCGTAAACTGATTAATAAGTTTTAGGGAGTTATCTTTGAGATGAACTGTTAATTATTGCCTTGCAACGCAGTTCGACGAACTGTTTTTCCCAGTGTAGTGCTTGTTACATATGAGCTGCTTAACTCTATTTTATATATGCAAGTACTACTACACTATTACACATACTAGGGAAGAAACATCTACTGCATCTGGATGTCGATAGCAGATTGCTTACTGTATTTTAAGTATTACAAATCATGCAGTGTGCTCCATTAATATCATGAGAAGAAGTGCGGATGACATGATAGCTGTTAATATAAAAATAGCAGATTGCTTACTGGATGTCGTTTGGATTGTGCTATTTTTATACATTGCTGTGACTAGTAGCAGTCATTTGGACTATGTTTATATGCTGCTGTAGATTTATCATCAGTTCAGCAAGTTCAGCTGCTTAAAGTAGGAAATTGAACCTTGTCCACTGCCCTCAAACTGCATTTTTAGAGGGGAATTTCGGCGATTCCTGGAGGAATCGACTCCTGGGGCTATTTAAGCTACATCAACCAAGATAAATCAAACCTAGTTTTTAAATAATCCTCTTAAAATCTAAAAAATATGGGAATAAGATTTTTTATAAAAAAAAATATTCTGAAATTTTCAGTTAGGATTGGAAGCCGTGCTTCAAGTTTAAAAGTTAGTTTCTCCATTTAAGAAATTTATTAAGCATTCTAAATTTTTGCTAATTTGCCCTTTGTAAAAGAAATAATTAATGGACAAATTTGTAATTTAAAAATTGAATAAATGTTTATTATAGTATGGATATATTTGTAAGCTCATATCCACGACGTATATCGTATTTTTGAAGTTGTGAATACGTACGATAAAGAGAGTACAAAAAAGGTTGATCGGTTTAGAGCCGGTTTGACTGGTCCGGTTCAGGGCCGAAACCAGCCCCTTGGCCAAGCCTATACATAAGGCCCACAACCCTTCTCACTTTCGACCCGATAGTTGGCGAAAGCCATAAAAGGCCACTGAGTTCCTGAGAGCACTGGAAGAGCAAAGATGGTGGAAACGAAACCGTACTGTCACAGTTCGACTTTGACATTTTGCTTTTCCTCATCCTTAGGTAGACCATTGCGCCATGTTTCTCCGTTTACAAGCTGCGTCTCCTTCAATACGCCGGAGCATCGTCGCCTCCGTGTATCAGCCATGGCCGACAAAAGAAGCCCAAAACGTCTCAAATATTCCGCTCCCCGTTTCAAACAGGTCCTTTCTTCTTCTTCTATGGCCACTGTTCTCATTTCGCTTCTTAAATAGTACTTAGATTTTGTAAAGCAAACAATTGGAAATGTTTGGTTTAGGCTTCAAGCTCAATGTAAATATGTTTTGCTGATTAAAACGATGGCTCTTGTCAGTTATTTCAACTTTTCGTGGATCGTTTGGTTGTTTGCTTTGATGATTAGGTTGTTTGTTTGATCAATTGAACAAAATAAAATAAAATTTATATTTGAATGTTTGATTATTTACACCTATTCAAAAGGATACTCGGTAACAGATGAGAACAGTTTTTAACTGATTATGTCGATGTCTATTATTTGTAAGCTGAAATGGTGTAGAATCTATTGAAGCCTTTTTGAATATAAATTCACTTGTGGTGTGCGAAAATATCAGGACAACATGCTTCATGTAGAAGTTGATCCATCAGGAGCAGACAGTTGGAAGTTAGATCCTGTGGTTGAACTTCTGAAGGAGGGAGCTGTAGGTGTCATTCCTACCGATACTCTGTATGTTGATTTGTCTATTTCTCAAATTCTATTTTTGTCATCATAGTTTTATTATTTAACTGTGAATAATTGATGATCACAGAGCTGTACCCTTTTTAATGTAATTTTGATTATAATTTTTTGGCATTGGGGTTGGCAAGGATTGCCGTATGTGTCTTGGATGCTTTGGCACTCAATTCTGCCAATGAGATTCATAGAGTTTTCATGTCTAGCTCTTCCTTTTCCATCTCAAAATGAAGCCCTTCTTTTGGGACTAGACATGGAAACGTCATTTAAAATTAAGAATGATGCAAGTTTACGTTTTGGAATTTGTGGTCCTTTCGGTTTTGCTTTAAAAGAATTAATGAAGAATTAAAGCAGTAGTAAATGTTGAAGTTTATTGGTCGCTCCAAGTATTTTTGCTTGGGTTGGCATAGTTGGAATTTTATTTTATTTTATGGGCAGTGACTTAGGTAAGTTGGAGGTAATATGTGGATCCTAGGCCTGAATTTTTCCTATAATGATGAAAGTTAGAAGAAAAAGTTTGAAGTAATGGAAATTGTGAGAAATACTGTTTTTCTGTCTTTACCTGCAATTTTCTATGCTCCTAACTTATGCTTGGATGCAATTATGTACCATGAGATAAATTGCTTGGGTGCAATTATGTACCATGAAATAAATTGATTTTTTTAGGACAGGCTTTCTTGATTTTGCTTGATTATTCTTCCTTTTATTTTTTAGGTATGCAATAGTTTGTCATTTGAAAATCCATGCAGCTATTGAACGGCTTCGTAGGTAGACCTTGTTCTTTCATTTCATTAACTCCAGAACTTCATTTTTGAAAATTTCTTTACCAATTTTTATTCTTTAGGTGATATCTATCTTGTATATGTGTTCTTGCAGGATAAAAAATATAGAACCTTCCAAGGCAAGAATTGTTTCTTCTTGTTTGGGTATCACCATATTTGCCTCTTAGAAGCTTTGGTTTGATACCGGACTAGCTGCAACTTGTCATGTGCTGTTTGGATTACCTTGCTCTTGTAGTATCATTTGTCATGTTTAACTTTTCATGCTTGTTATTTCAATGGTATCACGTATGCAGCCTCTTAGCATCTTATGCCACTCTTTTAGAGACAGAGACAAGTATACAACTGGATTTCCTCGTGGAGATGGCCAAGGACATGCAAACATATTTCGAGCTGTCAAGCATTGCCTACCTGGACCTGTAAGGATGTTGTTTGATTTATTTTACTGTTAATTCACAGACTCTACAGTACCCACTAGAGGCACACTAAATCATAACAAAGATTTAACCATGTCATCAGCCAGGGGTTTCCCTCCTTTTTAATTCACTCTGCATATGTTTAACCATAATGGTTTTTATTTTATTGTGTCTCTCTCTCTGATGAGCAGTAAGCTTTTCCTGGAAAATTTCCCACTTGATGAACGTAATTCCAGTTTCTTGTGTAATGCAAGTTTTGAGTTTGACATGCTTATTTTGGGTGTGCATTTTTCCTTGCACTATATATGATACTAACGATTAATAAAATTATTTCTGCACTGGATCTTCATGGGAACAATAGGTTGCCTGTTCTGAATGCTTTTTCAGTCATAACTTTGCTTTTGTGACAGTATACTTTCATCTTAACTGCAAGTAAAGACTTACCTAAAAAGTGCGTGAGGTATGGTACTACAACTGCCAAATATTCTTCAAGAAAAGATGTGGGTGTTCGTATCCCTGATGATGCCATATGTCAAGCAATATTAGAGAAGACAGACTCACCACTTATATTCACGAGGTTGGTTTGATTTCATGTGCTTGTCCTTTTTTATTATTATTATTATTATTATTGTTATATGGGGAATGGACTAGCAAAGTAACAGGTCAGTGAAATTTTTGAATAGTCCATGCAACAATGTATGTATTTGTTGTAAACAGGATTGCTCTTGAAGTATATGGAATCACTAAAGAGATTATCTCCATTTGGTATGGTTTTAGACTGAATGTTCTTTTCTGCGTGTCAGTGTCAAGTGGCCCAAGGATAATGAGTGGATGATAGATCCTGTTGTAATTGCTGACATATATGGACCAGAGGTATGATTTTCTATATTTTGCTTGATTTGCAGTCTTCCAATCAAATATTCAGTTATGATTATTTGCTATGTGTGCTATAATAAATAGAGGTTTTATCAGTATTTGCTTAAATATGCCAAGTGAGATTGTTACTTGCATATGCTTTTAGGTGACTTTTATTGATCTGTCTATGCTCTTTTGATAGGAAATTATCCTATATGCATTATAGTACTTGCTTAATATTTTCTGAGTTTCTTTAGCATGATCTTTTATCATAAAAAGGGTTTTATATATTTATGGCAACTTTAAGAAGAGAGTGAGAGTAATTAAGAAGATTATCAATGAAATTTTCTATCTAATTAACTTGCTTTATGATGGCATTAAATTTCAGCCACTGGATTGTTTCTTCAATAATGATTATGAAAGATGTGGGCTAATCAAACCAGTTCCAGTAGATCTTCTTCACTTGTCAAATAAGTTTGTTTATAATATTGTGCCATGATTATGCTTTTGCCCTTGAAATTGAATATACTTTAATTGCTTTCTTATATTATTGCTTTTAGATTCGTATGCCATGAAAAATGGAGTAGTATTCCAGTTTCATTCTTGACTCTATTTTTGGTCGGAGTTGGGGGTCAGATGACACTTAAAGTATATATATTGTAATTTTGTCTGATTCTAATTGTCAAGCGACTTGTTCTCTCTTGGTCGGAGTTGGGGGTCAGATGACACTTAAAGTATATATATGGTAATTTTGTCTGATTCTAATTGTCAAGCGACTTGTTCTCTCTTGGTCGGAGTTGGGGGTCAGATGACACTTGTAGTATATATATGGTAATTTTTTCTGATTCTAATTGTCAAATGGTACTTCAACAATTACAGGGTCTTGATTTTGTTGTTGATGGTGGTGTGAGAGTTGCTGATCCTTCCACTGTAGTTGACATGACTAGAGTGCCACCAAAAGTTATACGGCATGGAAAGGTAATAGGTTTTCTACCTGCTATATTGTTACTGCTCAGTTTTTGAATTACTTGATGCTGAATGTTATCTACTATGAACTTAGCATTTGCATCATCACCCAAGTTATCTTCCAAAATTGGAGTTCATCATATGCCATTATAATTATTGTTGGGAATTTCAGAAGGAACAGAATTTTCACATTTCTGAACCCAACACAAGAGAGATGAATTTGCAGATATTAATTACATAAATGGTGGACTTCCGGCTTCTGATATTTGAAAAGTTTTGCTAGTTACATGTTCTTAAGGTGGGTTCATTAGTGTAATACTCTTCCTTAGGTAACTATACTAGTTATACGGGTCATGCTAGGCAGTGGTGAAGCCATAATTTATAATTAAAGATGGTAAAAATATAAGTCATGTTTAAAAAAAAAAAATCAAGGTTTTCATTGATCAAAAATTTAAGAAATAAGTAAGGAGAAGGGGAGAAAAACAAAATTTTAAGGGGGGCAAAAATTGTCTATCTAAAATATACTTGTATATATATACTTAAATATAATAAAAAAAAATTTAAAAATTAATTGCCCCTTTCCTCTCAACGTGCTAGGATATACTTGCTGCAGTTGTTGATTAATTTTGTATTTGATTTTATCATGGACTGTGATATTCAGGGACCTACTCTGCACTGGATGATCACAGAAGATGATGACAAATCTGCTCCGCATGTTGAAGACCTCCTGCCTTATGCCACTTAAAGAGGCAAACCTTTGTACAGAACCTCATCTCAAATTGTCCCGTGCATAGACTCCTCCTGCGTTGATGCTGAAGCTCCGGTTTTTCATAGGAGATTTAGCCCTTCCCTAGAAACTCAATGAGAATGTCCATGTATTCTGTAAATGTCAAGTGAGTAGCAGATGAGGGTCCAAAAACTGTTTGCAATGAAAGCTTATGGTGAATGCCATGTCTTGATGATTTTTGAGAGATTAGGGGAGTGTGATCTGTATGCCATCTGTTTGAATTACATAATGGATTGACAAATTTTGGCCCCCGGATAGCCACAACCCAATCAGGATCTAATCACCCTTGTTACGACACTTCCAATACAACCGTTTAAACTTTTGTGCGAATCTGATTTATAAGGTCTTACCTTTGCATTTTAGTCTGTATCAAAGGTTTGTACAATTATACTTGAGGTTGGATACTTTGCCAGTATCATTGGGAAAAGAAAACATTACTAGAATTATTCAATTTTTTTTATTTGACAGTTGTCGAGATGTACGAGCTTTAAGTATTTTGATTTTTGTCATTAAGATAGTTGACATTAAATATAAATTTGTCATGTATAAGGTCGAATATTAAATAGCAAGCATGGATATGTAGAGGTCCAAAACATGTTTTGAGGATCATAAATCTCGACTCTTTCTCAAGTCTTTATGGTGTAGGGTCGATGGTCACAAAGTGGTCTCTCTCTGCATGCAATATTCACAGCTGACATTGCTTGAAAGCCCATAGCCAATTTGCCAGTCAGCAATTATTTAATGCTTAAAGATAGACTGCTTTGAATGCATTGCGCCATTTGTCGCCTTTTAATAAGCTGTTGGGTGTTCCCAATAAATAACCCTAAGTTGAGTATTCGACGTATTATTAGCAATTCAATCTTCATGCATTGCATCAAAGAATCTCGAACTCTTTATTTTTATGCATCAACCTTTCTGTCCTAATTAAATCATTAGGAATGGTTAACAATAAATAATGCATGTCTACTCGAGTAGGGTGATATGCTGTTCAGAGTTACAGTAACATGTAGCATATGGGGCAACTGCGATCATTCGAGTTAATTGCACTTGTCCTTCAACTTACCATAAGTTAACAGCACCGTCTCTAAACTTCAATTTATAGTTCAAAAATTCCCGATTCTAAATTTAGTTCACTGATTTTGCATCTTTCCAAGTTTCAGTATTCCATTGCTTAGTTAGCATTTCAGAACTCATTTTAAATGGATTAATACTTTACTTTTTCTCTAAACTCTCGTCTTTTAGTCTTTAACTATTTGAATATTATATTAACCCATTGAATTTGTTACAAATTATAAATAATACTTTATATTATTAAAAATATTATATTACCTTTTAAACTTATTAAAAAAATATCATATTACTCTTCTATCACTATTTGCACCACATTCGTTTGATTTTTATATATATTTCACAAAGTTTTACGAGTTTTTATGGAAGGATGATATAATATTTATAATAAATTTAAAGGTTAATCTGACACTTAATTAGTTTAAGGTAATATAATAAATAGTAATAGTTTAAAGAAAAATTTATGTATTATTCCTTTTTAAATTTGGCAAAATAATGAATGGCAGATCAGTTGGTGAAATCAAATTGAGGTGGAAAGTTTTTTGTATTACTGCAGCGTCCTTCATATTAATTTTGGACAAAATCTTCTTTCAAAAGTTTGACACCAGAAGGCAGTATGACAAACGAAAATTTTGAAATATTTAAATGCGGCTTTTTGAAATGTCTGATCAGGCATTAAATACGGAGTGACTTTGCTTCCAATGCAACTTTCATTTAAGTCCTGATAGAGTCAATAATGGCAAACTTTTCAGTTCATAATTTTAAGCCAATTGGGATTTGGGAAGAGAGCAAGGGACCCCATCCCAAGTAAAATGATAAATCTAGATTTGTGCTGGAAATGGTAGTTGATGATGAATGTGAAATTCTTTAATTAAGCAGTTATTACACTGACAATAATACTTGTGGTAGTTGCCCTGAACTTTTTCTTTGGTTCCCCCAACATAAATTCATAATGCACATTGCACTTAGCTGCCTTCTACTGTCAACTGTTGCTCTTCTTTTTTCTCTGTAACAAAAAGCTCATCTTGTTTCTTCTCTTAAACATGCAGTCCATGCATATATAGCTGCTGCTGAAATGGGTTTACAAATATTTTTTAAGCTAGCTGTTTATATTGTAGTGACAATAGGTGCGTTAGACTCAGCTGAATCTACACTCAACATTCATTTTCATGGAGCTCCTCCAAAATATTCAAGGTTCACTGATGCTGTTTTCCGGTACTCGGTACTGAGGCCAGATGGTGTCAATCCTTGTAAGAAAAATGCTTGTTCAATTTCCTGTGAGGTAATCTTTGTTTAATTTAATCTGAGTAGCAGGTAGCAGTTTATGTTAACTGTGTGATTATCAGACTTTTTTAATGTATTTATTCAATGAACCGAACTTGGCTTGGAATTCCTGAGCAGCTTGACGGCCGTAATTTGAGGTCATGTCCAGCAGACACTATAGTATTTAAGAACTTAACTGCGAATCATGAACACAATTTTCTCCTTAATGTCACTACCAGTAATGGAGAGAGAAACACATCATCTTATTCATGGTTCATTGGTTAGTAGTTCTGTTTAATTTTTGCCAACAGCAATATCAAAGCTTTAATCTTTTCCAAGAAGGAGAACCAAATTTTTTGTGATAATCTTTCAGATACAGTTCCACCAACTGCAAAAATACTTAGTAGATACAACTATACAAGTGCTGGCAATGTAACCATTGACGTAACATTCAGTGAAGCATGCACTGGAATGGGTGGCTTCAAATGTGTGAACTCATCAAATTGTGATGTAAGCTTGAATATCTCTTAATTGGAATTCAGACTTTTAAATTGCACCAGGAGAAAATTATGTTAACTTGAGACAATTCCATGGTTGCAGGTGCTATTAGATGGTCCATCATATGTTCAAGCCTCTTCGCTACGCATCATCAAACCAAACTTAGTTTATAGACTTGATATAATTTTATCATTGAAGAGTATATATGGTCGGGTAGTAGTTAGAATGGCAGAAAACTTTTGTACAGACAAGGCTGGAAACAGTTTTAAGAGGACAAATGATTCTATTATCGTTGTTCACTTTGGTAAGTTACCAAGAATAATTGACTTCTCTGTTTTCATACAAGTATGGACAATTAATTCTATCATTATGCTTTGATTCTGGTCTTAGACAGAAGACCGGTACTGGTGGATTTATGGATGCCCGTTTCATCATATGTTTTGGAGTTCAAGGGGTACCCGAGAACTGTTCTGGCAACTAACAAAGTGGAGGACTTGAAAATTTATTTGGATTTTAGCATTCCCATTATGAATTCCACTGAAGAACTCCTCAGTGCCTTACATGTCAATTCAGGTAATATATTACCTATTCCGAGTGGTAATCATGGGAATCGCAGATTTGTTTTCCAAGTAAGCAAGCCTATTTCACTTTGCATGATATTCAGATCAGAATTAATGATACTTAAAACTCAAATTCACGTTTTAATGAGAATTATTTTCAAATTTGTAGCTGAAGAATGTATCAGACACTGAAATTATCACAGTTGAACTAGAAGCTGCATCAGTAATTGGCAGGACAGGCACTCCTGTCTCACCTCCAGGACTGCTTACAGTACTGTTTGGTATGTTATTTACAGTTTTGTGATCCTCTGATCTCTTCCTCTATTTCTTTTCTATGTATAATGATGTAATTCATGCATATTTCTCTAGACTCAGTGAAGCCTGAGGTAGGACTAAGTACAAGCTCAAACATGACAAAGGCATCTGACATCAATGTTATAGTAGAGTTTACAAAGCCAGTTTTTGGCTTTGAGGCGTCGATGGTAAAAGTGCAAGGAGGGAAACTTACAAGGCAGGTGCATAGGCGGCTTTTGATGCTGTTCTTACCATTGTTCACAACAAGTAAACACATCATAATTTCTTACAGCATGAACATAAAAGCTTAGCAAGAAAACTTTAAAAGTAGCTCAAATACACCAAATTTTACTTCGTCTAGGTTCCGGGAACTTTCCAGAGCTCTGTACTCACTCACTGTCCTAGCTGAAACTCAGAACATGGTGTTTGTCAGTATTCCCGCTGGGAAAGTAAATGACATTTCAGGAAACCAGAATCTAGCATCTAAGCAACTTGAAGTGAGACACTGTAAGAACATTCTGCTATATGAATCATTTTCTTCTTTTGCGCAGATTGTTCGTATATTGGAAATTCTTTAATAGGCTACTGATCTATGTGCTCTTGTGATCTATAATTCTATGTATCCGATTCTTTTCCGGAAAAAAGACTCAACCCCTGCAATATCAATTGCATTGCACTCGTTTGTGACTGCGGGAGTGTTGGCAACATCACTGGCAGCTGCTGCACTTTCCCTTGCCTCTGCAAATCTTGGAGCTATAGACACTCTTGCCTCTGGAAATACCAATATTGCCGCGTCCAATCCTTCAATGAATCTACAGGTAAATATTTAAAACCATCAGTTAGATAGAATTTTATGCTATGTAAGGTACATAATTGTGGAAAAATTATTTTGCCGTCCATGAATTATCTGCGAATTTTTCTTAATAGGGATTGTATGGGCACCTTCAAGCGTTTGTTTTCTCAGATTGGTTCTCAGTTAACCATCCTATTGAATATTCAGAGACAACAGAAGGTCTGAAGTGGCTCATACCTCGTCAAAAGCTTCCATGGAAAAAGGATGGCACTTCAACCTGGCTTAATCATGTTTATTTGGCTGAAAAGCATTCTCATCAATTACCTCTTGGATTTCCTTATAACAAAAGACCTAACCATCAGTTGGATCTAAATTCAACTGATACTTTCAGTTTGCAAGATCAACTACCATTTATTACCGAGGGACATCCAAATTTTGGTCGGTTTCATCAACACAATCTAAGCTTGAAAAGTGGTTCATATGGATTACCTCTTGATTCTGGAGAATATTTCGCTTATTTCTTGGTATCTACAATCTTCCATCTCCAGTTAACACACACATATACACACACGCACACACACAAGTATGGAGATGTTATTACTGTTATATTCAACTTTCCTGCAGAGAGGGGAGCCATTGTCTGCTAGCAATGTTGTGAAGAGAATGATGAACTACAAAGGGTAACATCTGAATTGTTACTGAATTTATTTTAGCAGAAAAGGAAATCTAGTTTCATTAATATGAGATTACAACTGTAACTAGCTGCAAAAGTGAAGGGAAACAAAACATATCCTATCCATAGTACATCGCGAACAAGTAATTCAATTGGTAACACTACTGAGATTATACCTGCAACAGGTGGGAAGACTTGAAGATGAACTTGTTTTGGCTTGGTGTGGGAGGAGGCAGTCTACTCATGATTCATTGTCTAATATTGATCTTCCTAAGATGGAGAATAGGATCAAAAGCTCATGGCAACCTTTCTATTCCTCGGTTTGAAGTTCTATTTCTGATTCTCACATTACCCTGTATCTCTCAGTCATCAGCATTTGTTATAAAAGGTAAGGTTTTCTATCTGAGTTTTCTTTTTTCTTTCTTTGGTCTGAGGTCTTGCTATCTGAGTTGACTGGCCATATTGGAGGAGTTGACTAACAGAGAAACCTGTAAATTCTTCAGGTGGCACAATGTGGGGAATCATTACAGGGACTTTGTTGCTTGCTATTCCAGCAGCATTTATTTTATCAGTTGCCCTCTTTCTCGTAGTCGCTATTTTCCCTGGCAGTTTTGCTCAGTACAAGGAAATTCGGCACGTGGATATAACAGAAACATGGTATAAAAAGCTTTGGTTCTTCTTGGTTGGGAGGCCAGCAACGGGGAAATGGTTTTTCAGAGAAGGGTTGCCTTCATCTTTTCTTTCAGGGTTCGGAATTCTTTTTGAGAATCGTAAAGGTCCAATTTTGTATGTCTATGTTGATCAAACCGAACCAAACACAATCTCCAAGTGGACTGAAAGTGGCCAAAGTGGGATAGGAAGGATGAGAGCTCTTAGCTCAGATGAAAGCAATGAAGAAATCAATATTCCTTTGTCCATGAGAGTCTTGGGGTGTGCAAGATCTTCCTACATTGTTCTTGATTTTTTAAGAAGAGTCAGCCTCGGAGTACTATCCGGATCTCGCTCTTCTAATTCATCAAGGGCCAGCCTTTTTGCATTAATAATCACCCTGGTACAGTTAATATTCCTATTCGCTCTAAAACCGTGTATCAGAAGGGGAGTTCATGTGGCAGAAAGCATTTCTTTGCTATGCGAAGTAGGCATTTTTGGTTTATCAATCAGTACAAGCAGCTCAAATCCGATAAAAGCAACAAGTCAGGGATATATAATGTTGGCTCTCCTATTTCTAACCTTTACTGCTCAAGTTATAAATGAGTGGTATGCTCTAATGAAATTCATATTAAAACTCTCTCGGCCGAAGAAGAACTCTTTCAGGCTCGGATTGAAGTTTGCAGTGAAAGGACTTGTATTGCCTTTGCTCCCGAGGAAGCACTGGTCAAGAGAGCCAAAAACAGGACTGTCTGCCATCCCTCCTCTGGGTCCGGAAACAGAATTTCAAAGAAGAGATGGCACGGGGCCTAATATCGAACCATACAGTGCAATGACAGCAACAGTGGTTCCTATGCTGAGTCCGGGTTCACCATCTGGGCTGGATACTACTCGAAGAATAAGTTCTATGGCTGCAGAAGCAAGCATTACGGTGGATAGTGCAGTGGAAGGAAAACGTATGAAAGGGCTGAAATTAGGGCAGAAGAGTGAACTGAAGAAGCTAAGGGAGTTGGCTAAGGCTAGCTTTTCAGGAATTCCAAAGAGCGAGGAAAGTAGGAGTGCAAGCTATAAATTTAAGGAGCAACATTTTTCTCCTGAGACTTTATATGATTCACAAGCCTCCACTTCTAAAACTAGACATTGATCAAATAATATGGATGAGAAACACCCATCCGCATATAATTCATGTCAACTCTAAACATGCTTTTGCTTTTTATGTTTATAATAATTGCACTCTTCATAGCTTACATCAACTTGCGCAGCCGATAATATAACTCTTCAAGATATATAATTAAATTATATACCTTTAATGGTAGTTTCGACACATAAACAACAGCCACTAGCAATTATAATAATATTTTTTTCTATCAAATATTAATAATGGAATATCAACTTTGAGAAAATGGAAAAGGAAATTACACTGAAAGATAATAATAATAATAATAATAATAATAATAATAATAATAATAATAATAATAATAATAATAATAATAATAATAATAATAATATGTTCAACAGGAAAGTATAAAATCCAAACTGAAATTGTCAAGTCATACTCCAGCATATATCAAATACAAAACAAAATAAAAAGCAAAGCAAATACCTCAAACTAATTAATGGTGAATCAATTATTTCTAACTAAGGACACTAATTCTGATTTTCAAATCCAAACCTATAATTAAACTTGTCTGCTTGATAAGGTAGCATCTGATGATACGGCAAACTTGGAATGGGAACTTGCATTTGAGGCCACATTGTTTGCAAATTCCTAATTGACCCCTCAACTTCATTAATCTCTGCATTCTCCCACTTCCACCATGAACTGCTATTATTATTCCAAATCGGAACACTACTTATACCCCATACACCCAATTGATTGCTCATCTTCTCCTTCTGACATTGTAACTCGGCCGACTCAGTTTGACTCACCACAATCGAGTTCGAATACGAAAAAAGCTGGAACTCTGTCTGATTGCTACAAGAGCTTGGTCCAGGCCAACACCATTTAGGCTGCAGGCTCGGATAAAGCTGAAAATTGCTAGAATTTTCCGACATTTGCAGCATCTTCGACTTGTTCCGATTTTCTTGGAACGAGTTGAGTTTCTGTTCCGCAACATAGATTTTATCATCCAGTTTCGAAACAAGCAGCCTTAGTTCATCTTCTGTGAATTTATCGAGACGAATGTCCCAGCAAGGATACTTAGCTTCGTAAATTTGCTTGGTGAATTTGGTGATTTCAAGATCAAGCTTTTTCTTTTTCTCGGAAAAATAATCAGCAATGTTGTAAGATTTTCTTGTTTGATAAGTCGTCTTGTACCTGTCTATAATACTCTTAACTGCATCAGGATTTGATGGCCACACAGTGTCTAACTTGGCTGTTTCATCTTGGATTTTCGGTCCGAAGATGATCATACAAGCTTCAACACCGCATAGAATTGAAAATTCTGATATTTTCTTCACCAAACTTCTCTTCCTCTTATGGAATGTTTGGATTCTTGTGCTCTCCTTCTTTAATAATTCCATTTTGATTCTGCTATGCCCCATGGTTTTATCTGCGAAAATTACTCACAGTAATTATAAAAAGCATATAATAGGATGATTGACTTGGGTTGTCTTCTTTATGTTTATGATGAATTTTCAGTGTGGTGAGAAGCTTAATTCATAGTGTGTTTGATTGAAAAGATTATGGAAAGTACGTTGATAATGGTTTTCTTTCTATATTTATTTAATTACTATCAACATGTAGTCTGCTAAAATTTAGCGCTCAAATTGAGACTTCCTAATTAGCTACTGAATTTATATGGAAGTTGCAAATTAATTAAAATTCTTACTTATCTAATTAATATGTAACATAATTAAAAAATAAATAAAATTTAGATTAAGTGCTCTAAGTATTTAGTATGCACAAATTTTTAGATTTTAAATTAAATATAAAATGATATTAAATTTTTATCTAAGAGTATACACGTATACACATTCTGTGGGAGCAAAGATTTTAGTGTCAAAATTTATGTGATTATTATTTCGATTGAAATTTGAGATGATACATTTAAAATAAAAGTAGGGGATCACCATTATAATTTAAATATATATATTTGAGAAATTTATAAATATATTTAAGAAATTTCTAAAAAGTAAAAAATATGTGGCTCCGCCACTGCACATAGCAGTGGCGAAGCAATTGTATACCACCCTTCTCAGAGAAACCACCACCCAAATATAAACTAGAATTCCATCTTGCAGTTCTTTGACTTTGCAAACTTACATTAAAGCATCAAACGTAGAACACGACTTTGAATGTGATGAATGGACGATAGAGTAAAAGTTCCATTGATGACCAATTTCAAGCAGTTTTAAGAGTGATTCCGAAATTAATGTTCAAATAATTAACGACTGTTTTGCATATAAATAAAACATTCTCAAAGCTCAGATCAATTAAGAACTTAAACTGATCAATTAAAGAACCGTTTCAAACATATAAGGTTGTCTTTCTCTGCAAGAAAACCACAAAAAGGTGAAAGTACACACATACCTAAGCTGATAATTCCTTAATTTTCTCCAAGTATCCTTAAAACCCAGTGCAACTCAAAGCCATAAGAGTGCAGTTTTCCTTTCTGTGATGTTAAGTTTGTGAATTTGATGGTTTGGAGCCGAGGTTTATGGGGTTTCTTATATAGGAAAGGTGAGAGAATTGGCATGATTGCAAGAGAATATTTCTCTTCCTTAATAAGGAAATAATTCCGATTCTGAATAAGCATCTCAAGATTTGATTTTTTCTTTTCTTGGGTGCATTTATTCCGTTGTTTTTTAATTATATTTTCTATTTTTTTTAGAAATCATTGTATTTAAAGCAAAAAAACCAAACCAATAAAAAGAATTTATAGCACCTTTTTAATTAAATTCATAAACTTTAATATTAGCATAACCAAAACAAGGGTTTGCGCCAAGTATAAAGTAAGAATTGACCAATTAAAAACAGACTGGTGAAATATAGGGACAACTTTTTAAATAATGTAATTTAAATAATTAATTATTAAATTGGGGTGTATGGAAAAATTTTATTAAAATGGGTTAGTTGGGAGATGCGAGGGGACAGAATTTCTGTCAAATCTGAAACCGTTGGTCAGATCAGTGGTTTCAGGTCTGAAACCGTTGGTCAGACCAGCGGTTTTAGAACACAATTTTCCGTGCCGATTATTAAATTAATAAATTTTTAATATAATATAATATAATTTTTAATTTAATTTTTTAAATAAAATAAAATAGATACTCGCAATAAATTATCATCCTAATTTCCATTAAATATTAGAAAAATTACCAATTATTAAATTAATAAATTTTTAATATAATTTAATTTATTTTTTAATAAATAAATTGAGTTGTTAACGATGGATAATACTTATGGGATGGATGGTCATTAATAGCATAATGTCTATTATTTATTTCCTCCATTCATAAATAAGTGCCCGACTTCATTTTTTTTACAAAAATAAACCCATATATTATCCTATGTATTTAGTAATTTGCATTGCTTAAAAAATAATTAATTTATTAGTTGTATTTTGAAAATTGAATTAATTTTTATTATGTAAAGGATAATTTTTAAAAATTCATATTCAAATATATCATATATATTTATTCAATTGAATTAATATATTAGAAAAATAATATATATATATATATTTATATTCTAATAATGAAACAAATTAAAATAGATAAATAATTTGTTAAAACGGGATCCAGTGAGCAAATAAGAATGTGAACATTAAAGTAGAAAAGGTAATTTTAATTGTTTGACATGGAGGTTGTACTTGCAGTTTTAGAAGCTTATAGTGAATGCACTTTTGTTTTGTTCTTTATATACAAGTATTCTAGTTTGGTACAAAAAGGACGACTGTGTTAGTGGATAGCAACTTTAAATTTTGCAATTCTATGAATTTGTAATAAAAAATAAAAATATCTACGGTATATTTTATTAGAATATAAATATATATATATATATATATATTATTTTTCTAATATTAGATGAAAATTGAAATGATAATTTATTACAAGTATTTATTTTATTTAAAAAATTATATTAAAAATTGGGATGATAATTTATTGCGTGTATCTATTTTAATTTATTTTATTTAAAAAATTATATTAAAAATTAAATTAAATTATATTAAAATTTTATTAATTTAATAATCGACACGAAAAATTATGTTCTGAAACTATTGGTCTGACCAACGGTTTCAGGTTTGGCAGAAATTCTGTCCCCTTACATCTTCCAACCATCTCATTTTGATAAAATTTTTTTCATACACCTTAATTTAATAATTAATTATTTAAATTATATTATTTAAAAAATTATCCCTGAAATATATAGACCTAATTAAAAAAATTAATTAAAAAAATAAATGATAATATATGTAATTCTATAAAGTCCATGAGTGCCTTGAGGTCCAAGACTCACTTACACAAGATAAGTCCTATCGATTGGACATATGCGGTCTGTTAAATTAAGCCTGCCAGCAGTCTAACTAATCCAATTAGACTGATAAAACTGTTTTCTGTCGATCTCATTGACACACTAGGTATGACCCATCAAATTACTGATGGCCATACCTTTTGCCTATTTACTGATCTCGCTCAAGTATCTCTATGTGGTAGGCTTTTTCTCTCATATGCCATATAATAACCTAATTTTTGAGAGATCCAAGTATTGCATTCTTTAAATTTTCTCTTTTTATTTTTTTTTCTTTAGGTCTATTGTTGATTTAAGTTTTGAAGTGTAGTCCAATCTGATCAGACTAGTTTTTTTATAATTTTTAAATTGCTCATAATCCGATCAACTCACACGTTACTTCTCATTTCGGTATTTCCCGTATTATCACTAAACTTGTTTGGTTTGTCAATCCAATCCCTAAACTTTTTGAAAAACCAATTTAACACCTCAACTTTAAGTTTACTAACTAATAAACACTTTAAATAGGCCGATTTGGTCTAACAAAATTTGACATGAATGCTCCAATTGATTTACATTCACTTTATATGAAAGAAATGGCGCAATTGAAACTTTGTTGACTTTATGTCACTTTCTTTACAATGCAATTTAACCGTGAAAAAAGATGAACATGATTCAAAAAAGAAAAATCCAATTATGCCATTTCTACGCTGTTGAAGTGCATGTAAATTATATGCAATATTCATACCAGTTTTGGTTAGTTGGATCAGCATAAATTCACGAGTTAAAAGTGTCAAAACTGAGAGCGCATTGGCAAAACCTTACAAGCCGAGGTGGTATGTATGTATATTAAGCGAAATATAAAAAAACAGCAATTGAAGTGGGGCTCCAAATAACACAGCCATTAAATTGCCAGTGTCAGCACACAAAAAGGCCATTTTCCAGCCAAATCTCGCCAAGAAAATGACAGCTTCTGCAAATCCAGAAATAACGATATAAAAAAGCTCACAACTACAATTTGCTTTAGAGAGAAGAAACAAACTGTTAAGGTTAATTCTATATACAATCAATTTGTCCATTTGCATCCCAAATTTGCATTTCTATTAATTGGAGATACATCGAGTTATTAATTTCTCCCAATTCTCTCAAAACGATCCACACGCAACGTCTATCGTATTAGCTCACAGTACTAATTGCCCATTATTCTTGGATTTTATTTTTTCCATTATTCTTAACTTATTCTTCTATATGTATATATATATATATATACACACACTTTTTTTCTAACGGTGATTTTGTTTACTAACCATCTGCCAAAAAACAGAAGAAAAGGCAACAAGTTTGGATCAACACAAATAAAAGCAGTAAAAATTGAGCCGACTCTCTGTCCAGCTACGGAGGGATGAGCATGCAACATTTTTTCTCAAATACATTTTTTTAGCACATGCATTTAGAGGTAGTAAATGGGTGGGTTGAGCGGACTTTTATTTGGTCATTAATGATTAATATCCAAATAGGTTGAATGAATTTGGATCAACCCATGAATTTAATGTAAATTATTATAACATTTTTATTTATTAATTAATGAATTCAATAATAATAATAATAATAATATTCAATTGAAAATATAATACAAAATTATAAATAAATAAGTATATTAATTGATTAAATCGTCTTTTTTTAATTGCTAGAGATGGTGTGCAACAGCAAGCAAAACGCATTTTTATTGCTATAATTATATTAGTGATAAGATTAAAAATAAAATAAAATAAAAGGAAATTAGAAAACAAAACAAGGCAAAAGCAATAGATGGTGGATTCTCCCATGATCTATATTTGTTAACACCATAGAAGTTAACCTTGATCTATATTTCAATTCTAGTTTGCTTTACATTTCTGCTTTGGAAACACCTCACCTCTAATGGCGGAGGATTCACAGTTTAATCCAAATCGCGTTGTTGCATATGAGAAGATTAACGAGTTAAATTAAATTGGGTTGAAAAATAATATAAATTAATTTTGAGTTGATTCGATGAATATTTATTTGAATTGAATTGAATTTTGATTATTTTTTTGACGAATTTGAGTTAAATTTTGAATTTAGATTAATTTTGTCAGCTCTACCTGCATTACATACTCACTCCAAACTTAAAAAATGATAAGCATTTTTTATTTATATATTTGTGTAAGTGTAAAATTCATTATTAATATGTGAAGGAAATTATGAAATAGATTTGTTATTTAAGTTTGGTAAAAGATACGGTTTTTTATGTTAAAAAACAAAAAAAAAAAAGAAAAAGAAAACAAAAAATTTGCCAACTTGCGGAGTGTGATACACCAAAAGAAGAAAAACCGGTGGCAGGCAGGATTAGGGGTGAGCAAACTATGGGTAAAACCAAAAAACCGAACCAAACCGACCGATTTTTTAATTTGGTTCGGTTTTTCGGTTTTTCGGTTCGGTTTCGGTTTATATTTTTAAGACTGTTTGGTTATTTCGGTTTGGTTCGGTTTTTAAAGGAGAAAACCGCATAAAAACCGAATCGAACCGAAATTTATATAATTATATATATATTTTTGATTTTTTTATTAAATAATTATTTTATACATATAAATTATTTTATTTTTAGTTGTAAATTATATGAATACATTTATCAATTATTAATATATATTTTTTAGGTGATAATTTAAAATTTTGACGATTAAATTGAAAATCGATTAAATAAAAAAAAATTTAATGGTTTTTTTGTATTATTTATTATATATTTTGAGATTATTTCCTTAATTTGAACTTTTATTTGTACAATTTACATATTTTTACTTTAGTATATTATAATTTATAATTTTTAAACACAATATTTTTTATTTTTTAAAAAATAATTTTAAATTTTGGTTTTTCGGTTAACCGAACCAAACCGACCGAAAATTTCGGTTCGGTTTAAATTCGGTTATTCTAAAATTTCGGTTCGGTTGATAAAAATAAGAGAATTTCGGTTTTCAGTTATTTCGGTTCGGTTCGGTTATTGAACCGAACCGACCGTTGCTCACCCCTAGGCAGGATAGGAAAACAGAGATAGCACGAGTCTCCATGCGCTCTTCATGGGATAAGCGTGTGAGGTGTGAATTTTGACGTATCATAAATAAGACATAAATAATTAAACAGTGTGCCATTTTACTCAAATTAAAAATAAAAAACTGTGTGCCATTTTTTCAAACTCTCACAATTTCTAAAATAACGCGCCAATTCAACTCCCGCCCAACTAATCAATAAATAAAAAAGCTTCCCTCTCAAGCTTTTCGCTGATCCTACACCCCTTATGTTTCCTATTATGCCCTTCAGTCACTCCAGTATTTACAGATACAAGGACTGTTATCATATTGACCCACCAAGTCCTATTTCTGTAAATATACAAAATGACTTCCGAAATGACCAATAAGTCCTCCCGGGTTTAGTATTCCAACTCAAATTCAGTACACCAATAAGAGGTCGCCACATATGCGAAACTACAAAATATCTAAACTACCCCTAATTCAAGTTTTCAACTTCAGTCTCCCGCAAGCTTCTCATAATAAAAATTCAAATCCCCCGCAAATTCAATATTCAAAATCTCTCATTTCCCTCTATAAAACCATACCCAAATCCTCAGTTTCTCTTCAGTACAGTCCTACTTAAAATTTCCAATCTTTCTTCTTCAAATTAAATTATAATTTCTAAAAAATCCCAAGAATCAATCCCGAAATATGCCTGCAATCCCTGAAGAACCATTACTAGCCCCAAACCCAGATCGTTTCTGTATGTTTCCCATCGAATACCCACAAATATGGGAAATGTACAAGAAAGCCGAGGCTTCCTTCTGGACTGCAGAGGAGGTCGATCTCTCTCAAGATATACGCCACTGGGAAACCCTAACTCCCGATGAGAAACACTTCATTACCCATGTCCTCGCCTTCTTCGCAGCCTCTGATGGCATTGTCCTAGAAAATCTAGCCGGCCGCTTCATGAAGGAAGTCCAAGTGGCCGAGGCAAGGGCTTTCTACGGGTTCCAGATTGCGATTGAGAATATCCATTCTGAGATGTACAGTCTTCTATTGGAGACGTATATCAAAGACTCGACCGAGAAGAATCGGTTGTTTCACGCAATTGAGACCGTTCCTTGTGTGGCTAAAAAGGCTCAGTGGGCCCTGAGGTGGATCGACGGCTCCGAGTCATTCGCCGAGAGGCTGATTGCCTTTGCTTGTGTAGAAGGGATTTTCTTCTCCGGTAGCTTCTGTGCGATATTTTGGCTGAAAAAGCGCGGGTTAATGCCAGGGCTAACTTTTTCAAACGAATTGATCTCGCGAGATGAAGGCTTACACTGCGATTTCGCGTGCTTGCTTTACAGCCTGATGAGGAAGAAGCTGAGCGAGGAGCGCGTGAAGGGGATAGTGCGTGACGCTGTGGACATAGAGAGGGAGTTTGTATGCGACGCGCTGCCCTGCGCGTTGGTGGGGATGAATGGGGAACTCATGAGCCAGTACATTGAGTTCGTGGCTGATAGATTGCTGGGTGCGCTAGGGTGCAGTAAGATATACAATGTAGCTAATCCATTTGATTGGATGGAACTGATATCACTGCAAGGGAAAACCAATTTCTTCGAGAAGAGAGTAGGAGAGTATCAGAAAGCTTCGGTTATGTCTAGCTTAAATGGAGATGGTGGTGCCCACGTGTTTAAAATGGATGAAGATTTTTAGATGTGTTTAGGGGCATTTGCCTTTAGCTGTATTGTAATAATATGATAGGGGTTGTTTGCTTGTTCTACATGGGATGCTAATTTTTTTGTTTTTGTTTTTTGAATATTTATGGTTTCATTTGTTTAGGTTATTTTTTAGACTCAGTGAAATGACCCAAAAAAATCTACTACGGTGAATAATTCGGTAAATCTCTTGCAAGGATATACCTTTTCGTTAGTTATTTGGGCCAATTGGAAATTTGTTTATATTTCGTGGGTTGAAATTGATATACAAAATGAAAATTAAGTTGTGCGTTTGTTGTTGAATTGGAAATAAGGAAAATAATTTGGGTAATTGCGATATTTTGCTTAAATTTGTGCAAAGGTGGCATCTTTCTGGCGCATGGTTGTTGTGTCCTCCCGTTAGCCACTATTTTTACGGTGAACGATTCGCTCTTTCTTTCAAAATTGGGGTTTGAGCCTTTGAGGTGCATAGCGTTCCAAAATAAGCGCTTTAGGCTCAATTTTAGTTCAATAATGGCTACTTCGGCTTCAGAGCTTCAAATCTCGGGAATGTTATCTGTTGAGCAGTTGCTTTATCTCTTCGATCGCTTCTCCCAACTTGCTTCTCAGTCTGGTAAAACATCTCTTCCTTTTCTTTAAACTCGCCATTTCTCCTTTTCTCTCTTACTGTTAGTTCCCATATTTTGGTTTTACTCAGATGTAAAGAAAAGGATTGCAGATGCTGTGAATGAAAAACAGGTCACAGATCTCTTTTCATAATTCAAAATGCACTGACTTTTATCTTAATTTGGTTTGTCTGATACTAGATTTTCTGTCAGTCATCTTTTTCTTTTTCTCGTAATCAATGGGCCTGAAAAAGGATAAAGATTTGTTCATGGCTTAAAGTTGGAGTTCCAATTTAAGCATTGCATCAATTTGTTGTTTTTGTTTTGTTGTGTTTGATGTTTGCAGGAGGCTGTTGCTGTTACCACCTCTATCCAGGAAGGCATTTTTTTGGAGATGGGGGTTGGTGAGTCGCCTTAGCCTTTTCCATTTAGCTTTGTGATAGCTCAAACTGATGTCAATTTCTCTAACTTTGCTACATTTCTATTCTGGTATAGGCGAATTAGCAACCCAGATCATGAATTCCATAAGAATTCATGGGTGGGTTGCACGCTTATTTTGATTAACCGGGCTAAATCTTCCAGCTGCTGAAGCTAACCCTGAGCATCTCTTTCCTTTGTTCATGTGCATATGCAATCTTCGCTAGTGGTAGTCTTGGCATTCGTTAAACCTACATTAACTTACAATGCTCCTCTTAAAACCAGAAGTGATTCAATCGCAGGCATTGTTTTCTTTTTCTATTTGATCGACAGATGTTAGTTTGTAAATGTAAATCTCATGGTACATTTTCTTTAAGCACGGTATACTTTCCAGTTTGCATATTTGCACTTCATACATTATCTTTAATACCTTGTCATAATATTTCAACTTAAAGTTTGTGAAAGAAGTTGAAAGTATTGCTTGTATATCTAACTCCAAGCATACAGAAATCTTGAAATAGTGCGTGATGATTGTGGAGAGTGGAGACAAGAGAGCATCTTTAACCAAATTCTGGTTTTATTATTGTGTTTTTAAGTCTCTCTGCCTTGCTTTATTATTTGCATCTGAAGTTGTAGAAGTCAAATTAATTTATTCTATTTGCTAAAGGGAGAGCTGTTAGTTATGAGGCCACGATTTTTTATATTTTTTTTAAGCTATAATTCTTGTTGGAGTCAGTTTCTGGTAGTTTGACTTGCAGCTTAGCTTTCTAATATTCATTTGCAATTCTTATATACCATAATCAAAACTATCTTCTCACTATTGCAGATCCCAGTTTTGGAATATCGTGTCTGGGGAAAGTGAATGGAGTTTATGAGAACAATCAAGATTTGATGATTCACTTCTATAAATTTATTGCTAAGTAAGAGCTCTCTCTGTCTCCTTGATGAAGTTTTCTGAGTAGTAATCTGCAAGAAGGCATGCAATTATCATTCTTGTAGAAGTTTCTTTTATTCAGTAGCTCATATTATACATCTTCTTAGGGAGAATATCATAGTTTTGTGTTGTATTACATGCAGAAAAAGCCCTGTCTTTATTTGCAACCTCAATATAGATCGTCACATCTATAATCTCTGCTGTCAAGAAAATTAGTATTTTAACATTAGGCGATCAACTTTTCAACATGTGAAAGATTATTTTGCTCTTTTCTCTTTCAAGCTTCTACTGTTCATCAAGTTTTGATCATACTGTCTTCTCTGTAGCAGCATGCAGTGCTAAATGTCAGTCTGACACACTTAATTTTCCATATAAACTAGCGCTTTTTTGACAGAAGCTTCAAGAGTAGCTCAATAGGTATAGAAGTATCCTTCTTCTATCCCAGACAGATCGGCACTCTTTTAATTTCAGTTAGATTAAGAAAATGCAACCAATATTCTTGGAACCATATGATTTACTTTTTTCTATTTTATCCTTTTACTTATTTGGGGTATGTGTGAGAATTGTGAGATGTTACTTAATATATGTTAGTAACAAGAAATATTAACTAAGGGTAAGTTGGAGAATTAATAAATTATTAGTGAAGGTTATGAAAGAAAATTAATAACAAAGCAGGGTTCCTTCTAACAATACCAAATTCATTTTATTTTTATTTTCTTTATCAGTCTTTTTTGAGCCCATAGGTAAGGGGATATTAGACTATAAATTGGAGCATATGTATGGCAACTTCATTCTGTCTTCTTTATTGCCTTTTTCAAGCTAATGAAATAATATTAATATTGGCATTGCTGATGCCATCTTTCTTCTATGTTATGAACCGTGGATATAATAAAATAAGGTTTGTAATTCTGCATAGCAGTTCTAAACTTGAGGCAACCCATCTTTGTTTTTCTACTGTTTGATCTGGTCTTTCTCTCTGTAATGCTGGTTTTTGGCAGAAGCTTTAGTTTCCCATGTGCTTACTTATCATCTCCTTGCTATTGTAACATTGGAATGCAAGATATGACTCTTATACTTGCGTACAAATAGTTGTTTTCTCCGACTGTCAATGAGGATTATTTTACTTATACAAGTGAGATCCAATCTCATTTTTAATGTCCTATTGTCACTGATTCTATGAATTGAGAACGTCCTTTAACAGTGTAAATTTTGTTTTTTAGACTTGATTTTCTAAGTGCGTAATGTCATGATGTATCAAATGACAGTGAGGAGATGGCCTGTGATGAAGCTGAGCTTGGACCAGAAGAGTTTGCTGAGAAAATGCAAAATCAACAGAAATTACAGGAACAGGTACTATCTAGCTGCATTTTGGTGCTTGGTTGAAGAAGGATCTGTTAAAGACTCCAGAATTTTATTTTTGTTTTCAGCAATTGGAGATGCTAAAGCACATGTGTAAAATTCACCTGGATGACCAATCTGCAGTTCTTGAAAAGGTGCATGCCTGTCTGTCATCTTATCTGTAACAATGATGTATGTTAGGAGAATTTCTACTTCATATTCATTAATTGCTCATGTCAAAATATGTTATTGTAAGAAAATTAGTTTGGAAATCTACGCGATGATTTGCCTTAAAGAGGAAGGATCTCATTCAGCTGCACCAGCAGATGCAAAATGCCAATTTTATACCCAAGGCATCCGTTTTGTCAGTTGAAGAGATTCAGGATATTGTTTGAAGGGGGATTTCACCTTTATTTATGCCTAGGTAGATCAAAACTCATTTTGCAGTTATTCTAGTTCCAATCTAGCCTGTTACGTTCTCACTTCTCTGTTCATTTTGTAAGCCACACTTTGTTGTAGCAAATGCTTGCCTTGACTCCATGTGTATCATTCTGGTGTTTTGTTTGTTGTCGTTGACCTCTTAACTTCGATATAGTCCCTCTGCCTTTCGGTAGCATGTCTGTCTCTGTTGAATAGAATAACAATGAAGTTAGGAGTAAAGGTTTGTTTAAGGTAGATGGTTTTTGCGAAAAGGACGCAATTGCAATGAACATTTGTCTGGAAACACAGCATTGTTGGATGGGCTTAGGGTGGGATTGATGTAGCCAATAGCAAATTAGGAATTCCAGGTTGATCCGAGGTGATGAAAATGTTTTTCTGGGATCAAGATATAATTCGTGGTTGTAGGTATGATATCATTTTATCAGTATCATCCTGTCCTTAATTTATTTCACTTTCATGAGTCACCTCATTGACGGTTATGTATGCGCAATGAAAATAAAAAAAAGCGAGGAAAGCATCTGCCGCAAAGTGGAGATGGCCGAGTTGGTCTAAGGCGCCAGATTAAGGTTTTGGTCCGAAAGGGCGTGGGTTCAAATCCCACTCTCCACAATTAACCTTTTCCTAATAATTTCTTTTCTGCTAACTGGATAACAAAAGTTGGGCAAAATGACCACTTGGGCCTTTTTAGATTTTCACAAAAATACCATAGATAAGTTAAAAATACCACCTCTTTGTTAAGACTTTTATTTTTAGTCAACTTTCCATTTTTTCATATATTTTTTGCAATTCACCCAGTTTATACGATTATCATTTCTCTTAAATATAAAGATTATTTTTCTTCAGTTTAACATTTATTTTTTCAGATTTGAGATTTTGAGAAAAAGTTCATCAATTAACAAATTAAAAACAAGTTAGTGACTATCAATCAATAAATTAAAGTGTTTGATATTCATCAATTATCTAATTACGAATTTAAACTATTTATTTTGCTGATATATCCTTATATACGAATTTGAAAACAATTTTGATATCAAAATTATATATACCATATAGTTTCTTAAGTTGAAAATTGTAACAATTCAGCTTGGTATATACTGATATATTAAATTGTATTATGTAATCTTTAACTTGAATTCGGTGTACTATATAATATATTTAATTCCAGTTGTGAAATTACTTGTTTTCAATTGGGTATATACATGTAAATAAGGGTACGCCAACCCACAAATTTACTTTTTTGCTCAATTTCTTGAGAAAAAAAAAACAGAAAAAGAGAAGGAATAATCAGGTTAAAAAATTGAGAGATTAATTAGCTTTTGAACTTGGATTTTTCTTATGGTCAACTCCTCGGATGTAGAGTACTTGATCAGCTAATGTTGAATTGGTCTCTAAAAAAAATTCATATTAAACAGTCCATAAGAGGAAAAAAATTGAAAAACTTTAAAAGAAAATCAAATATAATTTAAAAGAGAGAATTAGTTTTGTTGAGAAAGAGAAAAGATGTCAGCGAGAGAAGAAAAAAATGAGCTCGAAGCATGAATAACAACAAGGGTTCGAAGAAAGGCCCAGTTTTGACAAACTAAAATTTCCTGATTCAATGAGTTTGAATTTCCACTTTTTAGATATTAATATTAATAAATTAAATTTACAAGTAACCAATAAAATTTGATCTACTAAAAAAAGTTATATTTTTATAAAGCGTAAACTTAATATATATATATATATATATATATATATATATATATATATATATATATATATATATATAAAATTGAAAAAAAAGTCTTTTTTAAAAGGAAGAAAAAAATAGTATTATGTGAAATTTCTTCTTTTAGAAAATCAATTATGGACTTACTGTGCAATTTTTTCTTTTTAAACAATCAATTATGGCCTTACTACATAACAAAAATTGGCAAAATTGACCTTTTAGGTCCTTAAACTTAGGAGTGTTCAAGATCTGGGCTGAACCGACCAAACCGACCAAACCAGTAAAACACGGTTTAGGTGGGTTTATGGTCAGGTTGATTTTTATTTTCAGATTTCTATTTTACAAAAGTCGGGTTATTGACAAAACCGACCATTTCTTCTTCTTCTTCGTTCTCTCCATTTGTCTCATGCCCTAGGAAACCGATCATCCTCGCTGTTTTTTCCTTTCTTTCGCTATCGTGCCCTAGGATGAATCTTCCCTCTGTTGCCGATTTGAACGAGGTGGAGGCTTTTGCTTCTTCTCCTTTGGGTCTCAGTCCACCGACGCCACCTACAGGAAAATCTGGTAAGTGGAGATTGCTTCTTTGTGGGTTTTGATTTCTTATTCAAGTGGTTGAATAATTTAAGTTCTTACAATATTTCATGAGAATTCTTAACGCTGTGTTCTATTGTTCTTCTTCTGTTCAATATATATATATATATATAGATAGATAGATAGATAGATAGATAGATAGATAGAGAGAGAGAGAGAGAAAGAGAGAGAGAGAGAGGGAGAGATGGAGGGAGGGAGATTCTTGTTGTTCTGATTTAGATTTTAGATTCGCAGTTGTCAAATTTTGTAGGTGCTTCTCACTTCATTCAAGATTGTATGATCAAATTGGGGTGAAATTAAGATTCTTTTTTACCAGTGAATTAAGATTTAATTGGTTTTCCTGATCATCTAAACATGTTTATTGTACATAGATAATTGTGTATTAATGAAATTTTGGCTATTTTCAAGGATTTACTAACCAGACTGTAACAATAGTTCCTTTTGCCCTTTTGCTTTTTTCTGCTTTTCTATATCTTTTCTCTGTATGTGAATGGTGATTTACTGTACAGACAATATCATAAATCAATTCACTTGTGCTTTCATCTATCCGAACTCTACTTATGTCTAAAAGGTTAAAACTACCAGTATATAGTTCCTTAATCTAATAGTTTACCCTTTTCATTTGGTTTTTGTGAAAGATCTGCAACTTGATGATTGATAACTAGCAATCTCATTTTCTTATTTATCTTGCTAACATCACTTTGCCAACCCTTTAACCTAGGGTCTTATCAGGAGAAAGTTTGTCGAAATAGAAAGGCATCTAAAGAGAATGTTCATTAGCCAGTTGTTGCATACTGGCATATATTTTCTTTGCCCATTGATGTGAGTTGTTTGGTCAAAGTGGAATTGCATTTTCCGAGTGGTTCTATCAGCCATCTAGCATCACAGCTAGGTATTCTAATGGCGATAGAGCCAAGGTTGTGTTTGAATTGAATTCTAATACCAAATCCAACTTAAGATTGTTTAGACGAGCCTAGTGCGTGTTTATCTATGTGAAGCTTGTAAAATATTGTAGCTGGAATTTCACATATGTATTCTCAGTTCAGTATTTGAGTTTCCACCTTTTGTGGGATCATAAAGATCTGAACAGTTTGAACTCAAAACATTTATCTAACAGAGGTTTAGATAGGTTTATAAACAAGAAAAGATGAAGGTTCTAAAGTGATGTTAAATGAGATGAAGGCATTGCAAAAGAGATAAGAAAATTTATAGTGACGTTGCTTTGTTGTTTCACTTATCTGGACAAAGATGTCACTTTGCAGTTACTTGTATCAGCGTCCCATAAAGACCAACCCTTTTTGCAATTGCTTGTGTATTTAAAACTTTGATGGTGAAACTTATAATATTGTTTTACATTTTGCAGCATGTATTTTCAACAATTCCTGAAGGAATAAAGTGCTCTTCTAGTACTGCATTCATGCTAAAGAAGTCTGGCGAGCAATACTTTGATTTCTATCATATTCTGTTTTGGACTTGAATTTGCTTGAACTTTTGGAGTTGGAAGACAAATTGTGAATTTGGGTGTATTTAACTGTTGTTATGAAGTTGATTTATCAGAGCTTTATTGATTTCGGTGCTCCTTATAGTTTATTTACGGGTTACTTTATTGAATTCTGGAAGTAACTTGGTGTTTTTTTTTCTCTTTTTCTTTTTTGCTTGTACCTTTTTGTGTTTATAGATATATTTTTAATTTATATGATCTGAAATAATTTGAAATATAAATTGACAACATTTCGCTTCATTAATTTTGTGAAATTGTGTGTTATCTTATGAAGTAGCTCTTGAGATTGTTTTGTTTTGTTAATAGATATGGCTTCCATAGACAAGAACACAAGGATAATAGTATATCTGCGTTGTAATAGTCTATGGATACATTTGAGGAAGAAGATTCCTTGTATTTTAGCACTTAGATTTTATTCCAATTCGAATTCTCTTTATAGAATTTTCTGCAAGAAATTTTAAGGTTGGATTTGGATGAATAAAAGTTTTTGTAAGGAATCAAGATAAAATGCTTAGTATTAAGTCAGAGTTGCAATTTTTTTCATTTGAAAGGCGTATTCTAAGTGCTTAATGAAATGACCTTTTTTATTTGAAGATGTTTTGCTGTAGACTAGGGCTGTTCATGGGTTGGGTTGGGTTAAAAATAAAAAAAACTCAACCCAAACCAATATAGGCGGTTTGAGATGGTTTGGAGCGGTTTGGGGCGGTTTTTTATTGTACTTTATAATGGTTTGGGGTGGTTTTAAAATGGTTTGAATACGGTTTGAAGTAAATTAACTTATGTATTCATCAATTTTTTTTTTCAAAACTTAACTTATAAAATAAAATAATAACCAAAATAATAAGTACATTAAATTATAAATTGCACTAAATTTAAAATATTATTTATTATATTTAAAACTAATAAATAATGCAGCGAGTGACTAAACCAAAATTCTTACACCTGGATCTTAATAGCAAATAGTTTTCCTTACTTGAATTTCTTCAAAATTCTTGCACTTGATTTCTTGTCTACAGCAAAACATCTTCAAATAAAAAAGGTCATTTCATTAAGCACTTAGAATAAGCCTTTCAAATGAAAAAAATTGCAACTCTGACTTAATACTAAGCATTTTATCTTGATTCCTTACAAAAATTTTTATTCATCCGAATCCAACCTTAAAATTTCTTGCAGAAAATTCTATAAAGAGAATTCAAATTGGAATAAAATCTAAGTGCTAAAATACAAGGAATCTTCTTCCTCAAATATATCCATAGACTATTACAACGCAGATATACTATTATCCTTGTGTTCTTGTCTATGGAAGCCATATCTATTAACAAAATAAAACAATCTCAAGAGCTACTTCATAAGATAACACACAATTTCACAAAATTAATGAAGCAAAATGTTGTCAAGTTATATTTCAAATTATTTCAGATCATATAAATTAAAAATATATCTATAAACACAAAAAGGTACAAGCAAAAAAGAAAAAGAGAAAAAAAACACCAAGTTACTTCCAGAATTCAATAAAGTAACCCGTAAATAAACTATAAGGAGCACCGAAATCAATAAAGCTCTGATAAATCAACTTCATAACAACAGTTAAATACACCCAAATTCACAATTTGTCTTCCAACTCCAAAAGTTCAAGCAAATTCAAGTCCAAAACAGAACATGATAGAAATCAAAGTATTGCTCGCCAGACTTCTTTAGCATGAATGCAGTACTAGAAGAGCACTTTATTCCTTCAGGAATTGTTGAAAATACATGCTGCAAAATGTAAAACAATATTATAAGTTTCACCATCAAAGTTTTAAATACACAAGCAATTGCAAAAAGGGTTGGTCTTTATGGGACGCTGATACAAGTAACTGCAAAGTGACATCTTTGTCCAGATAAGTGAAACAACAAAGCAACGTCACTATAAATTTTCTTATCTCTTTTGCAATGCCTTCATCTCATTTAACATCACTTTAGAACCTTCATCTTTTCTTGTTTATAAACCTATCTAAACCTCTGTTAGATAAATGTTTTGAGTTCAAACTGTTTAGATCTTTATGATCCCACAAAAGGTGGAAACTCAAATACTGAACTGAGAATGCATATGTGAAAATTCCAGCTACAAGATTTTATAGGCTTCACATAGATAAACACGCACTGGGCTCGTCTAAACAATTTTAAGTTGGATTTGGTGTTAGAATTCAATTCAAACACACCCTTGGCTCTATCGCCATTAGAATACCTAGCTGTGATGCTAGATGGCTGATAGAACCACTCGGAAAATGCAATTCCACTTTGACCAAACAACTCACATCAATGGGCAAAGAAAATATATGCCAGTATGCAACAACTGGCTAATGAACATTCTCTTTAGATGCCTTTCTATTTCGACAAACTTTCTCCTGATAAGACCCTAGGTTAAAGGGTTGGCAAAGTGATGTTAGCAAGATAAATAAGAAAATGAGATTGCTAGTTATCAATCATCAAGTTGCAGATCTTTCACAAAAACCAAATGAAAAGGGTAAACTATTAGATTAAGGAACTATATACTGGTAGTTTTAACCTTTTAGACATAAGTAGAGTTCGGATAGATGAAAGCACAAGTGAATTGATTTCTGATATTGTCTGTACAGTAAATCACCATTCACATACAGAGAAAAGATATAGAAAAGCAGAAAAAAGCAAAAGGGCAAAAGGAACTATTGTTACAGTCTGGTTAGTAAATCCTTGAAAATAGCCAAAATTTCATTAATACACAATGATCTATGTACAATAAACATGTTTAGATGATCAGGAAAACCAATTAAATCTTAATTCACTAGTAAAAAAGAATCTTAATTTCACCCCAATTTGATCATACAATCTTGAATGAAGTGAGAAGCACCTACAAAATTTGACCACTGCGAATCTAAAATCTAAATTAGAACAACAAGAATCTCCCTCCCTCCATCTCTCCCTCTCTCTCTCTCTTTCTCTCTCTCTCTCTATCTATCTATCTATCTATATATATATATATATTGAACAGAAGAAGAACAATAGAACACAGCGTTAAGAATTCTCATGAAATATTGTAAGAACTTAAATTATTCAACCACTTGAATAAGAAATCAAAACCCACAAAGAAGCAATCTCCACTTACCAGATTTTCCTGTAGGTGGCGTCGGTGGACTGAGACCCAAAGAAGAAGAAGCAAAAGCCTCAACCTCGTTCAAATCGACAGCAGACGAAAGATTCATCCTAGGGCACGATAGCGAAAGAAAGGAAAAAACAACGAGGATGATCGGTTTCCTAGGGCATGAGACAAATGGAGAGAACGAAGAAGAAGAAGAAGAAATGGTCGGTTTCGTCAATAACCCGACTTAAAATCCCTAACCCGACTTTTGTAAATTAGAAATCTGAAAATAAAAACCAACCCGACCATAAACCCACCTAAACCGTGTTTTACTGGTTTGGTCGGTTTGATCTGGTCGGTTTGGTCGGTTCAGCCCAGATCTTGAACACTCCTACTGTAGACAAGAAATCAAGTGCAAGAATTTTGAAGAAATTCAAGTAAGGAAAACTATTTGCTATTAAGATCCAAGTGTATGAATTTTGGTTTAGTCACTCGCTGCATTATTTATTAGTTTTAAATATAATAAATAATATTTTAAATTTAGTGCAATTTATAATTTAATGTAATTATTATTTTGTTTATTATTTTATTTTATAAGTTAAGTTTTGAAAAAAAATTGATGAATACATAAGTTAATTTACTTCAAACTGTATTCAAACCATTTCAAACCGTTTTAAAATCACCCCAAACCATTATAAAGTACAATAAAAAACCGTTCCAAACCGCTCCAAACCATCTCAAACCGCCTATATTGGTTTGGGTTGGGTTTTTTTTTATTTTTAACCCAACCCAACCCATGAACAGCCCTAGTTAAACTCTTAAAAAAAAATCAGTTATTGTAAATTTAACATTACAATAATGTTTAGTAGTGTACCGATAAAAGTATGTTTGATCTATTTTCATAAGCACATTCTTCACACATAAATACAGCATGACATATATACTTATAAGTTTATACTTTCTTACACTGAATATTGATGTATGTATTATGCCAGCAATTCACGGTGAAGTTTGATTCGATTCATGAAGTCATTAAAATTCAATATGCTAATAGTCCATCTTAGTTCATTTGATTTGTAAACACAACTCGATGCTATTCAATCTGTCATATGGCCCATATAAATCAATTTATTTATGATCCACTTATATTTATATTATTTATAATTTATATATATAATTTAAATATAAAAACAATTATTCTAATAGGCAATTTATATATATATATTATCTTTAACAAAAAAAAATCATAAAATTTGATCCCAAATACAACTGATTTATAAATCATTTAGATCAGGATTCAATTTAATCTATTCATGACCTGCGAAATTTTGATATGTTTATAACCTAATTCGTGATGATCTGACTCTATCCATTTGCTACTTATTTAGCTTTCTTTACACAACATGCAAAATAAAATAAAACATGTTGGTCATGAATAATTCAATATATTAGGAATGGAAGTAAAAATCTATGTGCTGAAATGTAATTTTTACACCAAATAAATACATATGTTTGTGCTTGGCAAATAAATGCATACAGGCTTGTTTAATGTCATTTAGACATGCAGTAAACTCATGACAAGAAGAGAAAAGGATGGGTCATGGGCGGATTGGGTAGGTTTGAGTTGGACCATAAATGGAAGGGTCATAAATGAGCCAAAAAAATATGGGTCATGAATATGCCAATGCCCAAATGCATTGGACATATTTGGACCGACTCATGAATTCAATACATGTTAGTTCATTTATAACCTATATTTTTTTATTGAAAATAAAATTTAATGGTGCATAAAATTTTCATTAATAATTTAATTATACTCCAAAAATAGACTCTGTACAAATATTGAATATACAAATAATAAAAATTAGTCTAACAAAATAATAATAATATGCTAATCTATTTTTCGCTTTCAACTGATAATAAATTCATACTTTGATTTGGTTTTGAAAATTTAATATCTTTTCTTATATTATTTTGAAACTTTTCCTTAAACCTAAATAATCAACTACGAGTGATAATTGTTGTACTACTTGTCAATTTCTCATTAGTTCATTCATCCTTATTTTATTTTTCTACCAAAATTATTCCAAAAATATCCTAAATATTATAATTAAGATGTTTTTAAAGTTTTGAGTTAATTGAAGTTCGTTTTGATAGATTTCAGGACACTGTAACATTTTTGGCTGATCCGAAAATCCTAAAATTTAATAAGGATCCAAAAATTTATTTTTTACTTCTGAAAATTAATATTCATTATTTTAAGATGTTTCATGCGATCCGAATAAATTTTGAAATTCCGTGAAATATTTTCAAGTCGGTCACAATTAATTTGACCCATTTTCGATCTCGTAACTTATTTTTATTTTTGAGAACTATTTGATCTCAAATTATACCACCAGACTCATTATAAATTTTAATTTCTAATGATGACATAAATTTTTTTTGGATCTCAATGGGTCCGGGATGATATTATTCACCCTTGATATTACTATTCATCATTGAAAAATACTATTCTTGCTGGTAGTGGTTTTAGGGCATTACATGTGCCAAGAGTAGAAGAGAAAGACGATTTTGAAAGAGAGAGAGGTGGAGAGAACTAGACTTAGTGAAAGGAGAAGGTTTATTGAACACCTGGTATAGACCCAATGGGTTATGAAATAAGATGGATAATTTTTAAGTTGGTCTGATAGAAATTTTTATGGGTTGAGTTGGATTTAAATTATTTTTTTTTGGGTGCAGTTTTGGATTTAGGCCAATTTTACCAGGCCTAGTCATCATTCATCAAATCCTAAAATATATATTTTATGATCCTGATATTTTTAAAGTTGAGTATTTTCTGATTTATAATTAGAGGTAATCATTTTAATGGTATAAGTTTTATGTACAAGATAAGAATTGAATATGAGATATCGAACAAATACCCGAATTTCTTATCTTCATGTAATCCTAGAATTCTTTATAAATGCAAGTGAATAAAATAATGTTGCTAGATATATATCCAGCTAAATAAATAAATAATAAAAAAAGTAAATTTGTATGAAAAGCAATAAGCACTAATGATTTTATTTGAGTTGGCTGCAAATTAGTGAAATTGACACACCAATTAAACAGACAGGAAGTTCCTATCATAAAAACAATAAATTTATATTTTAACAAAAAGAAAAAGGATCACTGTCACTTCTGTTCCCCAAAGATGGTATCTCAAAATGCCAAAGTCTCCCTTCACTCTCAACCAAATACTTCAAGCACAAGAATTCCTTTGCATACATCTTCTCCACCTTCCTATTCACATCATGCAAGAACACATGAGTCACACCGGCCCGTTTCCTGGCCCGTGACATCACCGCCATCGAGAAAATTGCCCCCATCCTTCCCGGTGCCTCCGCGAAATACCCACGTGGCGCGTCTATCATTATCACATCCCATTCCGTATCATACACCTCGTCCGGTAGGGTACTTAACGCCAATTTGCATCCTGTATTGCCCCTAAGACGTACATTAGGTAGCATGCAATCTTTTTCCCGGTGGTAAGAGGAGAAAAGCTTCGAGGCCTCGCGGAGGCGCGTGGGATATTTAACTACATGGGCATGTAAGTAGGGAGCATGTTTGAGAACTTCACGGACCCACTTAGGATCTTCTTCGAGGAATATGGTCTTGCCACGTGGATTTAGCGAGGTCCACATTAATGAATCGTGACCAAGGCCGAAGACGAGAAAATTGCATGGTGCAAGGGATCTGAGAACCTGGAAGGAAAGCTTAACTTCGGCTCGTGATTGTTGCGGCACCACGCGGCTGGTGGCGTAATGGAAGATGGCCGCGAGCTGTGAGGGTGTGGTCTCGTAGTCTATATCCGCTGATGCTTTGTACACGGTTAAAGAACGTAAGAAAGAGCTGCCTACTACTAATAATAGAGCGATTGCGAATGAAACGCCGATGAGAATGGCAAGGAACCCTGGTTTTTCCGGCAAGAATAGGCGGTGATTCTTCCCCAGTGCATTGGTAAGCATTTCTTTTTTCATTGGTATTGGTTGATCTGAAAGGAAGTTTTAAGGATATTAGAAAATATAATTCTGTCTGTTCATTTTCTAGGAAGAAGAAAACATAGAAACCGGAAAAATAGCAAGAAAAATGGATTTTGGAATTAATGAATTGTGGGTAAACGGCTTTCTTTCCTAATTTATAGTGTTTTCATATTTTAATTTTTTTATTTTTAATTTCCTCTATATCTCCTAAAATTTATTTGCCAAGTCTAATTTCCTTTTTACTTCTTATTTAATACCAAAGCAAATAAATATAGTCTAATTTTAGAAATTGTTTTAAAAGTGCCAAGACACATTCTTCTTGTACAAGCAAAATTTAATTTCAATATTTATTTTATTTGTTTTTGGGGGTAGATATCAACAAATTCAGTGTCTTGCTTAACAAAATAATCACTTATTGAATAATTAGGTTATTATATAGTCTCTTAATTGACAGAAAAAGTTGATTGCAATATCCAGTGGCGAAGCTAGGATTTATTTTTAAGGCGGGTAAAAATATAAATTATATTTAAAATTAAAAAATAAATTTAGGAGAAGGGGGTCAACATAAAATTTTAAATGAGTAAAACTATTTATTTAATATATGTATACATATAAAATAAAAAAAAATTCAAAAAATAAGGGGGGCAATTGCCCCCTTCCTTTCCACCTGGCTTCGCCAGTGGCAATATCTAAACTACAAAGCAGTATAGGATATGATTCGTAAGTTCATATGCTCATTAATAGTTCATCCATTCATCTATTTTAAGTTGGAGGCTTTTTTAGATTTAGGGTTATTTTGTAAAATTATTAGATTTTTGGTGTGGAAAATGTTACAACCCTAATTAAAAACAAAGACTTGTTAGCGGCTCCAATTCCAATGGTCGTCCAATCGCAAACGACTAAAAGAATTGGGACCATTAGAGAATGGAAATTCTCGAATTATGGCTTTCACTGCGGAATATGAGAGAGGGAAAATGAATGGAGCTTTAAATGCGGAGTGGTGGAGGACTTTGGAGGGAGTGATGTGGATGGTCTTTGTAGCTGCATTTGGATTTTTTTTTTCCTTAATAAAAACAAAGACTTGTTAACAGAGCCAAGTCCAATGGTCCCACAAAATTAATCCTTGATTATATATAGTATGGTAGTATGTTCAAGGGATTGACATTTCCACCTTCATGTGATTGTTTTTTCCCTTTAAATGAGAACCTTTTATATTGTCATATTGATGTACCCTCTGTTTCTTTTATGTGGTAACAATTAGGTTAGATTATGTCCAATTTAATTTAAATGATATGCGTTAGTTAGATGTGCGCACGATGTATTTTTTTAATAGATATTATAATTATATATTTTATTTATAATTTTCAGAAAATTCAATTTTAGAAAAATAATTGTAATAATAATGAGATAAAATATAAATCTAATATTTTTTTATGTACTTTAAAATATGATTCACATATAAAATAAAGTATAAATAAAAGTATTTCAGATTTCATTTAACAAAATAATTATATTTCTAGCTTTATTAATTCTTTTTACGTCAATTGCAAATATTGTAATAACAATCTTTTATTTTAATTCAAACAACCTATACTTTTATGTTATAATTATAAAACTATCAAAATTGTACAATATTTTTAATGAAATTAAAAAAGTGAAGAACGTTAAACATTTTGCATATTAATTTGTTATTTTGCATAAAAAACAAAAGTCATCAATGTTAATATATATATAATTAAGCATACTATTATACATATTTGGTTCTCAATATATTTTATGGAATTACTAAAAAAATTCGTAATGTTCAAATCAATGGACGATTAAAAAAATTTTATTGTTTAAACCGTAACTATTATAGTTCTAACGTTTTGGAGATATTTTAGTTGGGTCTATTTGTTAATAATTGTGTTAAAACGAGTGAAAATATGGAGACATACCTTTAATAAATACTAAGATCGGAATGTGCTACTAAAAATTTATAGGCCATCTCATAAATTAATCATAAAAGAAAGATGCAAGCCATCTATCAATATATCAATTATCAACAATTTTGAAACGTTAACTTGCCAACTCAAGTGAAAAGAGTTTTCCTTCAAACTGGTGTTAGCATCTTGCCTTGAAAATGTTTTAATTTTATGGAATAAAGTTAAGATCTTTTTATAGAATTATTAATTTATGGCCCAAATAAGGTAATATGCCCTCCATCATTCCAAATTCCTATCATATTATATATTTTTCTATTTTTTCCTTGATGAATAAATTTTAAAAAATTTAAATTTAACTTATAATTTAAGTCAAGGAGTCACTTTTAATTCAAAATTTAACTACTCTTTTAGTTAATTAATATTCAATTCATCAACTCCACCTTTCTTTGTAATTCTAGCACAAGCTATACCACAACCCTATGCAATTTTCATCAAATCAGGAAATATTTCTTCTTCTTTAACGGAATTCCCAAATATTTATGTGCTCTATTAGATTCATGTTACCTGTCCTCCCATTAAAGGGTTAATTTAACCTATAATCTCTGAATTTATGTCTAATAATTCAAAAGTAACTGAATTATTTTTCGTAATAAAATTATTACTGAACTTTACAATATTTTGTGCAAAAATTATTTTGACTGGTTTTCGGTGATGACCCTTGCTGAAGTGCTAACATGGCATGCTACGTGTGTACAAATAAGTTGATGTAGCATACCATGTGTGCAAAATTAGCTGACATCAACTGATGATGTGTCACGGCACGTGTGCACAAGTAGATGACGTGGCATGCCACGTTAGCATTCCGGCGATATTTTTTGTCGAAAATCGGTCAAAATAATTTTTGTGCAAAATAGTAGAAAATTCGGTGACAATTTCGTTACGAAAAATAATTCAGTTACTTTTGGATTATTAGATGTAACTTCAGTAACTATAGGTGATATTGACCCCATTGAACAATCATTCCCAAATATGTGCTCTGTTTGATTCACGTTACTTGTCCTCCCATTGAACAACCATCCCCAAATGCTGATTGTTTAATATTATCATCTTCACTGCCAGATTCTCAGCTCTTACGGTGGCTAATTCTTGAACATTCATTATAAAACTGCCCTCTCCATCAATGTCTATTACTTAGGCATTAGGCCCTGCTATTGCAGCAACTATAGCAGCAGGCAGGCAAAATCCCATGGCGCCTAATTCGCCAGAGGTTAGAAATTGCCGCGGCTTTTTGTAGTTGGAAAATTGGGTGCTGCCTAACGCTACTGCTAATAATAGCATTTCCTTGTGTGTTCATCCAATACTTGAATTGCATACTGAGGAGGAATTTCTTCTATAAGATTTTTATAACTTAATGGGTACTTAGCTTTCTGCTCATTGATTTCCTCTTTCCAAGCTGAGAAATTGGTCACAAAATTAGCTCGTTTCTTCTCAAACAGCCTGTTTAAACCTTTTAAGGCTATCTTCAAATCAGCACATAATGAAACCTGAGCCTGCTGCTTGTTCTTCCCCAACTCCGACGAATCAATATCAATAGAACTATGGTTGCTCTGTTACCAAAAGCCTCAACTTTCCCTGTCATCGAATCTAACTCCGAAAGCAAGAAGCAAAACAGATAGGTCCACCGCATAATTCGCATACACAGTACCGTGCATTGCCAGCATATGCAATGATAATTAATCACCCCAGGGGAAACTACCAAGCCCCACCAGAATAGAGCCACAGAAATCTTAGTTTGCTCAACAATTCTCCTTAGTTCGCTCAACAATTCTCCTTAGTTCATCACCACAATTCAAAATTCTACCTCCAACATAAACTACAGGTTACAGGTTTCTTTGATTCATAAATGAACCTCACAATATGCTCCTTCTCCAATTTCTGGACTTTTAGGCAATCTTGACAGATAATTTGGGAGCCTAATAGACAAGTCCCACTCTGGAATTACAAGCTGTTGCTGTACATCTTTCGCCATATCGACAAGAACCTGCCCTGGCCGGCCGAAGGATGCAATAAAAAAAGCTTCTTTGATAATCCGAGGAATGTCTGAAGCATCAAGAACCACGAAAGTGTGCTTAGTTAAGGATCTTGTTACTTCAATGATTGGTGTTTCTTGAAATTTATCAGTGCCTATCATTGGCGAGGTACTAGTCCAGTGATGGAGACAATTGGGACGCTATCAGCGAGAGCATTGGCGAGTTCACTGACGAAGTTTTTGGTGCCTGGTCAGAAGGTGGCAATGCGAACTCCGACACGACCAGAAGCTTTAGCGCAGCCTTCAATGGCCAATATTCCAGCTTGTTCATGGCCGGGAGAATATTTCGAATAATATTAGAGCGGGTAATGGCTTGGTGGATCTCCCTGGAAGCACCGCCTAGGTATCCAATCGCATGAGGAGCACCCTCAGGTTCTAAGACTTCAACGAGAATGTCGCAGCCTTTTTTTGGTTGCTGAAGGGCAAAGAGTGGAAATTAAAGTATGGTGGGTTGTTAAAGGGGTGGTGGTGGCTGTGAACGTGGCGGAAGCAGTGGCGGATGTGGTGGTGGAAGGCTTGGATTTGGGGTCAGAGAGAGGCAGTGATTGAAGCTTAGAGTTACAGAAAACGGAGTGGATGGATTTTAAAGTAGTGAAAGACCCAAGTTATGGCTCAATTTTTTTCTTTTTTTTTTTTTTAACGTGATAATGGGCAAAAACGAATACTTTTCTCCGCATGCGTCACTATACTAAATTAATGGTATATTAATATTTAAAAAAATTATAAATATATCTATTCTCTAAATACCTCAATTTTATAAATAGATGGTCTTAAAGTTAATATAACACCTTTATCTATAGCCTATACACATCATATCAAATTGCATATTTACTTAGAAGTTCTGACTTATACTCACGTAGTGTGCACATTCAAATAAAGTCATTTACTAGTGTGTTATTATTGATGAATTTTTTAGGCACTATTTTAGACCATTTACTATGCGGCTTATACTCTTTAAGTATTTTTCATATCGTTACAACAAGATTTTACAACTGGTTTACAAGTTCAAGACATTTTTACAACTATTTATTTATATAACCTTTATAAAGCACAAAATTTTGAAATCTTAAAAACTCAAAAGCTCCACATGTGCTGACCTTCAAAACCATAAATAATTTTGGAGATCGACTCACTTTATCTGACATATATGGCTTAAAAATTCGTGCTAAATTTACTAGTTTAGTGGAAAACAAAATTATGAGGCACCTCACAAAAGTCGTAAAAAACGCATACATATGATGTGCATGCATGCCATTAAGCGCACAATAAAATAAAATCAATAACAGAAAATATGATCATAGCATTATATGGCATTATGCAAGTAATATAATGCCATTTCTTCCAATTATCTCGATTACGTGTTCTAAGCGATTTGCTTTCACTAAAACCATAAACTTATGCTATTAATATTCCCTTGTGTGTCTTTCATCATCATATAAATCCTAAACCTTATATTAGGTCATCTTTTAATACATGTGTTCGTTTATACATGATTACTTTAATATGTACTTGCATATTGCTTCAATATATATCACACAAGATATTTACAATACAACCTTGTTCAAATCTTTAAACTTTTTTTACAATCTCATGAACTATATGCTTTTAGGTGAATGATTTATATTTACCTTGCAATTATAATGTATCTTAATTTTACATGTAGAATTTTCGGACTATTTAAACATTTTTAAGATCATAGCTTTATAATCAATTTATTTCTTATACATTCACAATTCACATATCCATTTCATATATGTATGCACATTATTTCAACATATATCACAAGAATTACATACATTACTTTTCTTCATTATATATATATATATATATAGTTTCATGTCTAGTTCACAAAACATATAACAATTCATGCAACCCAAGTCATTGGTTCATATATCTTATACCTCACATGTAACAATGCAAACCAATTACAGCATGGTTCACAGGATACCATATAAAACACAAATTTTAATATATGCACAACTCAAAGTCAAATAGAACGAACTCTTACAAACAAGCTCAATGTCAATACACTACAAGAAAAATACTTTTTAATAAAGGAAAATCCAGTAGTTAAAAGTTAAAATTCGGTCGTTAAAATACTATAACAATCGAAAAAATTCGGCCGTCACCGGTCGTTAATAGCTCTATCATTAATAGTGCAGACGACCGGATATCAATCCAGTCGTTAAAGTTATTAACGACCGGAACAAATCCGAACGTTAAATATAAATTTTTAGCAACTGGATTTTCCTTCGCTAATTGTGTTTTGCTTTTAACAAAGGAAATTCCGGTCATTAAAAAAGCCCTTTTAATGGCCGGTTTCTCCCTTCGTTAATTGTTTACCACTTTCAGCGAAGGAAAATTTGGTCGTAAAAATTAACTTATAACAACCAAAAGTTTCCTTCGCGGATTGTTTATATCTTTTAACGAAAGAAAATCCGGTCGTTAATAATTACAAATGGCGACCGAATTTTTCATCGCTAAATGTACATCCGATAATTAATATAAATAATTTTATTCAAATATTTCATGTACACCCCATTCACACTCCGACACATACATACATACATATCCAAAAATATAATAAATACTCTTTTCATAAATTGCAAAAAACCAATTACAAAGTATAGTAATATTTTGAAATTATTTAACATTCTATTTGTCACATATAAATTTGTTTAGAAAAATAGCTCCTTGCTATACCAACATCTATCTAGCTAGAATTTTCAAAAAAAAAAATGAATAATGAACATCAAATCTTTGTTGTCCATTGATCGAAAAACCTGTAAACATAAATTTATAATTAATATTCATTTATAAAGGCAATAGATCAAATGACTAAGAAAGTAAAAAATAATAATAAGTTTAATAATATATTAACAGCATATTATCATATTGCAAATCAAACAGGATGAAAATTTATGTAGAAAGACTGCAGGAAATACATGTAAAATGCAATCACAATCATAAAACAAGAAATTATTAATATTTCAAAGAACCATACATATGCTGCCATATACTTTAAAAATATTATAGAATTTTTTATACTCTGGAACATATTTACTTACCTATTAAATGCTCTGTTTAGGATTCACTTGAAGATGGTGATGCATGATGCATATTAGATCGTTTACCAAAAATTACAGCTTCAAGTCGTGCGAATTTACTATCATAAACTTTGATTTTTCTTTTCAATTCTATATTTTCTTCTTCAACTTTCTGTCATAAGCAACAATAAAAACCTATAGTAATGCAGCAATTTTAGTTGTAGAACTATGCTTCACGGAGACACAACATACCTTGTAGAGGTTTAAAGTCTCTGCTGTTAGCTTGGCAGAATCATACCATGCACGTCTGTTCACCACTTGAACAATTTTTGTTCGAAGTAAAGGCCTAACCAGATGTTTCTTCCCAAGTGAAATACGCAGGAGTATCTTAGCAAAGGCTAGAACCACCTCTCTTGATAAGCTAACGTTTAGCATTACCAAAGCTTTTATCATCACTTGGGTGATGAACAGACACATAGGAAAATTAGAAAGTTAATGAGATGACCAAATGAAAACTGCCCTTAGTCATTATCAAATAATCAACTGCAAAGTTTCTGTTTTGGCTTAAAATTGTAAGCTTAATTAGTGGAAACCAACCTATAAAGATATCAAAAACAAAAAATATACTAGCCACTCAAGTATACTTGAATGAAATGTATACGATTGCTAGAGTTTCAGTAACTTTCTGTCTTGACTTAAAATTCCTTTCTTTTAAGTTCTTTTTAAATCCTTCTTAAAGTTAAAGGAGATGGAAAACAAAATAAAGCAGGCACATCGGTACATAACAAGTATAAAAGATAGCATAAATAGATGTCTGCAAACACCGAATTTTGCATACCTATATGAATTTTTATATAGAATATTTTAGTAGTGAGAATGAAATTTTTTGGTGACATCGGCAGTTGTTGAATCCGACCGATAAGTTTGAATCGGATCGATAACGGACTCTGATTGAGCCAAAAATTTATGTACTAGCTATTTTTGACATGATAAAATTGATGGAATCATTTTTGAAGTGAATTGAAGTGAGAAAGATAGAGAAATTGGTTTGGGCCTTTATTGGCCTAAAAATGGGCTTTAATTTTGATTGGGCTAAGCCCATTGAATAAGCCCAATAGGAGGCATATAAAAGGATAAAAATTTGGAGAATTTTCTAGATTTCACTAGCTTCATCTCCTTCTTCTTAGGTTGGCCGAACCAAGGCCCTTCACTTTCTCTCTTTGATCTTTCTTCTTTCACTTCAAATCTCCCATAAATCCCAACATACAAGATGAAGTTCTATCTCTCTAGGTCACTCTAGTGGCCTTAATCAAATGATTTGAGCAAAGGAAGGCAAGAAAACAAGTATAGAAAGAAAATAGGATAAGTTGGATCTTAAGAATTTTAATGATTTACATTAATTTCTTAGTATTTTCTTATAGATTTTGAGGTGTAGAAGCTAATTATGAGCTCGGTTTTGTCATCTGAGAACAAAAAAATAAAGAAAACTAAGCATGTATGGCCGGCCATGATAGGATCATGTGAAGAGGAATGAGTTTTCATGGATTAAAGCATGAAAAGGGAGGCTTAGGCACCCATAAGCAAGGAAAAAAATGTAAGTGACTACAAAATTCTTTGATTTCCTTTTTATTGTGAATTAATTCCATTTATGTAACTAGGTGAAAAATTGTTAAAGTTGTTAATTGATGAAATTGGTTTAGGGTTAATGAAATTGGACATTTGAGAAGATGAAATGAAAGCTTAAATGGAAGAAAAAAAATTTAGGAGAGTTTAGTGTGGTGGCCGAAACACTTACTAAGGGAAGATGATGGAAATTTTGCATGAAATTAATATATATTAGCCTAAATTAATTATAGAGATGATAATTTGTGTCCATGAATTTTTATTGAATAATTAAAATTTATTTTGGAATTTTTGAGCCTATGTAACATGTATGTATATAGTGAAAGTTGTGAAATATTGTAAAATAATTGATGATTTTAGTAGAAAATGATAGTAAATTATAACTAATGCATAAATATATTTTATTGGAATTTATTAAAATTATTATAAATTTTTTGAAGAATAAATGTGAATATGTATAAAACAAATTATTGAAGTAGTAATGAATAATTGCATAAAAACGTAAAAAAGTGAATTAATATGAAATTTATTCACAGTTAACGAAAAAGAAATAAAAAGTCAACCGATGAATTTTTCGAAATAATTAGTAAGCTATGAAAGTAACAAAATAATGAATTATTGGTAAATAATTCATAAAATGAATAAAAATGATGAAAATTATAAAATAATATATACACGAATTTTTGTGAAATTTATATGCTTTACTAGAATATTTTTGAAATAAAATATTGAATTATTAAGAAATAATTCAATAAATAAGTATGTGATGATAACGGATGTGAAGTAAATTACTTCAGCATAAAAAGAAATGAAAAAGTCAAATTATAAATTTTTGAAGCATAAAATAATGAATTATATCAATATAATCCATAAATATTTAAAAAGTTATAAAATAAATGTGTGACTAATTTATTTTGATAAATTAGTCATTAAAAAGTATTAAAAGAGTGAATTATTATAAAATAATTCACCGGCCGAATAAAAGTTGGCATACCGAATGATTAAAAATTTTGGACAAAAAAAAGGAAAAAATCGTAAAAAGTCAATTATTGAATTAAAAAAAAAGGTCAAAGGATGAATTTTTGAAAAATAAAAAATATAGTGAATAAATAATCGTATTGAATTATTACCAAATAATTCATAATTTGAAAAAATGGTGAATTATTATAAATAATTCACAATTCGTATTAAAAGTAATACGAATTCTAAACCACCGCAAATTCAGGCTGACAAAGTAAGAAATTGATTAAGAGTAAAAAAGAAATAAAATGAATGTAAAAGGATAAAATATTGAATTATTGAGAAATAATTCAATAAGTGCCAAGGAAAGGTGAATTATAATGATATAATTCACAAAGTATGTAAAAAGATACTGAAAGAATATTTAACTAAGTAGTGAAAAAGACTCTGAAAATACAGTATAAAATAACCGCAGTGAATTATGAAGACATAATTCACTAACGGTGTAAAAGTACAAAAACAAAATTGAATGATAGAATGTACCAATTTGAAAAAAAATATAATAATAATTGTGAAAATTTAAAAGTCTAAAAAATTTCTATGAAAAATGTTTCTGTTGAATTATTGTAGAATAATTCCCAAAAAGTAGTTAAAAAGGAAAAAGGATAAAGTGACTGAAAATAAAAGATCTGAATAGTCAAAAGCATTAAAAAAAGTGGGATCAACAAAAATATATTGTTTAAGAAAAAGAAGAAATTAAAATGCTCTGAAAGTCTGAAAAGTATTCTGAAATAATTGATTAGTTTTGCCCTTAGCAATAATGAGATAGTAACATTTTTGTATAGGATATAAATGGCTAGCTATAGGGACACCTTATACCGCCGTACAAGTCATGACGACTTGCTATGCTATGGACTGGGTCTCTGATCACCATGGCATTCTCTGTCTCCATTCTCTGCTCTGTGAGAAATGATTCCTTGGGGATTACTTCTCTCTCTGTTGTGGCCTCGTTAGGTCCACGTCCCGTGTATCCTATCTGAAAATTCTATTTTATTGCATTAGGGGTATATTGAAAAGAATAAATCAGTATTTGTAAAAGTAAATTGAAATTAATAAGCAATGATGGAAAGAAATTATTTTACAAGGTAAAATCGTAATTTAATGATTAAATAGCCCAGAGATATGCTTCTATAAAAGAAAAGTGATCAGTTCATAACTAAAAATAATGGATTAAATTAATAATATGTTATATAAAAAAATTCAAGCAAAATTTGATCTAAACTTTTGTAAGCCAAAAGTTATCTGAAGGTAAAAATAAGTAAATAGATGACAATTCTGTAATTAGAAATGGAAAGTGCCAAGTTTACTATAAGTAGGTAAAAGAACCTTTGCATAGAAAAAGGAAGAAATTGAAGACTTATTTGCAAAGTGCTTTTAATTAAGTACATCACTTTGCATTAAATGTTAAAAACTTTAATGGTTGGAATCTGACAAGTAGTTTAAAAAGCACAAGTGAAATAAAAGAATAAATAACGAAATTGAAATTTTTACTATGAAAAGAATAATGTTGCAAATAATGAAGATATAAAACACTGTATTAAAAATCTGCCATTTCCGTGGCAATTAATTATGGAAATCATTTCATCAAAATAAGATTGCACTGAAGGAATTAAATAGAAAATTTTACTTGAAAAATTAAGTCATAAATAAAAGTTAAGTAAAAGTCAAATAAGAAAGCAAATATGTCAATTTTTACCATTGAACAGTAAAAAGAGAATATTCTGAATTAAGTGAAAAGTTTAAATCAAAGTAAAAAGTTTACCAAAGTGTTGGTAATAATCTGAAAAGTCTGTGAAAATGATTAAAAGTAACTTTTGATAAGACAGTATAATAATTGGCATAAATATGATAATTATGCTTAATTTGAAAATTTTAGGATTGGTAGTCACCACTGAGCATATCTAGTGCTCAGCACATAGTTTTTACTACGTGTTGGTTCTGAAGATAAGCTGGAGCATAGTATACGGCGGAGTGAAGCTTGAAGAAAAGTATTGTTTAGACTTTTAAGTATTTTTAACATGTATATACTCAGCTAAGGATTGTAAAACTCAATTGTATTTTGAATTATTATTTTATTAATGGTATATTTTTGTTATGTTAGTAAATATTTATGATTGGTACGCAATTCATGAAATGTTACGTATCTGTTGAATATGATAAATTATTGTGCCTCCTGAAGGCTGTGTATTATTTGATTTTCAAGGGGTCATTATCTGGGTAGTCGTTATGCTACCCGAATTTTTCAATGACTTGTGTTTGCATAAGATTGGTTATCGGTGAAAAAAAATTTCAGGCAAATTGTATAAGTACATATCGGAGTGAACTACTCCGTTAAGGTTCCGTAAAGGGCATTATAATATTTATGCAAATGTTCCATGAATCCATAGCACGTCAAGCACGTAAAACTCGTAACCAACACGCACGGTACTAAAACATCCCCAATCGCCACCAGCACCGGCATAGATGACACCAGCAGCGATGCCACCACCGCTACTATAAAAATAACTGTCCTCACACACCTCCTTAACTTGTCCAACACTAATATGCACAATACCGTTATTTCTCACTCTCATTTTCCTGGGAGGAAGAAATGGATAATTTAGGTTTATTTTAGGTTTTCAGCTTTTTTCACTTTGAACAAAATGGAAGCTTTCACTCTTCAATGTTTTTGGTGGACGATGGTAATTACGAATTTTTTTGGGTAGCCGTTATGCTACCCGAATTTTTCAATGACTTGTGTTTGCATAAGATTGGTTATCGGTGAAAAAAAAAAATTAGGCAAATTGTATAAGTGCATATCGGAGTGAACTACTCCGTTTTTGGAAGCTTTCAAAATGGAAGCTTTCACTCTTCAATGTTTTTGGTGGACGATGGTAATTACGAATTTTATTTTTTATTTTTTTTTATTTTTATGCAATAATTGAGTGATGAATTTTGGGAGCCAAATAAATGCCGCCCAAATTTATCCTGGGCAGTAACGATCGAATTGATTGTGATTTAACCACCGGATAAAAGCCGTTCGTTAAATAATAATGAAATTTCAATTCTAGCGACTGGATTAAATTCCCTTCGCTTTTAAATGTCTCTAACGACCGAAATTTTATTCCTTTGCTAAATTTTGGTCGTTAAAAGTCAATTTTCTTGTAGTGATATATATGTTACACAACCTTATATATAGCTTATATTATTCATGCACGCACATCATATAACGTCATTTGTATATTTCCCTATTGTTTTATTTATTTATTTATATTGATGACACAACTAATCTAGTCATGTAAACACCATACCATACATTCATACTTATTTCCATACATATTTGTTGTAATAGTCTTCTGGGTATTCCTGTTCAAACATATTATTTATTCACTTGCATTTACTATTACAGATCATATATTCATGTAAAAGTATCATTAGATCAAGTATGTGGTTTCCATATCATATTGTCATATTTCTAATAACAATACTTTAATTAATTCATGTAGTAGGCCTGCATCTTCCTAAGGGTGTTGATAATGGGTTCTATGAATACTCGAAAGAATCAAATAAGAATAGCCGAATGTATCGAGCATGTGGACCCAAATAGGGTCAATCATGTGGACCCATCAATGGGATCGACTATGTTGACCCAATGGGGTCAATACTATGGATCCAAACATGGTCAGTCATGTGGACCCAAACGGGATTGAACTTGTGACAGCTCCAATACACCTTTATAGGCACATGTATATCTATCCACAATCTAAACATAGGTAGAGAAAACTATGATCATTTCCTTTTATTATCATTCCATTCTCATCATGTAATTATTTAATTTAACCATATATATGTAGTTATGAATATAGGATTATACTGCATATTCATATACTTATACATTTATGCAAAGGCATATAACTTCCATTTGCATATAATTACTTTCCTTATACCTGTACTATCATGTATGCTATCACTAATATAATATATGTGCATATTTATTTATATTTGTATCACTGCAAAAAAAATTGTTAATTCATTATGGCACTTTTCGTCGCTAAATGACCATTTACGTCGCGAATCATTTTTAGCGACAGGAACAACTAACAGAAGTGAAAAGCTCAATCGCGAAATTATTTGAGACAAAAAATAGAAAACATTTGATAAATTTGGAGACAGAAAAAATAGTCGCAAAAAGGGATATAATCATCACTAAATGCAATTTAAATTTAGTTTCCATAAATATAATATTAATTATTAGTGACAAAATTTTTGGTCGCTAATTCAATTGTAACAGTATTATTGTTAATAACCTTGTCGCTAAAATATTGGCGATGAAATTATAGTCGTTATTTATTTTTAAATTTCTAATTTATTACATATTAGTGACATCGTTTTTGTCGCGAATTTGTCACGAAATGATAGCATAATTTATTTATTTTTTATTTTGTATTTATCAATTTACAGCCAGTATAATCAACAAATTAATTTATTATACACAGAATAATGCGCACTCGCGCACACACACACACACACATATATATAAGCAAATTATAATATAATTTACAAATTTTTGTTCCAAAACAGAATATCCATTTCATATGGTCTATATTAAAATTGCTTGAAATCATACATAAGTTTATAATAAAAAAATATCACTTGAAATAATACATTAACATACTAATAATATAATCCAAAATAACATCAACAATAAAATTTAAATAAAGTAATAATCAAACACGTAGCGCCGATATCATTGGGAAGTAGAATCACCATAAGCAAATGGAGAATCATTATGTGGATGAACATCTTGTGTCGCTGAAGAGGCAACATCATCATGTCTAGGTTTTACTTTTGCTATCATGCCTCCTCTTCCCACCCTAGACTTGTCATCGAATGTGATTTCACTCTAATGTTTTTCCCTTATGTATGTATGAATCAACTTTGAGCGTGGGTCATTTGGAGGGCCATTATTAAAGACCCTCTACATAACTAAATAGGATGAGAAGGTCAGCTTTTAGCTCCAGAGCTAGCAAGGAAGATAAACTATCATTATCCCAAAAAATACCAAAAGCATCCCGCATAAGATCCATATTCAGAATTATAAAAGAAAGGATACTGCACATAAAAAATAAGAGCAACAAAAATTCATGCTACATTTTCCCTGTAAACAAAAGAGTAAACCTCACAAACAGTAAGACATGAGCACATAAACTAGCCTAGTTCAGTATGAGCCTCTAGATTGAATTATTATAAACTTTAAAGAGTAATAGAAATAGGTATTTTGACATATTTATTCATCAATTTTAAACCATGCACATAAACAAGACAAAGCATGAGAAGGATAAGGTCTTAATAGGTCTCAACATATGATCAACTTAAGTCATGAATTTTAATGGCTGCCACTGCCTTTACATGACTTGGTCTAAAGAAAACATTACTGAAAGGGCTTTTTCCTTTATGCTTAGTTAAAACCTTTATGACCAAAATTATAAAGTTTCTAAAACTGAAACATTAACAAACCTTTGTTGAAATGCATGTTGAATTTGGCCCTAAAAAACAATCTCATTTTTCTCAACTGCATTTAAAAATGATAAAAAGGCACATTTGATTTTCTACAGCCAAATTATATGATTGCAAATTCTAGTGCAAATCAACACTAGATAAATTTGATTAAACTGTTAGACACTTGATAACTTTTAGACACTAGATAAAATAAAGTAGGAAAATTGGAAAATTAGGCAAAGGCAAGCTAATCCAACTTCCTTATACAAAGATAGTACCTTTGGTCAACCTGAAACTTTGTTACATAATTAGGATTTCCCCTTAGCCACAACAGAAGCCCACCGAAAGATATAAATAGCTCCCTAAACCCAACAACAATCAATTCTTAGTAAGAATTTGACCTCAATTTTAGCTCAAATTATACCACCGAATTCTTTATGAATTTTACTTTCTAATGGCGACATAAAATTTTTTAGACCTTGGTGGATCCGAGGTGGTATTATTTACCTTTGGTGTCACTATTCATCATCAAAAAATACTATTCATATCAGTAGTGGTTCCATAGCATTACAGATGGTGAGGGTAAAAGGGATGGGTGATTTTTAGAGAGAGGGGGGGAGAACTAAATTAAGTGAAAGCAGGAGGCCCATTGGCCCAAATGGGTCGCATGTAGTCCAGATGTAGATCAACTTATTTGACCTATTATTTTAATAAAATTAACACTTTTATATAATAAAAAAATGCAAAAAATAATGTAATAAAAATATTGGTCCAAATATGTTGGATAGCCCAAATGGATAGTATGGTCCAAATGGGCCACATATAGCTTAGATGTTGATTAACTTATTTTACCTATTTTTTAAAATAAAATTAATACTTTTATACAATAACGTAATACAAAAAATATTGCAATAAAAAAATGTTGGTCTAAATATGTTGGATATTTAGTGGGTCATTTTTGAGTTGGCCCAATGGACATCATAGCTAGACCCATTGGGCATTTTGTAGGAGGCCCATAGGGAATCATGGCCAGACCCAAACGGGTCACATATTTAGTGGGTAATTTTTGGATTGAGTTGGGTTTAGGTCTTTTTTTTGCGGGTTTGGGTGGAATTTTGGGTTTGGGCTAATTTTGTCAGGCCTAATTCTTACTTATACATGTTATAAATGTTTAATTTAATTTTGACAGTCAATAAAAATTTCCAAGATTTGTGTGCTTACATTCTAAGATCAGCTCCTGAACCATCCTCCTGGATCTTGTACAATTTTTCAAACACTATGTATTCATATTTGTCAGCAATTGTGCCTTGCTTACCCTAATCAAATTAAAATGGACAATTAATTAATAACTAAAAATAATGAATTAAATATAAAAATATTTGTATTACCTGACTATTATAATAGGCGGTATCACTAGTTCCATCGCTATGAAGAGTGGGAGTTATAAGCAATGCAAACTTGTATTCCTTTTTAATTGGGTAAATCTCAGTATTCACATCAACTTACATTTCAAGCCTCTATGTTTGTCCTTCTATTTGAGAAACTGCACTAACAATTTACCTTCAACTTCCCTTGTTTTAGATTTTAGAGCCCTATTTAGTATATGAATAAATTTTTGAATAAGGAACTATTTGAATTTGATTATGCAGTTTAGGGAGAAAAGGCAAATACAATAAGGATAAATGAGGGGATTTAAGTAATGATGCATGGGAATACACATATATGAAATCAACATTAAATATAGGAACAACCTTCAAGTTTAAGAGTGATTCAACTATCTCATGGAGTTTCTTTCTAAAATCTTTATCCCTGAAATCATTGTCAATCACAAGGAGTTGTGTTGACGTCATATCTAGCTACATAAAACTAATAGATTTAAGTTTCAAAGCAAGATCAATAAAGAAGACGTGTTGTTTGAAAAAAAAAATGAAGAAGTAATAATCCTCATAAATGGGAGGGAATACACATATATGCACTCAAAAATAGTGAAAGCCACCTGACTGAACAATGTATCGTAAAGGCCATGAGACTATTTTGTCCAATAGCTGCACAAGTCTTTCCATCAAGTTCATTTTATGGTTTTTGGAGATCAGCGAAGCTATAAATTTTTTCAAAGACAGGCAATTGTTACAAGAAATGGGGATTAATATCACTCATGATCACTGAACTTACGCTTAATAACCCAAAAGTAACTGAATTATTTTTCGTAATGAAATTGTCATTGAATTTTATAATATTTTGCATAAAAATCATGATAACTAATTTTCAACGAAAACAGTTGTCGGAACGCTGATTTGGCATGCCATATCATCAGCTGATGTCAGCTACTTTTGCACACATAGTATGCCATGTCAGTTACTTGTGCACATGTGGCGTGCCACGTCAGCACTCCAGCAAGGGTCATCACAGAAAATCGATTAAGATGACTTATGCACAACAATACTAAGTTTAGTGAAAATTTCATTACGAAAAATAATTTAGTTACTTTTGGGCTATTAGACGTAAGTTTAGTAACCATGGCTGAAATTAACCTAGCAAACAAATAATTGAAAAAGTTTAACCAAACAAACTAAAGGCAAAAGAAGAACCTGCTATTAACTAATTTCCTATATTTGAGCCTCTAGTGACCGAGACCAACAACACCTGAACACACCAAAATAACTTCATAGCCATCATTGTTTAACTCCTTAATCTGCATGTACAGGAAACAAAATTAACGTTTCTATACATATACATGAAAGAAATCATAAATCATACATTAGCACAACATAAGCCAAAATCAAATATAGTTACAAATACCTGCTCACAAAGACTTCTTAATCTTTTAAGGGCCAATCTCCCATCACTTCTAGTCACAACAGTAGTGCCAACCATTAAATCGACACAAAATCTTGGTTATAAATACACAAAGTAAATCTCTAATTTGCATCTTTTTCTCATTCTTTTCGATAAAAAAAAATCACTTTCAACAATACAATGCCATCGAATCTCAGATTACGATTCTATCACAATCCCAATAAAATAAATTTTTAAATTTTTTTCCTTTTCAGGAAAAGCTATAACTTTATTACTTACGTAGTACTGAAAACCAAAAAAGAAATAGAATTAGGTGATAAAAAATGTTGTCATATAGTCACCTTCTTTAATGCCAAACAAATCTTCGTTAACATTAATTGATCAAAGCTTAAATAAAAAAACTAAGAATTCCAACCCTAACTTTTTCGACACATTTTCGATACTATTAAATTCAAATATTAGGTTCTCTAAACTTTTGGTACACATTCCAAGCATCTAAATAGAACAAAATATACACAAACTAAGAATTCCTTCCGTAGAACCCAAGCTCAAAATAAAATAATACAAGAGACTAAGGATCTACAATAGAAGAAAGTTGAAAATGAGAAAAGAGCATACCTCAATAGAGAAAAGAATGAAAGACTGTGAGAAAAGTGAATAAGATAGAGAGCAAAATTGTGTGAGCTGATAAGTATTGCTGGCCAAACCAGGAAACAAATAAGCATAAATCAAAAAGAAAAGCAAGATGTAAATAAAAATCAACAAAGCTAAAAAAGAAACCTCAATGCCAGAATGGAAATATCCAAAATCAAACTAATAAGTGTAAATGCTGACTATAAATTGCGAAATTCGGTACAATAACTCCAAAAATAGAGAAGGATCAACTAGTTGGAAGCCATAGACGCTAACACCGACTAGATGAGAAGCCACCAGAGACGCTAATGTCGATTAGGCTAGCAAAAAACAATAGGAATGGTGATGACATTTGAGTGGCTATTTGGGAGAATTTGGCAGGTTAGGGTTTTCTAATTTGGGGCAAAATGTGGGAGATGGATATTTTGGGTTTTTATATCAGCACATGACTTGAAATAAAAAAATATTTTTTTATTTAATTTGCGACGTTATTAGCAACTACACCACCGGTCGCTACTCTTCATTACTGAAACATAAAACATTTAGTGACAAAACAAAATTACGTCGCTAAATTCGTCACAAATTATGGCGCCATATTTTTCCTCTAAAATTGGCGACCAAAACTTTAGTCGCTAAATTTTTTAGAACTAATTTTATGAATAAAAAATTAAAAAAATTTGGTGACGGCGCTGTTGTCACTAATTCAATCGCAAAACATGGCGCATATATTTTTCGCCAATAATTAGCGGCTGTTTATTTTTTTCTATCGCTATTTTGTCGCAAAAAAAAATGAAAAATAACCTTTCGATGACGTAACTGGAAAACAGTCGCGAAACCGTCGCACATTTATAGTTTTTTTTGTAGTATATGTTCCATATACATATTTATATATTTTGTATGCATATTCATATATGTATGACATAAGCATAATATTTACAATAGATGTATAAATATTCATTAAAGACATGTAAATCACCATGCACTTATCTTATTCCAACATTTTAACGTATACATAATCTCACTTTCATATAGATATGTTACATACTTAACATAATGTAAAGCACATCTTTTAAAACAATTAATATATCAAGGTTCTTTCATTTGAAATCATATAATCTATATGCATATTCCTATATTTATAGGCTAAAGACCTATAGCCACTGCATGGGTATACTCATTATCTTTACATATACACTCATCTAATATTTACTTGGTTCATACCAAACCTCAACATTTTTCTATCTATTCCATGTACTCAGTATCTTAATGATACACATATTCTTATCTAATCACTTTTATATGGTGCATATTCTTGTTCATGTGTGCATACACTATAAATGCTTATTACATTATTACTATATGTTTAAAATCCATTATAAACTCATATTATATTTTATACACGTTCTTATTTCAATGAATTTTCATATATCTTATATATATTAAGTCATTGAACATGTTCAAATGTGTGCTTGCAAAGTTTTATAAGCATCCGAGAAGGTTCGGATGTAATTCAATGACTTTCGGGTGAGAAGAACTCACATTTGGAGCAAAATTGGGAGACTCACGGTGGGGAGGTATTGCTTCCAACCTTGAGGTGTGCCACTTTTAGATACAAAATGCTATCTCAAGGTGGGCAGCCAAACCTGCCAGCAATAAGTGAGTGCACTATAAGATGCCCAAATTCTAGATTTTCGAAGATAGGTTATAAGGGTCATATTTGTACAACATTTTTATATGAGTAAATGGCATTTTTGGGTAAAGGGGTCTTTTAGGCAATTGTTCCTCTATATCTTTCCAATGAATCAAAATCATGAAATTTGAATGTTTGAATCATGAGATATACCTAAAATGCTAAATATTGCTTCTAGGGTTTTTCTATAAACAAATTTGTTAACCTATCTTTGAAAAATTTATGAAAACAGTAGAAATAGAACTATGGTATACTTTCTTCATAAATATTGTTCTATTATAAGTCTAGTTTCTATAAAATTTTGATTCATGTAATTTGGAGTTCTATACTGAAGTTATACTCAATTTATTACAAATTGCTCCATTAATAAGGGCAACAACAGGTTATCATGCATGTTCAACCTCATTTTTGAGGACTTTAAGGGTAAAATTGAGTCATGATTTCTTGTAAGCATTATAGGTCTATATCATAAGGTCATTCTACAATTGGAATAATCTAATTTGAAGGTCTATATCCCAATTTATGGCTTAAACAATCTAATTGGTTCAAGTGAATGTGAAACATAACTTTCCCTATAATACACTTCATGCCTTATTTCATCTTTTCCATGTAATTGAGCACCAAACTAACACTTTAAAATTATTGTTACATCTATAAAACAAATTTGTAAATTTATTTCAACTCAAACACATGCAAAGAAAGTTATGAAGTTCCCATACTTCAAAAATTGCCAAATAGCTTCTCTTAGCTTCATTACTTATTCCTCTCCTTGTTTTTTCTTGCTTCTCTAACTAAAGATAACCAAATACCCATATGAGCTTTAACACCATCTTTAAATTCCATCCTTCTTAGTTTTGTATATAAAAGAGATAAGGAGAAAGCAAAATCTCATATAAACTTTCTTTAATTTACCTTGAATTAGCTTTTAATTTGCCTTCTCTATTCCTAACTCATGAAAATAGAATTTTGGTGTGTAAATGAAGAGGAAATGATGAACAAAAATATGCCTTTTTGGGGCTTAAAGTGGCTGGCCATCATTCCTCAAAATTCATGAGTTTTCTTCTTTTTTTTTAGAGAGAGATAGGTGTTATTCTCCTATTGGTCTACTTGTTGAACCTCAAAAAATTACATCTTCCTCTCTAATTCATTTTTTTCATTCTTTTCCATACCACTTCTATCTCTTTTTTACATTTTAATCCATGCCCTAACACTACAAGAAAAATTTCGATTACCGATGGAATATAGTAATTTTTCATGTGGAAACAAAATTATAGATTAAATTTGTCGTAGGCAAATCGGTTGTAGGTAATTTTTTTGACGAAAAATTTTTTCGTAGGCAATTTTTTCCGACGAAAAAATTATTTTTTTGGTAATTCTGTCTAGAGATCCTGACAAAAAAATCGTCATGAATTACCATATTTACCACGAAATTAGATTTTGTCGTTAAATTTACCGACGAAAATCACAAATTCATAGACAAATTTTTGACGGAATGATATATTTTGTAGGTAAATTTAGCAACGGTAAATATATTTTTGTTGGTAAATTTGCCTTCTGATAAAAAAATTCGCAATGGAATTATCCGTCATCATTCTGTCACTAAAATATTAATAATTTTTTAATAATTATCTGATTTAATTTCTTTGCTTCTTTAATGGTCATGCCCACACAAGCAGGATGATACCTGTCAAGAATGTGCAAAGAAACCATAGGTGTGAGCTATATAAACCAGTTCCTAGAAGTTCGCCAAGTTAGATGGATATGTACTTGACCTATTTGATGCCAAACTAATTCTGATCTCAAGCATAAAATGAATTTTTGATAAGGAGCTACACATTTATTAAGCCATAAAATGTAAATCTAGTTGTTGAAATGTGCAAGAAACAAACTCAAGCCTACTTAATAACTCTCTAGTTTTGTTGGCTTTTCAGAAGCCATATCATTCGACTTTGCTACAAATTTCTTTTACTCATATGCAGCTAGCATCAAAATAGCAATTTAACAAGTAAAATGAAATAATAACAGGGTTAAGAGGACAAATGCCTTATTAAGTTTGGCACTTCCTTCTTCCATTTTCACAGGCTCATATATGATCAATTATTTTGTCAACTACCAAACTAAATGCAATGTCTATAGTCATATCCTAGTAGATTTTCTTTATATACATAGATATAACAACTTGTTGCATGAGCTCATAAAAAAACAAATGTTGTAAGCAAAAATTGAAGGCAATTACAGACAAGCCACAAAGCATATAGAGAATTCCTAAATTTGAAGAAAGACAAGATTATAAAGGACTTACCTCAGCTATGGACCAAGCAAAAATGTTATAAACACTAATGGAAATTCCTAGACCTACAAAAATTGGGTATTTACTGTATCATCATTAGCAGTCAATATTAATTGCAATTTTATTGGAAGTTAATTAAAGAAAGAAAGAAATGAGGAGGCTAATAAGAACATTGGCTAGGAAGCCCACATATTTGAAGCCCGAATGATGTATCTAACTTTGTATATGATCAATTGACTAAAAATCAATGATGTCTAATTTGTACTGAGAATTTTGCAAAAAAGAAGAAGAGACAAACCTCGACAATGTTACGAAAAATAAACATGAAATAGGTTCTTCCACCCCGATGCATGAATAGGAACAACACTCCACTTAGAACAATACCTTACATTTGGAAAATCAAAATCAAAATCAAAATCAAAATCAAAATCAAAATCAAAATCAAAATCAAAATCAAAATCAAAATCAAAATCAAAATCAAAATCAAAATCAAAATCAAAATCAAAATCAAAATCAAAATCAAAATCAAAATCAAAATCAAAATCAATTTTCCTAATACATGAACTAAAGATGAACCTACCAAGGGTTCCATGTATCACTTCCAAGAAGGAAACAACTTGCAACAAACCTTCAACAAAAGAAAAAAAGAGCAAATGTTTAATCCAATTAAAAAAGAAACCTAATATGAGAAGCCAAATTAAAAGAAAATTTTAGAATATCAAAGTAACCAACACAGAGTCTAACTGGATAAGTAATAGAACCATCATTAACTTACTAGCAACATGCATATGACACTAACTGAAGTACTTGCTTTTTTCACCTTTTCTTTTTCAAGGATATTTTTCAAAATATTTCAAATATCCTACTTTTGTTTTGTAGCGTGTATCAGGCGGCGGTACCTTAAGCCTTGCCTTTTAATCTTGTAAACTACTCTACATAGCAAAAATACTTGTTAAGAAATCAAACTTCAAACACAAGCAACAAATCTAACATACAACTCATATTCTTGAACCATATGCCAGATCCCCAGTAGAAACCTTAAAATCCTAAACAAATTGGTATATTAATTGTACAACATAATATATAAATTAGTGTTTAAAAAACTATTAATCTAGGATGATATTTCCAATAATTACTTAAATTATAGTGTCCATTGTTTTCCTTTTTACGAATAAAATAATAATTGAGAAAGATATCTCATTACTCAGCATTTGTTTCATATCTTCTGTGATAATTATTAGTGGTTATGCCCTAGGCCAACCATTTGGTCCTTTATATAATGTCACATTTCATTATATAAAATTGGATTTTCTTCATTTTATTATATTGTTGTCATGTTATATTATAATAATATTTGTAAATAACAATCTAATGTTATTTTGACTATCCCTAGTCATTTATCATTAAAGGAATAATGATACATAAAAATCAGTATAAGTTTGATTGATAATCATGGGATGATTATATATGGTGATATGAATTAAACTTATAGGTACTTGTTAGAGAATAGAGTACTAGATAGACCCACTATGAGATACTACATGGGCTAATGTCTTTAGTGATTTTAGACTTGAGATTATCACAGTATCCTACATGACGAACATTATATTTTGACAAAATCAAACATTATCTTTAATCGGATAATCATAAAGGTTATAATTGGATATGATGATAATCATGCAGAGGATAGTGAATAATCAAAAAGGAATTTATCCCTCTCTTATGAGAGAGATATCTATTAGGTCGCTCGATAAGTAGGACTGAGACATATATGGTCGTGCTCAAATGAATTAATGGAGTGATCAATATCATTTGATATTATTAGTCTATTTAGTGATCGAAAAATTATATGTTTGGACTATATAAATTTGACATGGACTATGACTTATGTTCAAATAAGATATCGTGTGACAAAGGGATCATAACATGTTCTATTAGGTTAAAATTGAATTATCGATATTCATATTATTTGCATAGTTATAATGTCTTGCTAGAGGCTGCTTATGACTTGTGGGCCCATGATGGGATTAGAGCCCACTACCAATGTAACATAAACCTATTGGATCACACACATAGAATGTGATGAATGGACTAAGGGTTAATTTGGTCATTTCAAATTTTATTTTATGACAAATTAAAATTCAAAATAAATATAATAAAAAATTAATTAAGATTAATATTATAATTCTTATTTTAAATAAAAAATAAAGTATTTCTTATTTTAATAAAATGTGGGCCCAAAATTTTATCTCTCTAAATTAAGGTTAGGTCAACTATATATATATATAGTGATATGTATAGTTTAAACCCTAATTAAGAATACTAAATTAAAAGTGATAGGTATCACCTTGAATAGAGAGAAAATTCATTTTTTTGTAACTTTGAGAAAGAACAAAAAGTCATACCCTAGCCGCCAAAGAAGGGAGCTAGCACCCCGGGCAATTCTGTTCATCATATTCGCATGTGGATATCGGTAGAGGGTGTTATTTTGTGTAAGGCCGCACCTTTGTCTATGCTTCTAGAGGTTGGTAATCATTATATTTTTTTATATCGAATCAATTGGATTGTATGGATCCTGGTGGGTTTCTTTTGTCCGTTGCGATGTTATTTTCTTTTATTTCAAAACCCAACAACAATCACTAATCATACCACATTCTAGGAATCATAATTATAAATTTAACAATAACAAATTACAATATAAACAAAATGACCTCAGAAACTAGGAACGACCTTTAGTTTGTCTTGATATACAAGTTAACTGATATCAAAGTAAAAAGATAAGGGGAAATCAAATAAAACCCAACAGAACCAAAATAAATTTAAAAGCTTCATTCACAACTGCAAAAACACATCAAATAATGGAACAATAAGCACTGAACCAGCAGATAAAAATTCAGTATTGGCCAAACAAAAATTCTAAGATTGTTGTTCTCATCAAGAAAATTTTCTCGAGAATCAAACAGAAAGCAGGAGGAAAAAAATTGGGAAAAAAGATTGATGAACTTACCGTACACAATGGTGATTGCATTAAGAAGAATGATGCTTCTAACTTTACGCGATGCAAACAATATCCTCCGCCACAAAGATTTTCTGCCAAAGAAAGCTTTAAAACTTGGAATCTATTTCTTTAAGGATATATTTCGATTTCGATTCCTTTGTAAAGTATTCACCAGAGCAACATTGTTTGCTTCAACATTACTGAGTCTAGCCCGCTGTTTCGCATTTGAAATGTCCAACTTAACTTATTTGAAACCTGAATTGAAGGTATCAGTCTAAAAACTAACAAGGCTGCATCTAGTAAACAACCATCAAATTTTCTCCTTTTTTTCTAAAAAGAAATATTTTAAAATCATAAAACAATATCAAAGCATTTGTGTTGTAAAATAGAAGTGAATTATAAAAGCAGTAAACTAGCTACCCACTAAAATATAACAAATAAACATTTAAACAAATAGATAAATGGCATTTGATAATATAACACACATGGAAGAAAAAGCACATACAATAACCAGATTATAAGTTTGGCAGAAAACTCCATAGCAATCAAACTTGTCTTTAGATTCTTTAGTTTGAATTGTAACAGAGGTTATAGCTTGACTGAGAAATAGATGCAAACTTTGAAGTTATTACATTGCCCAGCAATGGAATCTCAATAGAAAAAAACAAAAACTTACTTTACATAGTAAGTGATTTTAATGTTTCGAGGTTGAGAAAGAGGGCAAAGAGAATGGTGAAGGTGAAGAGAGAAATGAGTGGATGAAAAATGGAGAAGGTGGTGAGTGTGGACAGACGGCGGTGATGGCGTGATAGAACTCTATGGCATGAGAGAAAAATAGTAAGAATGAAGAAAATGATCAAAGGTGAGGGCACGAGAGAGATAGAGAGAACGAAGAAGAGGAACAAAGGAGCAATTTCTATAGGGTTTAGGGAAAGAAAAGAATTTGATTGATTATGAGAAGGAAAACTAAGAAAACCCGATTTTTAATTTAGAAAAGGTTTCCCTATGGAATCACCGGAGGGAAATTAGCGACGAAATGTACTTTTCGTCGATAATTTTCCTACGGTACTATCGAAAAATTACCTACAGAAATACAATTTTGTAGAGAAATTCCCTATTGAAAGAAAATTTCGTAGGTAATTTACCGACGGAAAGAACATTCTGTCGGTAAATCCCATGTCCAATCTTAGCCGCGAAACATTGATGCCAATTTACCGACGAATTTTTATTTTCGTTGCTAAATTTCATCGGTAATGTTTGGCAGTAAAATTTAGCTCCAGGTTTTACAACGAAATTCTTATTCTGTCGCAATAAAAATTTTTTTCCTACCATTTTTCCTACAGAATTAGTTTTTCATCGGTAATTACCGATGGAATTTTTGCCATCGGTATTTTAGATTTTTCTTGTAGTGCAAATTAATGCATACATGTATATTTCAATGCAAATAAATTACTAACTTACCTTTATCTTTTAAATAAATGACCGTTATATCTGTCTTTTTCACTTTGTTCAGTTAACTCTTCATGTTTGCTTCGTAATGCACCACCTACGCTCATATACTAGTAAGGTGTAAGTTGTAGCCTTATGGTTTAAGTGTTTAAAAATGTATAGAATTTGAGTGTTTAAAAATGTATGGAATTATGTTGAAATTGGTAGGGGATATACCGATTTTCAATGCACTTATATGCTCTTAACGTTTAGGGTACATTTGATTCGTTATATTGTATTAGTCTTTATAACTTTAGCATATATAGTATTAGCCTATTTAGTATTAGCTCATCTTATTTAGCCAGTATTATTATATATTATGTTTGGTTCAAAATTATATTAGCTTATAATATTTTATATTATATTTAGTGCACAATAATATATTGTATTATTTTTAAAAAAATTAAAAAATTATGCCAAATTAAATTAGTTCTAATGTTACTAATTTAGACAAAAAAAATATAGAATATAATTTTTATACATCAATTTTTTTTAAGAAAAAAGTGTACAAATTTCTTGAAATATGAACATATGTTAGCAGATAAATTAACAATCAAGCAAACAATTTAGGACGCGTTGGGTAAAATTGTAGTTTTTTAGTTTTTATTTTTAAAATTTAAAAACTATTATCAGTTTTCATTATTTTTTTCAAAAAATTATTTTACATATTTAAAAACTGTATCATATTTTTTTTAATTATACATTATAATATTTGTAGTATTTAATAACATATATATATATATATATATATATATATATATATATATATATATCAATTAGCACTATTGGATTGACAAGAGTCTAACCTTATTAGATGAAGATGGTGGTAGTGGGATTGGCAGCAACAGCGGTAGGGGGAAGATGGTGGCGGCAGCGATGTACGGCTGGAGCTGAAGACGATTGTGACGTTTTGTGTTTTAGTATAATACGGTATTATTCAAACACAAGAGTTTATAGTGTATTATTATATCCAATACATATGCAACAATGGATTCATGGGTTATTATATTATCTGTGGATTAATTTTAAAAAAAAATTCTCTCAAACACTGAATTATGTATCAGTTTGCATTGTATTATCCTATCACATGTGTTAACCAATGAACCAAATGTACCCTTAATGCAGGTTTCATTTTCCTTCCCCCTGTCTAACTAAATAAAATAAGTAGTCCCATAACCAATACATTTCTGTTATAATTCAAACGATTGAAAATTTTATTACTTTCTTTAACGATCAAGATTCGAATCGCACCATTTTCCGTCACAAAGAATGTATTGTAAAAAGCCATATTATCATTTTTTTAATTAGATTTTAGTCTCATTTATTATTTCTACTTATGGAATAATCTATTTTATTGATTTGCAGCAGTTATCTCACTTACAACTAATCATATTCTGATGCTTACGAATTTATTGGCTATTATATTATTAGGTCAACTTGAAAATTCTCATTAAATTGCTAATTAGCAAAATGTGATTAATGAAAGACCAATACCAGTTAACTGTTCCTATGACCCTTATCCTAATATATCGAGACATGTCAAGTTCCGGTTCGTACTGCCCTTATCCTCAACATATAGAGAGAGAGAGAGAGAGAGCGAGAGTTTACGTGGCTGCATATATATATTAAAAAAAGACACGAGTTCACATGTTGATTTTTGTCAATTTTACGTTGCAAATGGCCATTGGCAAAATTTATTACTTTTAAAAATGCTATTGCAAGTTTACTTCAAAATTTATTAATGATTAGTATAATTTTATTTCAAGTAAGAAAATGAAAAAACAAAAAATTGCCCATAATTTTTTTGGTTGGATTATTAGAATTAAGGTACGAGTTGGGGTCATGGATGGATCCAATAGGTGCAGCTGCACTAGCTATTGTTGGAATCTTCACCGGCACCATAGATGTCCTAAAACTCATACTTCTACCGAAAAAAGTTTGATGCAGAGCATGCATTCGGATTTACTATCAGTTTGCCGGATTGAGATGCTTTATCCTTTTCTTAGATAGTGTTTGTTAAACTTAAAAAATTTGGAATGAAAATAAAATAAAATTATTTTAAATTTTTCAACATTTTTTGAAATTTGTTACAAAAATGGAATCCACGGAAAAAAAAAAATTTGTATCACTGTTTGTTACCTACCTGTATTTTAAAAAATTAAGATATATATTTTTATATTTTGTCAGATAGGAGAAAAATACTAAATTATCCATATTCATCTCATTCTTTGTTCTTCTCAAACTCTCCATTGGAAGAATAGTCACACCAATTCATCTACCGAACTTTGTTTCTAGATCTGCCTCAAGGTAGTTATTCCTCAATTTTAATTTTTTAGTCTCTTATTTTAATTTGGACATTGTTTTATCTTTTGTGTTCTTAATTCCAGTCGTAAATTAACCTCAGAATTTTATTTGGTCCTCCATATCCTTGCTCTAATTAGTGTTTGTTCTATGATTATTTATATTCATTCGGCTACTGTGCTAATGCCAATTCACGATTAATCTTTAAACCTGATGCTTAAAGAGGCAAATAGTGGGAATAGTGAAATGATGTGTTTATTGTGTTTATGTGGTAGGCGTGTTAATACCAATTCACAATATATCTCTTTTTTCTTTTATATATATATATATATATATATATATATATATATATATATATATATATATATATATATATATATATATATATATATATATATATATATATATATATATATATCAAATGAATCGTGATAAATAAATTCCCAGCTGCCAATTCTCATGTTGGCAGTTTAAAAAAAAAATCTCATAAGCTGTAAAATTGATCTTTTGAATTAATAATTGCCTTTCATTATTGTGTCTTGCATTTATATATAAAATAGATTTCTATGGAAAGTTATATAGAGATTAACTTAATTTTCTATGCAAAAGGTAACACAAGCAATGATTCCACTGCTAAATTTAATTGACGTTTGGCACTTCACTTTCTCCACTGCTCCTAATTAATGCCAATTGAATCGGTATTGATTTTTCGTGATATTAGACTAAGTTTGGTGAAGTTAATTTTAGCTTAATTTTTTCCATAAAATACTAAATAAACCAAGGTTTTTTAGCTTATAAGCATTCGAATTTTTACCTCTCACAGGGATAAGTTATATTGTGATTGTCATGTAATATATATATATATATAGATATGCGCGCGCAAAGGCATGCAATAAATTTCTTCTTGAACAGTAGAAATAATTAATAATTTATTAGAATCAAACCCCACATCTAAGATTTAAATACGCTAATCCAAGAATGGTTGTTATCATTAATTAATCAATGTGTGCTTTTAGAGTTTCTGTAATGCATATTTGCTTGCATTAAAGTTTTAATTTGCATATCTTGATTTTCTCACACAAATGATTTTTTAGACGGGGAACCATTATTTCACTTGGATAGGAAACTATCAAATTATAGTGATTATATTACCTTTAATTTGTTTTTGGATTTAAATAAACATGACAGTTTTTTCAACTTTTGTAATGTGGAGTTGATCTATATACTTTTTTTTTTTACTCATATATTTGTAGTTTTAATGGATAATTTGGACCTTGACAAGATTGACATTGTCTGGAATGAGGATTTATGAGACATGAAGGATGATCCTGAGGGATTGTTATGGTTGATAATTGTACTTTGTTGGATATGTAGAGCTCAAGTTAGTATTGTTACAGCAGTTACAATCATTTCTGAATTGAACTTAGTTGGCTCTTCATCCTCTAGGATAGGAAATCCTAGTAAAGACCTAATTAATATAAGAATGAGGTCACAAATGGAGCAACTTAACAAATTGTTTTATAATGACAAAAGTTCATTATGTACTATAAGAATGGATAAGAAAACTTTTATCATATTATGTAATTTATTGAAGGAGGTTGGCTTGAAAGAAACTCGCTATATCACAATAAAAGATATGGTAGCTATTTTTCTCAACATATGAGCACACTGTATGAAAAATAGATATCAAAGTCTTATTGGACTAGATTAGGACAAACCATTAGTAAGGTTAGTCATAGGGTTTTGTCTGTCATTTTAAAACTGTACTCTATGATGATTGTGGATCCCAAACTAGCAATAGTAAATTGTAAGGAAACAATTTGGAAGATTTTTGAGGTAATCACTTTTAACACTGTAAATTAGCTTAGAAATTAAAAAATAAATAACCTATTAACATCTAAACATTTTCATTTTTATAAGGTTGTTTAAGTGTATTAGATGGCACCCATATCAAATTAATAGTTTCTAAAGATCAGAAGAATCATTATAGAAATAGAAAATGAGATATTTCTCCAATGTGCTTGGAGTAGTTGATAGATTTGGCAGATTTGCATATGTTTATCCGGGTTGGGAAGGCTTAACAACTGATAGTAGGGTTTTGAAAGATGCTATAACAAAACCTAATGGTTTCAAAGTTCCAAGCGGTAAATTACTTAACTTTTTCTTAAAATTCAGTAAGTTATTAGATATTTACGACTTATTAACTAGCTTAACAACTAATTTTCTAATACTTTTAGGAAAATACAATCTAGTTGACTCCGACAACACAAATGGACCTGATTTTCTATCTCCTTTTAAAGGTCATATATATCACTTAGGAACTTTTAGAAGTGGACATCCTCCTCCTTCAAATCACGAAGAGTATTTTAATTAGAGGCACTCTCAAGCTCGCAGTGTAGTTGATAGAGCTTTTGGGCGTTTGAAGAACTATTAGAAGATATTAGGCTATGAATCTTACTACTCTCTAAAGACAGTGAACAAACTTTTATTGTTTCTTGTTATATCTTGCAAAATTTCATTTATAAGAAATGGGAATATTTAATAATGAGCATGAAGAGAATGAACAAAATGATGAGAGTATTGATATTATTGATACTGTAAATGTTGTTGAACCCACAGTAAAGTGGACAATATGGAAACTACATAAAGCCTACAAAATGTGGAATGAATAGAACATTAGGCATAATTAAATTTAGGTTTGATATTTTATTTTGTGTAACTTTTTTAACCTATAAAATTGGATTATTTTGTGTAATTTATATATAAATCATGAAATATTTGTTTATTATTTCCATAATTCTATTTTCTTTTTTTAATCTTTGAATTTTGTCTTTAAAGCAGAGATAGATAGTACTAAATGTAGGATAAAATCTAGATCTATAATGCCCTCTATGCCATAATGACCCTACTAAGCATTTCTCTATCCTCACATAACACATATATCATGGTATCCATATGCATATATTATAATGGCCAAATACATGATTTGACACTTCAACTTGATACCATTTTTTATTTAGATAGCCCAATTCACTAAATGACCAAATAAATACTTTAACTAAGGAATAGAGGTATATTTGAACCATTATTGCTGACATGTCACAAAGAGTGTAATTCAGCGAAAAAATAATGCGTGAAAGGCCAATTTATATATAGAACCACTCTTCCTCCCTTTCTCTCTCTCTTCTTTGCTCCATTTTAGTAGCTAACCCAACACCCCTCACCTAAATTGATACTGCTCACCACTTCTGTCATCCAACCTCACCCTTTTTTTCCTCTTTCTCTACTCCACCGCCAGTCGACAAAACGAAGCAAATGTTCAAACCATAAATACTAGCATATGATAGAAAACTTATCACAAAAATTGTTCTTGGAAAAGCTTATGCTCTCTTCAAATCTCTTAAAAAAGCAAAAGACCAAACAAAAATCAATGAGCAAAATTACAAATTTAAGAAATAAATAAACATATAGCACATTATCATTAAATAAAGACCTAGAATCAAAATACAAATCCAACAGCAAATCATTCAAAATAAACTAAAGCATAAGAAAAATATGAAATCGGGCTCCTTTATGATTTCGTGCCGCAGTGAACCAAAAAAAATAAGGCCATCTAATTCTTGGAGAGAAGTAATGTTTTTGAAAGAATCAATGATTGTGTCTAAAAATCTGTTTCTATTGAGGTGAAGAAGAGACATATATGTGAGTAAAGATAAATCCTTCATAAGATTTCTATGATTTAGATCCATCCCAACAACAACGAGGCCTTCACTAAATACTGCACAGAAAATTCCTATACACATTATACCTAACTTAAGTCTCTAAAATCTTTAATGGGTTATTTATGATTGTTGATTTCCATACTTGTAAAGCTGTGCTGTCCTTTTTAAAATCCCAAATCGGTTATTATTGTCCCTCCCCTCTGGCTTCAAAGCAATATAAAAAGCGAAAGAGTACATCTCGATCTTACTAGGCTCGCTGGGGGCAAGGATCACAACGCTGTTGTTCTTCCTTATGAGCGACGACAACTGAAAGATCAAAGGTTGGGCAGGGTTAGAGTGAAGGAACTTGGAAGAGGAAAGGGTTTGGGGGGAGGAAGATGTGTTAGTGTAAGCCCTAGTCCCAATACATTGTTATAAAACACTTAAATTAATAAATGAGGCATTTGTTTTATCTACTGTATCCCTATGCATATCAATCGATAGAACTATCCACGAATGTTGTTTCAGTTTAAGTTATCATGTATGAGTCACATGGTTATAAGACCTTGAAACAATAGAGACTTCATTCTAAATATCTCTAGTCATTCATTGTTATGAGAATAACAAATGAATTAAGACTAGTATGCTCTCTCTGATAAGTTGAGTTCTATCTTACGGATCATAAGGACTGGAGTGTCAATCAGAGATCATAGACACATGCTTACAACATGGTATCTGGATTCGATCCGTTCATGAGAACACTACCTGGTACAAGTCATAAGTGTTTCTCATATGCAAGTTTTGCATCAGAGTTCTTAGACCTAAAATCTTTATGAAACTCTTTATGAATTACTGTATACTTTGACATACACCTAACGTACTCGTAACAGAGTGACAAATATGGGTATGCTTGGGTATGCACTGATTCATGTTAGAGAGCATGAGAGAAGTAAATAGATTACCCCTCTCAATAAGAGAGAAAATATCATCGGTCACTTGATCAGTGAACTGAGAAGTGTATGGCCATACCGAGATGAAATAATGAATAATCATTATTTATCTGAGAGTTTAGTGTCACTGGAATATCAAGAAAGGAATTAATATATATAAGGATGACTAGTTCCATGTCTTATATTAATTATGATATATAAGGGTAAGGGATTATGAAAAATTGCATTAGGTCACTAAATGCCATTTGTATTTTTATTTAATTTGGAATGCTATAATATCTTGCTAGAGAATATATATAGCCTTTGAATTAATTCATTGCCCATATTAAATGGATCTATAGGATCGCACACAAAGGATTGGGCTTAAAATACTTAAATAGAATATTAGACATTAATTTGGGATTTTATTTAAAGTCAAATTAATGGGTATTAAAATTGATAAATGGATCTTGGTCCATGAGAGAGGGAATTTCGGCCCATGTAGATTTAATTTCAATTAATTAATTTTCTTGGATTAATTAATGTAATTGATTATTAAATTCTAAATTTTATTTGAATCAAAATAAATTAATTAAATGGGAGATAATGTGACCGAAAATTCAAGGTAAAATCCTAAGGAATTTCGACAACAATAAATCCCTAATAAAGTGATTTGTTTTGATTAAATGTCTTATGTTTATTTTAAATTAATTTGAATTTAAAAATTAAAGGCATTTGAATTAAGATATATCACTTAATTAGGAAGTGATGGAGGCTGAAATTACTATCTAAAGATAGTAAATTTTGGCATTCACACTTGACCTAAACAAGTGATATATATTTATGAATTAAAAGGAAGAAAAAATCCTAGCCATTTTTACTCTCTCTCTCTCTCTCTCTCTTGGCCGAAATGCACAAGGGGAGAAAATTCTTTCTTGTTCTCTTGTGTTCTTGGGCAGCAATAGCAACCTAAAAGAAGAACAAGATCAGATCTTATGGCTTCAATCCATTTCCATTGCCAAATATTCAAACATAGAGCTAGCACTCTCAGTTTTAAGTTATCTTTGCAAGTGTGTGTGTGAGAATAGAAAGGAGTGGTGTAAAGGCAGCTCCTTGGCATTGGTGTTCCAGATCTGAAGTATATAAGTTCATCTTATATATTTGCCATTGCAAAATTCAAATTTTGAAGAGCATCCAAACTTGTAAGTTTTAAAACCCTAAAATTGTATGTTTCGATTCTATGTTGTATATTGCGTGGCATGAATGATCTATATTTTTTATTTTTTCGCTGCATGATCTTCGTGTATTTGCCATGTGATATCCCATCAAGATGAGCAGAGAAAGGGAGAGGGTTTTGGGAGTGAAAAAGGCAAAAAAAAAAGGCTATTGTGCCGTGAAATCACGTGTTGAAGAAGGAGGGAGGGAAGAGTTTCCAGCAAGAGATGACGGTTGATAAAGGGAGGCAGAAATAATGGTGGTGGAAGGGAATAAAGTAGGTGAATTAGGTTGGAATTTAGTTGAAAAATCAAGAGAGAAAAATGACACTGTTTTGCCAAGCATTGGACATATTTTCTTTAATGCAAAAAATACATGTGTCATTATCTTACAAGTTAATTTGCCACATCAGTGCACTTGATCAGCACGTGTCATAACTTGTGTATCTTATGATAAATAATGGCTCATAATTATGTCGTAAACTGAATTAAGGTGTTTATGTGATTAATGTATAACTAGGAGTGTCTAAATGAAAATTGATATCAAGTTGGAATGTCAAATCATGTATTTGGCCTATTATAAGTGCATGCCATTATAACATTTTAGCATATATGACTTATTCTCAATTATAATTGCATGCCATTATAACATTTTAGCATCTATGACTTATTCTCAATTATAATTGCATGCCATTATAACATTCTTCTTCAGCCTTGACTGAGCCCATTTTACTGTCTGTATCCCAGATATCCACTAGCTGAACTGATTTTGCAACTTCTGTCGACCTTTCTGTACTTGTGTCTAGACCATTACTACTTTTTTGGGCCTTACGTGTGATAGCTAAATACTCATTTCCATACAAATCCTTTAAAATATACCATTTTGGCAACCCATACCCAACCATGAATACCCATGGTGGCACAACATTATAGGTTTCTTTCTTCTTAGCTCTCTTTTTCGGATAAGGAATCTATCAAGAATCAATCAAATCTTAGATATAGTCTCTTAAAGTACAACAATAATTAGTCTTATGACCTATGTGTTGGTGAAAGGCATAATACCAATCATATCTATATCCAGGCTGGCCCTAACTCCTTCTAGGCTTGGAGGGCATCGGCTGTAACTTCCCTTCTTTCATTAAACAACTAAGGCACTAGGATAGTGACTTGCCGAATTTTGAGTACCGATGTTGATTGACTCCCGTTGTTGATACCTCATAATTCCTTCCACTATTACCTCCATTGTCACTATTGTTACCAGTATTCTTATTGGGAGAATTGTCTAGCCGCTAGGAGTTCTCCGGTGGTAGTCAGAATGCCATTCATGGTCATCGATCGTCGAAATGAGAGGAAGAAGACTTCGGCCATGAAAGAGAAAAATGGGGAAAGGGAAGATTGCGATGTTGATGCTGGAGGGTGGAGCGACGACACGAGGGCGGTTGGCGGTGAGAGGCAGTGGCGAGACAAGGGCTACTAGTGGCAGTGCCGCTCTCTCCTTCCCCCTGTTGTTCCCGATCGAAATCCCCTTCTTTTTTTTTTAATTCTCTTTCCTTTTGTTTGTGGCCATTATGTTTTATCCCGTGGATTCTAGAGATTGTTTTTATGTTACAGGTTTCTTTATTGTTGTTGTTATAATATTATTATTATTAGTGTTGTTTCCTTCTCTTTTCCTTTAATTGTTATTTCCTTAGAAAATTTGTGGCCTTAATAATTTTTTTAGACAATTCTAGAAACTCTAGAGTCATTTGTCTCTAATATTATTATATACTCCTACATTTTTTTAAATTTCTTGTTGTTGATTATTAAAATATACTTTAATTAAAATTATTCATTTAAAAGTCTTTAAAATAATAACCACCAATAAATTTAAAAATATATTTAATATTTGAATTTGTTATAAATTGAATATTATTATCTTGAAAATATGTTCGGTTGCTATTTAGAAAACCTTAAAAATTTTCAATTCTGAATTAGCAATGAAAAACTATTTTGTAGCTAAAATAGCACGAAATTTATTTTTCGTTGCTAGAATAGATTTTTCGTTGCTAATTCGGAACTAAAAATTTTAAAGATTCCTAAAATAGAAACCGAATATAATTTCCGTTGCTATTTTAGCAACGAAAAGTATGCTCGGTCGTTATTTAGGGAACCTTAAAAATTTTAAAGGTTCCTAAAATAGCAACCGAATATAATTTTCGTTGCTATTTTAGCAATGAAAAATATGTTTGGTTGCTATTTAGGAAACCTTAGAAATTTTTAGTTCTGAATTAGCAACGAAAAACTATTTCATTGCTAAATAGCAACTGATATTATATCCGGTTGCTATTTTAGAAACCGAATAGTTTTTTATTGCTAATTTGGAACTAAAAATTTTAAAGGTTCCTAACATAACAACCGAATATAATTTTTATTTCTATTTTAGCAACGAAAAATATGTTCAGTTGCTATCTAGGGAACCTCAAAAATTTTAAAGGTTTCTAAAATAGCAACCGAATATAATTTTCATTGCTATTTTAGCAACGGAAAATATGTTCGGTTACTATTTAGGAAATCTTAAAAATTTCCAGTTCCGAATTAGTAACGGATAACTATTCCATTGCTAAAATAACAACAAAATAATTTTTTCGTTACTATTATAGCAATGAAATTTAAATTTCGTTGCTGATTTTCGTTCCAAATTTTTGTGTCATCTGCTAACGCCTTATTTTGCAACAGAATAAGCATTCCGTTGCAAAATTTCGTTGTTATATTTTGGCGCTAAAACTTCCCTCCATATTTAGTAATAGAAAATAACCATTTTATTTTTGTTGCAAAATAGAAAAATTTTAACTAATTTTAGCAAAAAATTAATTTTTTTCTAATTATATTTTCGTTGCTATTTTTTTTTGCTATTTTAACATTTTCTTGTAGTGAAGAGAAATCCAGCATTTTGTATTTTCATTGGTTGGCATGTATATAAAAAAGTTGTCGAATAGAGCGACACAACTAATTTTGGAGTTATATATATATTTTTGGACTTGTAATATGTATACCTCATATTGTAAATAAGTTTGATGAGATAAAGTAAAAAAGTTCTATAATGTGGAATGTATGTATGATTATGTATATATACCACTATGGAAATGACTGTTGTTTAGTATTGATAGACTTTATGGAGCTTTATTTGTTGTTAGAGGTTGGGTTGGATATATGTGATTATTTGAAAGTGTGTTTGTAAAATTTACAGGAAGGTAGAATTTGGATTTCAGCTGTTATACTGCCCAAATTTATGCAAATTTAATGATTTTATATTCAAAATGTGGGACCCATGAATTAATAGTTATAAATTTGGATATTATAAAGATAGATAATTTAATAAAATTTTTCGATCATCACAAGGTTTAGTGACACCGATACTTGGACCAATATCTAGTTATCGAGCGTTATAGCACTAGCTTTCCAAAATTGGGGCAGTTATAGACATCGTGATCCGAGGCAGCCGAGATCAAAGTTACTTGATGATGAGAAACTAGCATATTATTGACAACAGGCTCAGATTTCGAAGCTCTTATCATAAATTTTCCACTTTTTTTAAAGGTTTTCATGATTTTCTAAGTATCTTCAAATATTTTCAAGTATTTTAACAAAATGCGCATAAAAACCTTATTTTTAACTTTCAATGCTGACAGACAGCCATCTGTCACTTGAAGTCTCACACCCTTCACAGAACAGTCATTTTCGATGCGAAACTTAACCGAAAAAGGTGAATTTTTTTAACACCGATCAGTTCGATACACTTTAAATACATATACATCAACCTCTGAATCATTTGACAAGATTGTAAACAATTAAAACATATACAAAATAATTTCATGCTGAAAACTTACACCAAACACTCATCCATCAATAATCAATTATCATAAATACAATTAAAATACAGTTTAATCATTTACCTTAATGGTCTAAGTATATACATGCCAAAATATAATTCGGTATAGCACTAATTCTTTTCTTCCAATCTGGCTCCACTGTGTACTGTGCTCCCGCAACACTTCATAACCTGCACACAGTAAACACTACGTGCTGAACACTAAATATGCCCAATGGTGACTACTAATCTAAGAATTTCCCAAAAATAAAGTATAATTACACAGATTACGCTACTCTTATACTTATTTCATTCAACATTTCCTCTTATTTCAGTCAATATTAGTTTCATTATCAACTCATATTTTGATAATTATTGTTCATTGATTTTCAATCTTTTAACTTTACTTTACACTATCTTCTTAGGTGAATCGATATCATATTTACTTTTACCTTTACGTTATTCTTTACTATAACTTTTATTTTTACTTGACTTTTGTTTTATATTTTTAGTCACAGCGATATAACTATCCTTTCATTTAACAGTGTATATTGGTACTCATGTCTTTAAGGGTACTAAAATTAGACTATTTTATTTCTCAACTTGTTGTTCAATTATCCAATATGTATTCTAATTACACTTCTTGCTATGTATTTTTTTTTTACTTTAACTTTTAACTAATAATTACATTACTATTTAAAGGCTTTTAAGCTTTATTTTAAAGTGATATAGCTATTTTGAAGCACTTTGCAGTCAATGATATGTTTTTTCTAAAAGCTTAAATACCGCAAGTATACGGTGTACCGGTTATAGTACTTTAGATATAGATCCCACGAGAAAATGTGATTTTAATCACCCACTATTACTACTCAATTTTAATCTTGTTTACGATGTTCAAAAGTGGAAGTTAATTCTAACTACTCTATTGCATAAATTAATTAAATCCTAAATAGTATAATCAAAGAAGACAATAAATATTATGAAAATAAATAATCATGCATTTGATACCATTATTTAAATTATAATTTTTAATCTTATTAGTAAGCCAAGTTGGAATAAATTCCTAATCCACTCTCTCGACATGAATTAGATTGCCTAAAACATGCAATTAAAGTACTAATTCTCAACTCTCGTTAATGAACTAGTGGATTTTAATTACACATTTTAAGATTAAACACCAACCTATATCAATTATCTCCACATGTGATCTCTCTAACTATGCTTTGATAATGAATTTCCTATTAACTTTCAATAAGACGTTGCTCTCGCTAACTCCCTTATTTATGACCATTATGTTAATTTTCAGAAAAGGAATTGCACATTGAAGGTCGTCTTCCTTAACTTATAAAGATACTAATATAATTTTAATAGTAAATTCTACACTCAAAGATTAACTAAGTAAATGAAAATAGAAAATTGTCATATATAAACAAATGCAAACATAATATTCATGTAAAGATTACAAGGAAGAAAAATAAAACATAAGAACAAGAAGAAGGGGATCTCTCAACCCTTTTCCCTTCACACAAGATGTCTTCTCCCTTGCTTACTTGTCTCCTCTTCAAGTCATGAAAAGTTAAACAAAAGAACTAAAGAAAATTAATGTTCTAAGGATCATAAAAATCAAATTCTAAAATTTTTCTTTTTAAAAATCTATTCACTTGGCATATATATGCCTCCCTAAAAGACATGGCTATTCAAAGATAACCCTTCATAAAAGTTGCCATTGTTCATGAAAAGTTGCATCACTTCAGAATTCCAACTGCTCATCCGCACTTTGTTGCGACCTCGCGACTCTTATCGCGCTCGCGACAAGACATGCTCATGCTTGCCTGGCTCGGCTGGCTGTCGCGAGCTCTCCTCTTCGGTTGTCGCCCTCGCGACAATGCGCGCTTATGCTTGACTGGCCTGGCTCTCTTCCCTTCTTGTTGTCGCGAGCTCTCCTCCTTGTCGCGCTCTCAATAAGACCCTTTCAACTCTCATTCCTCTCCTTCTTCCAATTGACTTCTTTAAGCTGTAATCCATTCCCCTCTCCTATAAAACAAATAAAACAACCAAAAACACACAAAACACATAAAAGCAACAAAATATAGATAAAATACCAAAATAATAAACACAATACTAACCAAAACCACACATTAAAACACACTAATTATGAGCTTTTCAAGCTCATATCAATTCCCCACACTTGAACTTTTGCTTGCCCTCAAGCAAAAACTCAAAATGCTAGAAACCAACAAAGCTCAAACATTTAAAACATAAACATGGAATATGGAGTTTATCCTTCTTGAAATTCTCATAAATCAACACATGTAAGATTTCTTTAACATATTAATAATTGAGTCAATGTCAACAAATACCAAAACAAAATCTTAGATCTATAAGGTTTAATACTCACATGCACCCAATAAGATAAACAAGAGAATGCAAAGTACAATTATATAAATCTCCTAAAAACCTTATCTCTTATAACATGTACTCTAACCTAGCAAGTAATACAAAATGTAGAGTTATTCTCTTATAATATGTGCCTTACACCACTCAAGTGTTTAGTGCATAGTGTTTAACTCATATTTCCTCTTGTACCACCACATTCCATAAGCTTGTATTAAATAAAAAATCTCCATCACTAGCATAAAATAATGCACAAAATCAAAAGGGTCTTTAAAGGGTTATAGCTTGGCTTAGATTAAGGTAGGAAAAATTTTGGGTTAAGTAGGTCATTTATGTGGAAAACATAGCCAATACTCAAACAAATAAGACTTTGTATCGCAAAAATTACACTAAAGCATGATTTCTAATTGTACTAATGAAATTTCCATATCCCCTTACAATAATTCTTCACTTCCCACTAGTTTTCACCGTTGCTCAACTTCAACTAGTTGCATTCCTTACTTTTATTTTCATTATTTTAAAAGCAAACTAGTGTAATTGGTTTTTCTTTCTTCTCTTCTATATTTTTTCTTCTCTTTTCTTTTCTTTTCTTTTTTTCTTTTTTTTACTAACTAAAGAAGCACTAGTGGCTTTAAATTTCAGGGATTAGACACAAATTCAAAAATTCATGCTTAAAATATATCAATACTATATCCTACTCATCAAAGCATAACTACATTTTCCACATAAAAGGTTCAAGCTCAAGGTTTAATTTGTTAGAAATTGGCACAAGGCTAAAAATAAGCTCATGAATAAAATAGTTTAGGCTCAAAATGGCTACCTAAAGTCAAAAAGGGTAGTTGTTTAAGCAAGCTAAATTAGGTTATTTCTAATTGCCCTTATCATTTCTCATGCATATTATATACCAAATGTGATCTCAATAATTATCTAACACAAGTTCTAGAGTAATGAATACAAGAGGAATTCTCTCAACAAATTTTTTTTAATGTGTTAAGGCTCAAAAGCTCACCATGGCTATGACAAAACTCTTCATCATGCATTCTTACTATTCTAAAGAACATGCTTAAAGAAACTCGGCTTAAAAGAAATATATACCAAAGTACTGTACCTAAACATGCCTATCCATAGAAACATAATCATATTAAAACTAAAGATCCTTAATTCTAAGTTAGTAAATGTATCAAATTGACTCATAATTAACTATGCAAAGACTAATTACATATGTTAATAGGCAATAATCTCACCAAGAATAACTCCATCACACAACTTAACATAAAGCATAAAAAAAATTAACACTAATCCTATATGCACACTACCAACTAGCTTCCCCACACTTAAAGGACACAATATCCTCATTGTGTAAGGAAGACTCCACAAAAACAATACATACAACACAGATAAGCACAACACAAACAGCACGAAAACATAGCAAAAAATTAAAAATAGGAGAAGGTAACATTACTCATTGGGCCCACTTGGGGACCCCGGTGGAGAAGGCGTAAAAGGAATATTGTGGTGGCGAAAGAAGGAAAGGAGCTTGCGGCTGAGGCTCGTTTGACTTCTATGCATTTGCTTGACAGTGGCCTCAAGGGAATCCATTCGGGCCGCCATGCTTTGATTTGCAGCTTCCATCCCATCTAAACGTAACAAAACTTGCTGCAAACCAGCAACTTCCTCTTGTGCTGCATCGACACTTGGCTCATCCCGATCATCTTGACCCATACCAAAATCACTTGCCATAGCAGCTTCTTCTTCATCATCAGCCTCATCGGAATCATCAGGTTCAGCAGCCGTAGATGTTGCAAGTGCTTTTCCTTTTCCTTTGGCACGACTGGATCCCGTTTCCTCCACAAAACGTGATAAAACTGCGGAGGCATAGCGTTTCTATCTAAAACATGAGAGTTACACAGATAATGGATATCCATTAAAGTCACATGTTCATTTTCAGCCAAAACAAAATTGCCTAAATCACCTAAACACCTCAAAATGATACCGGTTATCATGTGACACATGCCTACAGTTTTAGTTCTAGCAATTGATGCATGGTATAACCCGTCAAAGATAAAATCTATTGAGCATGGTGTTTTACGTGACAGTAACAAATGAAGCACAAACAAGTCCTTGGTTTGAACCTTGGTGCTTTCTACTCGTCCAAATAAGGCATGGCATAAATACTTATGAAATAAAAACAAGCCATTGTCCTTAATAAGTCTATTAGAGGCATTTTTGTTATTGAATTCTATCAAGCCAGTTAGTGTTGTCCAAATTGGCCGATGATCAAACAAATTTGCATTAAAACGTTGTCCTTTCAAGGGAAAACCAAACCAATTATGCATTTCTTCAAAACCAAATATAAACTCAGCACCTTGGTGTCTAAATTTAAATTGAGTTTTCTTATTATCAACATAAGCCAATGTGACAAAAAACTCTACAGCCCAGTCCCTCCTAATAGGTAAATTCATAACAGAAAATTTCTCCCACTTCATGTATTTGATATACTTATCAAATTAAGCAGTTAAACCTAAATCATTAATCAATTCAGTATCTAAATGTAACATGCCCACATAGGTTTTGGTGTTAAAAAACTTAAACTTTTTGCGTTCATCCTCAGAGTATATAGGGAAGGGACACTCAAACCTGGCTTGAAGATACTCAATAGGTGGTGTTGGCGGAGAACTTGGCTCTGTAACTGGTTGTTTATCCTTGCGTCCAATGGATTTTGTGCGTACCATTATGGAAAATAAAGAAACCCAAGCTGAAATCACAAAAACAAGTGAAGAAGAAAAAGAAACGACACAGAATCTAGCAAAAACTCTCCACAAAATAAATGGAGAAATAACAGAGGAGAAGAAAATTCAAAACTTTGAGAGAAAAACTTTGAAAACTAAAGAGCAGCTAAATTTGGGAAGGTGAATAGTGGAGTTAGGGGTTTAACTATATATAGGGAAAGATGAAAAGGCAGCAAAAACCCTAAGAAATTCAAATTCCGTGTCCTGTCGCGACCTCGCGACAAGGCACGGTATTTGAACTAGCGAGCTAGCGAAGCAAATCGCACTCGCGACAGAGAGTATATGCCTTATCCTCAAAAGCAGTAGTCGCGCTCGCGATGGTATTGCGCTCGTGACAGAGCCTTATTGCCCAAATCAAGATTAAATAGTCGCGAGAGCGAACAGGGGGCGCTCGCGACAGAGTCCTATGATTCGTCCCTCTCATCCTTGTCGCGCTCGCGACAATGATGAAATGTTCATGACTTTTTTTAATATAAACATAGAAAACATAAATAAAGTAAACATAAATACCTGTAAAATAAAAATATGTAAGTACTCTAAAAAAAGTAATAAACAAAGAAAAATAAAATTATTTACTTAAAAACAATAGAAAGTAAAAATAAATGAATAACACTAAGCCAATTCTAAAGAGACAAAAGATACCTCTTTACTCTCATATGCTCCATCAAAATATATTTTACAGCGATGCCCATTAACTTTAAACAAGTCTCCTTTATTATTTTTTAGTTCTAAATAACCATGGTCAAAAACTTGAGTGACTTCAAAAGGTCCACTCCATCTAGACCTCAATTTTTCAGGAAATAATTTCAAGCGAAAATTGAAAAGTAGAACTTTATCCCCACTCTTAATGCTTTTATACTTAATGTGAGCATCATGCCATTTCTTAGACCTTTCCTTATATAAACATGCATTCTCATAAGCAAAAAGATGCAATTCATCAAGTTCATTTAATTACAAACATCTTTTTATCCCAGCATCTTTCATGTCATAATTTAAGGTCTTAATTACCCAATAAGACCTATACTCTAACTCAACCGGAAGATGACATACTTTCCCATATACTAACCTATATGGAGTCATTCCAAGAGGTTCTTTGAAAGCAGTCCTATATGCCCATAGTGCATCATCAAGCTTATGTGCCCAATCTTTTCTAGAATTAGAAACAGTTTTTTCTAAAATCCATTTAAGTTCTCTATTGGACACTTCGACTTGACCGCTAGTTTGTGGGTGGTATGGAGTAGCTACTCTATGGTGAACACCATACTTATTCAATAATGATGCAAAAGAACGATTGATGAAATGCGTACCTCCATCACTTATGATAGCCCTTGGTACTCCAAACCGTGAAAAGAGTTTCTTCAAAAACGAGATCACCACCTTTGAATCATTGGTTGGTAAAGCTTCAGCTTCAACCCATTTAGAGATATAGTCGACCCCAACCAATATATATGACTTCCCAAAAGATATAGGAAATGGACCCATAAAGTCTATTCCCCACACATCAAAAAGTTCAACCTCCAAAATATTATTCAAAGGCATTTCATCTCTCTTCCCTAGGTTTCCTGCCCTTTGACACTTATCACATTTAGCTACAAAATTCCTAGCATCAGTAAAAAGGGTAGGCCAATAAAATCCACACTCTAACACCCTAGAAGTAGTTTTTGCTCCACCATTATGTCCCGAGTACAATGATGAATGACAATGAGCTAAAATACCCACCGTTTCTTCCTCACTCACACATCTTCTTATGATACTATCCCCACTAATCCTAAATAAGTAGGGCTCCTCCCAAAGATAGTTTCTCACATCACTAAAAAATTTCTTTTTCTGCTGCCATGTTAATCCATAAGGTATGATTCCTGCAGCAAGAAAGTTAGCAAAATCTGCAAACCAAGGCACATGCTTATAATTTATTGTCATAAGAGACTCATCCGGAAAAGATTCATTGATTTCATGACTATCCCCTAATGGTCCTTCAACATTTTCTAATCTAGATAAGTGATCAGCTACTAAATTTTCAAAGCCTTTCTTATCTTTAATTTCTATATCAAATTCTTGCAATAAAAGGACCCAACGAATTAACCTAGGTTTAGCATCTTTCTTAGCAAACAAATATCTCAAAGCTGCATGATCCGTATAAATTATAACTTTAGATCCTAACAAATAAGACCTAAATTTATCACATGCATAGACAACAGCCAACATTTCTTTTTCAGTGGTTGTATAATTCATTTGAGGAGGTGACAAAGTATGACTAGCATAGTAGATTACATGCAAATTTTTACCAATCCTTTGACCTAACACACAACCAACCGCTAAGTCACTTGCATCACACATAATCTCAAAAGGTAACTCCCAATTAGGAGTAGTGATTATAGGTGCAGTTGTAAGGGCCTCTTTTAAAGAATGAAAAGCATGCATACAATCATCAGAAAATTCAAAAGGTACTTCTTTAACCAATAAATTAGTTAAAGGCTTAGCGATGAGTGAAAAATCCTTGATGAATCTTCTATAGAAACCAGCATGTCCTAAGAATGATCTTATGCCCTTAAGTGTAGTGGGAGGGGGTAATTTCTCTATGAGTTCAACCTTGGCTCTATCCACTTCAATGCCCCTACTAGAAATCTTATGGCCAAGAACTATTCCCTCTTCAACCATAAAGTGACACTTCTCCCAATTTAGCACTAGGTTAGTTTCCTCACACCTAGCCAACACTCTATCTAAATTATTTAAACATAACTCAAATGAATCTCCATAGACTGAAAAATCATCCATGAAAACTTCCATGATATTCTCAATCATATCCCCAAAGATAGAGGTCATGCACCTTTGAAAAGTTGCAGGTGCATTACACAACCCAAACGGCATTCGTCTATAGGCGAAAGTGCCATATGGACAAGTAAAAGTAGTCTTATCTTGGTCACTAGGGTATATAAAAACCTAAAAATAGCCCGAATACCCATCCAAAAAGCAGTAATGAGAATGACCAGCTACTCTTTCTAACATTTGATCAATGAAGGGTAAAGGAAAATGATCCTTCCTAGTAGCTGAATTTAACTTCTTATAATCAATACAAACCCTCCAACCCATGGTAGTTCTAGTAGGAATCAATTCTCCATTCTCATTCCTAACTACTGTCATACCTCCTTTCTTAGGTACACAATGTATTGGGCTCACCCAAGAACTATCCGAAATTGGATAGATAATCCCAGCATCTAACAACTTGATGACCTCTTTCTTAACTACTTCTTTCATGTTTGGATTAAGTCTCCTTTGCCTATCTGCTCTAGGTTGACAATCATCTAACAAATTAATCCTATGCATGACAACATTAGGACTAATTCCTTGCAAATCCGAAATTTGCCAACCTATACTTTTTATTCTCCTTTTAACCACCCCTACTAGCAAAGATTCCTGATTACTAGTAAGTTTATTAGATACGATGATAGGTAAAGTATGATTTAAACCAAGGAATACATACCTCAAATGACTTGGCAACTCTTTCAACTCCACCGTAGGAGGACTTACAATTGACGGTGGTATAGGTGCATCATTCCGATATAATCGTTCTGGCCTTGCATCCTCTTGCTCCTCCTTCCCACTAGCTTCTTCTTCAATGATTTCCTCATCTACACCTGCTTCATTAAATACTGCTGCTACACAAACATCAATGACATCTATTCTCATGCATATATTCTCCTCCATGGGGTATCTTAATGCCCTATCCATGCGATATTCCACACTATCATCCCCCACTCTCAAAATTAACGAACCCTCATAGACATCAACCAATTTCCTACCTGTTCTCATAAAAGGTCTCCCTAAAATCAATGGGCATTTCACATCATATGTAAAATCTAAGATGACAAAATCGGCAGGCAAAATAAATTTGTCAACCTTAACTAATACATCTTCCACTATACCATATGGTTTTTTAATGGATTGGTCAACTAATTGTAAAACCATTGAAGTAGGTTTAACATAATCTAATTCCAACTTCTTGAAAATAGATAATGGCATAAGGTTAATGCTTGCTCCTAAATCACATAAACACTTAGGAAACTCAACATCTCCTAAAATGCATGGAATGGTAAAACTACCATTATCCTTCAGCTTAGTAGGCAAATTATTTGTTATGATAGAACTACATGCCTCAGTCAATTCAATGGTTGAAACATCTTCCTAACTTCTTTTCTTAGCAATTAAATCTTTAAGAAATTTTGCATAGTTAGGAATTTGTGTTATAGCCTCAATAAAGTTTAAATTTATACGAACATGCTTCAATTTATCAAGAAAAGATTGAAATTGCTTATCTTGACTCTCTTGCTTCAACCGTTGCAGAAATGGTGGTCGTGGTTTGAAAACCCTTGGAATTTTTCCTGGTACAACCCCCTCCGTCGCGTTCGCGACAGGCGTCATGCTCGCGACAGAAGGCTCTTTCGCTGTAACTGGCGCGCTCGTGACACCATCCTCACTCGCGATGGAGGTAGCTCCTTCTCTTATCGTACTCGTGACAGGTGTCGCGCTCGCGACACAAAGCTCATCTTGCCCTTTAGTTTCCTGCACACTACCAAAATTGTTAGTGGTAACAAATTCATTAATGTAAGACTTTCCTGACCTCAATTTTATGGCTTTTAAATGTTCTCTTGGGTTGTCCTCCGTATTGCTTGGTAAATTCCCTTGTACTTGCGACGAAAGAGCCTTGGCAATTTGCCCCAATTGAACTTCCAAATTATGAATGGAGGAAGCTTGATTCTTGGTTATTTGATCAAACTTAGTTTCCATCCTCTTCTGGGCCTCCTCTTGAGCATTAAACTTCATATTGATGCCCTCCAAAAATCTATCCATTTTAACCTCCAATGCTCCAAATCTATCTTGGGGTTGTTGAAACCCTACTGCCCTATTTTGGTTACCACTATTGCCCCAAGAAAAATTCGGGTGGTTTCTCCAACCGGGGTTGTAAGTGTTTGAATATAGGTTTCCTCTTCCTTGTCCTTGGATGAAACTAACTTGTTCTTCCGTACTAGCCATACCCAAATTACACCCTTCACTTCCATGGCCTAATTGTCCGCATATACTACACCCACTAGTTGGATTACTACCCACACCTAGGCTATTAATTTTTTGCGTCAACTGCTTAATTTGAGCTTGCAAAGCTACTACTGAATCTACTGCATGAACTCCCCTTGTACTTGAGAAATTTGTCTCCCTAGCTCTTTCGGTTGGCCACATGCAATTGTTCATTAACATTTCTTCCAATAACTCAAATGCAGCCTCCGTTGTTTTTCTCATAAGAGATCCCCCCGCTGCCGCATCAATGGTTCCTCGAGTGGTTGGATTCACACCGTTATAAAATGTTTGCATCAGCAACTCCCTTGGCAAATTGTAGTGTGGGCAACTTCGCTGCAATTTTTTGAACCTTTCCCATGCCTCATACAAAGATTCAGAGTCATGTTGAACAAAAGTAGTGATATCCTTTATAATTTTGGCAGTTTTTGCTAGGGGAAAATATTTTGACAAAAAGGCTTGGACTAATTGGTCCCAAGTTGTCATAGAACCCCTAGTAAGGGAATTCAACCAAGCTTTTGCCTTGTCCTTTAATGTAAAAGGGAAAAGCCTAAGCTTGATTGCATCCACCGAAACTCCGTTAATCTTAAAAGTATCACAAATTTTTAAGAAATTTGTCAAATGAGCATTTGGATCCTCATTTGCCAAACCATAAAATTGTATACTATTTTGAATCATTTGTAAAAGTGATGGTTTAATTTCAAATTGGTTTGCATTTACCGTAGGTCTTACCACACCTTGTTGAGCACCACTCAATGTTGGCGTGGCAAAGTCCATCAAGCGCGGTGGATTTTCTTTTTCAGCCATAATAATTCTTCTTTTTATTTGACTTACGGTTACTCAATAGAAATCTCTCTATCTCCGGATTGAACGGTTCAAGTTCTTCTTGCGAACTCCTTGTACGCGGCATGAATAGTCAAATCCTGAAAATTTAAAACAACACAACAAAAACAAATTAAATATCGTAATCCAAAATCTTAAATCAAGATTCACAATATAATGATTGAAATCAAACAAATCCCCGGCAACGGCGCCAAAAACTTGATATGCTTTTTCTAAAAGCTTAAATACCGCAAGTATACGGTGTACCGGTTATAGTACTTCAGATATCGATCCCACGAGAAAATGTGATTTTAATCACCCACTATTACTACTCAATTTTAATCTTGTTTACGATGTTCAAAAGTGGAAGCTAATTCTAACTACTCTATTGCATAAATTAATTAAATCCTAGATAGTATAATCAAAGAAGACAATAAATATTATGAAAATAAATAATCATGCATTTGATACCATTATTTAAATTATATTTTTTAATCTTATTAGTAAGCCAAGTTGGAATAAATTCCTAATCCACTCTCTCGATATGAATTAGATTGCCTAAAACATGCAATTAAAGTACTAATTCTCAACTCTCGTTAATGAACTAGTGGATTTTAATTACACATTTTAAGATTAAACACCAACCTATAGCAATTATCTCCACATGTGATCTCTCTAACTATGCTTTAATAATGAATTTCCTATTAACTTTCAATAAGATGTTGCTCTCACTAACTCCCTTATTTATGACCATTATGTTAATTTTCAGAAAAGGAATTGCACATTGAAGGTCGTCTTCCTTAACTTATAAAGATACTAATATAATTTTAATAGTAAATTCTACACTCAAAGATTAACTAAGTAAATGAAAATAGAAAATTGTCATATATAAACAAATGCAAACATAATATTCATGTAAAGATTACAAGAAAGAAAAATAAAACATAAGAACAAGAAGAAGGAGATCTCTCAACCCTTTTCCCTTCACACAAGATGTCTTCTCCCTTGCTTACTTGTCTCCTCTTCAAGTCATGAAAAGTTAAACAAAAGAACTAAAGAAAATTAATGTTCTAAGGATCACAAAAATCAAATTCTAAAATTTTTCTTTTTAAAAATCTGTTCACTTGGCATATATATGCCTCCCTAAAAGACATGGCTATTCAAAGATAACCCTTCATAAAAGTTGCCATTGTTCATGAAAAGTTGCATCACTTCAGAATTCCAACTGCTCATCCGCACTTTGTCGCGACCTCACGACTCTTGTCGCACTCGCAACAAGACATGCTCATGCTTGCCTGGCTCGGCTGGCTGTCGCGAGCTCTCCTCTTCGGTTGTCGCCCTCGCGATAATGCACGCTTCTGCTTGACTGGCCTGGCTCTCTTCCCTTCTTACTGTCGCGAGCTCTCCTCCTTGTCGCGCTCGTGACAAGACCCTTTCAACTCTCATTCCTCTCCTTCTTCCAATTGACTTCTTTAAGCTGTAATCCATTCCCCTCTCCTATAAAACAAATAAAACAACCACACACACACAAAACACATAAAAGCAACAAAATATAGATAAAATACCAAAATAATAAACACAATACTAACCAAAACCACACATTAAAACACACTAATTATGAGCTTTTCAAGCTCATATCAGTCAAATATCTCTTTTCTTCCTTTATACATTTACTTATGTTCAAATATTGATTTAGGACTTATATCTTTTATTTTTTTCCTCATTGAACAATTATATGTTTTTTTATCGTTTTACTTTTCATTTGACTTTTCTTTCAGAAATACATTACTTAAGTATCAAATTTCACTTAAGGTCATTGCCATCACTTTTTGACTTAAAATAGGAAATTAGTATTATTTTCCAAACTTATTACTTTTCACAATAATAATTGATACATAAAATACCAACTAATTAAATTTATCTTTTTCATGTAAAACAAAATACATTTTAAATCCTTTTTTCACTATAAAAGCTTAACATAATCTTCATTTATTATTTTATTCTTATAAAATCTTTCTTTTTCTTATTCTTATGAATCGTACCTTTGAAGAAACTTTACAGATTTATTTCAAATTTGTATTTTCTTCCAAACGAATCTTTTTTTTCGTTTATAACTTTTTATATTCAAATCATTTAAACAATATCGATTTATTCATTACAATGCGCTCCTAGTGCAATATAATAGGATTCTCAAAAAGGATACTCGGGACTGGACCCAAAGGTCCCACAGAGAGAGAAGTGATCCCTAATGAACCATTTCTCGAAAAACATTTCACTTTCACTGAAAACACTGAAGCCATGGAGATCAAAGATCCTACCCATAGCAAAGCAAGTCGCTATGACTTGCACCGCGGCATAAGATGTCCCTATCGCTAGCCAATTATATTCTAAATAAGAATATTATCACCTGCTTATCGCTAAGGGCAAAATAATTAATTATATTTGCAATAATTTTTAAATATTTAAAAATCTTTTATTTCTTGATATAATATATTTCTGATCAAACACACACTTTTAATGCTTTTAACTATTCAATAATTTTTTTTCTTTCTTTCATTTTATCTTTTCACATCACTTTTGTGAATTATTCTTCAATAATTCACTCAAATATTTGAGACTTTTCAGTCTTTCATACAATTTATGAATTATTGCACTATAATTCACAATTCTCTTTTATTATTTTTATGTAATTCTTTGTGAATTATTTTTTAATAATTCAGTAATTGACTTTTTTTTTTTAAATTTCTCCCTTTTCTTTTTCTATCCAAAAATTTTAATCCTTTGATATGCCAACTTTTATTTCGTCGGCAACTATTTATAATAATTAACTCTTTTAATACATTTTAGTGATAAATATATTTTGATAAATTAGTCACGCATTTATTTTACAACTTTTTACGTAATTATGGATTCTATTGGTATAATTCATTATTTTATGCTTCGAAATTGCATAATTTGACTTTTTCAATTTTTTTAATACTGAAGTAATTTACTTCACATTCATTTATTATTATATATTCATTTATTGAATTATTTCTTAATAATTCAATATTTTAGTTAAACATAATCAATAATTTATTTCAAAAATATCCTAATCAAGCATATAAATTTCATAAAAATTCGTGTACACATTATTTTATAATTTTCGTCATTTTCATTTTTTTGTCACTCATTTTATGAATTATTTTCCAATAATTCATTATTTTTGGTCACTTCATCACTTACTAATTATTCCGAAAAATTCATCGATTGACTTTTTATTTTTTTTCCGTTAACCGTGAATTAAGTTCATATTAATTCACTTTCTTTTACATTTTTATATAATTGTTCACTTCCACTCTAATACTTTCTTCTATACATATTCACATTTATATTCCAATAAAATTCTAATAATTTCAATAAATTCTCATTAAATTTATTTATGCATTATTTATTATTTATTATCATTTTTCAATAAAATAATCACTTAATTAACTATAATTCACAACTTTCACTATATACATACTCTATACAAAATCTTGAAAACCTCCAAATAAATTTCAAATATTCTCTAAAAATTTATAGACATTAATTATCAAGTCTACTATTATTTTAAGCTATCATATATTATTTATATGCAAATTTCTTTCCATTTTCCCTTACCATTAATTTCGGCCACTATTAAATTTCTTCCTAAAAGTTTTATTTTTTTATTTTCACTTTCCATTTATCCTTTCTCTAATCCAATTGCAATTATCCTAACATAATTGCATCAATTAACTACTTTAAATATTTTTACCTTAATTACATAATTGAGAAAAATTCATAATAAAAGGAAAATTAAAAGATTTTGTAGTCACTTACATTTTTTTCCATGCTTAACTTTCCTTAAACTTCATTTTTCTTCACTTGACACAAATCAAAACTTTGTTCTTCAACACCATCACTTTTGGCCGAAATTCCCCTTCAACAAAACACCATGATTTCATCATGTTTTTGCTCAAAGTAACATCGAATCCAAACTCTATGCACCTAAAACTATGAGAAAACACTAAAGAACCAATTAAAATCAATTAATTTCTTAAGTTCCATCTTACCTCTATTTTTTTCTCTACTTGATTTCTTGCCTTTCTTTGCTCAAATCACTTGATTGAGGCCACTAAGGTGACCTAGAGAGGTAGAACTTCATCTTTTATGTTGAAGCTTAGGAGAGATTTGAAGTACAATTGAAGAGAAATCAAAAGAGAGAGAGAAGAGGAGTTCGGCCTTGGAGAAGAAGGAGGAGAGCTGACGATTTTTTTGGACTTATATCCAGATTTTCACCCTTCTTATGCCACTCTTATGGGCTCAAATTTGGGCTTAATGAGTGGGCTTTGCCCATTTAAACATTAAGGCCCATTTAAGGCTCAATTCAATTTCTCTCTTCCTTACTTCAAATCTCTTCAAAAATAATTTCATCATCTTTATTACCTCAAAAATAGGTAATACGTAAATTTTTGGCTCAATCAGAGTCAGTTATCGGTCCGATTCAAACTGATTCGATAATTGCCGGTATCACCGAAAAATTCAATTCTCATTACCAAAATATTCTACATAAAAATTCATGTAGGCATGCAAAATCTGACAATATTCGGAGTTTGTTTACTGTTTTAAATTATTTACACAAAATCAAGTCCCTTCCCTTACCAGGAAAATTTATTCGCTATATTTTTCGTATTTTTGACTTTTGAAAGCTTATTTGATATCAATTTTACTTCAAATTTCAACCCTGGGCTCATCATGACCAATACTTTCTAATGGTCAAATAAAATATTTTTGCCTTTCAGATGTCTTTTTGAGCCCGAAAAATACTATTTACTGTCGAAAAGTACTATTCACGGCTGACCCGATGTTGAGGCCATTACATTTCTCCCCTACTAAAAGAAATTTCGTCATCGAAATTTACTTATGTCAAAAAGTAGAGGATACTATACTGTTATTTTATCGAACTTTCATTTACATTCAATGGTTCCAAAACACCTTCATCAATGGGACCCATTTACGTTTAAAAGTAACCAATTGTGATACCAAAAATCTTTATCAGTCTCTTTTTTTTCTAGATCATAACATCCTGAGTGCAGATCCCTTTCATATCTTGAATCAAATCAAAACTTACTGACTTCTTTGCATTTCATTAAGTCCAGCATAAAGAATTCGACATTTTCTTTCTGACAATGCCTCGACAAAAATCAGATTCTACTATGGATAAATACTTTTCACAGTCATTATCATCTTTCTATACACTTTACCATACTCATTCTTTCAATATCTGAATTATCTACTCTGACTTATCATTAGTCAAGGTGAATCACTATGCCAATACTGAGATTATTATCAATCTTCTATATAATATCTTTCATCTTTGATGCTTAAACAATCCGATAACGGATTCCTTAATCACATCGCTCCATTTTTCAGATAAATATCATTATAAGTAAAAGTAATTCCCAAATAAGTCTAATGCTCTGCTTCCATACGGTGACACATTTAACATTTACTTACATCATCTGTCACATCACACTTTAAATCCTATTCTCAAAATTAAGCTTTTAATCCTGATACACCTGATGATGTCAGGCATTACTATCTTGGTGAACTTCAGTAAGAATCTTTCGATTTATTCACAATGGTTACCATACTAACATTCTCTTTCAGAACTATTATCCTTACCCGCTGTACAATATCAGTTTTACTTATTTTCCAGTTAATAATGCCTCATCTGGAGCCAAACTTAAACTCACTACCAAGAACATTATCATTAATCATTTATACTTATCCTTCAGACACGCATATTTAAGTACACTCACATTACCCAAGTACTCACTATACTTCTTCAATGTCTTGAAACATATCAGATAGTGACCACTTAAATCCTCTAACATGGATCTTAGCAAAGGTGAATGATCCTTTCCATCGATTCATCATGAGAGTCGGTGTGCTAACAAATTTAATTAACATTACCAATAACTTACAATGGACACAATAAAAAAAATGAAAAATAATTTTAAGCACACTATTTCTCATCTAATTCTTAGGTTGTCCCTATGCTCATCATATTCCCTATCAGTTTCATCCTATCAAGTAGGGCCTATACATGTGATATGATGCATATCAGATGCTGTCAAACAATATGAAATGCTATGCAATGAATGTATGATTTCATGTATACAGGTAGAATACTATCACATATTCTCGTATGATACAAATATCATAACCCATCCCACTACTATGAAAGATATAATCAAATCCCTACTCCTATAAGGAAATCACTGATAGGTATATAGAGCATCTTAAACAACCTTACTTATAATCGTAATAACTTGTTCAAAAACATTCTTAAACCAAGACAATCCGATCAAGGTATCTCTTTATCCTGTGCAATTTATCTGTACTCAATATACAATTCCTTTTTAAATTTTTGGCACACTCTTTGCTTTGTCCTTCTTTAAACGGTTTCTCATCTAGGTAAACACTTAAACTCTTACATTTACACTTAATGTCAGTCAACTCTTCTTTTCCCTGCTTTGACCCCCATGAGATCTCAAGCAACAATACTTGCATTCTCACTCACTACCATCTTTACTGTGAAAAATTAATCCTTTCACACTTAATAATCTCAGTCAAATATCAACTTTTTCACTTTAAAATAGGTGGGGGAGCAAGTACCATTCAGATTACTTAACACTTATCCACTTATAATTGGCATGTATATACAGACAAACCTATCACTTAACCTTATCCCACTCCGATCTTAGAATCGCTTAAACTTTTGCTCTGATATCACTAAATGTCACACCCTTCACAGAATAGTCCTTTCCGATGTGAAACTTAACCGAAAATGGTGAAATTTTTTTTAACACCGATCAATTCTATACACTTTAAATACCTATACATCAACCTTTGAATCATTTGACAAGCCTGTAAACAATTAAAACATATGCAAAATAACTTCATGCTGAAAACTTACACCAAACACTCATCCATCAATAATCAATGATCATAAATACAATTAAAATACAATTCAATCTTTTACCTTAATGGTCTAAGTATATACATGCCAAAATATAATTCGGTATAGCACTAATTCTTTTCTTCCAATCTGGCTCCACTGTGTACTATGCTTCCGCAACACTTCATAACCTGCATGCAGTAAATACTACGTGCTGAACACAAAATATGCCCAGTGGTGACTAATAATCCAAGAATTTCCCAAAAATAAAGTATAATTACACAGATTATGCTACTCTTATACTCATTTCATTAAAAATTTCCTCTTATTTCAGTCAACATTAGTTTCATTATCAACTCATATTTTGGTAATTATTATTCTTTGGTTTTCAATCTTTCAACTTTACTTTACACTATCTTCTTAGGTGAATCGATATCAGATTTACTTATACCTTTACGTTATTCTCTACTATAACTTTTACTTTTACTTTTACTTGACTTTTGTTTTATATTTTTAGTCACAGCGATATAACTATCCTTTTATTTAACAGTGTATATTGGTACTAATGTCTTTAAGGGTACTAAAATTATACTATTTTATTTCTCAACTTGTTGTTCGATTATCCAATATGTATTCTAATTACACTTTTTGCTATGTTTTTTTTTTTACTTTAACTTTTAACTAATAATTACATTACTATTTAAAGACTTTTAAGCTTTATTGTAAATTGATTTAGCTATTTTGGAGCACTTTGCAGTCAAATTTCTCTTTCCTTCTTTTATACATTTACTTATGTTCAAATATTGGTTTAGAACTTATATCTTTTACTTTTTTCCTCATTGAACAATTATATGTCTTTTTATCGTTTTACTTTTTATTTGACTTTTCTTTCAGAAATACATTACTTAAGTATCAAATTTCACTTATGGTCACTGCCATCACTTTTTGACTTAAAATAGTAAATTAATATTATTTTCCAAACTTATTACTTTTCACAATAATAATTGATACATGAAATACCAACTAATTAAATTTATCTTTTTCATGTAAAACAAAATATATTTTAAATCCTTTTTTTCATTATAAAAGCTTAACTTAATCTTCATTTATTATTTTATTCTTATAAAACCTTTCTTTTTCTTATTCTTATTAATCGTACCTTTCGAAAAACTTTACAGATTTATTTCAACTTTGTATTTTCTTTCAAACGAATCATTTTTTTTCGTTTGTAACTTTTTATATTCAAATCATTTAAACAATGCCAATTTATTCATTACAATGCGCCCCTAGTACAATATAACAAGATTCTAAAAAAGGATACTCCGGACAGGATTCAAAGGTCCCACATAGAGAGAAGTGATCCCCAAGGAACCATTTCTCTAAAAACATTTCACTTTCACTTTTACTGAAAACACTGAAGCCATGGAGATCAAAGATTCTACCCATAGCAAAACAAGTCGCCATGACTTGCACCACGACATAAGATGTCCCTATGGCCAGCCAATTATATACTAAATAAGAATATTATCACCTGCTTATCGCTTTCTGATCAAACATACTCTTTTAATACTTTTGACTATTCAACAATTTTTTTCCTTTCTTTCACTTTATCTTTTCACGTCGCTTTTGTGAATTATTCTTCAATAATTCACTCAGATATTTGAGACTTTTCAGTCTTTCATATAATTTATGAATTATTGCACTATAATTCACAATTCTCTTTTATTCTTTTTATGTAATTTTTTGTGAATTATTTTCTAATAATTCAGTAATTGATTTTTTTAATTTCTTCCTTTTCTTTTTCTGTCCAAAAATTTTAATCCTTCGATATGTCAACTTTTAATTCGTCGGCGAACTATTTATAATAATTCACTCTTTTAATACTTTTTATTGACTAATTTATTTTGATAAATTAGTCACGCATTTATTTTACAACTTTTTAAGTAATTATGGATTCTATTGTCATAATTCATTATTTTATGCTTCGAAATTGCATAATTTGACTTTTTCAATTTTTTTATACTGAAGTAATTTACTTCACATTCATTTACTATTATATACTCATTTATTAAATTATTTCTTAATAATTCAATATTTTAGTTAAACATAATCAATAATTTATTTCGAAAATATCATAATCAAGCATATAAATTTCATAAAAATTCGTATACATATTATTTTATAATTTTCGTCATTTTTTATTTTTTATTACTCATTTTATGAATTATTTACCAATAATTTATTATTTTTGTCACTTCATAGCTTACTAATTATTCCAAAAAATTCATCGGTTGACTTTTTATTTCTTTTCTGTTAACCGTGAATTAAGTTCATATTTATTCACTTTCTTTTACATTTTTATACAATTATTCACTTTCACTCTAATACTTTCTTCTATACATATTCACATTTATATTCCAATAAAATTTTAATAATTTCAATAAATTCTCATAAAATTTATTTATGCATTATTTATTATTTATTGTCATTTTTCATTAAACTAATCACTTAATTCACTATAATTCACAACTTTCACTATATACATACACTATACAAAATCTTGAAAATTTCCAAATAAATTCCAAATATTCTCTAAAAATTCATAGACATTAATTATCAAGTCTACTATTATTTTAAGCTAACATATATTATTTATATACAAATTTCTTACCATTTTCCCTTACCATTAATTTCGGCCACTATTAAATTTCTTCCTAAAAATTTTATTTTCTTCATTTTCACTTTCCATTCATCCTTTTTCTAATCCAATTACAATTAGCCTAACATAATTGCATCAATTAACTACTTTAAACATTTTTATCTTAATTACATAATTGAGAAAAATTCATAATAAAAGGAAAAATTAAAGGATTTTGTAGTCACTTATATTTTTTCCATGCTTAACTTTTCTTAAATGTTATTTTTCTTCACTTGACACAAAGCAAAACTTTGTTCTTCAACACCATCACCCTTGGCTGAAATTCCCCTTCAAAAAAACACCATGATTTCATCATTTGTTTGCTCAAAGTAACATAAAATCCAAACTCTATACACCTAAAACTATGAGAAAACACTAAAGAACCAATTAAAATCAATTAATTTCTTAAGTTCCATCTTACCTCTATTTCTTTCTCCACTTGATTTCTTATCTTTCTTTACTCAAATCACTTGATTGAGGCCACTAGGGTGACCTAGAGAGGTAGAACTTCATCTTCTATGTTGAAGCTTAGGCGAGATTTGAAGTACAATTGAAGAGAAATCAAGAGAGAGAGAAAGAAGAGGAGTTCAGCCTTGGAGAAGAAGGAGGAGAGATGGAAATTTTTCTAGAATTATCTCCATATTTTTACCCCTCTTATACCACTCTTATGGGCCCAAAAATGGGCTTAATGAGTGGGTTTTACCAATTTAAACATTAAGACCCATTTTAAGTCATTTAAGGCCCAATTCAATTTTTCTCTATTCCTTACTTCAAATCTCTTCAAAAATGATTCCATCATCTATATCACCTCAAAAATAGCTAATACGTAAATTTTTTGCCCGTTCGGAGTCCATTATCGGTCTAATTCAAACTTATCAGTCCAATTAGACAACTACCGGTATCACCGAAAAATTTAATTCTCATTACCAAAATATTCTACAAAAAAATTCATTTTGGCATTCAAAATCTGGCAATATTCGGAGTTCATTTACTATTTTTAATTATTTACACAAAATCAAGTCCCCTCCCCTATCTGGGAAATTGACTTGCTATATTTTTTGTATTTTTGACTTTTGGAAGCCTATTTGACCTCAATTTCACTTCAAATTTCAACCTCGAGCTAATCATGACCAATACTTTTCAATGGTCAAATAAAATATTTTTGACTTTCAGATGTCCTTTCGGACCCGAAAAATACTGTTCACTATCGAAAAATACTATTCACGACTGACTCGGTATTGAGGCCATTACATGAAGGGTGCCTGTTTATGGGACCCTTTTTCTTATGCAGTCTAAACTAGGGGTGTTTTAGGAAAATTAAGATTTAGTGATGAGAGACATCCGCCACTCATTGAGGGATTGTCCATCACTAGCTCGAAACCCAGATTTTCCATTCCCACATCTTCCTTTGTTTTGATTCGGATTTGGGGAATGTTATCTCCAGATTTTGATTCGGATTTGGGGAATGTTATCTCCAGATTTGAGGAGACTTGAGTTGGAAGTGAACCCAAACTCTTTCTTAGGTATAAAAACTCAAATCTAGGGTTTTCTTGAGAGAGAAATCATTTTTTTTGGGAGCCACCATTAGAGAAGAAGAATTAGTTTCTTTCTCTCTCCAAACATTGTTGTAATGGCCCAATCACCGATTTAGTCGAAAATAACATTTTCCAATGATGAATAGTGACACCGGGGTGAATAGTACCTTTTGGAGTTGAAAAATATTTTATTTAATCATTGAAAAGAGCATGACAGCAGAAGCCTGTGGTTCAAATTTGGAATCAAAATGAGATCAAATAAGTCTCCAAAAACTAAAAATAAGAAAATTTCATGGTTCTATTCAAATAGTGTATAGGTTAACTAAGATTTGACCAGAACTTTAAAAATAGCAAATGATCTCTAAAAATTACAAGAATTTCTATATCTACATTAAATAAGATTTAGAATTATATGGTGATAAAAAATTTAATTATTCAGTGACTTTGAAAATTGGGTTATTGGATTGGTAAAAGTAAACCAGATCGAAAAGTAGTCTCTGATTGATTCAAAAATAATTATAGAGCCTAATGAATATATTTTGAGAATTATGAAATTATTTTTAGGAAGGTTTGAACATAAAAAATAAGAAAAAAATAATAATTTTGGTTTAAATAATAACTTATTAACCGTGGATTTGACCAAGTCTTTAAAAATAGCAAAAGATCTCTAAAAATTACAGGAAGTTCCAGTTGGGCTCTAATTAGTATTTAGAATTATTTGATAGTGAAAAAGTGATTTTATGGTAACACTGAAAATTTGCTAATGGAATGGATTTTGGTGAATCGAATTAAAAATGGACTCCGATTGAGCATAAAATTTTTATGTAGGCTAACTTGAGTATTTTAAGAATTATGGAACTATTTTTTACTAGTAAATGAGCTTTAGAAGTTGGAGAGAGAATTTAAGGTTACATAATACTCTAAGTAATGAAAATTGGGCTTAAAATAGGTTGGGCCAACTTGGTTGGACCCAGCCCAACCCATTAAGAGGCTTATAAAAGGCAAAAACATATGCTCCTTTTTAGAATTTTCTTCTTTCTTCTCTCCCACTCTCTATAGCCGAATGGTTTATTTTTTAATTTTCCATAATTTTCTTCATTCCTCTTTTAAAGTTCTCACTAAATTTAACCTTCTCTAGTAATATTCAGCCTCTCTTTTCATTGGTTAGCATCTCTAAAGCCTATTTGAGGTAAAAGAGGTGGTAGAAATTAAGAAAAGAAGACTAGGTGCCAAAATTTAAGCCACATTGGAGTTTATGGAAGAGGATGTCATTTCAAATGTAGAAGGTGAAGGAAATGATGAGTGAATATTGGAGAACAAGAATTCAAGGTTAGTGGATACAATATCATTTATTTTCCATTGAAATTTTGTGGTTTTAAGCTTAGGTAACTTGTGTGTTTGTGTGAATTTTGCATGTGTAATTGAAATTAAAATTATAAGTACATAAATAGAGGGTAAAAATAATGATTTAGGTAATTAAAGTTGAAAATGATAAATAGAAATTAAAATGATTTGGAAAGTAGTATGGAAGAGATGGCCGAATGGTATAGGCTATAGTTGTTAATGTATACCTTGAAAAATTTCAAGTATGATAGTATTATACGATAATTTGATGGAAAATGAGTATATGTTAATTAATTTGAATTTAATGAAATTCAACTGAATAATTTCTAATTGATAAATATATTATGTTTAAAATGGAGAATATAAAAATGAGTTATGTTTAGTTCATTGTATGAAATAATTAATGGTAGCATTGAATAATATGTGATTTGGAGTTCTCTAAAAGGATTAAAAATATAAATTAACAATTGACTGAACTAGATGTCAACGAAATAAAAATAAATATAAATTTATTGGAGAATTTTCTGCAATAACATGGTACAGTACCAATGCTGACATTATTATATGTACGGAATAAACCTATGGTTACAAATAATGATCATAGTGTATAATGACTGAACTAAAATAATACTCTTACTAAATGACTGAGAAATAAAGAATAATAAAATAAAAAGGAGCATTGATCCATAGTCAAAGCATTAATAAGTGAACAGAAATATATAGGAAATTATAATTACTAATCATGAAATTAGTTGGGAAACCGTAAAGATAGGGGGATAATTAAAGGAAATTAAGGATAAGATTGTAAACTAAATGTAGTATGAAAACCAATTTATGGAGTTAACATATGAATGGCAAAAAGAGAGCTATAGTTAATTTCTAATAATATACTATAGCTAAATGAAATAAAGAAGTTAAGTAATTCAGTGAAAAACAAGAAGAACAAGAATAAAATGAGTAAAATGATATTATGGCCAACAAATATGCATGTAGAGGAATTTCATAGTTACATAATATGTATGCATACATATATGTATATGTATGTATGATTTTGTAGAAATGACATGTATATTTGTTAATGAACATGTATAGCAACTTGAGATTGATATGGTCATAACGAATCAAGGGGAACTAGTACAGAATAAATATGATTAATATAAAGATTTAAAACTAACATGTGATGATTTAAAACATATACACAAGGAACTAAGGAAAATAATGAATATGGTATACTGTCCTTAGTGGTCTGGTAGTGAATCTAGTTTAGGATATAGTTGGCTAGCCATAGAGACAACTATATTGCGGTTTGAGTTATGGCAACTTGGCTTGGTGGGCTAATATTGGTCTACCCCATGTCACATACTCTCAAGATACAGGTATATGCCATGTTCATGTTTATGTTTAATGATTCTTTAAGGCCATCAAGACAAACTAGAACTTAAAGAACGAGTTATGATTTCATGACATTAATGTCACTGATGGAATTAAAATACAAATAAGTCTAATAATGTGATCAATACATATAACTATAAAGAGAAAATGATTATAATGAGCAAGTAAAAGGTAACATAAGTTAAAATGTTCGTACGCAACATAAATGTAGGTCATGAAGAAAAAAAGGGGGTAAAGACGTAACTAAACGTGATAATAAAGGAAATATGTTAAGACAAAAAAATAAGAAGAATTATAAGGCAAAAGGAAATCTAGATTGTAAGTACAAGCAAGAAATAAACATAAAAGTAAAATAGTAACATTTTCATGCTACATATGTTAAATCTAGAATGGTGGAAATGAAAAATAGGAGTATAGAAGTAATTGTAAGCTTAATAAAGGCTAAATTGAAACATGATGAAAAGTTAAAGGATTAATTTGTAAAGCAACACGATAAACGAAGGAGATAACTAGAATGCCAAATTGTGTAAAGGCATGATAGATAAGTATTGAAAATAATATAATTGCTATAATCACCCAAGTGAATACGATAATGAATAAAAGTAATAGTATGATTAATGTTAATAGTGTAGATTAGACTAAGAAATAATAGTAACACTGTAAATAAAATACATTAAGAAATACACTTGAAATAATGGAAAGACACAAGAGAATAAAATAGTAAACTGATACTACTAGTTTTAAAATGAGGACTTAGGAAAATGAATCAAGCAAGATACCAATAATGGCAAAAACAACAAAAATTAAAGTGATACAAGTAATAAAGATAATATTTATAGTAATGACAAGAATAGGTACAAGATGAAATAATAATAATAATAATAATAATAACTAATGCTCGAATAATATATATGGAAAGAAATTATTTGTATGCATGCATGTATGTGTATGTATGTAATCTATTATGGAAAGTTTGAGATATGTATCCACCACTGGACGTTTTGATGCTCAGCGCGTAGCATTGACTGCGCACGGGTTGTGAAACACATACCACATACAAACGAATTTCATATCTTCTTTTGAGAATCAAGGAGCACGATTCAGAGTAGAGATCTAGACTACATAATTCATAGAGTCAGAATATCTCCTGAGGGTAATATTCTAGGCTCATTGCAATTTTCTCTCTCTATAATTTATTTGTATGATTTTGTGATTCTTTGAAGTATATTGACATGTTTTGACTATTGTAATTCGTATGATATGCATGTTTAATTGATGTGTAATGTGTTTTTGAACCATTAAATACACCAGAGGCATGATAGGTTCTTAAAGATTCCTCCATTGTTGTATGTGTAGAAATCCCACTACTTCTTTTTAATTCTATAATTATGTGTTTTTTTATATAGTCAATGCATGATTAGGCATCTTAATGTGTTTTGGCATGATTTAGCACTTATATTGCATGTTTAAAGCTAAGAATGCGATTTGTATGATTTTTCTATATTTTTCATGGATTCTACATTTTTTGGTTTTGTCCAGAGGTGACTGACGAAAAGATGGGTTGAGTGTGACACCTTTATCCCTCCTAACATTGTACCGGTGTACCAAAGACCGAAATTTTTTTTCTAACTTAATCTTTATATTTCAATACCTTATTAGCATGCTTTAGCTAATTTAAAAATAAATCGTCGATGACCTATAACTGTCCCAAAATCACTATGCATTTAATAAAATTTTTGCAATATAACGGCTGTACATAGGACTAGCTTCCTGAAATGTAGACAAACCACACAGCCTCTCAGAGGCACAACAATCAATAATATCAACTATATCCATTCACTAACATCCATTCTATTTCATTCATAACCCAAATACAACTTACTAAAATAACTTCAGTTTTACATTACACATCCAAGTAAAGTTTGTACATATATATATACATGCCAAAATTTATACAACTAGAGCATCCTAAAAGAAGTCCTGTAAAGTGTAATTCTGCTCCAGCTCCTGCTGACCTGTGCGTAGTAAAAACTACACGCTGAACACTCGACATGCTCAGTGGTGACTAATAATCGATACCTTTCCTAACATTATCATTATTATTCTTATATATTAACATATATGTGAACATAATTATAAAATCATTTAACATTATTTCAAAACATTAATTTTAACTTATTCTATAAGATTATTCATTTCAAACGTATAATTACAATTTTGCCATTATAAGCTTATTTTTGTTCTTTAAACTAACAATTGAAACACTTTACATTTCTATACACTTAAGTTGTCATTTATAAGCAAAATTATATTTTAGTCCCTATTGACAATAATATTCATTTTCTCAACAATTTAATTATTATCTTACTATTTTATCTTTATTTATGTAATTTTTATTTAATTTACTGGCTTTTTACTTTTTTGGGAAAAATTACTATTTTACCCTAAACTTTTTTTTCGTTTTGATCCTTTTTCACTTTATTTTCTTTCTTTTCATTGTCTTTTCACTTATTTATCAATTTATTTTTATTATGCCCCTAGTACAGACCCGACAGAAAAGCTCAAACCGGATACTCGGAACATGGACCCCATAGGCCCTACTAAAAAGATAAATGATTCCCAATGAACCATTCTCAAAATATTGCACTTTTTACTTTAACTTTAGCACTTAAGCTATGGAAATCAATGATCCTACCCATAACAAAACAAGTCGCCATGACTTGCACCGCAGTAAAGGGTATTCCTATGGTTAGCCAACTATATTCAGAACTAGTTTTTCTACCAGACAAATTCTAAGGGCACAGTAATAATTACTTTATAAATATTTTTAATTTCCGAAAAATTTATCAGTTGACTTTTTTATTCTTTTTCATTGACTATAATTTAATATTATATAATTTCATCTTTTTGACCATTTTTATGCAATTATTAACTAATAATTCAATTATTTTCAATATACATATTAACATTAAATTTTCAATAAAATTCCAATAAATCCAATAAATGCCAAAAAAATTTATTTATACATTATTTATTATTTATTGTCATTTTTCATTAAAATAATCAATTAATTCACTATAATTCACAACTTTCATTATATACATACACTATACATATTCTTAAAAATTCCCAAATAAATTCCAAATATTCTCTAAAAATTTATAGAAATTAATTATCAAGTCTATTATTATTTTAAGCTAACATATATTATTTACATGCATTTTTTTCACCATTTTCTCTTACCATTAAATTCGGCCACCATTACTTTTCATCCTAAAAATTTTCTTTCTTTCATTTTCATTTTCCATTCATCTTTTCTCTAACTTAATTACAATTACCCTAACATAATTACACCAATTAAACACTTTAATCATTTTTACCCTAGTTACATAATTGAGAAAAATTCATAAATTTAGAAAATGTAAAGATTAATTAGTCACTTACAATTTTCTCTTGAATTAGGAAGCTCAAGCCTCCTTTTCCTTTCCTTTATCCTTTGAAACACTAACTCTTCCTTCACCACCTACATAGGCCGGCCAATCAAGCTTAGTTTCTCTTATTTTTTTGTCCTCAAATGCAAAATCAAAGCTCAAAATCATGAACTACACCTCAAAATTCAAGGGAAAACACTAAAGAAATAATTTAAATTCATAAATTTCTTAACTTCCAACTTACCTTAATTTCTTTAACCACTTGATTTCTAGCCTTCCCTTGCTCAAACCACTTACTTGAGGCTATTAGGGTGAACTAGAGAGGTGAAACTTTAATTGTTATGTTGGGAATTATGAGTGAATTGAAGTGAAAGAAGAAAAAATCAAAGAGAGAAGAATGAGAGAGTATTTCGGCCAACTAAGGAGGAAGAGATGAAACCAGATAAATTTGGAATTTTCTCCAGATTTTCTCTCTATTTATACCTCTCAAGTGAGCCTAAATGTGAGCTTAGCTATCTTCCTCACTTAAAATCACTTCAAAAATGATTTCATAAATTTTATCACATCAAAAATAGCTAGTACGCAAATTTTTAGCTCAATCGGAGTCCGTTATCGGTCCGATTCGATAACTATTGGTGTCACCGATAAATTTCATTCTCATCACTAAAATATTCTACACAAAAATTTATGTAGGCATGAAAAATCTGGTAATTTTCGAAGTTCGTTTACTATTTTTAATTATTTACGCAAAATCAAGTCACCTTCCTTATCAGGGAAATTGACTCGCTATCTTTTCCGTATTTTTGACATTTTGAGGTCTATTTGACCTCAATTTCACTTCAAATTTCAACTCCGGACTCACCATGACCAATATTTTTCGATAGTCTAATAAAATATTTTTAACTTTCGGGTGTCCTTTCGGGCACGAAAAATACTATTTACCATCAAGAAGTACTGTTCACGGTTGACTCGATGTTGAGGCCATTACACTGAGGGATGGCCATCCCTTATCTGATGGACGGGACATCTCAGTCCCATCTTCTCGTCCCGTCCCACACTCCCTTTGTGGCCATCCCTCAACTGCTTTGACGGTTCATGAGTGTATTTTTAGGTATTTTTGGTATATTTTATACATTTTCATGTATTTTATTCCCTCTCTATCATATTTATATATTATTTAACATGATTTTGACACTGTATGGCATGATTCTGCACTTGAAATCATTTTCGCATAATTAAATCAGTAATTATTTTACCATTTTATTTTTGAATACTAATTCATTCGTTTGGTGTAATTTTCCACGAATACTCAATAACTTTATGGCTTTGGAGGGTTAGTATTTTTTTGCATGGGAAGTTGTACTTCCAAGTTGGCCATCTCCTTCACTCTCTGGTTACCTCATTTATTTTATTTACTCATTATGGTTTTGCTTATTTTTATTTTTGCCATTATTTTTATTTTACTTTATTTTGGATGTATTATTCTTCCGGGGTTGTAATAGTTAATAAAAAATATTTTTTTTGCACACGATAAAAATAAAAAGACATTAAAATATTTTCTATCAAATAAATTGGGTTATCTTCCAAAATATGGACCAATGTCTAATTTTTTAATCCAAGTCCACATAATATAGTAAAAAAGATTTTTGTAAATATGCATGAGGAAACCAACGTTCCCTAATTAATCAATAACCCGTTTTATGTATGTATATTGATTTGATTTTAAATGTGATTATTATTTTAGATGATTTGCCTTTGTAATATTTTTAAGTAGAATTTTATTTATTTATTTATTTAGCGCTTTGTTTAATTGGGATGTTTTAAATTAAATCACCTACATTGTGTGAGAGATGATTAATTTTAAAACTCAATTATAAGTTAACAACTAACCAAAATGCCTAATAAAAGGGATGTCTCAAACACCGGTCTCTTTTTGGGCATAAAAAATAAGGTCAAAAATCAATTTTCAACATTCTGTTGGGTGATAACTCCATGACACCTGCCTCTTTAAGCCCGTTAGTAGACGCTTTCATGGGTTGATCGTCAGCAATAATTTAGCCTTAATCCTTTTTATTGCGAGGTGGCCAATTCATGATTAAAAGCGAGCCTCCTTCAATCTCGAGCCCTAAAAACGGGCTTCCGAGAGCGAGCAGCAGGCTCCGGCGTACATCACACTCACTCATATACTTTTAAGGCACATGTTGGGGCTTTACAAGATCTTCATCAAATGTTGGCGATACAGGAGAAAGTAATAGGACTATAAGGTTATGGAGCCAATCTGAAAAATGAGCTCTGTAGGATTTGTTAAAAGAGTTAGGCCAGGACCTATGATTCAAATAAGATAATCAATTTAGAGGTTGTTATTTAGCTGAATTACATATTAGAATGAAGACCACTTTTCCTGACATGGATTTAAAGTTGTGCCTCATATTACATCAAAAATAGATACAAGAAAAAGGTATTACAATTGCCTTCAAACTTTGGTGAATAACACTGGTTTTGGATGGAATGACATGCTGAAGATGGCTGAGCATGATAGCAAGGAAATATGGATGAAGTTTGAGAAGGTACTAAATTTTCATTGTTATATATTTGATTAGCAAAAATATCATAGTATTTTACTAAATTGAATAATTTCATATTTTCAAAAGGACAGGTATGTGAAGTATGTGAGAGGTAAGCCTATGCCATTTTATGATGAGTGATTGGAAATTTAAGAAAAGGATAGAGCTAAAGGGAAATTGTCCAAACACCTGTTGAAATACTCCAAAACTTGAACAATGAGTAGCAACAACCATTAGAGGAGTATGATCCTTATAATATAGGGGAACAAAGAGATGAAATTGCATTAACTAATAATATCTCTACTTCCACCACCAGTTGAAAAAGAAAGGCAGAAGGAAACTCTCAAAATGATCTTTCAATGGTTAGTAGTTCCATTTTCCAACTATCAGAGACAATAGATAAAAGACTGGGCTCAATTGGTGACAAAATAGGAAAGAGATCACAGCAGAAAGAAGAAGTAGATAAATTTTTGGATGTTGTGCCATTTGAAAACATAAATGAGAGGTTTATGGTTGCAGGTGAAATTGGAAAAAAGCCATAATTACTTGATCATTTCTGAATTCTAGCTCCTGCTACAAGGATTGATATGATTAATTATGTTCTTAGTTATTTGTGATAGGATATTATTTCAGCTTAAAAAAGTTATTATTAAAATTCAAAGTTTTTTTGGTATTATTTGATTTTAATTACCTTGGATTTGGTTGTTAACAAACCATTTGAAATGATTTTGAAAATAGGGATATTTAAGTAAAATTTTTATTCCAATGTAATCTAAAATATTTTAACAATCAGATTAAAAGAAAAAAAATATTTTTCAGTTGATTCGAAAAAATTTAATAAATAATTGAAAAAAAATTCAATATGTTTTTCAGTCTTTTCATGACCATTTTATATTTTGATCCGAAAAATATTTCAGTTTTATTATAAAACTTCTTATCTGAATCAATTTAATAAACACTACGTTAGGAGAGAAAAGAATATATGTGATTTATGCTTTTAAATTGATTATGAGAGAAGAGAGAATGAGCCGATAATTTTTTTGTATACTAAATTATAGCGATGTTGATAGGGATGATCACAGGACAGGGCGGAGGCAGGAAATGCACCCCCAGTCACTGCACCGCTAAGGGTGGGAATTTCCCGTCCCCGCCCCCGATTGAACAATGGAGAGAAAATTTCCCCCATCCTCGCCCCCCGTAAAAAATATATTTTGTTATTTCTAAAATACAATATTTTACAATTAATTATAATTAAAATATAATATTTAATAATTAAAAAATCTAAAATCAATCATTTAATAATTAAAAAATCTAAAATCAATCACAAATAAATTAATGTAAATTTTAATTATTTACATATCTAAGAAAACATCTCAGCAAATATTCTTGAGCTAACTTCTCCATCAATGTACGAACCTCCCGTTCATCCTACCAATATATATTTTTTAAAAGTAAAAACTGGCCATTGCCTTGGTTCTACCCAATGTTATTAAAACCGGACTGAATAAAGAACTGGAGAGCTCAAGGGTTCGTGGTTCGACCGGTTCATTGGGGTTCAATCGGGTTTTTTTCATTTTTTAAAAAATATATTATTTTTTAAGTTTTATATAAATATTATGAAAAAATCACTATATAAAAAAAATTAAAAATAGTTTAGAAAAATATATTTATCATCAAACATTAACAATAAGACTATATTTTCAAGTCATTCAATATTTATAACAAAAATTTAAGATAAATATAGTAAAAAATTGTAATTTTTTAAAGAAATTTTTCAAATATAAATTATAAAATTTTATTTTATTCATAAAAAATTCATTAAATTATTTGAATTTTAATTATTTTGTATTTATAATTTTATTTTATTTTCCAGAAAAAATAATATTGTATGAATATTTTGCACAAAAAGTTGATTTTTCTAAAATTAAATCGGTTTTTTATCATTTAACTCGTTTTTTTTCAGTTTTATCCTGGTTTAACCGGTTTTTTGGCGGTTTGAAATAGTATTTTTCGGTTTTTATCCAATTCGGTTTTCACCCATTGAACCAACCGAATCAGCCGATGGTTCGCGGTTAAACCGATTCGACCGCTTGATCCGGTCCGGTTTTAATAACCATGGTTCCACCTCAACTATTCCAATGCTTGAATGATCATGTGCTCCACATCCATATTCAACTCCATAAACTACAAGAGAGTGAAATCATAAGAAAACATCTCAGCAAACTAATGACTTTAGAGTTCTATATGAAACTACCAAAATATTTGTCAAGATAAACAATTAAAATTGACTTCTTTCCCAGGCATTCCTGATTGAATTGCTTTTTAACAGCTTAAGATTTTATATATATATATATATATATATATATATATATATATAACATAATTTATTAGAGCTGCTCAGCAACATAATGTTCCAATTGCTAAAACAAAAATTTCAAAAAAACAATACAAATTTCAGTAGCCTAATTTTATTCATTTCCCACCAAATCTGAGCAAGCAACCAAAACCAATTTTTACCTACTATTGACTCCAAAGAACAGAATAATCAAACAAATAAATAACTAAACTTTCATTTGACAAACTGCAGCTTTCACCCCTTTTTTGTTATATTGAGTTGGGAATGCATTAAGTTTCTAACTCTTGTAAAAAAAATCCACAATTAGTCAAGAGACACTAAAAATACAGAAAATAAGAGCCGCAAACAGCAATTGAAAATCTTTTAAAATGAAAATTTTCTTTGTATCTTAGTTTCTCCAAAGCCAAACACTAGATCTGAGCTCAATTTCATCATTCAAAGAAAAACCCAGCAACGTGGAAGCACCAAAATATTCTTTTAACTACCATAAAAATATGTCAAAATATCAAGTATTTATTTATTTCCAGCATCTCAAAATAAGCTCAATCCACTACAAGTAGGCTACCATTAAGTGGAATAAAAGGACATTTCGATCATTTAAACGAAATTAATTTCTCCCCTAAAAACTTCAGACAATAAGAAGCTTAAAAGGTAAAAAGTTTAGCAAGATATATACCTGGAAATTTTGGCCCAAAGAGAGCAAGGGTTTGACTCAGAGTAAAGATTGAACAACAAAGAAAAAATCGAGTTTTGATCCCGAGAGAGACGATGACAACAAAGGAGCTGCCGATCTGCGTAGAAAAGGACGGCAACTGAAGGGCAATAGTGGAGAGAGAGAGAGAGAGAGACGAGTGGCTGTGAGGGAGAAGAGAAGAAAACTAAAGTTACGGTTTCAATTAGGATATTTATATAGAATATCACATACGTAAATAACTAGAAAATTAGGGATATATTTGGTAATTTATGCTTCAAGGTCGGGGATCTCCACAGAACGGATACTCCATTTCCTGCTCCCTCTCCGAAATTCAAATCGAGGATTTTTTTATCCTTGCCTCCGTGGGAGAAAAATTGGGGAATCTCCGTCCTATTCGGGCCAAGCCCCCGTCAGGGTCAGCTACTTCCTGTCCTGTGATCATTCATAGGTGCTTATTAGAAATGGCAATTGATTGGATTTTTTAAATACTCGATCTGCTCCATCCATTTACTACTAGTATGAGTATTTTGTAAATGAGTTGGGAACGAATTTAGGTATTAAAAATAAATCTGTCACGAGTATAGGTCAAGTACAAATTTAGTATTTTGGATACTTATTATCCGAATTCATTTATATATTTACTCATGGATAATAATTATCCTGGCACACTCATTCTATTTAAATTCATTTATTTAAAAATAGGGTAAACTCATCTATAGACACCCAAACTTGTACCAAAAGTTCATTTTAACGCCTTAACTCAACCACAAACCGAATAAACACTCAAACTTGCCAATTAAGATATTTTCGAACCCCTAAACTGTTAAATTCTAGTATTTTTAGACATAAATTTTAAATTGCATAGATACAACCCAATGCGTGGGATACAATCGCATCTACCTGGCAATTTGACCGATAGGTGTCGGTCTTTTTTTTCTATTGGACGTTTTTTTCTCTCTCCTTGAAAATCCTACTTCGTCTCCTTTGCGTCCTCCGCTTCCCTTATCCTTATCTTCCTTTAACTACAACTCCGATTCTCCTACCGATTTTGTTGCAATCTTTGCTTCCCGGCGATTCTTCTTCTCCTTTCCTGGCCGCTCCAACTCCATTATAGAGTCCTCGAAAATGCTGGATCTGGAGTAAAAAATGAGAGAGAAAATGTTGCTGCTTGAGTTGGCTGAGGTTCAAGAGAGCATGACGGCGCCGGAGTTGCTGGATCTTGCTTCTAAATTCATTTTGAGTTTAAATTCGAACTGGGTTTTTGTTTATTTATCAATTAATTGCAGCAAAAGATTGCAATCAAGGTTGCTGTCAATGGCCAAAAGTCGTGCTCTAAAGCCTTGAAGATTTCGATTGGGTTTTCAGGTAATTAAACAGCGCAAAATGGGTCAACTTTCATCCAAATTTGAGAAATTAGATTCATTTTCTTGATAGATTTGTTTATTTGTTTGTTTTGTTCTTGAAAACAGGAGTTGAATTAGTTGGGTTAATTAATCTCTACATGCATGTCAATTAGTTAGAATTTCTAATAATGCTGTTTTTTCAATCTGCAAATGGCAATTATTATACTAAAATGTGCTGATTTTTTTTTTCCACTTTGGCGTTTCTTAGAATTGTGGAAAGCGTTGGTCCAGGCGTGACCGATCTCCAACCAGGTGATCATGTTCTCCCTGTTTCACTGGAGAATGCGGGGATTGCCGCCATTGTAAATCAGAAGAGAGCAACATGTGTGACCTCCTCAAGATTAATACTGATAGGGATGTTAACACTTTCTCGGCAGCTGCACTCTTAGTGAATACACTGTAGTCCATGTTGGCTGTGTTGCCAAGATTAACCCTCAAGTGCCTCTCGACAAAGTTTTTGTTCTCAGCTACGGAGTTTCCACAGGTTTAAACATAACTTCACTTCCTCTTTTCTGCACAATTTTGATAAAATAATGTTTCAACTAACCAATTGTAGGTTTTGTTGCTGAAGGTTTCGGTGCCATTGTGAACGTTGCAAAACCAAAGAAGGGTACTGTTGCAATTTTTGGGCTTGGTGCTGTTGGCCTTGTTGTAAGTTCGCTTCGATATTTTGTATTTTTTAAGTAGCAACAATAAAAGGCTTGCTGTTGTTGATGGTGGTTATTGTGATTGTTAGGCAAAGGAGGAAGGAGATGAATCGGTGTAGGTTGGTAAACACGAAAGGCAGAGACTTGCTCTCTTGGCTGAGAATCTAGTTCTGTGGAATTAGACACGTTCTGGGCGGTCTGTTTTTTATTGAAGTCCTGTCTTGGGGTCAGAAGATTAGGATGGGTTCTTTTTTGGGGGGTTATGTTCTTTGTATTGGGAATCTAGCTAATTCTCCTAGCCTTGAAGCATTCTTGGCTTCCTTGTAATTATCTTTCATCAATATATTCCCTAGTTTATAAAAAAAAAAACATTCATCGCCTTCTTCCTTTGTTGGGATTTTAATTTTTATTAGAAACGGCATGAACTTTTTATTTATTGTTTACTATGTGATCTGAAATGTTAATTCCGGTTGGTTTCATTGTCGGCAACAACAATGGCTTTAGCTCTTCCCACTCATGAGAATTGCCGATAACTGGCTGGGAATTTTTTTTTGTCTGTGTTTGAGGTTTGGGTATACAAATGGAAAGGGTAGTTTATTGTTTTTTTTGTCTGTGTTTGAGGTTCGGGTCAACAAATTTAGAGGGAAGTTTAAGGTTCGTTTACTTGCAGAAAATATATTTTTATTTTCTGTTTTTTATTTTTTTAAAAAAATTGAAATATTTATTTTCCATAAAAAATTTAAAAAATGTATTTATTTATCAACAAATGAAAAACTACAGTATTTATATATATATATATATGTATGTGCATACTTACATATGTGTATGTATATACATATGTATGTGAATATATGCACATATATACACACACACACACACACACACATATATATATATATATATATATATATATATATATATATATATATATATGCACATACAAACACATATAGATATATGTATATAGATACATGCATGCATGCATGTATGTATGTATATTTGTATATGCATATGTATGTGTATGTGTGTATATACATATATATACATATGTATGCATGTACTACATATACATATACATGCACATGCATATACTTATGTATGTATGCATGTATGTATGTACACATATATATGTGTATTAATATTATTTAGAAAATTTAAAAAATATATTTTATTAGTTTTTTAATTTTTTTTTATTTTAAAAAATTGAAAAATATATTTTTTGTTTTCTATTTTATAAAATTGATAAAAATAAACATAATTTTCATTTTTTGTTTTCTGTAAACAAATTTTCTGAAAAATTGAAATATTTTTTTATAAGTAAACAGATTCTTATTGTTTTTTACCGAAACATATTTCCATTTTTTGCTCTCACGCGCCTGTGTTAATCAGTGAAATGCACTTGCTGTCAACTCAACAAGTTGTGTTTATTAATCAATTAAATCAAAATTTCAAGAGTTTATTCGGTTTGTGACCGAGTTAAAGTGTCAAAATGAGCTTTTGTTACAAGTTAAGGTGTCAATTGATGGGTTTACCCTTAAAAATAATTTAAAATTATTTATTTATTTAAAATAATTTAAAATTATAAATGTAAGTGAGAATTTAAACTTTTAAAGAATTATGTCAACTTTAATTATGCACTTATTTTTTTGTTTGAAAATTTTATTTTATTTTATTTTATATGGCATTACATATAATTTTTAATTATAAATTATTTAGATGGACTTTTTATCTTAAAAATTTATTAAATTAGGATTTTTAAATTTTCTGATTGTTTATAAGTTACAATTTCATTAAAATTTATATTTTTTAATATAAATTTATATATTAATTAAATGAATAATTATATTGTCATGAGTATCTCTAAATATTAATTAACCAATTTGATATGATTATGAATAGTCAAAAAATAAATTCAAACCAATTTGGATGGGATATGAGTATATTTAAAATAAAATGGGATAATTTATAAATTCTACCATAAACTATTATCATTTATTATATTTTCTCTCTAAACTAATTGTATATTAAATTGCTTTCCTGAACTTGTTGAAAATATTAGACTAACCGCTCAAACTTATTTAAAATGTAAAAAATACCCCATATACTATTAAAAATATTAAATTATCCCCCTAAAACTTATTAAAAATATCAAATTATCTCCCTATTATTAAAACATGTGTCAATTGTAAATTGATAAGTGTTTTTATAAGGAGTAATATGATATTTTTAACAAGTTTAAGGAATAATCTAACATAAAATTAGTTTAGAAGAAAAATATGATAAATGGTGATATTTTATAAGTAATTTATGTATTATCCCAAATAAAATAGATTTAAGGGCTAAGGTGAAATTTTGCCCCTATACTTTTTAAAAGAGAGTAATTTTGCCCCTCAACTTTTTTTTGAGCCATCAGTGTCTCTAAAGTCATTTTTTTTACGCAATTTTACCTCTACAATGGACGAAAATCCGACATGGCAAACAGCACAAATAGTGACCAATGAGAACACGACACATGGACACACAAGTGGCAACCACTTTGATGACATGAAAAAATCGTAAAAGAAAACCTCTCCTCTCCTCTCTCTTCTTCTTCCTCCTTCCTCCTCTCTTCCTCTTCCATCCTTTTTGACGTTTGGATAGGTATTTGCCGTTAGATCGGGCTGATTTTTGGTGAGTATGGCCGAAATTCCTTGTTCTTAAATTAGGGCGGTGAAGATTAGTTTTTAGAGTCTGTAAATTCAATTTTTGCTACAAAAAAGGGGCTGTTTTTTGGGTTTTTTTATGTAAATGACCAATTTTGTCTTCTTTGACGATCGGACAGTTATTTGCAATTAGATCGGGCTGATTTTTTATGAGTATGGTCGAAACTCGTTGTTCTTCAACTTGAACGGTGCAGATTGTGTTTGGATAATTATAACCTTATTCGATTTGCTTTGGACAGAAGTTACAATTAAGACTCCTTGTTCTTCTTTCTCTTTAATTTTTGAAAACCAAGAACAAATAATTGAGGGATAAAATTTATGAATTTGCTATTAATTTTTATTTTTCATTGTTAGTCTTTCTGAAATTTTGTGTTTGAATGTTTGGGAGTTGGTGATTTTTGAAGAAGAAGAAGAACATAAGCAAAAAGAGGAAGAAAAATATTTTTCTTGGAAAACAAACATGCTGACTAGGAGAGAGAAAATACGTGGCAGATGAGGTGTCATATTCTCATTTGTCACTATTTATGCCATTTGTCATGTTTGATTTTCGTCTATTGTAGAGCTAAAATCGCGTCAAAAAAATAACTTTAGGGATACCGATAACTCAAAAAAAGTTAAGGGGTAAAATTGCTCTTTTTTACAAAATACAGAGCAAAATTTTACCTTTGCCCTGGATTTAATAAGGGATGGGCCAAATTTCATCTGTATCTGTCCCGGTGCCATCCTAATCTAAGGGAGGAACCGGCTACTCGAAGGCACCGAATATTTCCTCCCATTCAATTCCTTTTGCTTCTACCTCCTTCCAAATTCTCACGTGTATGATTGTCGCACGCGCGGACTCATTAGATAAGCTCTGATCGTTCACCATCTGGTCCATCTCTCTTCCTGGGGAGACCTCTAACTCGTTGTCACTGTAACACCTAGAAACCTCGAATTTTCGAATTTTTAATTAGCAGTGAAATTTGAAATCTAATTTAAGTTCTACTTTTGCTTTTGATTTTTTTCCAATTTTCAGCGAAGTTTTAGCAAACAATGGCAGCCACAGCTAGTGCTATTAGCTTCAATCTGATAGGCTCACTCAAGGGCCTGTCTCTTTCTTCAAGCTCTTCATCTTCGTTTTTCAAGGGCGATAATGGATCCTTCAAGGTGATTTCTTACAGAAACTCCGTCTCTTTGCCGTTAAAGACGCCTTTTCCGTTGACGATTGAAATGGCTCACAAGAAGGGAGCTGGGAGTACTAAGAATGGCCGTGACTCAAGAGGCCAACGTCTTGGCGTCAAGATTTTCGGCGACCAAGTCGCTAAACCCGGCGCAATAATTATACGGCAGCGCGGCACCAAGGTGCGGCCTTTAAATTTCTTACAATTGTTACCATTCCGATTACTAAGGATTATGAATGTTTTCTCTATCCTTTTGTTCTATTTATGTTTGTTTCAGAATTTGAATTTAACGGTAATAAAAATGCTTAATCCTGCTTGAATTTGATTTTGGCATAATTCAGTAGCCTTTTGCTTCCAATTTAATTGGTGCATATGATAAAGAGAAGTTTCACGATCTGTGTTCTCATGTTCAATTGCTTTGCCAATAATGGCAACTAAAATTGTGTGAATCTATGTAAGATTTAAGCGTCTTGGCAGGCACATGGAAGTTCATTCTAATGAATACGTTATATCCATTGAAGAAGTATAACATGTTTTAACATGATCAATAACGTTTTCTTTTTCTTCCATTTGAGAATGGTATGTAAAGTTCAAAAAGGGCGTCTCCAGAGATCCCAAAGGTAGAATATTGTTCTAAGTACCGAAGAAGTTTGATAGACATCACATCTATTTCAAGGCTGCATGTTATGGTAGAATGTTGTTCTAAGTAGCAGAGGAGTTTGCTAGACGTCACATCTATATCAAGGCTGCATGTTACAGGATTCTGTAATGTGTACCATGCTCAGAATAGGGAAGATGATCTGTATTTGTCCTGAATAACATGATCCATAATGTGGAGAACTGGAAAATTGAGAAAGGAATGTTTAGAGTTCTGATTTGCGGGGAGGATAAGGATTGCTTCTGCTATTTAAGTTAAAAATCACAAAAACTACACTTAAAAGGCATTAACAGTGCTTGTATTTTGTCAAAATTTTGTGGGGATAATCTTCTGTTCGCAATTAGATAATTTTTAATTTATTGTTCCCCTTTACTTATACTGTTACTTTTTCTAATATGGCACTTCTCAGCTGTTACTTTTCTCAATCCTATTTCATGCACTTGGAGATCCCAATTTCGGGACAAGGCATTGGCAATTTGTAATGCATTCCAACATTTTTTTAGTGAATTCTGCATGTTTGTTTTGACAATATTTTCAGTTCCATCCAGGGAAGAATGTGGGACTCGGGAAGGATCACACCATCTTTTCCTTGACCGATGGATTCGTAAAATTTGAGAAGTTTGGGCCAGACAAGAAGAAGGTTGACTTCTTAGTTTAAAACCTCTAAACGTGATTCAGAGGTGTTCCAAATTGACACACATTATGGCTTTTGTTATTGGCAGGTGAGTGTTTATCCGCGAGTAGTACAGCCTGAAAATCCCAACAGCTATCGCGCAAGGAAGAGAGAGTACTTTAGGTTGCAGCGTGAAAGCAAGAAGGCCAGAAAAGAAGGCATTGTTGCTCAGCCACAACTAGTACTCGCTTCCAATGTGGATGATACTGATGACAACCCTCTCTGCTGATTGTGAAAGGCAGTTTTGTGTTTTTTACACTGGCAAACCTTTTTCTACCGTGGCTTCTTTGCTGCCTTTTTAATTTGTTCATAGTTGATTATACTATGATCCAATATACTCCAGTAGAGTAATCTCTTTATTCGCTATTTGAGTCAATTAAGTCTAATACTGCTTATGCTCGACATTTTAGAGACAGTTGCAGCAAGCATAGCGTTTGGCTGTAATACCAAACCTTACTCTTTGCACGGTCTTCCAGCTATTTCCATCGCCTAGTCTGTTGCTCTTCTAGATTCGTGTTAAGTTCCCAACAGATTTAAAACAACAGGCTTAGGGCACATAAATTAAGTGCAGCATGGTGGATTAAATTTAGTAAGTCTGATTTTGTCTTGAATCTGGAGCAAAGTGAATTCCACGTGAAATCTAAGATGCAACATTTTTGCAGTATTATTTGGTTAAAATTTATACATTTACCGCCTTAAACAAATCTATTACCATTCTTAAATGTAATTTCCTTCCCCAGAAGCAAAATTTGGGGGTAAATTCAATCAAATCACCGGATAAGGGAAAAGCAAATAAAAGTACCAGATCAAAGGGGCAAAAAACGGCATCATATCCTCGACGTCTTGGACAAACAATTGCAAATGGTAAGTTTAAACCTAACAATATTAATTTCCACTACATTGTCAATTTTCTTCGATGTAATCAAGCCAGTGAATCACCATTCCCCCTGCTTTATCCAATAAGACCTGCAAATATCAACGAAAGGATGAGTATGCAAATCATTTGAGAGTAATCCGGACCAAACGCATGAATTAACATTATGGTGCGCCTCCCACAACAAAGCCGGTTTCATTCTCAATAACATGTTCGTTTCTGTGGCCAAAACATCCTTGCTTGAAAGAAAGATATAATATCTATGAAAATGAAGCAGTTTATTAACGTTTTAGTAAGTACATTTGTCTATTATGACAAAATTACGTCCTCTCATCTTGAATAGAAGAAACCATCTCAGCTGTAGAACAAAAGAAATCTCACATAACAAAGATACGATGTGGAGGGCAAAAATCTCTCCCTACACGCCCCCTTAATGTAACCCCATTCTTAAAATTTTCCAAAGTCAGTTTCTACGAGTAAGTTGGATCACAAAGTCAGATTAGACTGGGCAGCAGAGAATAGGATCCGATGGCATTGCACTGGAGAAAGATTTGTAAGGTACTAGCTCCTATGTAACTTTTACACCTATGAAGGGTAGGATTTTTGTTAACTATTCAAGAAAATCGCAACATATTACCTGAAAAATTTGCTAAAATTGAGAGTAATGTTCAACTTCAACCTAGAATAAGCACACACATTGCATCTGTACTCCGTGGAATATATTTCAGTTTAGTGCTTCACAATAAGAACAATATCCACAGAGTATATTAACTAATGTTTAGCAAAAATATCCAGAATATAACAAATTCTCTAAATGTTAAAATATCTATGACAAGCAATATAGCCCGCTTTGATTCCCCTATAAAGTGCATTAACTTTGAGCAATTAGCATCCACATATTACAAGTGCTACCAGGATAGAAGTACAAAAGAAAAACTTAAGGAAGAACATTTCATATGGTTTATAGAAAGGATATATCAATTCAAATCCATAGGGCCTTGCAAGCTACACAGAGTTAAGAATTTCTAAAGCAAGTGCCGATTCGTACATATCAAATCACTAGAGTCTAAGATTCAACCATTGGATCTTCCTGCATTCAGGTGGACCATATCGCAACCAATAGAAGAGAAGTGAAATTTCAAATTTCCTCAAGGAATTCAAAGGTACTCGTTTCATGTTCTCAAATCCTGGTAATTACAAGAGATTTCAACACAAATCGATCGCTCAAATGAGCAACTAGTTTCTCCATAATCATAAAAAGCAATTATACGGACTCACTCAGCAGCAATAATCACGATCATGAACACAGAGCAATCAAAAAGCCATCATGCTAAAAATAAAGATTAAATTTGCCTTCGCTTACCTAAGCAGATCCAACAATGATATTGTTAATAGGAATAAAGATCAATTTGACGAAGAAACCAACGAATCCCATCACTACGAATCCTATCGCCGTACGGAACGCTACCTTGGTGAATTCTAAAAATAGAAAACGGAAAAAGAAAAACGCAACGTCAAATTCCACAGCAATCGCAATAGGATGAGTTTCTAGATTACTAAAATGAACAGAAGAAGTGAAGAAAGGAACCTTTGCGATCGGGCTTATGGCAACGCTTGACGAGGCGTACGCTGTCCTTGGCGAACTCTCTCAATGGATCAAACACTGTATCGATGGCGTCCATTTCGATCCTTTTTGCTTTCTTGTTTTACCGTTTATTCGATGAACCAGGGAGAGAATTGATTGGGATCTGAGATGCAGCAATGGCAAACTTTTTATGCATTTAACAGGCTGAAGAAGGGGAAAAATCGATATTTTATTTTCAATTCCATTTTGACCTTAATATCCCTGTTCTTTCTAATGGTTGGACAAATTCGTCCTTCCTTCGCTAGTACGTCACCGGATTTATTTATTTAATTTTTTCGTCAAAGCAATGTGCAATAGGGATATGGTTTTCGTACCATTAATCAGATGGATAACGATATATATCGAATTACTTTTTTATTTACAAATAAATGTTCATTTTTTATTTATGAATAAGTGTTCATTTTCTAAAAATATAAATTATTTTTATATAATTTTTTTAAATATAATATATATGCAATAAATATCAATTTAATTTTTAAAGTCTAATTAATAGATTGGTTTTCTTGTTTTGGAAGGTAAATTAATAAAATTATAGAGTATAAAATGAATTTTTAATTTTTACGAGAAAAAAAATATGGACGCGTCTTTTTTTAATGGAGGCAATCAAAGTGCATGTTTTATATGCATAGCGAGGACATTGGAAAAGTCTGCGACCAAACCAAAAAATGTCCGGAGTTTTCTCAACTTAAAAGGCCATAGAGTCGTTTTATGTGCCAACATAATCGGCAGGGAAACTAATATCCTCATCCTTGCAAGGAGTTACATAGTGCCATTGTATATCCGACTTCCATTTCCTTAAAAAAGGGCAAGAAGATACAATCCATCCATTCATCAAATTAACACTACTCCTTGTCCACCAAAATTCGACATTCATTTCATTTCCAGGAGTAGAAAACATCCCGAGGTATTCAAGTCACAAATTATAACAACGGATTCATAAATGATACCAGTGCTTAAAAGAAAATTAAGTAGGAAAATCTTAGTCGGCTAGTCCCCACCAAGTCAGGTGTTGATGTCAGTTCTGATAACTAGTATAGTGATGGTTACTTGCTGCTTTTTGGATGTCTCCTCGTGTAGTCAGTTTTGTAATTACTCGCAGAAGCCAAGAAATTGTTGGTAGTAGAAAGCAAGTTATTTACATCTGTGGTGGCTATCACTTTGTTCCAGTTTGTTTGCTTTTTTCTTGTTGAACCGCTCGAGGGACAAATGTAAGGCCACGAGTGTGGTGGCGTCCGAAACTGATAGAAGAAGGAGATGAATCTGAAGTGCTTATTCTAGAGACTGCTGAAACGAGGCCATCAATGGGGTCTTCTACTTCCATTTTGCTTGAAGCCTCATCCTTCTTTTGGGTCGCCTGTCTACGCTGGTGCTTCAGTCTTGCTTTCTTCGATTGATGGGCCTTCTTGAAGAATTCAAATGCACTGGGGAATTTATGCTTGTCCACCATATGCTGTTGCCTACTTTTGTAGTTCTTGAATTTCAAACCGCATCCTTCCACCAAGCATTCATACTGTCACAAAAGAAACAATAGCTGATAAATTGAGTGATTATGTAAGCCGCATAATTTACGATTCAACAAACTGAACTAGTAGTGTTGTCATGATGTATCGGTGTTAGAACAACAAACTTGGATTCTATGAGCAAGAAGAAAGACAAACAAGTCATTATCAAGAAAATAACCATGTCCTTCAGCAATTGATACATTAAGTGGAAATAACTGTAAAATACATTAAATTTGCGATTTACCAAACTGAAGAAGTAGTGCCATTATGTATCAGTTATACAACAACAAACTTGGTTCCTAAGAACAAGAAAAGGGACAAACAAGTCATTACATGTACATCATACATAACTGGTTCATCCAACCTAGACCAAAATTTCCCTCAATTCTTATTTCCACCTCTGTTTTTCTAATCTGCCGTGGAGGTGACTCTCATAGTTAGTAAAGAAGGATATATTAATTTTTTCATCCAGTCATCACCTGTTGGCAGCACATCCAATTAAAGCTACAGACCAAATGAAAAAGAAAAGAACAAAAACCATAGAACGGGCCGTATCACAACTACAAATTACATGTCCCATGCAAAAAGACATATGATAGAAAACAGAATAACCAAATTCATGCTTCATTAATATCCTGAGAAATATTAAGAACTTAGAAGTCATAGAGGGGCTCGAACCATAATGCATAAAAAAAGGATTATCAACAAAAGGTGGTGAAAATCAAATGAAATAGTATAAGCCATAGAGAAATTTCAATCATGAAATGAAAGAAGAAAAAGAAAAGGTAAATATACCATGGGATAGCCACGGGCAACTTTTGCCTGAAAAAAGGAATCATGCACTTCAGATACATGAATGCTCAGCAGGCGTGAAGTTGGGTAAACTCTAGAGCACACTGAACAGGATGCAGTGTGCCGTGCATTATAGTGGTCCTCAAAGTCTTCTAAAGTTGTCAAACGCGCACCACATCCAACAATGGGACAAAAAACCTCCCTGAGCAAACATAGGTTTGAAAGTCAAGCATAATAAGTAGAAAATAAGAGAAAATCATATCTGAAGGTCGATAGACAAATCAGAAATATAAAATGCTGAATTTCCTGTTGTCATTCCCAAGAATGCAAGACTTGAAAACCTAACGTCCTTTCTCATAGGCACTTAAGTATTCTCGAGTTTTCAAATCCATAACAGACTAAAGGTTGCTACTTTCAGAAAACAATAAGAATGAAAGAAGATAAAAAGGAGAATGAACATCTTTTCACTAACACACAAGACCTTAAAATTGCCAAAGAACAGCTTAAGAGCAAAATCCTTGTGAACAATGCCTTCATATACATACTGATAAATCACATGAAACAAATAAACTAATGAATCCTATCACCTCAAATATCTGTGGCTCTTCAAATCATTTAGAATAAGCATACGCAAGCCTTAATGATATGAAAAATACATCAACAATAACCACAATAGATTGAACTGAAAATGAAGAAAGAACTGAAATTATTTATACCGTCCGTCCTCATCCACCATATTATGCAAGCACTGCTTCTCATCTTCAGTAAGATCCAACGCGACCTGAAAAGAAAAATGTAAATTGCAAGTGCTTATTAGCCAAATTAAACTCAATTAAGAGCTTAATGAAAGGGATGCTGATTTTCCAGTAAAAGATCAACCAAAATCCTTCACCAAAAGGGGAAAAAACAATAATGAAAAACAATCGGAAGATCATGAAAAGAAAAGAACCTGTTTGGCGAGGAGCTCTCTCTCGATGTTGCCACAAGCAAAGAAGGGAGATTCGGGACCAAAACTTCGAAGAACTGGTTTCCAGTACGGGAAACCTAATTCTTGCCTGGGATCCGAATCTACCACCATCGCCATGGATGAAACTTTTGTCCTGTGAGGGACCAAGGTTGTCAGTTCTGATTTTGAAATGAACAATCCGAACGTTGAGCTTGAACCAATTTCTTTAGATTCTTGCGGATATCTCTGGGCTCACTGAGGGAAAAGCTCAGGGCCCTTTCTTGGACGTAGCCCAAAATTGGCAAATGAAGTATATGGCCTCTATTTTTTTATTTTAATCCAAAATAGGGATTGATCATTAACATAGTCATGAATTTTGAAGTTTATAGCTACATAGTTATAATAAAATAATTTATAATATAAAAATTATTAAAATTTTTTATTTTATTTATAATAAAAATGAATTAAAAATTAATTTTAAATATTATCGAAGTGACAATTAAGTATACTACTTATTTTAAAACTAATTAACTTTACAAACAAATTCTGGTTACTTTTTTTAAAAACATTATCTTTTTATATTTACATAACTATGTGATATTCTTATCATTTTGTGATTCAATTTATAAAATGAATTGATTTAAAAATAATATAGTAATCATACGTGGCATAATTTAACTTAGCTCATTTAACCTCATTCATTTATGATATGTAATTTGCATATTCTCCATAAATTAGTGATTTATTTATTCAAATTTGTTCAATCCATCCATTTGTGTATAGTTACAAGTATAAGCAATTTTTTTGGTTAATTTAACGATGAGTGCCTAATCGAAGGGATACATACCATCATATAACCATAATTAATAATTATAATGATGTGACATATTATTTATTGCAATTTGCAATGTTGTTTTCTAGTCCGATATCTTGCAAAAGTTATTTTCTTGACGGGTTCTATAAAATGACTTTGAGATCCGTTAATGAATGAATCATCTTAATTAATTAGGACTCAAGGTGTATCATTGACTCTATCGTACTTACCCTCTACCTTCATACAAATTGAATATTAATGAAATCTGTGGCATCCCTCATCAGGCTTAGGGATAAATTTTTTTAAATTTATAAGTATTTTATCGACTAGGTCCACTTCGAGAAATGTGACATCAAGTCTAGAGAATTACCAATAGTTTATTTTTTAAAATAAAGGAAAAAAAAAACCTTTGTTAATTTCTTGATCATTATGAGCATATATATATATATATATATAATGAACAATAAGCAATAGTTCAGAGTTAAAAAAAAAATTGATAAAACAGATCTTAAACCCAGTAATTTATTTTCCAAACGTTTCCGAGGTGACGCTTAAATAACGACAGCGAAGTGATTGGTAGGTATATGTGTGTTGAACATTAGAAAATTAATTGAAAAAGTATTAAATAGAATCGAGCTATGAACCATTCAAGTTATGATAACTCAACATCTTTGTAAAATTAAAGAATATAAATTGCAAAATGAATATAATATTCTATCATCCCATTTTTCCTTTTCTATCCTTCTAATTTTTTTTTGTAATAATTAATTCGAATAGTAGGGTGGAGCATGATTTGGTTTAATTATTTGATTATTTAGTTCGATTTTATTTAGTAAATTGGGTAAAATTCAGCTTATAGATCGGTTTGATTAAGTTAATAATTGAAAGTTTTAAAAAATTAAAAAGTTTTAAAACGGTCTCATTGGCCTAATAAAAGTATTCAAATTATTAATTGGTTCAATTTTCATCAATAATAGAAGAGAAGTTCGGCTATCAGTTTGGTCCAATTAATATAAAAATTTGATTCAATTTATAATTTTTATCAAAATTTGATTGTCGATTATTTTAATTCAATTATAATTAAAAACTGAATCATACTCGTATCCAATAAACATAAATGATAAATGCATCTTCTTAACTAGCTAGCCTAATAATATCTTAACAAATATTGTCACATTATAACCTATTTTGTTTTGAAAAAATAAAATGAAATTTTTATTCTAGTGAATCTCATCTGGGAAAATTAATGATGTGAAATTGAAAAGGACTAAAATATAAACTCTTGTAGAAAGCTCTAATTAATGAACTTGTCATTGCTTGATAGGCAATTTCGTATGTACACTAACTACGAAATAAAGTAATGGCTTAATTAAAAGGCTAAAACCTTGTGTATTACTAATATACTAATTGCACGAAAGTAAAATATATTAAGAAAGATGGATTAATACAGTGATGGATTTGTTGATGTGTCACTGTCATTTCAAAGTCACAAGCAAAAGAAAAATTCAATTTCGAAGGCCTTATCCCATCTAGAAAATACCCAAAACACAAAATACTTAATTAAAGAAGTAATTGCCAATTCAATGGAAAAATACAGATGTCTTTTTTCTTTTTTTTTTTAGGCCAAGACTCAAAGGTCTAGATTATGACTCGTAGCTTTAAAACAAAGACTTTATCCTACGGGACAGCTAGTATACACACATACACAATTGTACATGCATTTCATAAACTAGAATAATTAATTAAGAGACTACCTTTATTTTTATTTTTTTAAATTATTTGCTATTTAAAATTTATTTATTCAATTAATTTAAATTGCGATCTTTAATTAAAAAATATAGAAAAATCCATGTCCAACTATGACTCAGTGGACACTCTTATCCATTTTCTGAAATATTATATATATATAAATTAAATTAAAAAAAGTATGGTTAAATTTTGCAATTACAGTAGTAAAAGAGAGATATTGGAGATTATTTGGATGTATGTTATTGGACAGTCCAATTTTTTTTATTTTTAAAGAAAAAAAAAAAGAACTACTTCCCCATAAAAAAAATGAATAATAAACCATAATGTAATATATATAGAGAGGGAGAGAGAGAGCGAAGGTGAAGGAGAAGTTTAATAAATTTGGTGGAGAATTAGGAAATGGAGAAGAGAAGAGGAGTGTTGTTAACGATGATGGTGATGGTTTTGATGATAATATTATTAGGGAAAGGAGAAGCAGAACTAATAGAGAATTTTTACGGTGCTTCTTGTCCAAACGTGGAAGCCATGGTGAAGCAAGCTGTTAGCACAAAGTTCAGCCAGACCTTTACGACAATTCCAGCAACTCTGCGTCTATTTTTCCACGATTGTTTTGTTACGGTATAGTATTTATGATATCTCTTCTGTTTAATTAATTAAATTCTGTATAATTATCTCAGTCCATGAACCGCCATGCTTATATTAATTAATGCTTCAAGGTGTCGCAAATTTCATGAAAAACGTATACTCAATTCATTGGCTTAAAAACATAAGTTTCGTTTTCGTAATTTTGCTGGATTTTCTTCTTTTTCGGTAATTTTACAGAGGAGTAGTTAGTCTTGTGCTGAGAATTTTGAGTTTTGTATTCACAATCACAATCAAAATAAAGTAATAAACTATAGACTTTGCATTGCGTGTCTCACTCAAATAACTTAGTTTCTTGATTTTCCGAGTCAAATTTTGTAACATTCCACTAGGTACAGAATTACTCCCAACAAATTTAGAAAATTGATGCAATTTTCATAAAAAATCCAAACTCCGTTTAATATATTCAACTTTCAAATATTTTTATTTATATAATTTACCCATGTATTGTAAACATTTTTTTTCTTTTATTAAATATTGGATTGAAATTCAAATTTAAAATCTCGCACGAATTATTATTATTATTTATTTATTTTATCAGGGATGTGATGCGTCGGTTATGATATCATCAGCAAATGGAGATGCAGAGAAAGATGCGAAAGATAATTTATCTTTAGCAGGAGATGGATTTGATACGATCGTGAAAGCAAAGGAAGCAGTAGAGGCAGCATGTCCCAAGGTTGTTAGTTGCGCAGATATCGTGGCCATGGCCGCGAGAGATGTGGTCGTCTTGGTAACTTACCTACAATCTCTGCTTCTTCTTTTTAAATTTTTGGCAAAATGCATTCTTCAAGCTTTGAATATTATTTATTATTATTTTTTTTGTATTCCTCGATGTTTATACTTTTCTATTGAATATTAAAATTTTTATTTTAGCATATATTGGATTCAAATGATAACAAACTTAAAGAAAATACAATTGAATTCCTCAGACTTTTTATTAGAAAAAAAAAATCTTTAATTTGAGTCTTTTGATATGGTTTTTTCTTTTTATTAAGAACTTAATTTTTTATTATGTAATTTTGAGTTTTTGAATATTTATTTTAATGTACATCGGATTCAAAGAAAATTTTAATTAAATTTTAGGAACTGAATATGTTGTAAAATAATATTTTCATTTCATTCGATTTTTTGAAATAGGATCTAATGTGAGTCCAATTAAAATTAAGCCACTTCATATAAAACTCAAGAAATTCAATAGAAAGACAAATATTATACTTAAATGGGATAATATAAAGTATAGTAGTTTAATAAATTACTTCATGATTAACTAATCGAATCGAATGTCAAATTATTTTTTAAATTTATTAAAAGTATCTGATTATCTATCATAAAAATACGTGACATATTATGAATATATAGTGTTTAAGAACTACACATATGTGGCATGCGAATATTAATATAAGATAATATTGTGTTTTAACAAATTATTGAGATATTTTATATAATTTTTAACAATATAAAAAATATTACTTATGATTTTAATAAATTTAGAGATTAATTTGATATTCTATTAATTTAGAAAATAATAGTTGAATAACTTGAAAAAGCTTTTTCAATGTTAAAAAACTTGAGGAAACACAAGAAAAAATACAAAATCAAATTAAAATTCAGGCTCCCTAATTTTTATTTTTGTATCGAAAACTAAGTCTGACTAAATAAAACTCAAACAGGCAGGAGGTCCTTCATTCAACGTAGAATTGGGTCGCCGGGATGGCTTAACATCAAAAGCATCAATGGTCGCCGGAAATTTGCCGGAACCAGAATTCTCTCTCTCTCAACTTAACTCCATATTTGCCAAAAATAACCTTACCCAAACCGACATGATCGCACTTTCAGGAGCTCACACTCTGGGATTCTCTCACTGCGATCGCTTCGCAAATCGCCTCTATTCATTCTCTTCATCTTCTTCAGTGGATCCATCTTTAGATTCAGATTATGCTAAGCAGTTAATGGATGCTTGCCCTGAGAATGTGGATCCGATCATAGCCATTGATATTGATCCAACAACTCCACGGACCTTTGACAATGTTTATTATCAAAATCTAGTTGATGGAAAGGGGTTGTTTACTTCTGATCAGGTGCTTTTCACTGATTCTGATTCCAAATCTACTGTTCTTCAATTTGCCAATAGTCCATTAGATTTTAATTCTGCCTTTATTAATGCTATGATTAAGCTGGGTAGAACTGGTGTTATGACTGGTAATCAGGGTGTTATAAGGACTGATTGTTCGCTTCTTAATTAGTTAATTAATTAATTTTTCCTTATATTATTTAATGCTACTTTTTTTAAAATCCAAGTTGCGTTGTACTTGAAAAATTAATGGAATAACAAGTTATTGGATGATATATAGTTATATTGCCTATATCATTGCATGCTAATTTAATAAGAAATTCAGGATTAATATCACATATGATTACTGAACTTACATCTTATAGCGTAAAATAATTAAATAATTTTTCGTAACGAAATTATCACTGAATTTAATACTATTTAATTTGTATAAAAGTCATAATAATCAAAATTCAGTAAAAATTATCGTCGAAATACTGACGTAACACATCACGTCACTTACTTGTACAAACGTGGTGTGCCACATCATTGCATGCTAATTTAATAACATGTTATATTGGATGATATACAGTTATATTACCTATATCATTGCATGCTAATTTAATAAGAAATTCATTTTGAAATCCATTTAATAATAATGCAGCTGAAGCTTTTTTTGTTACTAGCATTTGTCCACGTGCATAATATTTTTTATAAAATTATGTTTAAATTTAAATAAAAATATTATTGTTTAATAATAATAATAATAATATATTACACATGTTTTCTCTACATTAAATGTAATCGATTTCAACTATCTTTCATATATTTATAAAAATAGTGAAAGCATGCCCAGTTAACTTAAGTGTGCCTAATTTAGGGTGGACGTGATAAAATATTTCACTAAACACGTAATAATAATTTTATAAATAGAAAATTATACTTAATGGTCAAATTATATATCAAATTTTAAATTTATAATCATGGCTAATTTAGTCTAATAATAAAATAATTAAAGATTAATTTAGATGTTATATTTATTAATAGTTCTTTTATACTAAAATTCTTATTTTAGATTTTTTTTTTAATAATGAAAAAAATGAGATTATAACTGTTGGAAAGATTTTCGCCTAATTTGTGGGCTTGGATATAGTATAGATTATTATTTCCAATTTATCATTTGGAATTGAGAAACTATACTACAATAAATTCAGCAAGGAAAATTTTTCTAGCTAAATGAATCTTTTCTAATTAAACCCTGAATATGTTTATTTTTTATATTTATGAATCTTTATTTCAATAATACTCCTTCACGAAACTCATTCATAAATAATAAAAAGTGAAATAAACCCAATTGCTAGTCACTCAACTATTTTTAAGTAATTTATATTATATTCAATATTCAAGTTATGAGCACCGGATGCCGGATGGTAAACCATAGTAATAGAAACAAAATACAATAATTGCCACTTAAAATATTTTAGTGATCTCAAATCCAATAAAATACTTACGAATTGATAAGAGGACATGCTTTCATGGACATAGATTATAAATCCATGTCAAGATCTCATATTTTAGTGTCCAATAAATTTGTTTCTCAACCAGACATGAATCAGGGGTGTAGCCATTTTATAATGAGCCGCATCAATTGATCCACTCAATTTAGAAAATATTTTAAAATACTTTTGATAAATTTTTCTTTTTAAAATTGACTCAATAAAAATTTTTAAATGAGCCTATTAACAATTAATTCCATTAAAAAATTGACCCCACTAATATATTTAAATAATTTTTTATTTCACCGAATCCAATTCCTAGCTATGTCACTATATATGATGATAACTATGTGCATCACAATACTCACAGTATGTAATGACCCAAACACCAGGTATGTCGAAAATAATATTTTTTGATAGTAAATAGTGACATCGAAGTGAATAGTATTTTTCGAAATAAAAAATATTTTATTTAATTATTGAAAAGAGCATGTGAGTATGAGTCCGTGGTTCAAATTTGGGGTCAAACAAAGGTCATTTGATTCTCGAAAAGGATTTAGGAAGTTAAATTGAAATATGACTGGTAATGACTAGTTTAACCTAATTTGACCGAACTATAAAATATGTTACGGATCTCAGAAAAATAATCCGAGAATATGGACGCGCTCGTATTAATGTGTAGAATTATATGGTAATGAAAAATTAATTTTTCGGTAATTTTAAAAAATCGAATTATCGGACTGGTAAACGTAAACTAAACCAAGAAACATTCTCTAATTGAATCAAAAATAATTGATGAGCCTAATGAAAACATTTTGAGGATTATAGAAGTATTTTTAGAAAGAATTGAACTTAGAAAATAAGAGAAAAATAATGATTTCGGTTTAAATAGTAACCGATTGACCGTGGATTTGATCGAAACTTTAAAAACAATAAATGATATTAAAAAATTGTAGGAATTTCCAGTTGGGCTCTATATAATATTTATAATTATTTGATGGTAAAAAAGTAATTTTTCGATGACATCGGGAATTTTCGAATCAAACTGATCTGATTAAATCGAACTGAAAACGAACTTCGATTGAATTGAAATTTTGTGTACAGCCTAGTTTATACATGCATTGAATTATGGAATCAAATTTGGGATGAATCAGATTTGGGAAGTATGATAATTACAAAAAAAGGGTGCAAATTGGGCCTAAATAAAGTTATTGGACCTATGAGATAGGTTTTTGGTTGGACTAAGGCCCAATTCATCAAAGCCACAATAAAGGCCAAATGGGAGAAGATATTTTTAGTGTGATTCTTATCACTTCAACGTCTCCTTCTTCTCCTTTGTTGGCCGAACACACCATCTCTCTTTTTTCTTTCAAATTGCTTCATCTTTCTTTAATTTTTACACCAAATTCAAGCCACCTAATGTTATTCCAGCCCCTCTATTAGCTAATTGAGATCTTTGATCTTGAATTGAAAGGTTAGAAGTGATAGAAATCAAGGAAAGAAATTTATGTGACAAAATTAAGGTGAGTGATTTTGGAGATTTTAATTTAGTTTAATGGTTTTAATAGGTAAATTAGGATGTGTAAATTATATTTATGTGGAATTATATTGAAATAAAGAAGCAAGGAAATGATAATTTCTTGCCTTGGTAATTTCGGCTACCTTAGGGAAGAAATAATCATTTTCTTGCTTTTTTAATTCAATATAACCACATAAATATAATATACACATCCTAATTTATCTATTAGAACCATTAAACTAATTTAAAATCTCCAAAATCACTTACCTCAGTTTTTACACATAAACTTTTTTCCTTGATTTCTACTACTTATAACCTTTCAATTGAAAATTAGAGACCTCAATTAGCTAATAGAGGGGTTGGAATAATATTAGGTGGCTTGAATTTGGTGAAAGAATTAAAGAAAGATGAAGCAATTTAAAAGAAAAAAGGGAGATGGTGTGTTCGGCCAACAAAGGAGAATGAGGAGATGTTGAAGTGATAAGGATCGCACTAAAAATATCTTCTCCCACTAGGTTTTTATAGTGGCTTTGATGAATTGGACCTTGATCCAACCAAAAGCCCTATTTCATAGGTCTGATAACATGATTTAGGCCCACTTTGCACCATTTTCTGTAATTATCATACTTCCCAAATCTGATTCATCCCAAATTTGATTTTATAATTTAATACATGTATAAACTAGGTTGTACACAAAATTTTAACTCAATCGGAATCCATTTTCAATCCGATTCAAAAATTACCGATGTTATCAAAAAATCATTTTTTCACCGTCAAATAATTCTAAATATTATGTAGAGCCCAACTGAAAATTCCTATAATTTTTGAAAATTATTTACTATTTTTAAAGTCTCGATCAAATTTACGGTCAATCGGTTACTATTTAAACCGAAATCACTATTGTTTTCTTATTTTCTGAGTTTAATTCTTTCTAAAAATACTTCTATAATACTAAAAAAAATTTTATTAGGCTCCAAAATTATTTTTGAGTCAATTAAAGATTGTTTTTCGGTCTAGTTCACTTTTACCAGTCCGATAACCTGATTTATCAAAGTCACCAAAAAATTAATATTTCATTACCATATAATTTTGCTCACTAATACAAGTGCATCCGTATTCTCGAATTATTTTTCTGAGATTCGTAATATATTTTATGGTCCGGTCAAATTAGTTATTACTAGTCATATTCCAATGTAACTTCCTAATGCTTTTTTGAGTATCAAAAGACATCCGTTTGATCCCAAATTTGAACCACATATTTTTGCTGATATGCTCTTTTTAATGATCAAATAAAATATTTTTTGATTTTGTGAGATACTATTCAGTTCGGTATCACTATTTGCCATCGGAAAATACTATTTCCGATTAACCCGGTAGTTGGGCTATTAAAGGCATGGAAAGAGAGATCTAAGTGATGAGAATAAGATTTAAGGTAAGTAGATACAATATCCCTTAATTTGCATAGGTTTTGTATGGATATAAGGTTATGTAAGTTGTAAAATTATGTGTATATTTTATATTTAAGTGAAATTAATATATTAGAAATGTTAGAGGAGGTTGAAAATGATATTTTGAATGATTAAAAATAATAAAAAAAAACTTTGAGGTGAAGGACTCGAGATGGCCGAATAGAATACTAGGGTATAGTGTATTCACTTATCTTAAATTTTATTTTGCTCACTTGGATCTCGTAGAAGTGATAAGGATCACACTAAAAATATCTTTTTCCATTTGACTTTTACAGTAGCTTTGATAAATTGGGTCTTGGTCCAACCAAAAACCTATTTCATAGGTCCAATAACCTTATTTAGGCCCAATTTGCATCATTTTCTATAATTATCTTACTTGCCAAATCCGATTCATCCCACATTTGATTCCATAATTCAATATATGTATAAAATATGTATAAAATATGCTGTACACAAAATTTCAACTCAATTGAAATTCGTTTCTAGTCCGATTCAATCAAATCAGTTCGATTCGAAAATTACCGATATTACCAAAAAATTACTTTTTTACCATTAAATAATTCTAAATATTATATAGAGCCCAACTTGAAATTCCTACAACTTTTGAAGATCATTTATTATTTTTAAAGTTTCGATCAAATCTACGATCAATCGAATACTATTTAAACCGAAATTATTATTTTTTTCTTATTTTTTGAGTTCAATTCTTTCTAAAAACACTTATACAATCCTCAAAATGTTTTCATTAGGCTCCACAATTATTTTTGAGTCAATCTGAGACTGATTCTCGATCTAGTTAACTTTTACCAGTCCAATAACTCGATTTTTTAAAGTCACTGAAAAATTAATTTTTCATTACTATATAATTTTACTCGTTAATATGAGCACGCCCATATTCTCGAATTATTTTTCTGAGGTCCATAACATATTTTATGGTCCGGTCAAACTAATCATTACCAGTCATATTCCAATTTAACTTTCTAACGCTTTTTTGAGGACCAAACGACTTCCGTTTGACTCCAAATTTGAACCACGAACTCCTACTGATATGCTCTTTCCAATGATCAAATAAAATATTTATCAACTCCAGAAAATACTATTCACCCCAATGTTACTATTTATCATTGGAAAATACTATTTCCGACTAACCCAATATTTGAGCCATTACATAGTATGTGTGAACTACTGCTTGACCATATTAAGAAATATAACATATACTAGTTTATCCATATTAATAATGCCATATCTTGTTAATTCTACGAATAAAGATAATTTAGGTATAGACTTATTTGCATTTAGTAGAAACCTTATATCATAAATCTTTTATTATTTATTTTGCACTCTATTTTTATAATATAAGGTATACACCCATCTACATGAAGTAGTATTAGTAAGATCTCATCATGGACTTTTCATGATTTCATTTACACTATATTTTTATAACAAGAAGTTTATCACATAGTTTAAAATATATAATATGAGCACTATGCGACAAACATTGCCGTTGACGACATGAAAGAATCTCTAATACAATAGAGCTCTATGATACATAAAACTAACAATATGGCTATGTGTCAAGGGCCTGTCTGTTATAAAAAGCACAGCCGTGTCTTCTAAAACACCCACGGGCATATGTTACGCTAACAAAATCTTTTTAAATTTAATTTTGAAGGAAGGAAACATTACTTAGTTCTAATAGAATGTTAAAACAACTAATTTCATTATATTTAAGTGAAACATGAACAATCATAAATTATTGGTCATAAGTTTAAATATCCAAAGTGATAATTCTCAATATTTTTATTAAATCCAGCCCATTAAAGGCTTTTCAAGAAAACCCAGAGTCACCCAGGCCTTATTGGCCAATCAACCGAAACGCACAGACCAAGGTAGTTTGATCGGACAAAACACGTCTCTGACACACTGAAACTCTCTGACATATATTTTTATCAAATCACCACCTACAAACGATCACTTCCACGCCAACCTACTCCTACGGTAGAGTAGGTCTCTTGTTCAAGTCCCCAAATACTATAAATAACAAGTTTATTTCAAAACTCACTATTACTGGAGATCCTCTCATATTCTATTCTCTCTCTAGCATTTTTTCCTAACTTGCTAACTTAAACATCGGAGTGCTAACGCCTGGTCTAACCAGTTAACCTCTTTCTTGCAGGTCCTAAAGTCATTCACCCGATCGAACATCCTATACCCCTCTCACCATCGACTCACCTTCACTCATATTAAGAGTCCCCCTTTATGAAATTTTTGGAATTATCATTACTTAGTTCTAATAGAATGTTGAAACAACTAATGTTCACTATATCTAAAGAAAACATGAACAATCATAAATCATTGGTCATATATAAGACTTGTATAACAGTTAAAACATCCAAAGCACAATCTCTTCTTTAACAAATTTGTTAAAAAATTTATATAAGACAATATGCAAACAAAGAATGCTTAACTTTCCTTACTTTTCTAGCAGTTCTTCAAAAAAAAAAAAAAAAAAACAGAAAAAAGGATTTTGCAAAACTTTAGCTTTTGGTCATACAGATACCTTCATGTAATATCAAGAACGAGATTTCCCGTACAGGTGTGCATAAACAGTCTTAGTCCTATACACCAGAATCAGGCTTAAGATAACTGCAATTATGCAAAATCCTGACATAATTATGGAAGTAAGGAAGTAGCATATGAAACCTTCACACTTGTGTGCATAATTCAGACCAAAAAAGTCTGGTAAGGTTGAACCCACATACCGGATGTGGTGATCATGAGCTTGCTTTTCAGCTTCTTGGTCATAGATTCTACTTGCAATCAGTCCAGAGAAAACAAGTGAGCCTGCTGGATTTGCAAGAGTAAGGAAGTTGTACAAAACCCCAAATTTCTTCAAGCCAAACAACTCAGACGCTGCAGCTGGTACAATTGCCCAATGAGCACCGTAGCCAAGTCCAATGAACAAAGTACCAATATAAATTGCACCAGGCCAGCCGAAAGCAAACAAGACATGCCCAATCGCCATAACAAATTGTGCAATAGCCAAGGCTATTGGCCTTGGATATGCATAATCTCTGAAAAAATATAACACATAATGAAAACAGTAGCCCAAAATCAAAAAATAACATTCAATACAACTTTAGGATCTGGGAGAAAATTAAATTCATGCTTACCTTACAATCACCTCCGAAAAGTATCCTCCACCGACACGGCCAAGAAAGTTCCAAATGCTAATCATGGACACAAATATATGTGTATTATCATACCCAAGAGACTGGCTCATTTGACCCAGGTTATCAATCACAGTCAACCCGGATCCCGAGCCCAATACAAGTGAGACAAAAATAAGCCAAAAGTCTGCCTTGATCAATGCCTGCATCAAGGTGAAATCCTCGCCTCTGTGTGGACCTCTTCTTTTTTTAACCCTTACCGCTCCTCCTGCAGCTGCTTGGGCTAGTTTTGCTTGCAACTGTGCAATTCGTTTTTGCCTCTCCGATGCTGGAAGCAAGTCTACTTCCATAGGCTTCTCATCTTCCACCTCACTGAATATTACCTCATGCGTATTATGCTCGGAAGTTCCAGCTTCTTGTTTTGTTCCCTCGGGTAGAAGCGCTTCTTCTGCTAGATCTATAGGCTCTTGGAAAAAGCTCAATGAAATGGGGATCACAATGGGAAGCAACAGGAGAACAAATAAGATCACTGTAAAGATTATAATTACAGTGTGCCTTACATTGATTAGATCTTCAAGAAGCATAACACTCATCAAGTAAGCAGCTAAGAAAAGGCACACACTATATACAGTTTTAAAACTGGTGGCATCAGATGATCTAACTTGTCTATGACCTCCAACAGGCCTTACAATGAACATCATAGCAATGACTACCATTGCTGGCCCCACTGCAACCATAAAAATAAGGGATGCATGATCAGGGGAATGGATCATTGTATATATTTGGGTCAAAATTGCACCACTTAAGCCTGCAAAGCCTTTAAGTATTCCCACCACAGGACCCCGACTTTTGGGAAAGTTTTGGACACAAGAAACCAGAGCAGCCGTATTGAAGTAAGTTTCACCATTGTTCCCCACAAATATAAGAATGCACATCTGCATACCATCATATATATGTTAACAATTCAGCAAACCAATCATAGGCAATAGGGATAATTTAAACTAATTATCCCTGCACATGTTGCAATTGAATAATTCCTGCCAAGTCGATAAGTCTCACTAACTATGCTCAACTATAACCTCAATTATCACTTCATTCCTAAACAAAATTAGGTATAAAGACAAAGCATAAACTTGAGCTCAAAACAAAAGTTTAGATAAAATTGGCAAAACTAGCAATGAAGGAAAAAAAATTGCAAATGTAAGCTGGCAGTTGTATTCAGATAAGTATTTTAACTCTGCGCAGGGACTATTCCTTGGCAGCATCTAAGGGTGGTTTTCAATATTATACATTAATGCCTAGCAATACTAATGCAATGCAGACCAGTAATTTAAATCATGCATATTCAAGAATATTAAATATTTATTGCAATGCATACTAGTAAATCTAAATCATGCACATTCAATAATATTACTTATTTTTTACAATTATTACATATTTACAATAAAGAAAAGAAAATAAAAAAATTAAGTACCATCCATATTGTAAAGAATCAGTTAAATAAGGTAATATTGCTACACAATATGCGTGTCTCATCATGGTTTAATAATTAATATCCTAAACTAGGCAAAAATACCAAATTAGTAGCCAAGAATCATGCAATCTACATTGAAGGTCAAAATGCAAGAACATCAATATTTAGAATATTGCCTTATTTACATAAGATGCCATTTTACAATTATTAGATTAAAGAATAAATTAAATTAGAAATACCATTTTTAACTTACATGCCATATTAGCTCACATACCAAGTAGATTTACCTGCCATATCATGAAATTACCATTATAATTCACATACCATGCTGGTGAAATTTTTATTTTTATATTGAAAAACCTATCAATTGGAATTAAAATCCCAACTAAAATGTTCCCTTAACTTACATATTAATCATATTCTTTAGAATTCCTATTTTCATGTTAAGAATACAGCAATTATTGAATTCAGAATTAAAACTTTAGGAAAACAAAGAATCAAAACAACTAAAAAAAATAAACAAGCAAATAAATAATCTATGGACTATTAGCTAGATTGATCATGATGATGTCTTTTGGAATGACCCTCAGCATCTGACAACATTGAATTGCCCAAGAACACTTTAGATTCTTCTTCGGATTAATCTCTCACTATTTTCGCTCTAGAATTTTGGGATCCTTTGTAGAATTCTTGGGTGCTTTCAATGGAGTGGGGTGCATTCCAAGAGTGATTTGCTATCTATTTGGGTTGATTTCAGTATGCATAAGATCATCCTACACAGGAAAACATCCAAGGTCATTCTGACGGAAACCCGAACAAAAAATCTGCCGTCGGCGATCCATTACTGCCGCTCAGCACTCTGGAATGCCACTCGGCGATTTGGACTGCTGCACTTCATTTCAGTCCCCAAAAAAACTTCATTTTCGTTCGTTTTAAGTCCATTTCCAGCCTATTCTATGTCAAAGTTCATCTATTTTAATTTTCTATTACATATTTTAGGTTTTTTTTTTCCAGCTTTATGAAAATTATCATTTTTTCCATCAATATGGTGCAAAATTATTATTTTGCCCTAAAACTGTATTTTTAGCTCCATTTGATACCAAAATACTTCAGATTTGATTTTATAATCATTTCCCCATGTTTCTAACCATTTTTCTCCATTTATCTGAAATTTACCTTTCTACCCTAATTTGGTATAAACTAATCTTTTTGGCACCGGGAACTCTTTTGGATTTCCAAAGCATTCCTTATTGCTACTACATTCATTTTTTTTATCGATCACTTTTATTATTTTTATTAGAATTAAAAATAATAAATAAACTTAAATTTAATATTAAATTCAAATCTGATTGGTTCTAATTTTATTGAAAAAAAAATAAATTGAAAAATCAAATTAAATTATATTAAAAATTTAAAAGTGACAGATAAATAAAATTTAAATTTTATTTAAAAGTGATAAATAAAAAAAAAAGGGAGAGAGTAGAAATTATTTTTCATTACATTTCAATTTTAGTCTTCAGCAAAGGATAACCTAAGATCAAAAAGACTAAAATGCTACTACTAACAAACAGCTCAATCCTTTTCAATAAAAAAGAGTTAAAGTAACTATTTGGTATTCAACTTATTTATATTATTAGAAAATGTCATTAAAAATCTTTTAAATTATTTTTGCTATTAAAGTTAAAAAAGAAAGAAAAAAATCCTTTAAAGCAATCAATTAAATAATGACACGTATTTGACATTTTAGATTTAAAATATGTCAATTTTAATAAATTTAAGAATGAAAATTATCTATTTTAAAATAGTGATAAAATATTTTTTTTATAAACTTCAATGGTAAAAATTAATAGCATTTACTAGTTTAAAAAATTTAATGGCAAAAAAATAACCTTTAACCCGCAAAGAAAAGCATAAAACCATAACTCAGTTCAAAAATTGACTTTTCAACTCCGATTTTCATCTTCAGATAACCAAGATGAAGCCGACCGAAAAACCACTACTATCAGCAAAGAAAAACATAAAGCTATTAACTCAGTTCAATAGGTAACCAACCAACTAATCCATCCGAATCATATCAAAGTATCAAACAATCAAACTTAAATAGGTACATGGATATATACTTACGGCCCACAAAGGCAAAATTGGAGCTCTACCGGTAACAATAAGCCAAACCCATCCATATCCAACAAAATTCTGCAAGGCGCCGACCAGCAAAGCGCCCCATAAAGGCAGGATTTCAGACAAACTCCCGGCTAAGAATCCAACACTATCACCAAGATCCTTAGCCACACCCAAACTTGCTAGCTGCCTCTGATTATAGTTCAAAGAGCTCTTTATAACAGGTGATATACTCCCAAACAAGTACCCAACTCCTGCGCAAGATTGTATCCACATTGCAGCCACAAATACTAGCCATCTGTTATTCACAAACGCAGTCAATCTCTCAAGAAATCTACCCATCATCACCAAAGCAGCAATAAATGAAAAATATCAACACTTTCTAGAACCAATGTTTATGGGTACTGTGATTCTCTTCTCTGTTTTTGTTTATGTGGAATAAATACGCAGAAAATTTTATATAAAGAGAACTTTTTTAGTTTTATGTAAAAAAGAACAAAGAGGGCCACCAAAGATGACGAGGATAATCTAAGCGTAGGCTGCTTTTAATTAGTCACCGATGGGGAACAGGAGGCGTCGTTGTAATTTTTTTTTTCCCATTTGTACAGAAAGAGACACCAGTGTTTTATGTATTTGCAGCGATGCCACTGGGGACATGTTGGATGGAGAAGACGTTTGAATAAAAAAAACCCATAATCAATAATTATAAAGATTAAGGATCAGGAATTGAAAGGGAAATTGATTTAAACATTTTTTTTTACAGTTATCTGGCATTCTTTTTATGTGCTAAAATATTCTAGTAAGCATGTTTGGATATATGTTTTGGTTTTTGCATATGGCTCACTTTCCAATTTTAAGTTTAAACTTTTACGTGTGATTTTTATTTTCTTTCCTATTTTTCTTGATAATCTTTTAGATTTTCTTTGCTAATTAGAGTCAATTTCATCCATAATTACTGCATTTACGTCTAATCACTAAAAAAATAACTGATTTATTTTGTATTACTTAAATATCATTGAACTTATCGTACTTTTATAAAAAAAAAAAGTCATATTAACTGATTTTTGGAGATAATTCTTATTGGCATGCTGACGTGACATACCACGTCATATGCCTGAATACATGTGGCATGGCACGTCAGCAGACATGTCACTAAAAGAAGTCATATCACACGATATGTCAGCACGTTACGTCATAATCTGGACACACATAGCCTATTATGGTGATATGACTGCTGATGTGTCATGCCACGTGTGTCCAAGTATATGACGTAACGTACTACGTCAATATTCTGGCAAGAGTAATCATCAAAAATCAGTCAAGATAACTTTGCTGCAAAAAAGTGATAAGTTCAGTAACATTTAAGTCATGAAAAATAAGTCAGTTACTTTTGAGCGATTAGACGTAAGTCCAATGAGCATAGATAAAATTGACCCTTGCTAATTATCAACAATAATGTAATGAAAAAAATAAAAGCTTATATATTTTTATATATATTTTTCTATTTTTGATGCTTCACTGTTAGTTTGGCTTATGCTCAATATATAAAATCATTCAGAATTTATAAAAAATTTAAAATTTATATTTAAAATTTAACTATATTTAATTCACTATCTAAAATTATAATGACCACTATAAATAATTAGTTCTTATCACAATATATTCATTTTCGATGGTAAAACAAAAAATTTTATCATTAATGATAACCGGACTGCGCCTAAATTCGGGCCCAAGGTTTGAAGTCTTCAGAGACTTGATCACCTGAGACCCATTTGAAGCCCATATGGCGATGTCTGAGACTCTCATCCTCGTTAGGATACAAATCCTAACTAAATTTCCCTATTTTGAGGTGAGTTTCCCCAAGAGGCGAGACTCTTTCTTCAAATAGGACTCCTATGGCAGTTAGGTCTCTAAGGCAGAATGGGTCTCTTGCCTATAAATATTCAAGGTATTTAGGCACGTTGGTCTCCTTGGTCAATCTTGACTTAATCACTCTTATCACCTCCGCTGACTTGACCGTCAGAGAGTCCACTTGACAGATCGATTGTCAGAGTTTTCTTGGTTTCAGGAATCTTTAGAGCAGGAGCCAAGCGACACAGTCCGATAGCAGCCCGATAATTATCGAATTGTTATCATTTGGTGTGATGAGCGTGGACCTTAATCCTCACAAAATCATGAATTCTAACGACGAAAACACCCGAATTAGTAATGACCGGAACAACACAACGCCAGACCCCCACTTACTAGTTTTTTAGTCTTTGGAAATCACCCTACAAGAAGCCTCTGTTAACCTCCCTAATGCCAGCTTACCTACAGAAATACCGACAACCCCCATACCCAGTTGCACCCCTTAGCTCACTCAAGCCCTCTTAACGATGCTCTCATAACTAGTCGCCTAGTCGGTACCCCCACCAAAGCCATAAATCACCAACACCACCACCTCTGAAAATCCGAATTTGACAGTCCCGAGGAATGACGAGGAGTCAAAGATAAGTTTAATAAGGTACGAGTTTAACAAGCTCATAGAGGAAAGGTTACAGTAGAAATAGGGCCACGCTATAGTTAAGTACCAAGATGACTTTCGATCTCCACTTTCAAAAGCCATACTTTTCGCACCTTTCCCAAACATAAAATTACCGAGCCTACCCAGATATAATGGAAACACATACCCGCGAGCACACATGGACCAGTTTAGGCATGCCATGTTGATTTACACTACAGATGATGCTACTCTCTACAAGATCTTCCCCCATAGCTTAACGAACTCTGCCCAAGCATGGTTCGAAAATCTATCCAAAATTTTGATAAATAGTTTCAATCAATTTACACAGATGTTCGAGGCAAAATTTATGGTGGCAATCCAACCTATAAGCGTCTTAGCCGACTTGCACCAGGTAGTCAAGGAGAAGGGATAATCATTACGGAGTTATGTTGACAGGTTCAATAGGGTAACCATGGACATCCACAACCTAAATTTAAAGGTTGCCTTGAATGCATTGAGTAAGAACACGAAATATTAAGATTTTAGTGATTCCTTGAACAAAAAACCCCCAATAGACTTTATCGAGCTAATGACTAGAGTGCACAAGTATATCCGTATGGACGAAGTTAGGACGCTCAGGTATGGGGACCGAGAGTTTGTTAGCGAATCCTCCTGGGGATCAGGTCGGGAAAAAAGCAGCTCAAAGAAAAGTGAGTCAAGATCTATCAGGGGGTCATATAAGGCCTATGTAGTCTCAATACCATACTCAGAAAGCCGCCAGGAAGAGCAATTCACGGAATTGAACATCCCCTGCCCATGTCTTATCCTAAATGAAGAAAAATTATGAAGTGAGGTGGCCAAAGCCCATGAAGGATAATCCGGATAGAGACCAAAGCCGGTATTGAACTTTCTATAAGGACAAAAGTTATGAAACCAACAATTGCAGGCAACTTAAGAGAGAGATCGAGTTTTAGATAAAAAGGGGCGAGCTCAAATAATTTGTGAAGGATATTAAAAGTGATGCGGGTAGTACATCACCCTAGTGGTTTGGTAGAGGTGAAGGGAGCAGCAGCAAGAAAGCCCCAGCTAGAATAATCCACGTCATAGTAGGAGGGAAGTACCATGATATGTTCGGAGATTTAAAAAAGTGCAAAGCGAATGAGATTTATCCCAAAGGAGGAAGTTCGCCAGCCATACTAGAAGTAATACAATTCTCAGATAGAGATAGGAAGCATGTGCGTCAACCCCACAATGACGCTCTGGTAGTAAAAGCTCTGATCGAATATTTCTTAATATAGCGGATCTTGGCAGATATAAGTAGTACGGTCAACTTGATTACTTTGCAGGCCTACAAGGTTTTGGGCATGCCGAGCCCATTGAAGGAAGTCACGATTCCCCTAATTGGTATCTCAAGGCAGCCGATAAAGGTGGAAGGTTCAGTCAACCTAAATATGCAACTCGAAGATGAGTCCACGACCAGGTCATGTTTGGCATGCTTTTATGGTAGTGAATATGCCTCTATCTTATAATATAATTTTCGGGCGACCTCTATTGGTCGCTATAAATGCTTATATTTCTATGCATAAATTGGTTATAAAAGTCCCAACGTGGGAAGGAACAGCAGTGCACCGAGGCAACCAAATGGTAGCTCGGAAAACATACATTACAATGATGAAGGAAGCGAATCAGGCCTTGCCAGTAGACACATTAGATGTCCTGTCTAATCCAACTTAGAAATATGAACCCATTGATAATTTACAAGAGATTGAGCTGTTGCCTAGGAAAATAGTCAATATCACCTCACAAAAAACAAGTTCGAAGATAAAGCCCCTATTAGATGTTTTGAAGGCTTTTGAAGACGTATGTGCATGGAAACCTTCAGATATAACAGGTATTTTGCCTGAGGTGATGTCTCATTCTTTAAATATCCAGCCCAGCTGCAAACCAATGAAGTAGAAGAAACACAACCATGCACCAAAAAGACAAATAGTGATAAGTAAAGAAACAAGCACATTGCTAAAAAAAGAATTTATAAGAGAAGTACTCTATCTGGACTGGCTACCTGATGTAGTTCTGGTGAAGAAATCTAATGGAAAATGAAGGATGTGTGTCGACTTCACAGATCTCAATAAGGCTTGCCCTAAAGATAGGTACCCCCTACCAAACATTAACATGCTTATAGATTCAACGGTCGAATTTGAAGAGTATGCCTTCCTAGATGCTTCAATGGGCTATCACTAAATCCCTATAAGTCCGAAAGATGAGGGAAAAATAGCATTTATAACTCACAAAAGGACTTACTTCTATAGAGTCATGCCATTTGGACTTAAGAACACTGGATCTATGTATCGGAGGCTGATGAACAAGTTATTTACAGGGCAGATAGGTCAGAACATGGAAGTATGTGTAGATGATATGATCGTCAAAAGCATAACCCCATTAGACCTCCCTAAGGAGCTCGAAGAAACATTCTCCACTCTTTAAAAATTCAGGCTCAAGTTAACTCCAGAAAAATGTGCCTTTGGGGTCCAGTCCGACAAGTTCTTGGGTTTTGTTATTTCAAAATGAGGGATAGAAGGCAACCCTTTGAAAATTGAAGCTATTTTGAGTATGGAGCCACCAAGATCGATTAGGGAGGTATAGATATTGAATGGAAAGATCACGTCCCTTGGAAGATTCATCTTGTGTTTAGCTAAACGGTGCCTTCCTTTCTATAAAGCCTTGAAAAATCTGAAGAATTTTGAATGAAGCCCGAAATGTCAATCAACTTTCGAGGATTTGAAGCAATTTTTAAGCTCGCCCCCACTACTCAAGCAACCTCAGCAGGGCGAAAACTTATTCATGTATTTTTCGATTTCAGATGGAGTCGTAGGTTCGATTTTGGTCAGGGAAGAAGGCACACAATAATTGTCCATCTATTACACCAATAAGGTTCTTCAAGGTGCCAAACTGAAGTATCATATTCTCGAACAGTTAGCTTTGGCTTTAATCAGTTTCAAGCACACACAGTTTTTGTTTGGACTAACACCCTGCTCAAGAAAGTAATATAGAGGCTAGAATCCTTAGGCAGGATGACCGAATAAGAAACTCGTTTGGGGGAGTTTGATGTTCAGTATAAACCTCGTTCAACGATAAAGGCACAAGTTTTGGTAGACTTCATGGTCGAGCTTCATTCTCCGCCACCAGAACCAAATAAAGTGACCTAAAAATTATATGTTGATAGAGCAACATCAACAGAGGGAGCCGGAGTGGGGGTCGTGCTATCTAGCCGGGGCAGAATATGCATACAAGCAATAGCCAGGCTATCTTTCCTAGCTTCTAATAACGTTGCAAAATATGAGGCATTTAGCTTCGGATTACAGCTCGCCATCGAGGTAAAGCCTAATTCCTTACTTATTCACTTTGACTCTCAGTTGGTTGTCAACTAACTATCAGGGAGGTTCGAAGCCAAAGAGCAGTCGATACCCAAGGAAGAGAACAACAGAGCAGACTCATTAGCCAAGTAGGCATCCTCAAATGGTGTGATACAGGTCGACATAATTTGGGCAGTCATTGAGCAGCTATCATATGAAACCTATTCAGTCCAGATGACTGAGCAAATGGATGGATGGAGGTTGCCAATATACAAGTTTCTAGACTCTGACACTCTCTCAAATGATCAAGTGGAAGCAAGAAAGATAGTCAGACGTTCCAGTCTCTATTCTATTCTGGATTGAAAATTATACAAAAGATCATACTCACATCCTTGGTCATTGTGCTTAAGCTCAGAAGAAGGCAACTATGTCCTTAGGAAAATCCACAAAGGCATCTGTGGGGCTCATGAAGAAGCTCAAGCAATAGCCCAAAAAGCTTTGTTATGGGGGTACTACTGGCCGAGGATGGAAGATGATGCTAAGGGCCTAGTCAGACAGTGTGATAAATGCTAGTGGTTTGGAAAGATAATCCACCAGGGGGCAGCTAGGCAAACTCCAATTTACAGCCCATGGCCTTTTGCTATATAGGGAATAAACATACTAGGGCCTTTTCCAGTAGCAACTAGGCAAAGAAAATTCCTTATAGTAGTAGTGGACCATTTCACCAAGTAGGTACAGGTGGAACCCATTGCAACCATAACACTAGCGAACATAATTAAGTTTTTCAAAAAGTCAATAATTACCAGGTTTGGTATTCCTCACACCTTTATTACTGACAATGGAAAGTAGTTCGATTGTCTATCTTTCATGAGTTTCTAGGAAGAATTGCATATCGAGCTGAGGTTCACATCAGTATATCACCCCCAATCGAATGGTATGATCGAGGTAACTAATAGAACCATCATGTTGGGGATAAAAAAAGACTGGATAAGGCTAAAGGCTTCTGGGTGGATGAGTTGAATAACGTACTGTGGGCATATAGAACTTCACCTAGGTCGGCAACTAGAGCAACCCCGCTTTCCTTGACTTATAGAGTGGAGGTCGTAATTCCTTGCGAAATAGGAATGCCGAATGCAAGAATTAGCTCATATAATGAAGACACCAATAATGATATGTTATTGTATCATCTCAAAAACTTTGGAAGGGAAGAGAGAAGAAGCATATATCCAATCGACGACATACAAGCAAAAGATGGCATCTTATCATAGTCGCAAGTTAAGACCCCAAACTCTTCGTGTAGGTGAGCTCGTACTTAGAAAAGCAATTGAAGCTCAAATGGCAGCAAGAGTAAGCAAGTTGAATCTGAATTAGTTAGGGCTGTACGAGATTCACAAAGTAATAAACTTTGGAACTTATCATCTCAAAGATATGTCCGAAAAGATATTGCCGCACTCATGGAATATATCCAACTTGAAGAAATACCATGAGTAGATCACCAGACACTCTCGCCACAAGCTCGTCTAGCTCACCAAGCACTCTCGCCATGAGCTTTTTAGTTCACCAGGTACTCTTGCCACAAACTCCTATCTAGCTCACCAGGCACTCTCGCCACAAGCTTTTTAGTTCATCAAGCACTCTTGCCACAAACTCCCGTCTAACTCATCAGGCACTCTTGCCACAAACTCCCGTCTAACTCATCAGGCACTCTCGCCACTAGCTCCTGTCTTAGCTCACTCGGCACGATAGCCACGAGCTCGTCTAGCTCACTAAGCATTATCGCCACGAGCTCCTTTCTCAGCTCACTCGGCATAATTGCCACAAGCATAATTTTTCCAAACGGCATTTCTCCAGAGCAATGTAACCTAGTTCAGTATGGCACTTAAGCCATGAATGTTATGTAAAAGCTCAACTCAATAGCTTAAGCCATGAGCACATTAATTAGTAATAATTAGCTAGGCTAGGCAACTTAACACCGCGAGTGATTTCATCATTTTGTTCATCAAATTTTATGAGATCTCTTTGAATTAATTTATTAAGCAATTTAAAGATGCAGCTTTGAGTAAATATTCAGATCACGAAGCCTGGATATATTGGTCAAAATAAAGTTTGAAATCGCACTTTGAAAGTTTAATGAAGTCCAGACCGTCAACTCAACCGGAGTTTTCCATCAAGATTCATCAAAAATTTGGAAAACAAAAGAAAAATGAGCTATAACACAAATCGGGAACAATCCTGGTTGCAAATTTCGATCAAGTATAGACTCCAACTAGCAGAAAAGAAAAGGAAGTTGCGATCCATGAACATTCATTCAAAAGATGAGTTCTATAAAAGGGGGAGGGGCGCTTCATCATAAAAGAAAAAGGAAAAACAGTGGCACAAATTATTCCTCGTCAGGCTCAATTTACTCTATCCAGGACAAGTCTTCATCAGGGAACCTATTTTTCATCTCTCGAATGAGTTTATTTCTATAAGCAATGGCTTTGTCCACAACGAGGTCGTCTACTTTCTCTTCAAGCTTGGCACAACAACTCTGAAGTGATGCCTTCTCAGCCCGACACTTCTCGAGTTCGACTGCAATAACTTGAAGCTCTTCCTTAGCCTTAGCAGAGGATTTCTGGAGCTTTTCTTTAGCCTTGGCAATGGAGGCTTTAGCGGCAGCCAGCTTCTAGGCGCACTCCTCAGAGATTTTACAAAGAGACTCTTTAACCTCCAGGACTTTGGCCTCGAAAGCAGGAGCCTGATCCTTCTAGCCCTGTGCCACGGTCTGAGCCTCTTTCAATCTCCTTTTAAGATCTTTTGAAATCTTTTTCTCCTCCCTTAGCAACCCCAAAAGTCTAGACATCTTCCCAATTGCAGCATTGGCTAACATCGACCTCTGCACAGAGTATGAATCTAAAAAAAATTTGGGTACGAAAAAATACCTTGACGTGATGTCTCTTCATCACGGCACAGAGGTGATCCACTTTCAAATTCATAAGGAAAGACACCTCATCCGGAATGTAAGTCAGCAAAGAGCAGAAACTATTGAAGTCCTAGTTTGAGGAGCTGTAAGCATTTTTGTTTTGAAGCCATATACCCCAAACCTCCTCTATTGTTCGAAAAACTATCTCACCCCAACCCGGTGGATCAAAAGCCTTCTCCTGGTGTACCCGATTAGATGAAGGGCCCGATAGCATGATGGAGGGACGACTTGAATGAGGTGAACAACGAGCCTCAAACATCAAAGAAGTGTTAGAAATAATGATTGTAGCAGGACTAGAAGGGCTCGGATTCACGGGAGTAGGCGAACTTGGGCTAACAACAGTTGGCTGTGCAGGAGTTTTCGATGTACAGAGCGGTGTCACTTGGGCTGTAGGCTCGGTAGTCTAGACTTGCGCTGGAAGGGCTACCACGTTGACCTGCCTGGGGCCCCCACTAGTCTTATATTTCTTGGCCACTTTGAACTTTTCATGGAAAGATGATTTTCCCGCCCTCTTTATGAATGCAAAGCACAAACAGGATGAGCGGCAAATTAGACTCCTACATAAGAAAGCAAAATAAAAATACCTCCTATATCATTAGGTTGTTCAAGGGAGGACTTCGAATCCAGAAACTTATAAATATCAATCTTTTGACAAACGAGCTCCCTCCATCGTGCTAAGGTTCCCTCTTTTTTCGAAGACAACAACAAATTTTGATCGTTGCGATCCATAAAGGACCCCCATGAGGTTCGAAAGGAAAAGTCAGAGTCATTCTCTACAATAAAGAACCAACTCTTCCAATAGTTTAAGGATTCTGGTTTTCTTGAGAAGGCACCGTAACCAGGGCGGAGCTAGAAGTCTGTATTGGGATAGTATCCCTAACCAGGCTCTCATGTTAGCTAGTCCAGTAGGTCTGATAATAGAACTAATATCGGGCACCCGTGGATTAGCCCTATGAGGTCTTCTAAGTTTTGGCTTATTTGACTCAGGAGTCTCCACTGCAGGTATGTTTACTGGAGGGTAAACTCCTAGTTCAAAGATAGCAAGAATAGTTTGAAAAGAAGGGAGCTCTATCGGTGAGTCATCGATAGAAGAGCTCGGTATAGAGGCATTTTGTGTGCTATCGTTTAACAAATTGTCAGAGATCCTAACCTCACTGGAATCTATCGACTCGCTCATTTCTCCAAAGATAACTAGCAGGAAAAATAACTGAAGAAATGAAGTTCTAAAGCATTAACCTATAGCTTCAATGGAATATTCGAAAGGCGAAGGAAATCATACAGAAGATAGTGGAGAATCGAAGTAGCAGGAAAGTGAAAGCAAAAAGGTAGAAACGAAGAAGGTATTTATAGTGGGGACGAGCCGTTAGATTGGAGATAGAGGAACAGTCCTGATTTCACTAAAGTATGTGAAATTAACTGCGATGATAGCTGAACACACAAGGTTCGAAAGAAATAATGATAACTTTATGGCAGGGGTAGAAATTGAGAAGGCATTTTTCCGGCAATTATTGACCGACGTGAGAAGCGAAGCGACTCATTGCTTCAATCAACAGTTAGGGCTCGGTAACTTGACTTAGTGCTCGGATCTTTCCGCACAACATAAATGTCTCCCAAACTAAGGGGGGCCTATGATAACCGGATTGGGCCCAAATCGGAGCCCAAGGTTTGAAGTCTTCAGAGACTTGATCACCTGAGACCCATTTGAAGCCCATACGGTGCTGTCTGAGACTCCCATCCTCGTTAGGATTCAAATCCTAACTAAATTTTCCTGTTTTGAGGTGAGTTTCCCCAAGAGGCGGGACTCCTTCTTCAAATGTGACTCCTATGGTAGTTAGGTCTCTAAGGCAGAAGGGATCTCTTGCCTATATTCAAGGTATTCAGGTACGTTGGTCTCCTTGGTCAATCTTGAATTAATCACTCTTATCACCTCCGCTGACTGGACCGTCGGAGAGTCCACTTGACGGATGGACTATTAGAGTTTTCTTGGTTTCAAGAATTTTCGGAGCAGGAGCCAGGCGACATAGTCCGATAGCAACCCGGTAATTGCCGAACTGTTATCAATTAAAAATATTAATACACCTGTAAGCGTTATAAAACAATAGAAATAAATATTTTAACATTAGTTTTGTTTTAAGAAAATATAAGAATATGAAGATTTCACAACCTTTGATTTACTTATTGCAGATGCAGAATTTGATAAAAATTACTATGTCATTTATGAAAAAAATATATATATATATATATATATATATATATATATATATATATATATATATATATATATATATATATATATATATAAGAATATGAAGATTTCACAACCTTTGATTTACTTATTGCAGATGCAGAATTTGATAAAAATTACTATGTCATTTATGAAAAAAAAAATATATATATATATATATATATATATTATAATTATAAAATAGTTATCTATAAGCATTTATATATTGTAATTTCAGTTAGTAAACTAAATATAGTCAAAAAATCAAAATTTAAGTATGAATTTTGAAATCTTTTATAAATCGGAGGAATTTTATATATTAAGCCTTTACCTTATTTTCCATTTGCTAATACTTCTTGATTGATCTTTTAATTAACTTTTCATATAGTTCATGCTGATATTACATCTCCAACTTCACTTTCTATAAGCAAGATTTTTTCTTGATCGATTTCTTTTTTCGATCATAGTATATTATGTTGTCAGCCAGTCCAGGACATTCAAATTAAAATGTTTCCAATTTCATCATTAATGTCAGCAAAAAGAATTTTTTTTTTGCAAATTATATATATATATATATATATATATATATATATATAAAGAATGTGTAAACCACAATGGGATAAATAATAAATGTCAATTCTTTTTGTAATATATTATGGTGTTGAGAAAATTTTTTTATATATACTAGATTCATAAAATTATTTATGTATCAAATAAATAGCAAACCGATACATAAGATAAAAGAAATTATACAACACGAATGTGGATATTTAAAAAATTTTGTTGATTTATTTTATCGTACATATGGCAATTTATCCTTGGTTTGATATTTAAGTAATCTCATGAATTCTATTTGGACAAGAATATGATGTCTGACTAATTAATTACGGAAAAAAAAAATATTGATAAGGTGATTAGATATGGTTATATATTTCTATTAAAAAAAGATATGGTTAAACAAATACTCCAATAAAAAAATTGATAGTTGATGAAATCAAGATATACTAAAATAATAATAATATTATTTTATTTAATTTGTAAAAAATTGAATGCAATTTAATTAAAATAAAATTTTAAGATTTTAATACATCACAATGAAAATTGAATAAAAAAATTAAAATTAAATTGGTATAGGAATATTATAATTCTGTATTTCTGAGATAGGTAGTTTTGTCAATAGAAAATATAGTTGTCTTGTCCCATCAATTTGTTTTTTTTTTTTCTTTTGAAGGAACCCATCAATTTGTTTAGTTGTCCACAATGTATACAGGGGAAAAATAATCAATTGAAAAATATGTTATATTATAAATGTTAAAGAGCAAAGATGAATGTTGCGCGGCAGTTAAGCATTGGAAGGCAGCCCTTTTCCTACCTATAAAATCAATTATTTAAAATTATGACCAAAGAAAAAAGAAATATTTAAAAGTATAATATTTTCTAGCATCCGATAGCAACTGCTAAACCATTAATAATGAGTTTAAATATAAATTATTTTCAATATATTTATTTATTTATTTTACTGTTGAATGTCTCTTTAGATATCGTTAAACATATTTAATTGTTTATATCGTAAAATTTCTACTGTTTTATTCAACCTTCTTTTGTCACCATGGCAAATATTTACGCTATTAAACAAAAATTATCAAAATCCGAATTTACTTATTACTTGCAATTTTATTATTTCTCTGCACTTGCCTTTGTTTCGCGTGTAGACCTCTCAGATTTGTTTTTTCAGCTAACGTGATAGCTTGAGTGTTGACTTAAGAGCTCCTAATACTTAACATCGGCCCGAGTAACAACTAAAACTGACTTTTAGCGACCAGTTAAAGGGCTATATTCGTTGTTAAAGCTCTTCACAGAAATTTTAATATATGACGCTAAATAAATTAAATGAAACAAATACAAAACAGTAAATGAAAAAAAAAATGACAAGTGCAACTAAAAATCAATTAAAGAACCAACGCTTGTTGGACCAAACACTAAGGAGTTCGAATTTCTATTTAAGATTTCGAGTTTTAATTTTTATTTTGCAATTGTAATGTACACTAATAAAAAAAACTGTTTTTAATTACGAATTCGATATTGTCCGATTTTAAATTAATTTGTTTTATAAATTTAAAAAATTCAGATGGAATGCGAAATGTCATACATCTCACAATTTCACCTAAAGCCCTTTATTTTTTGTTTGTTTTAAATTTATAGTTTGGCTTCCTAATTTTTCAATTTCATATATATATATTCCAAACCTTTCTCCTCTTCGTCACGCATCGACCCGTAAGGTCCAAGATTAAAAATAAACAAGTTGCTAACAAAAAAGTTAATCTAAAAAAAAGACCAATCCAGGAGTCTCCCTAATGTATTGTGCTTATCTATTAAAATAAGATTGTTTTGTTGGAGCCATTAATTAATAAATTGGATAGCATAAAACTGCAAGACATCTCTATGGTTTTGGAAACACTACAGAGAAACGTCCTTTGCGTCAACTAACAGGCAGATATCATCTACGTACGAACACACCCCCACCAATTGTATATCATCTTTCCCTCTTTCTTTCTTATCCAAACTCATATTACCATCGTTTTTTTTTTTAATGTGCTTGTTTGAATAAATAACAATAAAAAAGAATATGAGATATTTTTTTTTTGAGGATAGCCAATCCACTTGCCATACATTCATGTACTGAATGTTGTATATTTTCAATTGATATATATTCACCCTAAGCAAACCATACATAACACTCAACATTAGTTGGAAATTTTTTGTCCAATTTTATGGGTTTTCCATTATTTAAGTGTACTCAATGAGAAAATCATCACCATATAAGTATAAGATGCTAATAAAGCCGGAAACAGTGGAGGCCACTTGCTCACAGGCATCACCAAACCATCAAGCATTGAGCTAAGTAACTCTTTTATTATTACGAGTAGTTTAAGCATTATTAGAATGGCAAGTGGAGAATGCTTGCATATCCACTTGGATTAATCTAATATAAAATTCTATGTCTGTATAGTTGTTTGCATTAATTACTAGCATCATTTAATTAATCTGATCATAGGCGTAAAAGGACTGAATATCGTATTAATATCGCGTGGAAATTTGTTGCTCCTAAAGGGATAGGCTATTTCTGCCTGCATCTTAATGATTTCTTTTAGCCATAATCTTCTATTTTTTCACATAATCAATATGAATTTCACTCACGGGATATATCCAATTTTGTTGATGTTTCAAAATCACATCTAAATCAGTTGTGATTAATTAAAAAAAAAAATGAGTGACAAATACTAAACAAAAACTTTGATCCCTTAATCGTGAGTATTATTAAAATGATTTCTCTAAAATTTAAGTGTAAATAAATAAAATTATAAACTATCCTAATAACGTCGATATGTCCGAGTGGTTAAGGAGACAGACTTGAAATCTGTTGGGCTTCGCCCGCGCATGTTCGAACCCTGCTGTCGACGTCTTCTTTTTTTTTTAAAAAAAAAACCTTTTAATTAATCATGGACCGAGTGAGAAACAAATAAATTTTGTAACGAACTTATTATTTATAGCTATTCTGTATTGTGGATTCATCCTTCATCTCATTAGGCCCAAATAAGTAAGCCCAATTAGTCAAGTCCAACTCTCTCGTCACAACAAATTGGGACCAAACTACGGGCCATCACTGACCTCGGGTACACCCATACCTGCATTGCCTTCCCTTGACCCCGAGGGGCGCAAGGGAATGGTAGCTCCGCCTAAAATTTTTAAACATAAATTTTTGTCCGTAAAATTTTATATTTTTTTTCTGAAAAAAATTAGTATATATATATATATATATATATTAACGTATAAACAAAGATTTACTGTAGTAGCAGTACTTAACAGGTAATTACTAAGCTGTCAAACCCACTATTACACGCTTATAACTCACACATCAAAGATCAAACTTTACCGAAAGACCTTCCAAATATAAATTTTTAGTTTTGCCGTGATGACACATACCTTGAGTCTATATCACAACTATTGAGATTTAGCCGTCAACGCTTTAGATGCCATTTGCACACTAACCCAAGGATGTCCAGACTCATCCATCACTCAACTACAGTAACTAACCTACATTGATCTCCCAATGCTATATAAAGATCTTATTTACTTAATGTTCTTAAAACCGAACTAAATCAAACAAGTCTAGCAGCTGGTTCTCGATCTTTTGAATTCGATTGACTGGTTTTCAAAACACAATTTGATTTTCAATGACTGATTTTCAAAACACAATTTGAATTCGTCAACTACAGAATTTGGTTTTCAAAACACAATTTGAAACTTTTGAACTTTTCTTTCTAAATTTTCTCACTCTAATTTGAATATTTGAGTATTTATTACTGAATTCAGCAGAAAATTCATCTTTTTTTCTTTTCAAATTCTGACCTAGAGGCCGATCACCACAAGAACATTCTCCTGATAGATGGGATCGAATTGTCTTCCCCCAAGGCTTTACTCTAATTATCTCGTAACTTATCTGGTATGATATAAGCAGAGTTTGAATTAGTGTGAGGATAGCAGCCATGACTTCCAACTCCCCTGAAAACTAAATTCACAATTATCATCAATTAGAAAAACTTTTTGGTCATGATGTGGGGACATAACACATATGTATATAGGACATCAAATCCCCTTTAATACAGAGGTGGAGTGATGATGGAGGCAATCCCATTAAAGCAAAATCAGGATTCCATTGCATAAGCAATTGCAATTGCTTTTTGCATAGACACTAAATAAAAAGCAGCTTAATAAATCACTTAAATTTACCTAAAATGAAGCACAACTGATATAATACTATTTGTAATTTCATTTTACTTTTTTCATTATACCGGTCCAGTATATTGAGGTCGGTGAATTTGAATACATTATAATCTATTTTACTATTTAGAAGTCCTTTTTGAAAATGTTTTTTTTAATTAATTTGATGATATAAGTGCAATTTGAAGAATTTTTATTATAAAAACTACAAATATTGTAATTTACTTAGCTACTTAACATTAAAATAATAAAAATAATATATAAAGATAAGATATTTACGCATTCTGATCAGTTACTATTGTACTTTCTAACAATTGAGTATTTACAAGGAAGTTTCCTTCGAGTTGAAGCAGAGCATGTGAGATTTGAAAGACATGAATCTCAATAGCTTCATTCTCTAAACTTCTCTTTTTCCTACTCATCAATCTTTGTCTTTTTCTCTTATCTTTAAATGCCCAATTTCGGTCCACTAAGTGAGCAAACAGAGAGAATTCAGACTGAGAAGCAAGAAAAAGATGTCTGACTGGGGGCCAGTGTTTATCGCGGTGGTGCTATTCATACTATTAACTCCGGGTTTGCTGATTCAGATACCGGGTCGCCAACGATACGTGGAGTTCGGTAACTTTCAGACAAGTGGAGTTTCGATTCTGGTTCACTCAATTCTTTACTTTGCTCTCATCTGCATCTTCTTGTTAGCCATTGGAATCCATGTGTATATCGGTTCATAGCCTTTTTCTTTGCCTCTGATTTGATTTCTGTTTTCTTTATGGTTTTTGTTTGGAGTTTCATTCAAATCTGATGATTTGAGTCGGTATTGCGAGTGCGTATATCTTTTTTTCTTATTCTGAATCTAAATTAATCTTAATCCGTTCTACTTCTATGTTGGTCTTGCAAGCTGGATTCTTTAGCATCAATGAATTGACAGTTTGTGTATGAAGTCACGGAATTCAAATAGTTGATTACTTGATACTGTTTTTTCTATTGAAAATAATAATAATAATAATAAATGGTTTATTGGAATAAATTATATTATATCAAAGAATTCAAATTTGAGGACAAAACGGCGAGTAGTTTTAGGAGAGGGATGACATTTTCCACTCAGCGGCACAGCTTTTGCTGCAAATGAAAAGAAAACATGTCGTGTCTCTTTAGTTTCTCTTAAAACAACAGAAATTTGGTGTTTAAACAAGATCTCGAATTCAATCTTGCAATTGAGAAGAAAAGCAGTGCACTGAGAATTCAATCCTTCTCGTTGGCGGATCCAACTCCAACATATACTTAGTCAGAATTCGTGATTAATTAGATAAGAACAACCAAATAACAACTATGGTTCATTGAAATAGTAACTATGTCCATAAGGAGATAAGCTTGGACGTGCTTCTAGATACTGGGTTCTTCACCGATTTTATTTTGCCGATCAAACTTCCGATTACAGTTCCGGAAATAACAAAAATCACTGAATTACTTCTAAGTACGTACCATTTTCTCCGTTGTCTTACTTCTAGCTAGCTCGATCGGCAGAAACTAGAAAGTTATGTTAGAAGTTCCAAAAATAATAATAATAAAGAAAAATTTACAGCAAATGAGAAAATAATTCTCTGTAGTGTCCAATAATATAGCTCAGCGTAAGACAATTATAGCCATATCCATCTAAGAATTCTAAAAACTACTAATCCGAGTAATATATAGTGTTAAGGAAAGAAGCAAAATTAATTCTAAATATAGAGATGGACGTGAAGAATAACAAAAAACAAAATAAGAAGCAAACCGTAGATGACCAAGTGAACAAAAATGGAGGCAATACTTGTCTTCGTGTTCATGAAATCAATAGGCCTTTCCCTTCCTGGCATTTGAAACACTAATCCTGGTTGTAGAAATGCAAACAACGCTGCTGCTATCAGAGGAGCTGCCCAGTCATTCATCCTTTCCTTTTTCTTTTTTGATTGATAATTGATGGAGGAGTAGAAAGAAATAAACAATTAATCCAAGCTTTCACTTTAAAAAGCCTCCGAGGTGCTGCAATTTTTATTATTTCTTTTGATAAACCTTTATGAATAAAGAAATCCTGTGTGTGTATATATATATATATAGTCTTTTACTGATTATTGAGCACCGACCATCAGACTAATTATTTATGGTTATTTTTTTCGATTATAATAAAAAAATATCTTCTCAATTGAAATCACAATAAAAATACAAATATTTTGAAATAAAGGAATAATAATAATAATTAGAATGAATTTATAAGATCAAATATAATAATAATTTGTTAGTTAGCATGCAAGATGTCAAGTGAATATATGCCTAAAGATAAAAAAGAACAGGATTCCAATATTGGCTAAAAGAAAAAACTATACATATATCAGAAAACACATAGAATGCATACACTTGTATAGGAATTAATTGGAAGTTGTTGGATAAGGAAGAGCATCACTTTCTTAAGAATAATCCCCGAGGAAGGCATATGGAGTTGGTCCAATTCACCACCACCTTCCATTATCTCTTTATTGCCAATACTATAACTTTCGGTTTCCTTATTTCTTTCTTCATATATGTAAATATATGGGATGAATTGCAGTAGGCCCTCTGCAATCGCTAGTCAACGAATGGATAGAAAGTTATGTCGACTTTGATATGCATATTTGGCCATCCCTAATTTATTCTGCTTGCTAGCGGATTTTGATTTTATATTTGTTTAATTCCACTTTTTTTCTTTCTTTCTTTTACTAATAATGATTCGATGTGAGAATATACTATTTTTATATTTCTTTAAAATTTAATATTTTTTTTTATATTTCTTTAACGACTCATAATCGTACGCACTAAATATATCAGTGCATTACATGTTGGTTGTTCCTCTTTTTATTTTTTTATTGTCTCTTTTGCTAAAGGATAAAATAATAGGAATAGCAGATCCCTTGAGTAGAGATGCTTCCTTAAAAAGTGGTAGGTAACGGTCACAAACAATGTTTTTTATTATTATTTTCTTATTTTTTTATGGCTTGAAATAAATTAAAAATAGGGATTTTTTCACAAATAGCACGGAAAAGAAAACACATTTTATATTTGCACCCTCCTATTTTTTATTTTCTTAAATACTATTTTTTTAATTTTTTATTTCATAATTACTATTTTAAAAATTTTCAATTTCAAAAATATCCCATTTTGATTTTGATAGGGCCTGATTCTTGAGCAGCAGCGATGAGTTCCTGGATGTATAATGTTGTGCCTTCCGCTTCATGACTTGCGCACAATTGCACACGAGAAAAAGATTCCTAAGATGGACTTGTTTCGCTTTTGTTGCAATTTTTTATGCAGCATTCTTGTTTCTATATCATTCCAGCTCCGAAAATGCAAGTTACTCAATTTTTTCTTGCAAATGAATTCTTATTCTCTTATTCAAATATTCTAACTTGACCGTCGAAAGTTTCCTTGTTGGAAACCCATCGATCCATTGTCTGTTATTGCAGGTGATCGCAATGAGCTAGCTGTGCATTTCACCTGTCATTATTTGGTGCGGTGAGCGTAAAATATGGACATTTTTTCAGACCTCAACCTAAATACTTTCCAACAAGAAAACCAAACGTCCAATCCCATCCTGCCAAGAACACTACAATTTCTCCCTCAATCCAACGACACTATCTCGACTTCCCCAGCCATGACAGTCCCAACTATTACTCCTAACATTACCCCACAAACTGCCCAATCCACAACTATATCGGCCATTATAGCTCAGGCTCAGCCCCAGCCCTTACCCCCGTAAAACACCAACCTGCTTCGGCCTTCTCAGCCTCCTGCTCAGGAAACCTACTCCCCAGCATTACCCCAAAACCTCAACTCCACCATCACCCTCACTACCGAATAATTCAACCGCCTCTTGGACGACAGAATCCAAAGGCAGCAAAACCGAACTACCCTTCAGTACCAAGACAGTTTTCGATCACCCATCTTCCGTGAAATATTAGCCGTTTCATTTCCCGACATCCGCCTTCCTAACCTCAAAATCTATAGTGAAAACACTGATCCCCGAGCTCATATAGACCAGTTCCAACACACTATGCTGGTCTTCATGGCTAATGAATCTATCTTGTACTAGATTTTCCCCCAAACCTTGGCAGACTCAGCCCAGATCTGGTTTCGGAACCTGCCATCACATTGTATCAAAAATTTTGAATAGTTCAGTGACATGTTCATCGCTAAGTTTGTGGCCGCCATTCACCCATACAAGGTATCCACTGACCTGAACCTGGTGCAACAAGAAAAGGGTGAATCACTGCGCTCCTACATGGAAAAGTTCAATGATGTGGTCATGAACATACAGAATCTGAACTTGGAGGTCGCCATTAACGCCTTAATTCGAAACACGAGGTGTCAGGATTTCAGTGACTCCCTAAGCAAAAAATCCTCCAACGACTTTACCGAGTTAATGTCAAGAGTACACAACGACTCTAGTTGTCGAAATAGTCGTCCAAGACTTCCTGGTCCAACGAATACTGGTCGACACAGGAAGTACGATCAACCTTATAACAGCTCATGCGTATAGAGCATTGGGGATGTCAGACTATAGGCTTGAGGAAGCTAGCATCCCTCTTATCAGCTTGTCCGAAAAGAGGGCCTAGCAAATCTACCTGTGCAACTCGAAGATGATGCGGTGGTTTGTGCTTGCTGAGCTGATTTCATGGTGGTTGATATTTTGCTATCTTACAATGTGATATTTGGCCGACCCCTACTGTCCGAGGTGGATGCCTGTATCTCCATGAAAAATCTGGTGCTTAAGATCCCCAAAAACGACAGAGTGGCCATTCTGAGAGGGAATCAGAAAACTGCTCGGGAGACGTATTTGACCATACTTAGAGGGGCCAATCAGGGCATGCCCCTAGACACAATAAACGTACCAAAAAAGGAGGAACGAAGGGCCGAGCCGACAAAAGTGCTACAAGTAGTCGAACTAGAGCTAGGCAAGAAGGTTCAGATATCGGCTGGAAAGACAGGGGCGAAAAAGGAAGCTCTACTCTCAACCCTTAGGGAGTTCGTCGATGTTTTTGCCTGGCGAACCTCATACATCTAGGGGGTTAAGAAGGGATTAATTATTCACTCGTTGAATGTTCGGCCAGAGTGCAAGTCGGTAAAACAAAAGAAGAGGAATCATGCCCCCGAAAGACAATTGGTCATTGAGCAAGAGACTGCGACTTTACTGGAAAGCGATTTCATCAGGGAGATATTCTATCCGGACTGATTGGCCAACGTCATACTTATTCGGAAGAGCAGTGAAAGATGGAGAATGTGTGTTGATTTCACCAATCTTAACAAAGCATGCCCAAAGGACTGCTATCTGCTGCCGAACATCGACACACTAGTGGACTCAACGACAGGATTCGATGAGTATGCTTTCCTTGATGCCTTGACGGGATACCATCAGATCCCGATGGCCCCATTAGATGAAGAAAAAAATAATATTTGTCACTCACAGAAGAATTTACTGTTATCGGGTCATGTCCTTTGGATTGAAGAACGCAGGGGCCACCTACCAAAGGCTGATGAATAAGCTGTTTGCCGAGCAGTTGGGAAGAAATATGTGAGCCTTTTGCAAATGAGAATTTCTTAGAATGGCTGGCGTTGCTTTCTGAAGATGAATGCCTAGAAAAAGTGAAGCTTCTATTATTTTTTATTTGCCTTTTCCCATTTTATTTGCCAATTAACAAATTTAACAAAAACAATGTTATTTACTAATTCTTTTCCAGCAAAACATGACTATAATATAATTTGCTATATTCAATTACCGTATTGGAGATTAGACGTAACTGAATTAGTTATTAATTAGTCATTGATTTGTTAGATAACTAAAACAACTTGCTGTTTTAGTTTACCCTTAAACAGATAACTAAATAAATAGCCAAAGATTGTTGCACGGACTTTGTAGTAACTTATTATTGCAGTAATACCTTTTTTTATATTTAAAAGATGAGAAAATGATTCTATACTCCATGGATATTAGTCAAATCCATATGTTGAATAAATACTACATGATTCTTTGTGTTCTTAGGTATTTTCAAGCCATGACATATATGCTTCTTCATTGATATACAATTTGGACAAGAAACTTATAGCAGTGTATACAAGGCTCGTGACTGAATATGTGTTTAAGACATATTGTTAATATTCTTAATGTTTTTATTTAATTTATTTATTTAAATTTATTTTTGATTATTTATCTTGAAATATACTTGCATGTCATGTCATTGATTTTGTCTTACCGCTAATTTTTGGTTTACATTACATTATCTTGTAATCATATATTTTTGGCAGTTAATGGCTCTTCCATGCATGCAATCTCTCAAACTTTCTTTTCTATCAATCATGGGTTTTTGATATTAAAAATTGTCATATTTTTTAGTGATGGATTCGCGACGTATAGGATCGTCGTTAATATTTTTACTTATGGGTGAATTTAGCAATGAAAAATGGTTTCCGTTGCTAAAATTAGCAACGGAAATTAATATTCGTTGCTAAATTTAGCAACATAATTTATATTCCGTTGCTAAAATTGATCAATTCACCGAATCTTGCATTATTGAATTTAGCAACGGAATGAAATTTTCGTTGCTAAAAATAGCAACTGCCAAATTAGCAACCGAAATTTTCGTTGCTAATTTGCAATTTTCTTGTAGTGATATAGCAATAATGCTCTCTAAAATTTCAGTTTATATTACCTTAATATTTGGAAGATTCAAGAAATTCTTGGTGACTTTTCCAATTTGTCTAGATTTAAGACGTACAACATAGCTCTTAAGTGAATTAGAAAATAATACTATGCCTGCATATGAATAAAAGTGAAATGTTATGTGATTCAGCAGTATGCGATATATACTAGTCCTGCATTTCAATATATCACCAAAACCAAATCAATAACAAACACAAAAATGAAATCAATTTGCTGCCCTAAAAACATGATAAACTCAATTTACTTTAAAACTAACTTAATCGCACTATAACGGCCATAAGAATAGGTTATGTCCAGACCTTAAACAATCAGCAAAATTTAAATCCAAAGCTTTTATGAGACAAAATAAATTTATTCAATTACTAACCTATACCAAATTGTTCACTAGAAACAAATAAATCACAAGCTTTTGCAAAATCAAGTGAAAAAACTAACTTTAATTCAAGATTTTCAAACATTTTTACAACTCTCATTCAATCAATAAACTAACTTTAATAAAAGTTGATTGACAGAATTGTTAAAAAAATCAAGTAAAAAGCGTGAAATAAAAAGTGAATTCTCATTTAGACATATTATCAGATATTTGGTATGCAAAATAATAAATTGAATTTTTGAGCACAGGCTCTTCAACCCAACATCTCATTTCTGCTCCCAAAAGTAAAAAAATAACAATCCATATTTATTTTAATAAATCAACATAGCAACCAGTTCTAACATATATATATATATATATATATATATATATATATATATATATATATATATATATATATATATATATATATATATATATATATATATATATATATATATATATATATATATATATATATATATATATATATATATATATATATACACGCACACACACATTTATTTTTAAAAAAATTAAGAAAGAAAGAGGACATGGCAGCCACGCATTTTCAATATGAACAAGCTTTTCAAGACAATAGCTTATTAACCAAACACGCCCACCACCTTTTCCTTCATCTTCTTCTTTGTTGCCATTTCATCTCCTGCAATCTAATCAATAATGGCTAATAGACGCACTGAAAGAACCGGATTCTTAATCCCAAATAATCCATTATCGATTGTTGAAATTCTGAGATTATACCACTGTCGAAAATCTTTTGATGTCTGCCAAAAACTTTGACAATACTTTCAAGATCTTTATCGCTAGCATATTTAAATTTGCTTTATATAATGAAAAAGAGGCATGTTTGAAATAAATATAGATATAAATATATTTATGAAATATAAAAGGTAAGAATGAAATCTTATAAAATGCAGGGGTATTTATGAAAACAAAATAAAAAACGGTGGCATTTCATGTAATTTCCTCTTAGAAATATGGCATTGCGGCCCACTATCCTAGTATATGGATAATAAAATCGATATCTTTTTTTATGTGTGTTAATCACTTGTAATTTATTGTGATAATTATAAGATATTTGGATGACTATCAAACTCATCATTCTCCCTATTCTAGTAGAAGTCTACCTCTTCTATTTTGTGCCTATAAATACTCTATTATGATTATTCAATATACACAATTAATAAGAGAAAATTTTCTATTTTACTATTTCTGTCTTTCCTTTACTTAGTTTATAACACGTTAGCAGCACAATAGTCTCTATTGATCATTGGAAGTCGGTGGTTTACGACAACCCGGCTCGAAGGAATCAAGAATTATAATTTACAAGATTAAACGGTAAGTAAATTGAATTCATAAATTTTAAATTATTTCTCATGAGTTAATGAGATTGATTAAGGGTCGATAATTCTACCCTATAATAAATAATTTTAAAAACTTAAATATACAAAAATATTAAGAACTGAGAATAACATTTTCTATTACCAAGGGTACTAACATGATTTTAGTGATTTGTTTTGCATAATTGCAATTTGATCCTTGCTTAATTATATTTTGATCATTATATTACATATGATGATTTATTTTGCATAATTATAATTTGATCCTTGCTTAATTATATTTTAATTATTATATTATATATAATGAATATATTTTATGTAAAGCCATATTTGATTTTCAATTTGTTATATATATATATTGTTGTTATGTGTAATACAATTATTTGAAGGCTACTTAAGAGTTATAATGTAATTACTTACATACAATTTGTTAGGAAATATATTATTTCTCAAATATATCCCGCAGACATATATTTTCAAAAAATATTCACTGAAATAAATATCATTTTGAGACTGAGAGATAAATACTTGAGATCTACTTTGTATAAGATTAGTAATATATTTTTTCAGATAATTTGATTTTGATACAAATATTAGTAAACTCGAAGTTTGCTAATAAATACAAATTTTAGTAACCTGAAGTTTACTAACAAATATTAATAGCCTATTATTTACCAATTATATAAATATCAATAAACATGAAGTTTGTTGATTAATTAATATTAATATCAGTAAACCTGAAGTTTATTGATTATAATAAACTTTAAAAAAAATTGATATAAATACTAATAAATATTTATTTTATTATTTGTCACAATATTAGTAAACATAAAGTTTACTAATTGTTATGCAAGTATTAGTAACATGCAGTTGACTAATTATTCAAATATCAATAAACCAAAAGTTTGTTGATTAATCGATACTAATATTGGTAAACTCGAAGTTTATTGATTATAATAAACTTAAAAATTGATACAAATACTCATAAACATATAGTTTATTAACTGTATGTCACAAATATTAGTAAACCTGACGTTTACTAATTGTTTGATATTGATATTAAGAAACTTGATGTTTATCAATTGATATAAATATTGATATAATAAAAATAGTAAGCCTGAAGTTTACTAATTAACAATTGATTACTTGGCATGATCGGTTTGACCATTCCGGATCGATTATAATACATAAATTATTGACAATTCATATGTTTATTAGAGAACCAGAAGTTTCTTTAATTCTACTTAAGGAATTCTCATAATTTAATTTTAAGAAATATTTTATACAATTAATATTAGCTGAAATTAATGTTAATACGATTTCTGGTTCTGCATGTAATTGAAGGCTCTGGAAGAGTCCAAATTATGCTTTCAAATTGAATAAAATTATATATTGATGATGCGTTGTATTCAAGTAGATCCCGAAGAAATCTACTAAGTTTTAAAGATATACGTCATAATGAATATCATATTGAAACGACAAATGATGAAAATATCAAAGATCTATATATTACATCCACAAAATTGAACCAGAAGTTCATATTAGAGAAACTTTCAAGTTTCTCAACAGGATTATATTTCACGAAAATAAAAATGGTTGAATCAAATTATATGCATCGGAAGTGCTCAGACCTTAAAATGTTTATACTTTGGCATGATTGCCTTGGTCATCCTGGTTCAACCATGATGTGACGTATTATCAAAAATACAAATGGACATAGATTAAAGGATCAGAAAATTCTTTTATCTAATGATTTTTCTTGTAGTTTTTATGCATAAGGTAAATTGATTGTATGACCTTCACCATCCAAATTGTATTTGGAGTCTCTTATTTTTCTTCAAAGGATACATGGAGATATGTGTGGCCTAATTCATCCCTCTTGTGGACCATTTCAATATTTCATGGTTTTGATTGATGCCTCAACTCGATGGTCACATGTATGTTTACTTTATACTCGTAATATTGCTTTTGCTAAACTTCTTGCTCAAATTATAAAGTTAAGGTCTAGATTTCCTAATCATCCTATCAAGACAGTTTGTTTAGATAATGCATGTGAGTTTTCTTCAAAAGCATTTTATGACTTTTGCATGTCAATTGAGATTAGTGTCGAGCATTTTGTTGCACATGTTCATACTCAAAATGGTTTAGCTGAATCTTTTATTAAGCAATTACAATTTATTGCTAGACCTATGCTTATGAAGTCACAACTTCCTGCATCTTCTTGGGGACATGCAATTGTTCATGCCGCATCTTTAGTTTGTATAAGACCATCTACATATAAAAAATTTTTACCTTTACAACTTGTTTTTGATCAACAACCTAATATATCTCATCTTAGAAATTTTGGTTGTGCTGTATATGTTCTCATTGCTCCCCCTTAATGAACTAAAATGGGCCCTCAACGATATTTAGGTATTTATGTAGGTTTTGATTCTCCTTCTATCATTAGGTATTTAGAACCTTTAACTGGTGACCTTTTTAGAGCAAGATTTTTAGATTGTCAATTTGATGAATCAGTTTTCCCTCAGTTAGGGAAAGATAAAAGTAAAGGACCAAAAGCACAAGAAATTAGTTGGAACACTCCAACCTTGTCCAGTTATAATACACGCACAAATCAATGTAAACTTGAAGTTCAAAGAATAATAAATTTGCATAATGCTGCAAATCAATTACCAAATATCTTTACAGACACCTAAAAGGTCACTAAATCTCATATTCCGGCTGCCAATGTACCTGCAAGATTGATTATCCCTGAAGGATTTTCGGTAGGTACCATAGCCAATGAATCTAACATACGCCAGAAGCGTGGTAGACCTATTGGTGCAAAAGATATTATTCCTCGAAAGAAAAGAAAATTGAAAAATATTCAAAATGATGCTCAAGAAAGGGTTAAAAATAACACATATCAACAACTTCATATTTCCAAAGAAGCAACCCCAGAAGTAGTTCCGGTATCGAAAAATTATGAGATCTCATTAAAATCTGGAAATATGTGGGATAGAGAAGACATGGTTATTGATAATGTGTTTGCATATGCAGTTGCTTATGAAATAATTAATGATAGTGAGCATGAGCCTCAAACTGTAAAAGAATGTCGACATCGAAGTGATTGGCTCAAATGGAAAGAAGCAATTCAAGCTGAGCTAGATTCATTAGCTAAGCGTAAAGTATTTGGACCAGTAGTCTAGACACCAGAAGATTTCAAACCTGTTGGATATAAATGAATTTTTGTCCGTAAAAGAAATGAGTTAAATGAAATTGTGAGATACAAAGCACGACTTGTTGTACAAGATTTCTCACAAAGACATGGTATAGATTATAAAGAAACGTATTCTCCAATCATGGATAGAATCACGTTTAGATTTTTGATTGGTTTGACTGCCTCTGAAGGGCTTGATATACATCTAATAGATGTGGTGAAAGCTTATTTATATGGATCGTTAGATAATGACATATATATGAAAATCCCTGAAGGATTTAAGATGCCTGAAGCATATAATTCAAAACCTCGACAAATGTACTCGATTAAACTTCAAAGATCTTTGTATGGATTAAAGCAATCTGGACGCATGTGGTACAATCGTCTAAGTGATTACCTAGTGAAAAATGGGTATGAGAATAATTTAATTTGTCCATGCGTTTTTATCAAGAAGATAAATTTAGGATTTGCTATAGTTGCAGTTTATGTTGATGACTTAAACATAGTAAGGACTCCAGAAGAGATCTCTATTACTGTAGAATATTTGAAAAAGGAATTTGAAATGAAAGATCTTGGAAAAACAAAATTTTGTCTTGGGTTTCAAGTTGAATATTTGCCAAAAGAAATTCTTGTACATCAGTCATCTTATATAGAGAAAATCTTGAAATAATTTTATATGGATAAGTCTTATCCATTGAGCATTCCAATGGTTGTTCGCTCTCTTGATGTCAAGAAAGATCCTTTTCATCCATAAGAAGATAACGAAGAGATTCTTGGTCCTGAAGTACCATATCTTAGTGCAATAGGTGCACTTTTATATCTTGCAAATAACACTAAATCAGATATAGTTTTTGCAGTTAATTTGCTAGCAAGATTTAGTTCTGCACCAACTCGAAGGCACTGGAATGGTGTAAAACATGTTCTACGTTATCTTCGTGACACTTCTGACATGGATTTATTTTTTTCAAAAGGAGTAAATTCAGAATTGACAGGGTATGCTGATGCTGGATATCTATTAGATCCTCATAAAGCTCGATCACAAATAGGTTATGTCTTCATATATGGTGACACTGCTATTTTTTGGCGATTTGTTAAGCAAACAATTACTGCCACTTCCTCAAATCATTCAGAAATATTAGCCATCCATGAAGCAAGTCGTGAATGTGTGTGGTTGAGAACTATGACTCAACATATTAAGAGAACAAGTGAATTGGTAGTGGAGAAAAAGCCAACAAAATTGTATGAAGATAATGCAATATGTATTTCACAACTCAAAGGTGGCTATATCAAAGGAGATAGAATAAAATACATCTCACCAAAATTATTCTATACTCATGAAAGAAGGACAGATCGATGTTTGCAGAGTTCGCTCAAGTGATAATCCAGCAGATTTGTTCACAAATGCCCTATCAAGTTCAATTTTCAAGAAACATGTACACAATATTAGAATGTGCCAATTAAAAGATTTAGTTTGATTCATTTTTGAGGGGAAGTACATATGAATATTGTACTCTTTTTCCTTCGCTAAGTTTTTATCCCACTAGGTTTTTCTTAGCAAGGTTTTAACGAGGTATATTCATAGTGCATAGTCATCCAAGGGGAAGTGTTGTGATAATTATAAGATATTTGGATGACTATCAAACTCATCATTCTCCCTATTCTAGTAGAAGTCTACCTCTTCTATTTTGTGCCTATAAATACTCTATTGTGATTATTCAATATACACAATTAATAAGAGAAAATTCTCTATTCTACTATTTCTGTCTTTCCTTTACTTAGTTTATAACATAATTCAAATAATTAAAATTTTAATTTTTTTTTCGTTTGATATTATTTGAATTTCATTTTTCATTTTCCATCACTTGTAAACCTTTTCATGGATCGTCTTAAATGTAATATTGGTTAGGATTTGTTCAAACTTGAAAATTACAGTAGTTTTGGTGAGGCATCAAGGGATGAGCAAGATGGTGCTTTTATTGAGTGGATTCCAGGTCTTTATTTTGGCATCTACGAGGAACATATGACAAAAGCCATTGCTTTTCGAGAAAGCAATTTGCAGATTCTCATCGAGGCTTCGAAAAATGTGGATATTGAGATTGTTTACACTGACTGGATCTAAATCAACCCAATGATATGTTATTATACAAAGAAGAAAAAAAACAGTTATTTAGATGATTATTATACAAATGCTACTTTTCTTTCTAACTCATTTAATTTTTTTATATATTAATATATTATTAATTTGATTTAAAAGTAATTTAAGAATTTAAAACTTTGATTATTAAAACTTTCCAACTTGTGAAAAATTTAATTTAAAACAATAATATATGATCATATAAAGAATAAACTTTAAATCTTTAATTTGCCACCGAATTAAATCTGTTTTTATTTAAAAACAAAACAGATGACGTAAATATTCGGCCAGAGTGCAAGCCGGTAAAACAAAAGAAGAGGAATCATGCCCCCGAGAGACAGTTGGCCATTGAGCAAGAGACTGAGACTTTGCTGGAAAGCGATTTCATCAGGGAGATATTCTATCCGAACTGGTTGGCCAACGTCTTACTTATTCGGAAGAGCAATGAAAGATGGAGAATGTGTGTTGATTTCACCGATCTTAACAAAGCATGCCTGAAGGACTGCTATCCGCTGCCGAACATTGACACACTAGTGGACTCAACGGCAGGATTCGATGAGTATGCTTTCCTTGACGCCTCGACGGGATACCCCCATCAGATGAAGAAAAAACAATGTTTTTCACTCACAGAGAAACTTACTGTTATCGGGTCATGCCCTTTGGATTGAAGAACACAGGGGCCACCTACCAAAGGCTGATGAATAAGCTGTTTGCCGAGCAGTTGGGAAGAAATATGTGAGCCTTTTGCAAATGAGAATTTCTTAGAATGGCTGGCGTTGCTTTCTGAAGATGAATGCCTAGAAAAAGTGAAGCTTCTATTCTTTTTTATTTGCCTTTTCCCATTTTATTTGCCAATTAACAAATTTAATAAAAACGATGTTATTTACTAATTCTTTTCCAGAAAAACATGACTATAATATAATTTGCTATATTCAATTACCGTATTGGAGATTAGACATAACTGAATTAGTTATTAATTAGTCATTGAATTGTTAGATAACTAAAACAGCTTGCTGTTTTAGTTTGCCCTTAAACAGATAACTAAATAAATAGCCAAAGATTGTTGCACGGACTTTGCAGTAACTTATTATTGCAGTAATACCTTTTCTTATGTTTAAAAGATGAGAAAATGATTCTATACTCCATGGATATTAGTCAAATCCATATGTTGAATAAATACTACATGGTTCTTTGTGTTCTTAGGTATTTTCAAGCCATGACATATATGCTTCTTCATTGATATACAAATTGGACAAGAAACTTATAGCAGTGTATACAAGGTTCGTGACTAAATATGTGTTTAAGACATATTGTTAATATTCTTAATGTTTTTATTTAATTTATTTATTTAAATTTATTTTTGATTATTTATCTTGAAATATACTTGTATGTCATGTCATTAATTTTGTCTTACCGCTAATTTTTGGCTTACATTACATTATCTTGTAATCATATATTTTTGGCAGTTAATGGCTCTTCCATGCATGCAATCTCTCAAACTTTCTTTCCTGTCAATCATGGATTTTTTATATTAAAAAATTGTCATATGTTTTAGTGATGGATTCGCGACGTATAGGATCGTCGTTAATTTTTTTACTTATGGGTGAATTTAGCAATGAAAAATGGTTTCTGTTGCTAAAATTAGCAACGAAAATTAATATCCGTTGCTAAATTTAGCAACATAAATTTATATTTCGTTGCTAAAATTGACCAATTCACATAATCTTGCATTATTGAATTTAGCAACGAAATGAAATATTCGTTGTTAAAAATAGCAACTGCCAAATTAGCAACCGAAATTTTCGTTGCTAATTTTCGTTGTTAATTTGCAATTTTCTTGTAGTGATATAGCAATAATGCTCTCTAAAATTTCAGTTTATATTACCTTAATATTTGGAAGATTCAAGAAATTCTTGGTGACTTTTCCAATTTGTCTAGATTTAAGACGTACAACATAGCTCTTAAGTGAATTAGAAAATAATACTATGCCTGCATATGAATAAAAGTGAAATGTTATGTGATTCAGCAGTATGCGATATATACTAGTCCTGCATTTCAATATATCACCAAAACCAAATCAATAACACAAAAATGAAATCAATTTGCTGCCCTAAAAACATGATAAACTCAATTTACTTTAAAACTAACTTAATCGCACTATAACGGCCATAAGAATAGGTTATGTCCAGACCTTAAACAATCAGCAAAATTTAAATCCAAAGCTTTTATGAGACAAAATAAATTTATTCAATTACTAACCTATACCAAATTGTTCACTAGAAACAAATAAATCACAAGCTTTTGCAAAATCAAGTGAAAAAACTAACTTTAATTCAAGATTTTCAAACATTTTTACAGCTCTCATTCAATTAATAAACTAACTTTAATAAAAATTGATTGACAGAATTGTTAAAAAAAATCAAGTAAAAAGCGTGAAATAAAAATTGAATTCTCATTTAGACATATTATCAGACATTTGGTATGCAAAATAATAAATTGAATTTTTGAGCACAGGCTCTTCAACCCAACATCTCATTTCTGCTCCCAACAGTAAAAAAATAACAATCCATATCTATTTTAATAAATCAACATAGCAACCAATTCTAATATATATATACACACATTTGTTTTAAAAAAAATTAAGAAAGAAAGAGGACATGGCAGCCACGCATTTTCAATATGAACAAGCTTTTCAAGACAATAGCTTATTAACCAAACACGCCCACCACATTCTCCTTCATCTTCTTCTTTGTTGCCATTTCATCTCCTGCAATCTAATCAATAATGGCTAATAGACCAATGAAAGAATCGAATTCTTAATCCCATATAATTCATTATCAATTGTTAAAATTCTGAAATTATACCACCGTCGAAAATTTTTTGATGTCTGCCAAAAAATTTGATAATACTTTCAAGATCTCTATCGCTAGCATCTTTAAATTTGTTTTATATAATGAAAAAGAGGCATGTTTGAAATAAATATAGATATAAATATATTTATGAAATATAAAAGGTAAGAATGAAATCTTATAAAATACAGGGGTATTTATGAAAACAAAATAAAAAACGGTGGCATTTCATGTAATTTCCTCTTAGAAATATGACATTGCGGCCCACCATCCTCGTATATGGATAATAAAATCGATATCTTTTTTTTATGTGTGTTAATCACTTGTAATTTAAATAATTAAAATTTTAATTTTTTTTTGGTTTGATATTATTTGAATTTCATTTTTCATTTTTCATCACTTGTAAACCTTTTCATGGATCGTCTTAAATGTAATATTGGTTAGGATTTGTTCAAACTTGAAAATTGCAGTAGTTTTGGTGAGGCATCAAGGGATGAGCACGATGGTGCTTTTATTGAGTGGATTCCAGGTCTTTATTTTGGCATCTACGAGGAACATATGACAAAAGCCATTGCTTTTCGAGAAAGCAATTTGCAGATTCTCATCGAGGCTTCGAAAAATGTGGATGTTGAGATTGTTTACACTGACTGGATCTAAATCAACCCAATGATATGTTATTTTACAAAGAATAAAAAAAACAGTTATTTAGATGATTATTATACAAATGCTACTTTTCTTTCTAACTCATTTAATTTTTTTTATATATTAATATATTATTAATTTGATTTATAAGTAATTTAAGTAAGAATTTAAAACTTTGTAACTTATTATTAAAACTTTCCAACTTGTGAAAAATTTAATTTAAAACAATAATATATGATCATATAAAGAATAAACTTTAAATCTTTAATTTGCCACCGACTTAAATCTGTTTTTATTTTAAAACAAAACAAATGACGTAAATTCAAGTATAGCATTTAAAATATTTTATGGAAAAAAATCCAATTGGGAATTATTTAATCTTATTCGTAATATTTTCACTACAAATTGGAATAAATTGATAGGGCGCCATTCAGTGCGTTTATGCACGGTGTGCACTGTGCCAGTATTTACACCTGATCGGACAATACAGGCGCATTGTGCACTGAATTGCAACTCAAACGATTGCGTTGTCAACATTGGCTAAAACATTAGATTGAGGTAGCTGGCTGAAAAAATCCAGAAGGTGTGAATGGAGGGTCTAATTAGATACTAACTTTTTGGCTAAGGGAGTTAATTGCATAGCTTTCTAAAATATAGGGGCCAAAAACGTCAATTTGTGATACGCATAATATAAAAACTGGAAAAATCTAGATTCGCGTCCACCGACCTTAGAATCGAAGCGCAGATCTACTTTGGCATTTACTCCTCAGGACTCCCATCACTGTAACTATTTCTCTCACCTTTAAGCTTCAAAAACCAATTCCAGATCTTTTGTTTAGGATTTATAGCTAAAAATGGCAGACTGGGGTCCTGTACTAATCGGCGTCGTTTTATTTATTCTACTAACGCCGGGACTCCTGCTTCAGATACCTGGAAACAGCCGTATTTTGGAGTTCGGAAGCATGAAGACTAACGGCAAAGCTATTGCTGTGCATACTCTGATTTTCTTCACTCTCTACGCTCTTCTAATCTTAGCCGTTCATGTCCACATCTACACCGGCTGATATTAAAATCCGACCGGTAAGTTCATTTATGTGTACTACTTACTCCCAGATGATCAAGATCTGTGTTCTTTCTGGCTTCAATTTCTGAATTATTACGCTGTAGTTATTTAGATTTTCTTTTTTCTTTTTGAAACTAGAATAACTAATATTAAGGATCTTATTGGGTTTGCAGTCTTTTCTTCTGAACGTGTGGTTGCTATCCACCCATTTAATTAAAGTAAAGATTTAACTTGTGTGTATTTTGTGTTTTGAATGGTAAACAATAAGGGGTAGTGGGGTTATTTTGTGCCCCTATTGCATTTGGGTTGGTGCAAAAGTGGTAAGATAATTGTACCGTCACATGAAAAAAATTTATATTAATAAAATAATAATAATAAGGGAAGCAAACATTAATTAGTAACATCGAACATCTGTAAAAAACTAATGGTTTTAAACTTGGATTTATATATATGTTAACATTTGAATGTGAAAGAGAGAAAATCGATACATATAAGAGAAAAAAAGGGAAAACTTAGCTGGGATGAATTAAGCATGTATATGAACACCAATGGCGACAATCAAGATAGTGTAAACGCAAAAATATATAATAGCATGAACAAGAATGGCGATCCCACTTGTGTTCATATTCCCAAACTCAACAACTCTAATTCTTGCTGGTAGCTGAAATAAAAGCCCTGGTGATAACAGAATGAACAATCCCACGGCTACAACTACTGGTCCCCAATCAGCACTCATCTTTCCTCTCTTAGAAAAAACACAAGTTATAGATGGAGATGTTCTAGAGCTATGTCTTCAAGAATTGATGGAATGATGTGCATGTGCATAATAAATATGTAGCGGGAATGAATAATTTTCTTGGTGATTAAGGAGCTGGGGATGCGAAACTTGGTGAAAAAGAAGGGGGGTTAGGTTAAGAATGGAGGAAAGGTATGGCTTTGTAGTGGGTTTTCTTTATGGGAAGAAGCCAACTTTAGTATCACTAATTTGAAATAATTAATTCTTCTTTTTAGATTGCTTTAGAGATTGATGAAGATAGTTCTTTATTAAAGAAATAAAAGGGATCGGATAGGCAGTTGCATGTGTAAAGCTAGCTCCTATTATTTCTGTTCTGAGGTGTGTTGCAAAATGTTTCCTCTTTTTGTTTTTATTTTTATGCAGAGGCTTCCTAATTTAATGGGTTCTTCTTAATTGTTCTTTAAACCCAAACAGTGCCTAGGGTTCTCCAAACTACAAAACAATTCATGTAGAACTTGAGGGCTATAATAATTGCAGATGGAAGCAACCTATGCCCTTCCTCAAAACTATAACAACAAAAGGAAATTCCACTATCTCAGCAAACCTTGCTATTCGCACAAAATAGAAGGTCTTGGAATAAAAAAAAAATGGATTTACTCCACTTCAAAATTTCTAGAGCATAAAATTTGCAAAATTGAACGTTTACTAGTATGGTCAATATAATAATATTGCTGAATTATTAGTTTTGATATCATGTTAAAAAAATGACTTTGACTTTAATTCAACTCTAAAAATTAGATTAAAAAGTGATTATTATAAAAATCATTATAAAAAGTATTATATTTCTATATTAAGTTAACATAAGATACTTAACAGTGTTCTACTATTGATGAATCATATTAATTAGGATGCTCTATTTTTTTTTTTTTTAAATTGATGGGTATTGAAAAAATTATAACCATCATTTTTATACCATATCTAAAAGTACACGAGTAGCACCACCCTTGACTGTGACTCGAATGTTTATTGGATTTATGCAGCACAGGATAATTACTGCACGCTTCCTAATTAACGTTAACTATCAGTATTAAAGAAATGTGAAACTACTCCAGTTCTGCACGGCTCTTTTCTGAAAGTGAACAAAACGTCAGAATCTGTGGATGATTCTATTCCACGGTGACGATTTAAAACCTGAAATTATTGTATTGTCTTTGGAAGCAACGAAAGAATAGTGGATTCGAAAGTCACAAATTAACTTTTGCATTGTAATTAGGTGTTTGTCTTAAGTCCAATCTCTTGTTTTAGTTTCTCATTAAGACCCTCAGCCTCTGATTTTAATTAGAATCATCTTTTTCATCTCATACATATACTGCAAGTGGAAATGGTAGATTGGGGGCCGGTGGTGATAGCGGTGGTTCTGTTCGTGGTGCTGTCGCCGGGAGTGCTATTCCAGCTACCGGGCAATGGCCGAGTGGTGGAATTCGCCAACATGCAGACCAGTGGGGTGTCAGTTCTTGTTCATACAATTATTTTCTTTGGGCTCATTACAATTTTTCTTATTGCGATTGGTATACACATTACCACTGGATAGTATTGCTTAGTGTTCATCTTTCAATTCCTTGTATGCTTAGTTAGCTAATGATTGCTTCTTCTTTGTAATAAAATTTTCTCTTCTTCTTGTGGTTTAGTTAGTCATTTGTTTTCAGTTTGAACCGATTGCTTTATCCATTTCTAAATAGCATTTAGATGCTTTAATTGTTTGAAATACAATTGATTGTTTAATAATAGACTGACTGGGCATAAAATTTAAAATTGGAAATTGAATAATTTCACAAATTTTAAATAACAGAAATATATTATTATTATTATTATCATTATTTAATAAAAAATATATTAGACTTGTGCTGGAGCTCCACTTTGACTCTCAAATATTAAGCCCAACTCCATCTAAATATGAGAAAAATGACATATTATATTTAAATCCACGCCGGCAAATAATATTAAAACATAAATAATACTCCTTTCACTTTTTTATATGTCATTTTTATTATTCTAACTAGAATTAAAAAAATAATAAATAAATTTAAATTTAGTATTAAATTGTGTAATTAAGATTAAATTATCAAATTTAATTAGTTCTAACTTTATTAAAAAAGAAAAATAAATTGAAAAAAAAATTAAATTACATTAAAAATTTAAAAGTAATAAATAAATAAAATTTGAATTTTACTAAAAAATGATACATTAATTAGAACGGAGGAAGTAATTTATTAACTCTCCCCTTTCTATATTCCTTCATAAATTACTGCAAAATATCGTTTATAGCTGATTCAAAATTTTATTATTTCTATTAGTATCTTTAATTTTATATGTTTCATGACATATGTGATTCGATATAATCTATTTATAAATAAATATCAATTTTTTTTTTATTTTCCACCAAAATTACAAAAGACAATGCTAATTATTTATTTACCCTTCCCAACCAGGAGAGATCAATGAGCAAGTTGGTTAGAAATAGTATAAATTTTGAATATTATTTATATTTTAAAAATTGAATAAATATTTATTGTGACAATGGCATAATTGGAATAAAATGTTTAAGTTTTCTGTACATGGACACTTTATTTGGAACCTCTATTAATTATTTATAGGTAGTATAATTGCAGCTATATATATTGGATATCTTTAAACGTAGTATAATTATTATTTGCAATATTATTAAAATTAATTAAAAGGAATAATTACTTTCGTCCAAATTGATTATGCTTACATTTCTTAATTATCATTGCCCCCGAATGCTTAGGCCTTTCATTCATCATTGTAATATGCATTATAAGATTGTCCGTTATCTCTCTTAGTGGAGACAGAGTAACAGATTTATAGTTCACTAGCAAATAATTTATAAACTATATAAAATTTTAAACTCTACTACTTCAATGGAACTCCATTTCTCTAATTAAGATTTTCAATATACCATCTAATAATATATTATGACTAAACGAATACCTTGAATAGCATATTTTAAGTTTGGAAATTACCTATAATTTAAACTTTAAACTGGTTAAAAATTAATTTCTAATTCTCGCCCCAAATATGTAATTATGAAAAAAAAATAAAAAATCCAAACACAATAAGATAGATTCTCAATTCCATCCTTTATATAATACTTCCTCTGACTTATATAAACAGACAGATTTTTTTTTTTTCATTTGATTAATGTAGTTGGGAGCACAAATTTTACCATATTTTTGCTTACACACCTCTAATTAAATGATGAGAAATGCCATAGTAAATCACATAGTTTAAGACTATTTTTAGTAAATAAGTATTAAAAAAATTAAACAAATTAACGAAAGTATTGCTGAACCGAACAAAGGCACATCAAACGAAGGCCTACAATGGGGACCTTAGTTTGCTAGTCATTCGGTATCAATTTTACCGGATAGTTTTCTTTGAGCGTATAGAGTTCAGTGTTGAGAAAGAACCACCTAATTAAAATGAAACAAATATTTATTTATTTATTTATTTATTTATTTATTTATTTATTTTTATGAGTTTTAGTTTGAAGGGGATGCATTTTCATGTGTGCCTTGAGGAGAAAAATATTTTTTTGGTGCGAATGAATTTTAGATTTTTCTATTTTGACCCCTTATTTTTTTTTTTTTATAAATAGAACAAAATGAAACTCTAAGATAAAAAGTAATGACTCCATGTTTTAGAAATTCTCCCTTGTTTGACCACATTTGACTGATGATCAAAATTGATGCGACATCAAAAAAAATCAAATCGACCAATATAATAAATTATATATAATGTCAATTTCGTATTTTAAATAGAAAAATCAAAAAAGTAAATTGATATGAAGCATTGAAAAAGTTAAAATAGAACGAATTAAATAAAAAACTGAAATTGAAATAACTTTTAATTTGACTTTCGATTTCAACTCGATTTTTCCGATACCAATTGTAATCCAAGATCTATTATAAATCTATTAAAAAAAAAGTGACTCTTCGATGCCAATTGTGATCAAAGATCTATTCTAAATCTATTCAAAAAAATAAGTGACTCATACGAGTATAGCCCGAAAATCCAGACAGAAAAGAATCTGATCTGAACCCAGACCCTTGCGAGACAAAAATAATACCTGATCATATAATAATATCTAATATTAATTAATAATAATAAAGTTGGCTCAGTAGGCCTTAAACATTCAAAATAAAGCCCCTTAGCTCTGCCAGGCGCTGGACAGTGGAGGGGTTAGCTCGGTAAACGTGTATATTATATTACATAACATGGGAAGTGCGAGTCCAGTGGGTGGAAACGTGTAATGCTAATGAACTACCACTAGGCAAAGACGCACATATTCCGACTTGGAAAATGATACATTAATTGTTGATCTACTAGATCAACAAGCTGTTTATGATTATTTTAATAGCAATATGAAATTGCCATTTTTTCCATTAGAAGAAGTTAATAAATCCTTGTGGTTGATTCAAATCATCATGGTTCTGCAGATTGGACTGATTTTGATCATTCAGAATTGCTGTTGTATGAGGGATCTTGACACACAACACAAGAAAACCTCATCATTTCAGTTGATTCATCAGGTGATTTCTTTTTTCTATTGAAATAAAATTAAATTAATAAGTGCTGGCTTACCTCCTCTCCCACCACACTTTTTTCTTCTTCCAGCATTTTTTCCTGCTCATATTAAGTGAAGATATCACATAATAATAAACACAATAGCTTTCATCGGAGTAGTCTAAGGATTATTATTATGTTAAAGGAGGCCTAACTAAGTTGTGAAGGTATGCAAGCATGCAGGCTTTGTTCTTTTGTTTTTGTTTCCTTGAAACTGAGTTCTTATTTCTGCTAGTGGCTGTAACTATTCTATTTCCATCGCAAGCAAACGAATTTCCACAATTATCACTTGTTAGAAAACTACTAGTGATTCCCTATTGAATGCTCAGAAGCATGGTACCTCAAGAGTGTTCAATAGCTTTTCAGTGTTGCTAACTTGTGTGAATTTTTTTCCCACTTTCCCCTGGCTTCAAACCAAAATTCTGCCTAAAACTTATCTTAAGATTTGATCACAAACTATGATTTAGCAGATGTGCAAGGTCATTTCTCCGTAGGAATAGCAACAAATTAGTACCAAAGCTACCGCATTTAGATTCTATATCTTCCTTGGATATTGTATCAAAAACAAGCCAGCACATCCATTGTTTCCCTCTTCTCTCAAACTAAGATTACTTCACAGGGCCACCTAGGTAAATAGGTTCTATGGATAATGGACGTGCCAATAGATGCAACTATTGTATGCTTGAATCCATATCAGTGACCGTATAGTTTCTATAATGCAAACACAGATCATCATCTCTATGCCATCTTCTGCCAAATACAAATTATGGCAATCAACTCATTTGAACATTTGTCTTGCCAATTACAAAACTCACAACACCCTTCCTTTACCTTACTTCACTAGGGCTTAATCAGTATGGCAATTAACTTATTTGAACATACGTCTTGCCAACTAAGGATCCCTGTGCTTCGGATGCTTTCTCATCAGAAGCTAGAATCTCATACAGTGCTAGCTACGGTTTAGCAGCCTTGAGAACCATTGAGGAACTAAAGGCTGAGATCAAGCAGTTTGCCGAGGATCACACCAAGAGGGCAATCGAAAGGCTAAGCAATATCAAAAACAATGACTATTTCCTTTAGAATGAGTAATAGCTAATGGGGCAAGCCATAATTTATAGAAAACGATAACAGTAGGAAATAGCAGAAGAAACAGTGCCCAGCAACTCCGGGAAAATCCCAAGACTTAGAAAAAAAAAGGAAAAGAATGAACACCTTAATATAATAGGATTCGTTCCCTACTCCTTTTGTGTTTTACCTTCATATACTCGATGCCGAATATTACCAAAAAAATAAAACCAACTCTTCCATTTCTTTTCCTTCTCCATGTGAGATAAGACCATTAAAAGCTGCTCAGGAACTATTAGAGAAAGAAAAAAGTATTCAAAGAGGAAACCTGCTATTATACACGGGAGCTTCACATTATGTCTTTATTTTCCCATTATCCTGGGTGATATGGGAGAAAAGGCTTACTTAAAAACAGAGCACATTAGGCAAAAGCTAAAGAAACTTTGTCAGTTATGCCTAGTTACTTGGACCGATTCCAAGCATCTGGTCTCTAAAAATCCCACCAGCTCAAAGTAGCCTCATCACGAGATAATATGTTGCTTATTTGAATGAGAAACCATCGGAGCAGCCTAATGCATTATATGCCTCTATATCAGTTGCAAATTCTGCTTAATTGGCTAACTCAGAACTGAATAGGATGATTTCATTTTTGGGTTAGACTTACCAGGAAAATTCTTTTTACGATGTTCTTCAATGCTATGTATTTCTTATGCTTAATTGTAGATCATGTCACTTCTCTTGCTACCTTTTCCAGCACTAATGTAAAAATGCAGTCTCATCTGTAATTTTACAGAATTTACATTAAAAGGGAGTTTAGCATACCTTTTGATGGACCGTTGGAAGAGTTTCCATCATTAACTGTGTCTGCACATGACAGAAAGAAAATAATAAAATAAACGAAGGTGAAGAAAAGGAAGTCTTACACACCAACCAAAGTATGAACATCTGTCAAGCAACATGACAGGAAAAAAGAGAGCAGGAGAGAATGGGAAGATATGAGAAAATTATTTACTTTACAAAAGCTAAACTGAAAAAACTCCAAAGAAGTGTTTTGGAAAGAACCTTTCTCAGTTTGGCCAGTCTTAACATGGAAACCATTTGTTCCTGTAGCTGTATTAGCTGTGTAGTGTTTAGCTTCTTTAGGCTTTCTTCTTCGAGATGCCTGAAAAAGTGCAAAAAAATCTCACAGGATTTTGCTTAATGAAATGCAATGTTTGTTTCAGAAATTGTATGTGTTGTCACCTTTGGAGCATTTCCAGCTGGATAGTGGGCGTAGGGAAAGCCTTACCTCCTGCTTGAAGCTTCTGCGTGATTACCATATAAAAAAAATCAAAGTCACATAAAAGGAGTTTCCCAGAAATCTAGGATTAAAGTTACAAAAATTGTTTGGAAATTCCCAGTTTCCTCAAGAATCAATCCAAATTCTTCATGTGCACTGTAGTTTTACCCGATAAAAAAAGCTGCTCTGCCAGTAGAGCAAACATGCTTAATATATGCTTTAATGGCTGCAAGCCTTACAAAAAGAATCCGTTTGTCAGAAAATTAAATTCTCATTGCAACAAATGAGATTGGATTCTTGTTGTGACTAGAGGTAAACATGGAGTTTGGAGATACATAAAAGAGTAAAAGAGATTAGCAATTAATGATACTATTTGACTATAACTAATTTGAACTAAACAGTTCGACTTTAATTTGGCACAGCTTTGAATTTTTAGCTATAATGGAGAATCGAATCAAAATTATATAGAACTGTATTGACTAAAATTAAGATTACAAAATTGATATATAAAAAATTGTTTTATTCAATTTTATTTTGAAAAAGATGAATAAATAATATATTTATAGTTTTAATAATGGAATAAGAGCTAAATTTGCTCCAAAAATATTGAAAATGTTGCATATTTGTCCCTTAAGCATGTTTTGAGCTAAATTTGCCCATAAAATATTTAAAATAGTATATATATTTACCCCTTAAATATGTTTTTAGATCAAAATTGTCATCACTGCTAACTACACTGTAAGTAAGCAAATGAAAATATATTAATTTGGCTAATTGAAGTAATATAAACTTGCAACATTTAATATCATAAATTTCAATTATTTTTTAAAAGTTAAATATGAGTGTCAATTTATATTGCACATATATTAAATTTATGTGGTTTCAATCAGTTTAATACATTTTTTTTATTTACTTACTTGAAATCTCGTAATTTTCAGTGGTAAATTTAACCAGATACATAATAGCAGAAAAAATTTTAATCCAAAAATATAATTAATGAATAAACATGCACAATTTTTATCACTTTAGGGGCAAATTTACCTGGACACATACTTAAACGGCAAATATGCACAATTTTTAATAATTTAAGGACAAATTTACCATTTCTCCTTTAATAATATGTATAATATAATTATATCATAAATTCATTTTCTACATATATTTGGATATTCTATAAATAAATTAATTAGATTACATTAATTTTATATTTTTTCTATCATTATTGAAAAGAACAAACTATGGTAATTAATTATTAGGTCGAAATTGCCTCCAAAATTAGACAAAAAATACAATGTTATCTTTAAAGTGTCAATCGATACAATGTTACTCCCGAACCAATAAATTGTCCATTATTTTTTACTAAATTCTATTTATTAACTTGCTAACATAGATAAAGAGTGACACATGTCGCCCTACTGCAATTACTGGAAGGGCAAATTTTTTCTAAACTTTGCTTAAAAGAGCAATCTTTCCTTAAACTTGGTTTTTAATAGCAATTTTGCCCCCTTAAGTTACAAAAAGGGAGTCAAATATTTAAATTCGATTATTTTCCGTTTATTGAGCCATATAGCTAACATCATATTGTATACACAATAAAAATATATTGCTATATTAGACTAGGTGACTCTTGCATGATATGTAAAAAAATGTAAAAATTCTAAATTAACCCACATTTAACATATCCCTTAACCTTAAAATCAAATTTTAATACAAAATCATACTTTCAATAACTTTTCAATTATTACTTCTTCCAATGAATCTTGTATCCAATCTTTGCCATGCCACTTTCTTACAATCCATATTTTACTTATTAAAAATCAAAAATTGTTCAGTTTTTGCTATTGCCCTTGCAAAATAAACAATTAATTTTGATGAATACTTATCAACCGAACTTGCATACCAGTAATGAATTATACTCATAGTCAATACATTTTTGCCATTATGAAAGTTAGTTGATTATCCATTGGCATTTAAAAAAGTGACACTAAAAAGATTGAGTAGATTAACTGGAAGAAGACATAATTGCAATGTCATTAAAAAAATTTATTTACAAGGTGTTTGGTTTTAAGATATAAGAGAGACGTGGAATAAAAGTTAATTTAAGATTTTTATTTCTTTTTTACATACCATGTGATAGTTATTTAAATCCAACATGACAACATGTATTTATTATCTATACAATATAATGTCAACTACATGTCTCATTATACCAAAAATGGTCGAATTTAAATATTTAACTAGAAATGGACTGATTTGCTGAAATTTTATAACTTAAAGGAGCAAAATAACTCTTTTAAGAAAAATTTAGGAACAAAATTGCTTGTTTAGTAATTCTAGCATTGCGACACGTATTACAGACAAAATTCAGTCAAAGATACTAGACCATTTAGTGAATAACAAAATTAAACCGCTTTTTATGCTTTAGGAGTTATATTGCACCAACCGAAACTTTAAAGGCAATACTGTATTTTTTGATAAATTTTTAGGGGTAAATTTTTACTTTCAGCTAAACTACTACTACTACTATTATTATCATCTACTACTGCCAAAACTACTACTATCAATTTGTAGATTGTACATTGTATAGACTAAATCGGTTTTGTTGATATGTTTAGAAAGTTTGTAATTAATTTCAAAACTTAATAATATTTATATTTTTATATTAATTGAATTTAGTATTGCTTGCATAGGAAACATGGTTCTGGATTTCCTATTAAGACAAATCTAAGTTACATTTGACGTGGATTTTTTGGACCATCCATCAAATCCACTGAATGGCAAACATGTCACTGTAGTTGAAAATCTTTCCGAAAATCCTGGACAAGACACAAATCATTTGAGATAACTCATTTATGTTTTTCTTCTCTCAACTCACATATGAGACATGATTTCTGATTTCCCAACCCTACAAATCCAAGTTGCATTTGATGTGGATTTTTTGTACCGTATGTCAGATCTGCCGAAACGGCGGACTTGTAATTATAGTTGAAAATCTCGCCGAAAATCCTGGACGACCATCCGCACGCAAATCATCTAAAGATAATCTCATGGCATTGAGCAAAAGAAGCCAAAATGTGTGTGCAAGTAGGAACCATTAACCTATCGCATTTCCAAAATAAAACTATTTTGGATATGGAAAATATATTTCTAAGTTGAATATCTCAATTGTTATATTAGTCGTTAATATAATTTGTGCTTGTGCTTTACACTTGTCTTAAACACACCTTAGTTAAAAATGAAGGCTAAGCAGTTAGTAGTTTTAGTTGTCTGAGTAACGCTTGTTTTATTTGGCATTGGTATCTCAATTACAAAAATATTTCCCAACCATGCAGAACATGCAAAAAGCTAAAAGATTTGACTGACTAACCTTGGGGCCAGAGCCGTTCTTGACCTTAGCTTGCTTGCTTTTATGTGCATGATACTTCTCAAAGGTTTTCTTCAAACTGTAGACAAAGAATAAGATACAATTCATTAACCCATTATCATGCTTATCGAGATAAAAACAGACAAATTATATTGGTCAACCATCATCAATTGAAAAATTAAAATACCTCATTTTCTGATTCTGCATATAGTATTATAATTCATTCAATATCTCCATTAATCATTTGGAACAGATTTTGTACTATTAAGTGAATTTCAGTCTTATAATCAGACCACATTACATATCATATGCAATCGCATATCTCATGAACAGCTAATTTCAAGAACTAACTTTCCTTTATTACTTACAAAAGATTCTTTTCTTGTTTTCTTTTCTTATTTTAAAAAATATATTCTTTTACGTACATGTTTTGAATATTTATTCCCTTATGGTTGATATAATTTTTGAAATTATTCAGTCATTTTTAAAATGATTAACAAGTTAAAATGAATTCAAACAAGTTTGAAAAGGGTACAATAAATAATAAAATGTTTATGCATTATAAATAGAAACATTTGGAAGGGTACAATGATTCAAAATTCCGATGTTTGTCAACGCCCGCACAGCTGCACTATATGTAATACAGAACATTGATCAATATAAAATATTTGTTCACAGTCAAGCCAAAAGTATGCAGGCCATGAGAACAAATTGGAACGGCTAAAGAGTGAACTAGTTCAGTGTTTAACATTCTTTAAGAATTGAGGATAGAATTAAGGCTTCACTGAAACCCCCAAAAAAACCAAATACTTTTGGTATCATTATCCAACTGAAGAAGATAGTCAATTTATAAATTATTAAATCTAGATAAAAATTCTCATTTATATTTTTTTTATTGAAATAATCATATTATTCCATTCATCCGTCCCATTTTAAGACGAAATTTTCTTCAAAATTAAAAAAATGATAAAAATATTTAAATTTTATAAAAAAAACTATAGCGATAGATAAAAATATTATTTTTTTATTTTTAATTACTTCATTTAATTCTAGTTAAAAATAAAAAAAGTGAAAAAATAAAATATTTAATAAAATATATAGCAATAGATAAAAATATAATTTTTTTATTTTTAATTATTTCATTTAATTCTAGTTAAAAATTAAAAAATAATAAAAAATAAAATATTTAATAAAATAAATATTAAATAGGAATATATATGTACATTTTTAACTCAAATTTCAGAAAAAAAAGGACAAAGCAAATAAAAAAAGTGACCTCTTCAAATAAAACCGATGAAGTATTGAACAAATTGTGATTCCTAATATTAAGGTTGAAAATAAAATTAAGATAATTTAATAGTCAGTATCCGATTAAAAATGCTATTGATGTATCTACTAGTGACAAATGAACCTCAAAAAGGAAGTACAATAATACATATATTGTACCAAAAAGTACGTAGAAATTAATTAGACAAAACTTATACCAAAAAGTTGTTGGACAAAAAAGTGATACCCACTCCCTTTTTCTTTTCCTATCTTCCATCCATCTCTCTTTCTCCACCTTTCTCCACCTCTTGATTTATTCTCTGCTACCTGCTGGCCCTACCCGTCCTCTCTTTTTGCTTTTATGCTGCCTTTTATAGCAAACATATTTATAAAATTGAGGTGGATTCATCGAAATGTTCAATGGGAACTGCCGTGTTTCTGATGTGTATGGATTCCATAAAATGTGAAAATTTTTTTGCATAAAAACTGATTTTGGCGGTCCCTGTTTCAAGTTGCACAAAATTATTTAAAAAAAAAAGTGCAGAAAACTAGAGAAAGATGAAGTGGTGAACGTGTATATTTTCTGACGTGCTAAATGTCAAAAACGGACTGCCACGTTTGCTTTCTTTATGTGGGGCTCTGGGCATTTAAAACTCTATTGGTCTTTGTGTTTGGTTGATTCCCATTTTCTCTTTGAGAAATGCATTGACTTCAATTGTTGTTTTCTGATCATACAATCAAAAGGAATTGTACACTTTCAGTAAATATTTCGAAATATGGGGTTACACAATTATATTTTAAATAAAATTACAGTATAATTTTTTTGTGAATAAATTATTTCATTTTCTTTTAAATAATATATTTTTTTTTAATTTTGTGGCATCCTCATTAGGTTTTTTTTTGGAAATATACTGTAAGTTACTCTCATCCACAATAATAAAATCCAGAGAACTATATTTATATGTATATGGATAAGAAAGTAAAGGAACTTTTTTTGAAAAAAAAAAGGGAAAAAGAAAGCAAAGAAACGTGGAACTTAAATACCCCTTCAAAGACCAGCAAAGCTTTATAATGCCCAGTGCAAACGTGGACGCCCATGTTTGACATTTGGCACGTGAAAGAAATTTTACAAGTTAGCCACTCACATGAACCCCTACCCTGCCAGAAATTGGTACTTACAGAATTCCTATAACTTGTAACAGATAAAATCATTATTCATATTGAATATACTAGAAGAAAATGAAACACAAGAATAAATTTATATGTTCTTGCAAATATTCCTATCCAACTGATAAACATAAACAAATCAAGCAACTCAGAAAACTGTAATGCTAACTGATTATTTATATTTTATAATAATTTAAAACATCCGAGTATTCATGTTTCATATAATTTCAACAATACACTAAACTTAGCCTTTCGTCAAAATTTTAGAATATTGTATTGACTAATTATATGTTGAATTTGTGCCCGGCACCTGCTCTCCTAGAGCTCTTCTCTACTATTTCTACAAATTAAATTGCCTAACATTAACGAGTTTATCATCACACCAGCACATTCAAGAGCACATCCAACTAGGGGCGAGCGAACAAAAAACCGTTAACCCCAAAATTAATTTAAAACCGAATCGAATTTTTTTGATCGCAAATTCATGAATTTTGACTTATACTTTAAATTATATTTAAATTATGTTATTTCATAGTAATATTTATACAGAGTGATTCATTAATTTTTATATATTGGTATTTATATTTTATTGAATTTTTTTTTTATAATTTAAAATATGCCTTTTAATATTTAATATTGTCCAAAATTTAAATATGATATTAAATTTATTTTATAATATTAACTACTAATTTATTGAACACAATTTTCATTATTTTGTAATTTTTATTCTAAATTATTTTATATATTTAAATTTTAATTTAATTTTATCTAATTTTTTATAAATATATATTATAAATTTTAATAGTTAAAAAAATATTGATTGAAAATTAAAATTAATAAATTGATTAGCCAAATATAATTGATGATTAATAATTTTAAAAAATTGTAAATTGATTATTTTTTTTTCTAATAGAAGGGTTAACCTGCTCATCCCTCAATACTAAGAACATATAATATGTTCCCTAAGTTGAGAAAACTGCAATCCAATATATATATCCCAAATGGAAATTAATGGCAATTTTGTTTGAAATATATCAGCAAAATTTTGCTTTGCAGTTATATCCCTTCTAAACTTCTGCTTCTACAAGCCTTGATTCTGTTTCTTTACCTTCGCCGTGAACCTAAGGCCCATACCAGAACCAGAGTGTAACTGCTCCAGTGACATTTGTTGATTTGCAAGTTTCTATTGCACCAAAACCACTAAAACAAGTAACCAGAGAGAAAAAGAGAAAAGTGATAATAATTAAGTTTTGTACTTTCAACAATCGAAAGCTTCATCTGCCCCGATCGAAACTACAACTAAAAATACCTAAAATCACCGTACGTTTCTATATTGAAATTCAAAACAAAACGAGCATAGGGAAAGTACGGAGCTGGAAAAAGAGATGAGATGCAGCAAGAGAGAGCTTAAATTTAAGAGCACGCCAAAATTGTTTATAATCAGAAAGAAAGAAGTAATCGTACCCGTCTTTACTGGAAAACTCGTAAAGCTTGCCTTTGCCGGAAACAACAATGACGGCGATTTCCGAGTCGCACAGCACTGATAACTCCCTTGATTTCTTCAATAATCCGGTTTTCCTCTTGGAAAAAGACACTTGCCTACAGTTTTTGTCCTCGATTCGCTTCAGCATCACCTTGCCTCTCCCCATAGTCTTCACCGATGGGAGCTAGAGAATCAAGAGAGTCCTTTGAGTTACTATTTGCAGATGAAGAAGACTCATAGGCGAGAGTGCTTTTATTTATAGACACTAGATTCATCCTCACCGAATCAAGGGCTGAGCTAGTAGGGGCGATAATTCACCTTAGGATTATAAGGATTGACACGTGGATGCCACATCTTCTACAATCGAATTTCGAATTCTCGCTTTCTCTTCTCTGATCTGTACTGCGATTTCGATTCGGTGGGACAAAGGATCCACCCCCGGAGCGGGATAAAGATTTGGAGGTTTTGCCCTTTTGGTCCAGGAGAATCAATTTTTATTTTTTGATTAAGTTAGAAGAAAGCAAAAAAGAAAAAAGTGCAGAGCGCTATTGGCTGGTATTTGAACCATACCTCCATGTCATACGTCTCTCAACTTTACTATTCTCTTTATGAGTTTATTCACTTTTATTATTCACAAAAATTAAAAAAAAATCATTTATTTTCATATGTTTTTATTAGGGGCATTTTTTAATTAATATTTTTTAAATTTAAAATTAGAGAATGTCAAAAATATTTACTGATTTGGGATAAAATACAAAACTGTTACGTCAGATGTAAAATTTACAGAAAAAATTTTAATATTTTTTTCTTAAATTGGTACAGACTGTAGCGATTTCAAACTTTTAAACTACTGCAGTTTAGAGCGATTTTAGAAGTGTTAGCGTTTATCGGTTTTTTATTGTTAAATTAATAAATAATAATGAAAATTAATATCAATTGTCACTTGTAGTTCAATTGGTATGTATTTCTCATATTTTTATAAGAGGTTGTGAGTTCAAATCTCACTATTAATTTTTATTTATTCATTTTAATAAATTTTAATTTTATTAAATATTGAAAATAAATATCAAATTGTACATACTTTGCCAATGGCAAAAGTAAATTCAAAATTTAAAGAGATGGTAGATTAAAATCCTATTACCTACCATATTTTTTCTTTATATTTAGCCGTTCATCGTTATTTGCTTAAATTACCGTACCATGGCGTACATTACTTACCCTTTTCATATACAACAAAAACATTAATATTAATTTCCTTGAACAATTATTAAAAGTGAAGTACAAAATATGTTATCCACTTATAATTCGTGTTTGAAAATAGGAACTATAAGACTTATCGGGTGTGTTCATCTGTAGCCAATAAAAAATTGTTACTCATACTCCCAAACCAAATTTTTTAATAATACCCGTTACTATATAAAGTTTCTATCCAAATTATTTTCCATTTCTAATTCTATCCATCAATCAATTATATGCAAGAAGTTATGCAACAATGGTTAGCAGCAAACAATTAAAACAATCCATTAACATAGATTTTTTAAAATTATTAAATATAAATTTAACAGTTTATATATTGGTACATCAATTTCATTTTTTTATTTGGTTAATTATAATTTTTGGTTTCTAATTAATAAAAAATTAAAAATATAAAAACTAACTAAATTATACAAATCCCATCTAAATTGTAAAAGTACTATTATATTAAATAATATACAAATTAAATAAACTACAAATATTTATTCAAAGTAAAATACAAAATAATAATAATTAAAAATATATTACAAGCAATGGATGACATGTAGTAAGAGGAGAAAATAGCCTTTTGATCACATTTAATGAATTTATGGTTCACCGACATGCCTATTATAGTTTCTATTAGTGGAGACATAATAATGTACACAAAAATTATTTTATGAAATCACGAGTTAAAACAATTAATGTGAGAAAAGCAAACTAGGGTTAGGCATACGGAAATAATTAAGAGGATATTATTTTTTCAAAATGCTATATATCCTTAACCGGTCTACCTATATGATTGGAGATTTTGACTGTAAATCTTTCCGTCATGTGTGAATGGGAGAAGATAGATTTTGGATATGCTCATGACTCTATATTGGATGAGTTCCAATTAAATAAATATATAAATATCTTTATTTTATTAGAATTATCTGATCATATCGCATAAAGAGTCTGAGTTATACTAGAAAAAAAGACTCTAGTATACTTTTATATATAGGGAATTACAAATCAAATTCAAGTTTAGATAGTTATTGGCCGTGTTGCCATAATCTCATACACTCTCCCTAAAAAGAATTAAGTATTCTTTTTTCCTTCTCATAAACTCACGATTTTTTAGACCATGAAATTATTGCTCTTATCCTGCATCGATTGCCTATGGATAAAAGTCTAGTCAATGATGCGAACCAAGACTCTTTGCTTCCACTATTTCTTTTTCCAGCGTTTCCGCTATTCAAAGATTTTTACGCTATAAGAGAGAAATGTGTTTTCCATCTTGATTGATAGATATAATTACTTATATCTAATTTATTATGCTAACCCATAATCGACATTCTTCTTAAAAAAAGACAGTTAATTATTAATATATTTTTAAAATTGAACTAATATTTATTATATAGAAAACATATTTGAAAATCACATTATAATATACCATATTTTTTGGAATGTATGTACTTATTTGTGAATTGACCAGAGTAAAAAAAAAAGAATAATTATTTGTGAAAAAAAGGATTACTTATGATTCTAAATTTATTAAATTTAAATTTGTAACACTAAAATCACTTAGCATTTATTATTTGATAAATATCTGGTGGTTTTTCATTTTGGTCCAGGGAATCTCTTTTTAATTTAGGGAAAAAAAACTGTAGGATGCTAGATTGGTGGATTTTCAGTAAGTAGACCATGCCTTATTTAAGAGGTATTTTATGCAATACACCCCTCAATTTTATTACTCCCCCCATTTATAAATAAGGTTCCATTTTCATTTTTGCACAAAAATTAAAAAATCCATCTATTATCCTTGTTTTTACTAAATTACCCTTCTTGAAAAAGACAATTAATTATTAATGTGTTTTCAAAAATTGAATTAATATTTATTATATATATAGAATGTGTATTTGAAAAATCTTATTTAAATATACTATATTTTTGAAAAATGAACACTTGTTTAAAAGTAGATCAAAATAGAAATGTGAATAATTACGTGTCAACGGATGGAATACTTATAATCCTACAAGTCAATAAATTTAAATTTGCAGCACTAAAATCAGTTAACTTTTATTATTTGATCAGGATTTGGGATTTTTCCATTTCGGTGCGAGGGAATTTTGTTAATTAAATTAGGGAAAAAAAAAGAGTTTCGGACGCCATTGGTTGGCTTTCCATAAGTAGACCATACCTTATATAAAAGGGTAATTTATGCAATACATCCCTTAATTTTATTACTTATAATTTTAAAATCACTAAATTTAAATTCATAACACTAAAATTATTTAGCTTTTATTATTTGATAACGATTTGGGGTTTTTCCATTTTGGTCTAGAAAAATCTCTTTTTAATTAAGTTAAAAATATAGGTTAGCTTTCCATAACTAGACCATACTTTATTTAAAAAAGCAATATGCAACACATCTCCAACTTTATTATAATTCTAAAGTCAAAAAATTTGAACTCGTAACAACAAAATACTTGGCTTCTATTATTGTAATAAAAAGTCCGATTAATCGGTTTTTATTGATATCTTTCAATTAACTAATGACTAAAATAATTTTTTTTTAATTTCTCTGTCATAATAAAAATTTAGTTGATATTTAACTTTTCTTCAAACCGTAAAAATATGTTGATTGAATAATATGATTTATATTTGTCAACAAGGGAGATGAAAGAAGTAAAATGTTGACTGGCATCTTATTATGTTGAAGAAATTAAATGGAACCATTCTTATTATCTGTTAACTAAAAGGAATCAATAGAAATCAAGTAGTCAGACTTTTTAATTACATTAAATTTAAAAAAAAAATAGACAAACATGATTAAAAATATTACTAATTGCAAGGAAAAAAAAAAGGGAAAGGTTGAAATATCATATCTCAATTGTCAAATGATTCTATAATTATATTAGGCATGGCGTAGTTTGGTTAACTAGTTCATAATATATTTTTTAAGTTCATTTCATTAATAACAATTTTTTAAAATTAAAATTTAAGTTCAGTCAATTAATAAATGGTTAACCGCTAATCGGTTAATCGTGTAAAAATTAAACACATATACTTATCATATACCTTTTAAAACCTACACTTATTATATACTTTATTGAAAAATCATAAATCTATAAACTTAAAATATATATTTTAAAAGTTTTAAAACATAAAAATACAAATAAAAATATAAGTCATTAAATTCAATGTTTTATAATTTTATATAATATAATATATCCTTTTATAAATTAAAATTTTAATTTTTATTTAAATATTTTGATGGGTTAGCCCGCCCAACCCGAGCACTAGCCTGTACACAGCCCGTACAAGACCCGCCTTTCATTTATGAGGTCTTGGACAAGGAAAAAACAGTGAAGACATTACATAAAATACCATTTTTTCCACCTTTTTAAAAAAATTATAATTTTTTCTTTTTGTTTGAAATATAATTTAAAAAGATTTTTGTTTTAAAAAAATATAATTTCTTTAATAATTTAATTTTGACTTATTTTTTAATAATTTTATTTATGTTCATACTTAAAATTTGAAAAAACAAAATCCCACTAAATAAAAACAATTCAAAAATCCTCCTGTTGCCATTAAAATTCCACGAGTGTTGGTAACATACAAATCGCAAAATTCTGTTCCTTAAATTCCTTTATTAATTTGTAAAAATCTCTCACTTTTTTCAATTGTCTTTGGTGTTGTTTTCCAATATTTCTTGCTATTGATCAAAACGGTTAATTTATTTTCGCACGTTACCGCATCGGATTGCACCACTAAAAAAGAATTGCAAGTTGAATGATTGTATTTTTTAATTTCTATTTTTGTCTACAATTTATCTATTTTTCGATTGGTATACTTTTATATACGTTGATATCCAGAACTACAAATAAATAATTTCAAAATTGAAATTAAGTATACTATATGGTACACCTTGCTATACCAATTTTAAAGTTATAAATTGAAATAATGCGATTTAATATACCGATATATGTACATAGATATATTAAAGTGGAGGATATGAATTTTCAATTATATAATTTGTTATACCTATTGGTATATCAAGTGAGTTTTTGGTAGTTAGTATACGGATAAGTATATCTTGGTATATATAGATATGCCTAATTAAATGTTATAAAATTTTTAAATATAAACTCGCTTTAAAAAGAAAAAAAGAAATAAAATTATAATGTAATATATATATATATATATATATATATATATATATATATATATATATATATATATATATATATATATATAAACATAATAAAGTTTATTATTTTGCCGCCTCTTAATTTTTTTTAAATAAATAGTGTATACTTTCCTGTTGTATAATACTTTTTTTAGTTACATATAAATAGGCACACTTTATATTTCAAAATGATTAAAAAACTGCAATTAATATTTTTAGAATAATATAATTTATTTATAGTTTTACTAATTTAGCTCTATATTTATTAAATGTACATGTGAGAAGTATGAAATAATATGGCCAAATGTGCAAAAATGTACTTAAAATTTGTTAAAAATAGCAATTTTCCCTTAAATATTTGGTTTCGTGCAATATTATCCCTCAAATTTATAAATTGGGGTAATTTTACACTTGAGATGATAAAATCGTTAGGTTGATTAAACCGATGACGTTGCAATTAGTTTGACATGTGGCAAGTTAACTAATTATGACACGTGGCACAACATGTCGCACACATGCATCATATAGGATGACATGTGGCGAACATTGAATTGATTTATGCTACTTGGGGCTTCCAAATTGCTATTGATATGATTGTTTGTTTCAAAACCGGTATTTAAGTGTTTAACCAAATACGCTTGGGGTTGTATATAAGTTAGTAGGGGATATAATCAAATTTTATATTGATGGAGATGGAATTGTATATAAGATTTAAAATAAATTGTAAGAATAACAGAAGGAAAAAAGATGGGAAAGGAGATAGAATCGCTAGTTTTGATCAAGAGGGAAACAGAAACGAAAGGAAGGAATTTGTAAGGTCACGTGACTTGCACATGGGTGTCACGTGGTTGCTGACGTGTATCGCTTAGTCCACGTGTCATTAGTTGGCTCCAAGCCACATCAGTGTGTGGGATCCAAGCCATTTCTTACTCTCTCCAAGTTCCCCATTTCCCAAGTCGTTCTACTTCTCTCTAACTCCATTCTATCAAATTCATCTTTTCATGCGGAGACTTCGAACCCTCACAAATTAAAAAAAAAAATTCCTGCATAAGCCAAATTATCGACTGTGTATACTACAGATGATTCCGAACATGTATGCGCCTTATATATATGGAAAACAAAATGGAGAGAATTAGAAATAGCAAGGTAGAGAATTAAGCAAAAGCTATGATACTAAATGACAGACTTCAATTGATTCATACATGCTTTTAAACCGTATAGCATATGAATCAAAGCAAAGTTCATTTCACATGGTTGGATCCTCACTTGGTGCGTTTGGTTTTTCCTTGCCTAAGGTTCCTACCTTATGGCGTGACAACCTCAATGCTACATATGTAAGATAAAGCTAATTTTCTACGCTCGGATGAAGCACTTAGAGATTGATTTCCATTTTGTTCGTGATCAGGTTCAAAAGAAGCAGCTGAATGTTCGTTATATCAGTTCTAAGGATCATACTGTTGATGTTTGAAACAAGCCACTGCCGAAGACTCCTTTTCTTCTACTTGGTCCAAGTTGATTATGTTTCCAAACCCGATTCATCAACTTGCTGGAAGGTGATAAGAAATAATGTTTTATTTAGTTTCCTAATCTGTTGAAGATCATATTTTGCTCTAATCTGATTCTGCTTCCTTATCTGATATGATCTACTGATCTGTTATATTGCTAAAATATTGTACTTTCCTATCCTCATGTATATATCTGTAACTTTAACCATCAAAGAAATCAAATCTTCCATTCTAACATGGCACGTATCTTTTTATTGTCTACTGCTATAGTTTTTAGTTTCCACTTATATATGCTTATCAGTTTGGTAAATTAATTATTATGATTAGAGTCTCTTAAACCATCCAACTTTATTTATACTTCACACATAATAAACCCATGCCTAAAGAATATTTTTCTTGTTAATCATCTTTAAGCTTTGAACATTTGTTCCCATTTTTCTGGCTTTCTCCCTCTTTATGAAAAGTTTATTCCTTTCTAGGGAATGCAACACATGCCAAGAGGATTATATTCCAGGGAAATTCTAATTCAAGCAAAGGATACTCTATTATGCAAAATATAAATGCGTGTGTGTGTTTATATATATATATATATATATATATTCTCTTTTCTTTTAATGGAATATCTTTATGCTGAAGTGGGTTTAGGCATGCATAATAATAATTAATCTAATCAAAGAGTGAAAGAACCAAAAATTAAACGTTTAAGCTCATATGTAATTTCATTCTATGCACTTCAATTATTGATGCCAAAAAAAAAAAAACTGTAATTAATTGAAATATGATTAATTTAAGTTTTCTTGAATTAACATGAAGCACAAAATTTCTAGAAAAGACATAAATTTCCATGCTTCATGTGGTAACAAGTTACATAGAGTATTAATAAGGATTAAATGAATTAAGATAAATATCTCACAAATTCTAACTTAATTAATTAAGCTAAGTGTACATAAACTCATATTAAACTAATTAAGACCTGCACTGGTCCTACATTTATATATATATTAAGCAATTTTTATTAATAATTAATCAGAAAATAGAGGGTAGATTACTTCAAATCTTCAAGTTTGAGTCTTTCAGAACTGCTTCTTTCAAGCTTGAAACGTTCTTGAACAGAAGAGATATAAGAAGCAGCTTTTATATCTACACTTTCATCGACAGTTACATCATAAATCTTATCCAATTGGCTTAATTTGTCCTCAGCTGCAGGGATAATAAATGAGACCTTTTGCTGTTTTGGAGGAGTGATAATATAATCCTGATGGTGGACCAGATAAGCCACTGAAGCTGCTGAAGGAGATGGTTGGTTTGGCTTAATCCCTTTGTTGCTGTATTGTAAGTTTGAGGAAGATTTTGGGGATCTGTAGAATGGCATCAATTTCCCCTTCATGAACCCTCTTCGTTTCCGGTTCGACTCCATTTCTAACAATTAAGGTTGTACAGAAAAATTAAAAATCGCACTGAATTTTGATTGAAGAGTTGCTATGAGAATTTGAAGGTGTGATTATTTCAATGGAAGAATGGGGTGTATATATAATAGTTGGAAGGGTATACTTTTTGGGTTTTACAGATAGACATGAAATACAAGAAAAATAAAAATTACATGTGGTCCCTATAAAAAGATAAATAAATATCTTGAAGCATAATCTACTTTGAAAATGTGGAACTTAGTTAAATGCTAATGTTAAAATAATATATGATGCTTCCTAGAAACATTAACATCAACTAATATTATTGCCGCAAAAGAAATTATTGGGATTCTGATTACATGTTTTACAAAGAGATTTGTTAATATTTTACCCTACAGTATACACATGCATTTTTGGGAAGGGAATTTGCAAAAGTCCCCTAATCAATCATCGATCAGTTAGGCAGTACAGTGTAGCATTTTCTGCAATTTTTTAGAGTTAAAAATAGAATAGGCGTGGATCATGCACTGCGCACTTGGGACTTTTGAGTTTTGATAATAAAATAGAAAACATAATAATAATAATAATAATAATAATAATAATAATAATAATAATAATAAAAAACTGGCTTCCACTTAAATCAATTTGCAATGGTTGTAAATTGTAAGAGGAATGCGTAAGTATAATTAGTTTAGTTTATTTATTTACTAAGCACGTGTATTAGTTAGTTGGTCACGTGCTTCTTCATTTCCTTCTTGTATATAGATTTTTCTCCCAACAGTAGCTGGGTACTCAATTTTTCCAGATTAAGAAGTATTATTCATTCTTCATTTTCTAGCTTTTGTTCATAGTATCATAGCAGAAGTTTCTGATCTAGGGTTTGTTCATCTCTAGTTCTTCTTTGCTCATTACTCATTTCTTGTGAGAGTTTCTTCAGTTTAGTTTCTCTTCCTTTGATTGGTTGCTTTGTTCATTTTTCGTTTAGCTTTTGTTCTTTTGATAACTATTTCTTGATATGGCAAATCTTCAAGCTACAAAGGATATTATGCAACTTAATCAGATGAATTCTCCTGGATTTAGTCTGGTTACTGCTCTGCTTTCAAGTAGTAACTACCTTACCTAGAGTACGATAATATAGATCTCTTTGGATGCTAAGGATAAATTGGGTTTTATTCATGGTACTATTAAGAAACCTTATGAAACCAATACTGAGTTCTTGAAATGGAGGAAGAATGATTATATGGTTAGATCTTGGATTCTTGGATCTTTATCCAAGGATTTTGCCGAAAATTTTCTTTATTGTTCTACTGCAAAGGTCCTTTGGGATCTGTTGGCTGAGAGATTTGGTGACAGTATTGGTCCTCGAACTTATCAAATTCAAAGGCAAATAAATGCTAGTGAACAGGGCAATGATGATTTGAACATGTATTATACAAAACTCTATAGGCTTTGGGATGATCTAATTAGATTGAAGCCTTTGCCATTCTGTGATTGTGGTAAATGTACTTGTAATGTGAATAGAAAATTAACATATATGGATTTATCAAACAAGCTTATTCAATTTCTAATGGGCTTGAATGATACGTATGAGGCAGTTAAGAACCAGATTTTAATGCTTGAATCCATGCCTTCTATTAATAAGGCTTATTCGATGATTCATACTATAGAGTCACAAAGAAAAGTTCATAAGAAATTTGGTGATCCATTAGAACATAGCGCCAGGATGATAAAAGGTTCTAATAGATCAAAGACACAAAATAAGAGAAGAGACATTTCTAAGAAGGAGGACAGGTTCTGTGAACATTGCAAAAATACATGTCATATAAGAGACTCTTGCTTTGAGCTTCACGGTTATCCAGATTGGTGGAAGGATATGAAAAAGAAAAAGGATGCTGGTGGTGGTAGAGCTCATGTGAACATGGCAGACAATCATATTGATGTTGAAGAAGGTAACATGAATGACAAACAACAACAATGGATTGTTGAGATAATCAAGCAAGAGATATCGAAGTATATGAAAGGCAAGCAAATGGCAGAGAACTATGTTAATTTTGCACAAATTGTAGAATATGTAGGTTTAGCAGAATCATTATTTTCTAATAGAACTAAGAAACCAAAATTTTGGATAATAGATATAGGAGCTTCTAATCATATTTGTGGTAATTTGTAATTTACAGCTTTTTTCAAAGTTGTCTGCTCCCTCATTGCAAACTGTTGTTCATTTGCCTAATGGAAGTACTAAACCTGCTACCCAATTGGGAATTATACATTTAAATGCCTCATTAAAACTTTCAGATGTCTTATACTTACCTACTTTTAACCATAAATTACTTTCTGTAAACAAATTGCTGCACCAATTTAGTCTTCTCTCTATTCTTAACTGATATTTGCATTTTACAGGACTTGAAGAGTGAAAGGGTCCTTGCAGTAGGGAGAGTTTATGAGAATCTCTACATAGTTGACCGCCTGTCTTTTTCACATGCCTTGGTGAATCAAAAGATTGGTTTTTTTTCTAGCTTGTTCACTAAAATTCCTTGTAATCCTGTTGTCAGTTGTTCTCTTCAGTCTGGAAGTTTGTCTTGTAATATTCAAACTGAACTTTGTAATAATTTTGACTTCATGAATAAAGATCGAGACTCTTTCTCTCTTTGGCATTCTCGGTTAGGGCATCCTAGTGATTTAATATTACAATATTTGTCTTTTCCATTACTTATAACTCATTTACCTAAACCTTGCCTTATATGTCCTTTAGCCAAACAAACCAGAGTCCCTTTCCCAATCAGTTTTATACATACTACAATAGTGTTTGAATTGTTGCACATGGATATTTAGGGCCCATACAAAGATGCCACCTTAACAGAGGCCAGTTATTTCCTAACAATTGTTGATGATTTAAGCAGGTGTGTGTGGATATTTCTTATACAGCACAAGAGTCAGACATCCATTCTATTGAAGTAGTTTATCACCATAGTTCAAAACCAATTTAACACTACTATGAAAGGCATTAGAAGTGACAATGGTGCTGAATTTCTTAGTATTACTGCTCAGGAGATGTTAAATGGAGCTTAGCATTGTTTATCAAAGAAGTTGCAAATATACACCCTAGCAAAATAGGGTGGTGGAGAGAAAGCATATGCATCTTTTACAAGTTTCCAGGAGCTTGTTATTCCAGTCCTCTGTACCAGTTAAATTTTCGGGTGAGGCACTACTACATGCCATGTACATTATAAATAGGTTGCCTACCAAGTTGTTGTCATAGAGAACTCCTTTCCAGGTATTATTTGGCAAATCTCCTGATTATGCAAAGATGAGAATTTTTGGTTGTTTAGCCTATGCTTTGGATACACAGCCTAAAGGGGACAAATGTAGTTCTAGAGCTATTGCTTACATGTTTTTGGGGCATTATGTAGGAATAAAAGGATACAAGTTGTATGATTTGTAGTCTCACAAGGTGTTAATTAGAGAGATGTGATTTTTCATAAAAATATTTTCCATTTTCAATCCACTACACCACTACCAGCTATACCACATTCTACTACATCATCTTCCTATTTTTGTTCCTAATGAAATTGATAGTCATGGCTCACCATTAAATGCATCTATTACTGATTCACATCATGATGAAGTTAAACCAGTTCAAGATAAAAGGAGTACTATATCCAAAAGACCACCCACTTGGCGTACTGATTTTGTCTCTAATGTGACTACACCATCTTTAATTCCATTTCTTACGCATGCTTCATCTTTTGAGCATCGAATTCCTGCTTACCCTTTTACTCTTTCTTTTTGCTTTTGTGCTCAGCATATGGTATTCATGGCCAATCTTCAACATGTTATTGAGCTTAAGTCTTATCATAAATCATATCCATAGTGGGTTATAACCATGCAAATAGAATTGGATGCAGTAGAAGCTAATAAGACTTGGTAGCTCACTAGTCTTCCTGAAGGTAAGAAACCCAACGGTTCTAAGTGGATATACAAGCTTAAGCTAAAACTAGATGGCAGTGTAGAGCGATATAAATCCAGGCTAGTAGCTAAAGGCTATAATCAAGTGGAGGGTGTAGATTATGTTGATGTTTTTTCACCTACAGCCAAAACGGTGATAGTGAAAGTCTTCCTTGCTTTTGCTACTTCTAAAGGTTGGCCTCTTTATCAACTAAATATTAATAATGTTTTTATTCATGGTTTTATTGATGAGGAGTTATATATGACTCCAACTAAAGGTTACACAAAGGCCAAACCAGGAGAAGTTTATCGATTAATAAAGTCTCTTTATGGACTTAAGTAGGCATTTAGGTAATGGAATACTGAGTTCACTTCTCAATTAAATCAGCTTAGTTTTCAATAATTCCAAGCAAATAATTGTCTTTTTTACTTACACCACTGTGGCTATTTTTGTTGCTTTGATTTGATAATAGCTTCGAAATAATCGGACTGCTATTGAGTCACCTTGCTGACATTTTGCTCCGAGAGTTCCTGAAATAAAGGAAGTTCTGACATTCGGTCCGGCAATGGGACTCTTCGACTGTCAAGTCAGCAAAGGTAAAAAAGGGTAATTCTTGTAAAAATTGGCTAAGAGAGCTTTATACCTGAGCATCTTGAATATTTATAGAGAGAAAACTCCCATTCTATTCTGGAAGCCAGATTCCCTTGAGAGTCCTACTTGAGGTAGGAGTCATATTTAGGGTAGGAGTCCTACCTGAACAAGAAACTCCCTAGATAGGGCATTTTAACTAGGATTTATGTTCTAATTAGAATTCAATCCCAGATGGCATTGTGTGGGTAACTCATAGGCCTCAGGGAGTTCGAACCTCTGAAAGTCCAAAAAACTTTAGGTCCGAGTCTAGATCCAGTCCAGTTATCATAAGTTCCTCCGAGGTCTTGAGATATTTATGTTGAGCTGAGGTAGCCAAACACCAGGCTGAACTTGGCTAATCCGATTTGGTGAAGTGAGAGCCACTTCATTCCCTGCACCAACAGTAATTGCAGAGAAACGTCCCCTCGATCTCTGCAATGGTCGTAATGTGATCATTACTTTCCTCAATGTCCGAGGACTCGTCTGTCTCTTTATTTAATTTCACACACCTCAGTACCAGTGTGACTGTCCCTCTAGTTCCGATCCAACGGTTCGTCACCACTATAAATATCGCCTCCGTTTCATCATTTCCACCTTTGTTCGCTCTTTCTCTGCATCCACTTTACACAGCCATCTCCTGTACCCCTTTTCTTTTTTTTTCTTTAATCTTCATCCTCTGTGCTTTTCTTTCTCCTGCTACAATTCCTTCTTCAAAATCCCAGGTTAGTTATTTAGAGCCTTCCTTAAGTTATTTTATTTTATTTTTTGCTATTTATTTGGTAAGGATGAGTGAATCAATTGATTCTAACGAGGTCAGGATATCTGATAGTTTGCTAGATGATGGTACTCTGAGCACCCCTACTTAGAGCTTTTCTACCGAGGATTCCCCCATTGAACCCCTTTTCCTCCGATTCCTAGGCTCAAAGTAAGTGTTCTGGCTAATAATCTAACCATTAGGACGTTCAAACCAAATTTGCCCAAAACTAGGAGACCACTTGAGCCAACCCTCGAGTTTTTGATATTGGCTCGACCATTAAAGTTACCGAGCTAGCTGCCTTGAGGGCTCGTTTAGGAATACCTTCCCAGTATAAACTCCTTGCTCCGGAATCCAACACAGTTGCTAACAATGACCTTAATGATAATAAGAAATTGATTCTTTATAAGGTTGTTATTGATGGTGGGGCCATTTTCCCTCTTACCTGTTTTGAGACCTCCTTCTTGAAGTATTACAACCTTACAGTGGGTCAAGTGCACCTTAATGCCTGGCTCACCTTAAATTCTCTCCAAATTTGGACTGATATAAAGGCCATAGACATGATGGTTCATCTCTTTAAAACCACTCATATAGTTGGGCTCTATAATATGATGGAGAGAAATTATATTATAGAGCCCAACTATGTGAGCACTTCTAGACGAGGTGTCCTCCCTCGTTAATTTAAAGGTGGAGCACTTCTGTGCTATTATGAATAGGCACCAAGTGGAGGTATTTTCTTCTATTTTTTTGCTCTCAACTCTTTAATTTGAAGTTTTTTTCCTTCAAGTTTTCAATCGTGTCCTTCAAACTTACCCTAAGAGGAGTATACTTGAAACCTAATTTTTTGCTCTCTTTTGACACTTGATATTTTATTACAAAGTTTGGTTCTATCCAACACTACTATTAGGAAGATACATAAGCTCCTTGGGCTGCTAAGGGAGGAGAAAAAAATGTCAAAGGAGCTTGAAGTGTAGCTAAAGGAGGCTCAAGCCACAACCCAAGGTTGGAAGGATCAAGCTTTTGCCTTCGAAGCTAAAGTCAAGAAGGTCAAAGAGTCTCATCGCAAGGCCTCTAATGAGTACTTCGGGAAACTGGCCATTGCTGAAGCATATGTTGGCTGAGCCAAAGAAGAGCTTCAAGCATCTATTACTAAGGCAAAGGAAGAGCTTCAATTTGCCATTGCCGAGCTTGAGAAATATCAAGCTAAAAAGGCATCATTAGAGGTGCGCTATACCAAGCTAGATGAGAAAGTGGATGACCTTGATAAGGCCATTGCTTATAGGGGCAAGCTCATCCGAGAAATGAAGAGCAAGTTCCTTGGCAAAGACTTGTCATGGCTGGAGGAGATCGAGCCAGATGAAGAGTAGTTCAAACTTTGTGTTCCTCTATTTTCTTTTCTTTTTGTTGTCCTGTAATTAAACTTCTGATTTTTTACTGACTATTTTGAAATGGACATTCAAGGAATGTGATTTTTCTATAATTTTTTGGGGTAAATGTACTTGGTCGAACTTCTTTTCTCTCTTTTTCTTTTTTTTTTGGACCAAGGTTTGTCCCTTTGTTTCACCTTTTGTGCTCTTTTCATTTTTTGTTGAATGCAACAGGTATCCTCGACTGAGTTGGTAGTCTGAACTCCATAAAAATGCTCTAATTTGCCATGTTAGGCTAGGTCTCGACCCATTTATCTCAGCCTTATAACTTATGCAGTCACATGGATTTTCCCTCATACAACCTAGCAAATTGATAAACTATTTTAAACAATGAGTAATAGTCAAAAATAAAAATGATGAAAATGTTCGCGACATCCGGTGGCCTGGTCGAGATATCTATTATTAATAAATGTGCTTAAGGCTTAAGCTGTTGAGCCGAGCTTTTACAAAATATTAGTGGCATAAGTGCCAAACTAAGCTGAATTACATTGCTCTAATGGTGGTATGCCATTTCTGAAGTTGTGCTTGTGGCAATTGTGTCGAGTGAGCTAGATGGGCTCGTGGCGATTGCGCCGAGTGAGCTAGATGGCCTCGTGGCTATTGTGCCAAGTGAGCTAGACAAGCTCGTGGCAATTGCATCGAGTGAGCTAGATGGGCTTATGGCTATTGTGTCGAGTGAGCTATATGGGCTCGTGGTGTGCCGAGTGAGCTAATAATAATACTTCTTCAAGTTGGAAATATTCTAGGAGTGCGACAGTATTTTTCAAGATATGTCTTTAAGGTGATAAGCTCTGAAATTTACTACTTCATAAACCTCGAATGGACCTACCCGATTCGGGTTTAATTTGCTTACTCTTGTTGCAGTTTGGACTTCGATGGCTTTTCCTAGAACTAGCTTGCCGACCTAAAGGGTTCGAGGTCTCGGCCTATGACTGTGATAAGACATTATCTTTTGCTTATACGCCGCAACCCGAATATGCGCTTCTTTTCTCTTGCCCTTCAAGGTGTCCAAATGGTAAAGTAATGCATCATTGTTGGTCTCTTCGTTGTATAGATTGACCTTTGCATTTGGCATCCCTACTTCACAAGGAATTACTTTTTCCACTCAATAAGTTAAGGAGAATTGGGTTGCCCTGGTTGTTGATTGGGGTGAAGTTCGGCACGCCTAGAGTACATTATTCAACTTGTCCACCCTAAAACCTTTAGCCTCCTTTGGCCTCTTTTTTAAGCCCAAGAGAATTGTTCTATCTATTACTTCAGTCATACTATTCGATTGGGGATGATAGACAGATGTGAATCTCAGCTCGATGCTTAGCTCTTCGCAGAAGTTTCTAAATGGTTAACAATCAAAATGTTTTCCATTATCGGTAATAAAAGTGTGTGGGATATCGAACCTAGTAATAATTGACCTCTAGATGAACTTAATTATATTTGTCGGTGTGATAGTTGTAAGAGGTTTTGTTTCCACCCATTTGGTGAAATGGTCAACTGCCATTGTGAGGAATCTTCTTTGGCCGGTTGCTACTAGAAAAAGTCCTAATATGTCTATTCCCTATTGTACGAAGGGCCATGGGCTATAGATCAACATTTGGTGAATAGATCCCCGATGAATAATCTTTTCAAACTGCTGGCATGTATCACATTGCTTGACTAGGCCCTTAGCATTGTCCTCCATCCTCGGCCAATAGTACCCCTACAACAAAGGCTTTCGAGCTATCACCTGAGCGCCTTCATGAGCTCTTTAAATTCCTTCATGAATTTCCCTAAAAACATAGTTTCCTTCTTTCGAACTTAAGCACAGTGACCAAGGGTGCGAGTAGGATTTTCAGTATAGCTTCTTGTCCAAAATATAATACAAGCTGGAGCACCAAACTATCTTTTTGGCTTTTACTTGATCATTTAGGAGTGTACTAGAGTCCAAAAATTGGTAGATCGGCAACCTCCATCCATCCATTTGCTCGTTTAACTATACTGAGTATGTTTCATATGATGGCTTTTTAATGACTATCTAGATTATATCCTCTAACTGTATCACGTTGTTTGAGGATATATGCTTAGCTAATGAATCCGCTATGCTATTCTCTTCCCTAGGTATTTGGTCGATTGTCCATGAACTTCTCCTTTTCTCTAACTGCGCTAGCTGAGCAAATACAAAATCTCAATATTTTACCATAGATTGTTCCTTGGCTTTGAACCTTATTGATAACTGGCTTCAATCTTTGAAGGTTTAGCCTCTATCCCCCTTTTTGAGATAACGAAGCCCAATAACTTGCCCCACTGGATCCCAAAGGCACACTTTTTCGAATTCAATTTGAGCCTAAATTTTCTATGAGTAGAGAACGTTTTCTCAAGTTCCTCAAAGAGATCTGAAGGGGTTCAACTTTTGACAATCATATCATCTATGTATACTTTCATGTTTTGACCTATCTATCTTGCGAACAGCTTGTTCATCAGCCTCTGATAAGTTACCCCCGCATTCTTAAGCCCAGATGACATTACTTTGTAGCAGTAGGTCCTTTTGTGAGTTATAAATGTTGTTTTCTCCTCATCTTCTTGACTTTATGAGGATTTTGTGGTAGCCTTTTGAAGCATCTAAAAAGGCATACTTTTTAAATCCAGCCATTGAGTCTACTAGCCCCCATGTCAATGTTTGGCAGAGGGTAACTATCTTTTGGGCATACTTTGTTTAGGTTTGTGAAATCGACACACATTCTCTATTTTCCCATAGATTTTTTAACCAACATAGCATTAGCCAAACAGTCTGGATAGAGTACTTCTCTTATGAATTCGTTTTTCAACAATGTGCTTGTTTCCTCGCTTATCGTTATTTGCCTTTCTAGTGCATGTTTGCGTTTCTTATGCTTCACTAGCTTGTAATTGGGCTTGATGTTTAAAGAGTGAGACATCACCTTCGGCGAAATGTCAGTTATGTCTGAAGGTTTCCAAGCAAACACATCCTCAAAGACCTCGAGGACATCTAATAAAGGCTTCATTTACAAACTCTTCTTTCTTGAGGTGATCTTCACTACCTTCTCGGGCAAAAGCTCGATCTCCTATAGTGTATCCATTGGTTCAACCTTTCGAATTAGATCAGATTGGATGTCTAGTGTATATATTTGGATAACCTAGTTTGCCTTTTTCAACATAGTAACATTTGTCTCTCAAGCTACAATCTGGTTTCTATAAAGTATTACCATCTGCTCTAGTGTTGGGACTTTCATGACCAATTTTTTGCATAGAATTGTAAGCATCTATGGTAGCCAATAGAGGTCAGCCAACAATTGCATTGTAAGATAGTGGCATATTTACTACCATAAAGTATGCTATACATGACCTGATTGTGGATTCATCCCCAAGCTGTATGTTTAGATTGACTGAGGCTTCCACCTTGATCTAATGCCTTGAGATACCGATCAGAGAAACTGTGACTTCCTCCATCGGGCTTGGCATACCTAGAGCTTTGTAAGCTTATAGAGTAATCAGGTTGACCGCTCTACCTATATCCACCAAAATCTACTGCATTAAGAAGTCTTCGATTAGTGCCTTCACTACCAAAACATCATTGTGAGCCTGTCATCTTTATCTGAGAACTGAACAACCTCTAATTGGGTGGGTGGACTTTTAGCTCTGGAAAAAACCTTTTTTTCTTTGCATTTTTTGGAGTCCCTGAATATATTGTAATGCTTCCCCCTCCCTCCTACTATGACGTCGATTATGCCGGCTGAGGCTTTTTTACTGTTGCTGCCTTCCCCCCTACCATACCACTGAGGTGATGTTCATCCTATCTCACTCTGGCTCCCTTTAACAAACTACTTTGGTTCACCCTTCTTTATTTGGTATTCGATTTCTCTTTTAAGTTGCCTACAATCATTGGTTTCATGGCCTTTGTCTTTATGAAAGGCATGGTATAGTCTTTGGTCTCCGTCCGGGTTATCCTTCATGGGCTTTGGCCATCTTACTTTGTAGTTTTTCTTCATCCAGTATAAGACTTGGACTGGGGATGTGTTGAAGTTCGGTGAATTGTTCTTCATTGCGGCTTCATGAGTAAGGCTTTGAGACCACGTAAGCTTTATATGATCCCTTGGTAGCTCTCGACTCATTTTTTCTCGAACTATTTCTCTCCCGGCTTGATCCTCGAAAGGATTCACTGTCACACTCCCAATCTCTATACTTGAGTCTCCTAGCTTCGTCCATGCGGATGTACTTGTGTGCTCTAGTCATTACCTCGATAAAATCTGTCAGGGGTTTTTTGTTCAAGGAATCACTAAAGTCTTGGCATCTCATGTTCTTACTCAGTGCATTCATGGCAACCTCTGAGTTTAAATTATGGATGTCCATGGTCACCTTATTGAATCTATCAATATAACTTCGCAAAGATCCCCCTTTCTCCTGTACTACCTGATGCAGGTCGGCTGAGACCCTCGTGGGTTGGATTGCCACCACAAATTTTGCTTTGAACATCTCTGTGAATTGCCTGAAACTATTTATCGAGTTTTTGGGCAAGTTCTCAAACTATACCTGAGTTAAGTCAGCTAGGGTCTATGGAAAGATCTTACAGAGTACGGTGTCGTCCATGGTGTGAATCAACATGGCATACCTAAATTGGTCCGCGTATGCCCGTGGATCTATGATTCCATTATATCGGGAGAGATTTAGTAATCTTATGCTTGGAAAAGGAGCATAAAGTATAGCTTTGGAGAGTGAAGATCGAAAATCATCTTGGTACTTAACCATAGTGCAACACTGTTTCTGTTGCAACCTCTCTTTTATGAGCTTGTCAAGCTCATCTCTTGTTAGGCTTATCCTCGACCCTTCATCGCTCCTAGAGGCTATTAAGGCTGGATTTTTTAGGGTCTTGATGGGAGTTATCTGCAATGGTGGGCTCGGTTAAGTGGCTAACTAGGCGAGAGTCGCTAAGAAAGCTTGAGCAAGCTAAGGGGTTATGCCAGGTATAATGGTTTTTGTAGGTAGGGTAATACTAGGGAAGTTAATGAAAACTCCTTACGGAGTGGGTTCCAGGGACTAAAAGACTAGCAAGTGGGGGCCCAACTTCATGTTGCTCCGGCCATTTCTTGTCTGAGTGTTTTCATCATCGAAATTCATGTTTTAGTGAGGATCAAAGTTCACGCTTATCGCACCACGTCTAATATTGCTCATTCTGCACATCTCTTAAGTCAGTTTGTTTAAGCTCTACGAGACTCACATTGGCAGGCTGCTATATATTTACTGAAGTATTTAAAGGGAAGTCCTGCTACTGGATTAATCTATCCATCTAGTAATGCTATTAAATTAGAAGCTTATAGTGATGTTGATTAAGCAACGTGTCCTGATACTCGAAGGTCTATTTTTGGTTATTATATTTTTCTCGGTTCATCCCTTATCTGTCAAAAATCCAAAAAATGACATTCTCTTTATCAGTTGTCTATAGAGGCTGAATATCAAAGTCTTAGCTTTATTGTGTGTGAAATTCAGTGGCTTACTTTTCTAATGAATGATCTCCATGTCATTGTTCCACTTCCTATCAAGCTGTGGTGTGACAACCAAGTAGCCATACGTATTACACAAAATCCATTATTTCACAAATAGACAAAACACTTGGAAATTGATTGCCACCTGGTGTGAGACAAGTATAAAAGTGGTTTAATCAATCTCTTATATATTTCCTCATAGCATCAGCTTGTTGATATTATCACCAAGCCCCTCTCTGCTCTTGTTTTTCAACGTTTAGTGTCCAAGTTGGGTCTGTTTCAAGTTTCGCTTTCACCAGCTCCAACTTGAGGGAAATATATAAATATAATTAGTTTAGTTTATTTATTTACTAATTACATGTATTAGTTAGTTAGTCATGTGCTTCTTTATTTCCTTCTTGTACATAAATTCTTCTCCCTACAATAGTTGTGTACTTTGTTTTTCCAGATTAAAAAGCATTATTCATTCTTAAATTTTGTTCAGAATGACTTTACCTTGAATCAATTTTGAAAAATTATATTAAGATCAAGTGTGAAAACTATCAAACTTTACCATCGAAATTCCTATTAGGTGCTCAAACGTGAACGAGATTTCCATTATAGATACAATTATCGTCAACTTTTCCTACCAAAATTAGCACATATTTTTTTTGTCGCTATAGTTATCTATATAAATTTCAGATTGAATCGTATAAAGTTTCTTTTGTGTAGTTAATAGCCGAAGCATATTCCAACAATATGAAAAATGGTTGGCATAATTTACTTATTTTTTGTGGTAGTTGAAAATTTTAGTATATGGTTATATATTGAAAATTCAAATTGTAAAAAAAAAATTTCAAATTGTTATCCTAGTAGTAGTACAAAGTAAAATTTAAGCTTTTGTAGATTCATTAGATATATAAGAACAATGTCATTTCACCCATTTTTCTTCTTCTATTCATCACATTTGAGGTGTGTAAAGGCAAACTATTTCATAAACATACAAAATAAATAAAAAATAATGAATAATTTTGTTAAACTTATAATTTTATGAGCTAAAATCATACACACTATTTTGTAAACATAGAAATAAAAAAAAATTAATAATTTTGCTAAATTTAGAGATGAGTATAGATCGGTTAATCAGTATATTAACAATTTTATCAACTAGTTACTTAATTTTGGTTAACCGTTATATCGATTTCGATTTTTAACCAATTTTTCAAATTGATTTACTTATTTATCATTAAAAAATTTTAATAAATAAATTTAATAAGTTATATAATTTGTAATATTATTTTTAATAGTAAAAAATGTTTCAAATTTGAAAAATACAAATCAAATATAATATCCATTAAAATAAAAATAGAATTTTCATTATTAATTATAAAAATTGAATATATTTAATATAAAACTAACAATTGAGTGCTAATTATGCATATATAATGAATAAATAATTATAATAAAAAGATAATATCAATGTTTATTTACTAAAAATATGTATTATAATAATATTTTAGAAAATCATATATCATAATATTTATAAATTACAAAAATATTGAAAAATTTAAGTGTAAAAATTATAATATAATATATAAATGTATATTTATTGGTTAACCATTAGTCAACAATTACTTACTGGTTTTAAAAGTAAAAATCATAATATTAAATTTTCGGTTTGGTTAACCTAAAATCAGTTTGATTTTTATCGATTTTTCAGCTAACCGAAATTTTGGTATTTTACTTACTTTTAGTTAAAACTTATGATTTTATAAGTTAGAATAATCAAATTTCCTAGTATGCTTCACAAATGGGTCAATCGACTTTGTAAACCCTAAACCTTAAAATGGCGGCACTCTCGGTTGTCCTTTTTGAGTCTCTTTCCCATCTTCGACCATCCTTACCCTATCTATGACTAACTGTTGCTTCCATTTCCCTCCGTGTAGTCCCAATAAAGATTACAAAAGGTTGGAAATGCGCAAAATAAGAGTAGTTTTTCTAGTTTGGTTAAAATATTCGTAGATAATTTATTTATAGGTTGGCCATCTTTTAAAGTTAAGAAAAGTTTCTCCTAGTTTGGTTTTGTGGCTAAGCAGTTAAGTAAAAATGGTACAAAGTTTGGTTTTGTCACAATTAGACGGGTGCACTGTACAGGAAACATGATTAGAAGACTTAATGGATCTTGGTTAGGCAATAAACAAATTTTTGTGAACTTGACTAGGTATGAAGATGAAGAGAAAATTAATGAGAAAGATAAAAGGAGTTGAAACCTATTTATACCAATTTTAAAACTTTGAAATCATACATAGATACTGTCAAGTTTAGCGAGATAAAAAGTTAAGTCGAGCGAGAATGGATGTGACCGTAACAATAAGACGAGGCAACAAATTTTCAATTTGAAGTGAAAAAAAGTGAGACTGAGTGGCTTGATAGGAGTTTGGTTAATTGGCTATATCATCCTAAGAATCTCTTTTCCACTTAAGATTCTTTGATTAGTGAAGGTTATTTTAATTGTTCTTGTAAGCTTATAGGGGGTATCTCATTTTAGTGACCTTCTGCTCTAAGGAGGATAGGTTTAAAATGTTTAGAGGAAGGTTTGGATTGGTAGCTGATTGGTTTGAGTTTGTTAAGTTGTGGGAACTAAATGATAGTTGCATAAAAAGGTTTGTTTGGTTGTATTTTGGGGGTGTACTCTTCAAGCATAGAACCTTAATATTTTTAGTATAATGGGGGTTATCAGTGGAGGGTTCTTATGTGTTGACAACAATATTAGAAACAAGTCAAGATTTAATGTTGCTAGGATCCTTATCTCAAACTTTATGTAGGAAAGGATCGTTTTACTATAAAGATCAGAATTAATGGCAAAATCTTTCCAAGTAGAGTTGTCAAAGAGCCATGTATTATTTTTCTTAAATTCAGCTCTAAAGGGTGGAATGTTTTCTCATTGTCGATTAAGTCGCAATCAGTGGCAGATTCTCCTTTGATGGAGCTTGATTCCCTTACCAATTCAACTTCTTCTCTCATAAACTTTTCTCGAAGGCACATTAATTTTGGCTTTTTTTTTTGAGATAGCACACCCTATAATGTGCTAGTGTCTTAAGAGGCACATATATCGGTCCCTATAAATTACATCAGTCACTTACTAGTCCACAATGATACGGCTAGTAATAGTATTTTACATGATACAAAGAATTCTCTTTGTGGCAGTTTACAAAGCTATGAATTAAACCCCTAGTACAAGAGGCTAACACTTAATGTAATTGGGTATGTTTTAGATGGTATTGATAGCAAAAGGCCAAAACCTTCACTTTGATGTTTTGAAGGAATGTCAGTTAAACCTTTATTGGCCTAGGAAAAGGTTATAAGAGATGAGGATTTGAAAGGTCTTTTTGAGCTCTATATGCTTAAAATTTGGCATAAAAGGAAAATAGAATAGGCTAGAAAAGCTAGATCTTTCCATGCTTATAACCTAGATAAGGTATAAACTATTTCTAAAATATTAATGAAAAAAGAAAGAATGCTTAAGAGATGAATTCCTTACCCCCAATCCAGTGATGAGCTAAGTTTTCAACATAGGTGAGTTACTGATGATTTTATCTCCGATGCTTGCTTTTATTCCAATAATGCTCTACTTTTACCTCAAAAGAAGGATAAAAGATGTGGATTAGCACACACTTGAGGCCATTAAGGTTTTTTAAGTTGTGGATCTATTTGGCATTAGGATGCCTGAAAGTAAAAAGGCATTTATCAGGACCATTACTGATTGAGATTTGGCAGACAAAAAAGCTTGGGATTCGGCAATGTTAGATAAAATTTAATGGGAGATTCTAATAGAGACCTATCTTAAGGTAATTTTTTCTTCTGGTATTTTTTTTTGCTTTTCTCTATGAATTAATTATCTTGAATTGTTAAGGGGTCTTGATAATTGTGATTTATACTTTATTTTTAGTGCATTTTTATGTGTTTAATTTAGTTAATGTAATACTAATTTAGTTGATTTTAGGTTTAATTAGTTAATTTATATGTTTTTAGGTTTAATTATTAGTTTTGGTGTTTTTTAGGGTTAAATTGAAAAAAAGGGTTAAATTGAAGAAAAAAGAAGTTAAGGGGTAAAGATATAATTTTGGAAGAGTTGGCAATTGAATCATGAAAGGCAACAAGGAGTTACACGGTTGAGTGATTTTATCACTCTCCTAAGTGCCTTGATACTCCCCTGAGTTTTTTAGTCACTCACCAAAGGCCAAGACACACTCACTCCAGGAAAGGACAACTCTGCCTAGTGAAAAAGCTACTCTCCTGAGCATTCAATCACTCAGCCGAGTGATCAAAGACACTCTCTTGAGTGTGTGTTGTGTTTTATTGACAAGGACTTCCTATTTAGTAGAAAATCTTTTGCAACTCAGTTTATAAAGTCACAAGGCACATAAAATTCTTCTTTTGGAGGCCATAAAAGGGGTTAAAGACACCAAGACTGGGAGAGCCATTTTTGAATTACGAATTTTTATTTTAATTTTAGGTTAGTTTATTTTATTCTTGAAGAGACATAAGCTTAGAGTTTGGAAGTTGTGCTTGGGTTTTCTATAAAATTATCAAGAGAGCTTCTTAGTTCTATGAGTTTATATCATTTTTATTTATTTTGTTCAGTTTTTAAGATGAAGTGTGATTAGTTTTCTTTACTTTTGCTAAAGGATACTTGAATCCTTAAACTTTTATTATAATGATTTAGTTTATGCTTAATTCAATGTAAGTTTGATTATTTCTTAGTTCTAAGCAAATTCTTATCTTTAATCGTATTAAGCTTGATTATTAATTTATTTGATTAATAGTTAATGATTGATTAATGTATGATCTATGATATGTATGTTTTTGTTAATGTTGATACATGATTATTTTCTAATTTAGATGTAATTATGTATTGGTAAGAGTGGATTAATACACAGAAAAGTTAAACTAAGAATAGGTTGGATTTAAGTTTACTTGAAAGAGGATTTAATAAAATATCTAGGAGTATAAAACTGAATTTTTATGCTAAGTATTAAATTATTCCTAATAAGAAGGTTTAATGTTTAGAATGATATTCTTAACTAAGATATCTGGTTTTCTTTATCTAGTTTTTTTCCATAATCACTTGTATTTCTTTGAAATTAAGTCATTGTAATATTAGTTAAGGTGGATAGTTCTTTAGCAGAAGTTATTTTTATTATTGATTTTTACCAACTTTTATTAATTGCTTTGTTTAAGTCTAGTCTTGTTTGTTTAAGTTTCAGTTTAATTGCATTAGTTTTATCCTTTAAGTTAATTGAGTTTTTATTTTTAGTTTAATTCTCTTTTCATCATTACAAACTTGGGATTTCTCTCCTTCTTTACACATAAATTTTCATTTTAAAAATCTAAAATCTTTTTGCACTTACACAATTTTTCTTGGGTTCGATATTAGGGATTTTAATCTATATTTTTCTATATTACTAACCGATCTAGTATACTTGCTAGACACCGGTCAGGTTTCGATTCTATTATTGAAATGAGGGCTATGTCTAAATGGGTAGTTAAGAAAATAATGGTGATTTTAATGGTGCAAGAAATGAAGATGTTGAGTATTAACAGTAGAAAGATTAGGTAGATTTGGGAAAAAATGAATCATGGTGGGGAATGTGTTGAATCAAATGGTACTAGCGGGGAATTCTTTTATATTGGAATAATGATTATTTCACGAAAACTAGTTATGTCAAAGCCAAATCCTGGATTGCAATTAAAGGTACTTTCTCTAGTTCTTAGAGTCAGGTTCTTGTCATTACAATTTATATGCTTATGGAAAGGACTATGCACAAAGATGTGTGGTTGGAGCTTAAGGTTTTTTTGGATGGCAATATTCCAACATTTATTGGGGGGGATTTAATGCTGTGTTTAACAAAAAAGATAGGTGCATGGTAGAATTTCCAAGAAAGGATACCTATTTTAAAAACTTTATTGAAAGGTATAGTTTAATTGATTTGCTACTTGTTGGTAATAAGTTCACTTGTAGCAATTCCTATAGCAGGAGTAAGGTCGTTGGTTGGTGGTGTTTTACAATGTAAGCCAATCTATTTAACGAAAATAATTTCAGATTATTCTTTAATATTTTTAATCTTGTATCATATTAGTTAGTTTCCTAGACCCTTTAAGATTTTTGATTTCTATTTAATGGATCCAAACTTTTTGTGTAAAGTTTGAGCTTGATGGAATGAGATATTGATAGGAAACTTGAGTCTATTAGAAACTCAATTTTTTGAAAGGATCCTTGAATGAATGGAATAAATATGAATTTGTAAATCTTGATGCTTTCATCGAGCATTTAGGAAAAGATATAGAGTTTCTTAATACAAATTTAGAAGATGAAAATTTTTATGAGGTCATCGAGAATTTTACGAGGAAAAATAAATGAGATCTTTGTTTGGTAAAGCGTAAGGCAAAAGAGCCTCTTTGTAAGCAAAAATCTAGAATGAAATGGTGTAAGTAATGAGACCAAAATACTTAAATTTTTCATTTATTAGTTTTGATCAAGAAAGCATATAATGGTATCAACCTCATTAAGACCAATTCTGGTGTTACTAGGGATCCAATTGAAATTATAAAGGAATTTGCCTCCTTTTATTTGAATTTGTATAAAAAATAAAACCATATTAGGCCTTTGCTATCTATCAGTTCCTTCAAGAAGCTCTCTGATGTGTCAACGCTTACATTGAAAAATCCTTATGTTTAGGATGAAGTCAAATCAACAGTTTGGAGTTGTGATAGTGCCAAAGCTTTCGGTCTAGACAACTTTAATTTTGGATTTATTAAAACAATGTGGGATTGTATTGGGGGAGAATTTTTTTTTTTAAATTGGCTTGTTTAATCTTTGATTAAGGTAAGCTCCCAAAAGGCATAAACTCTTTCATTACTCTCATCTCGAAAATTAAAGGTGTTACAAGTATATAAAATTTTTCCCTATTAGTGTCTTGTGCTATTTGTGCAAGATAATCTCTAAAGCTCTGCTAACTAGGGTGAAAGTAATCATTGTTGAAATTATTGAAGTTGAACAAAGTGCTTTCGTGAAGGTGAGAAATATCCTTGATAGTTTTTTGGTAGCAAATGAAATTATTCATTCTTTGCAAAGTTTTAAAGGTAGTGGAGTCTTCCTAAAACTGGACTTCCATAAGGCTTTTAATTCTATATCTTGGAATTATCTAGACTATGTGCTTATCCAGATGAATTTTCATTGTAAATGGAAGGGGTGGATTTATGAGTGTATTCCAATTGTTAGGGTTTCAATTCTAGTTAATGAGAGCCCATTTGAAGTAATTTATCTTTCCAGGAGATTTAGGCCAGGCGACCCGCTCTCCCTTTTTTTGTTCATTTTAGCTGCTGAAGGTATCTCCTTTCTGTTGAAGAAAGCTTCTGAGTACAATCTTATATTGAGTCTTAGTTATGATGAAAAATTTCAAAATTCTCCTCGGATTACACACTTGCAATATGCTAGTGATACTATTATGTTTGTGCAACTTATAATTGAAATGGTTGTAAATTTTAAAAGGGTGCCTCAAATCTTCGAAGTGGTTTATGGTTTAAAAATTAATTTTTTAATACCCTTACTATCACAGTCCTACGAATTTAAGCGATTAAGCCAATTTTTTTTCTTTTTTTTTAAACCAATTAATTTATAAGTTACCAATTCTTATCCATTATTTAGGTTCATAAATCCCACTTGTTGGTGACCTATAAATGTCCATTTTTTTTTATCAATTTTACAAAAAATTCGGCAATATAACGCTTTAAAACTTGCCTACCTAACCTGCAAATCAAACAGTTCTACAGTCCCTCAACGGCACAATAATTTTTAGACAACTTATAAACATACATTCTAGATGTCCATTTTCATATCAACATACACTCATATAAATCCACTTCCTGACAAAGTACATAATTACAAATACACAACTTTGATTAAATACAAACCAACTCTTGAACTTCAACATTTACTAAATATATACATGCCAAAACAAAAGTAATTTCTAATTATCTCCTTTCCCTGCAAAATTGGCTCTTCTGTGTACTATTGCTCCAGACCTTTTTCAGGACCTACACGCAATAACAACTATGTGCTGAGCATTAAATATACTTAGTAATGACTAAAAATTAAGGTATTTTCTAGACAAGCATATTTGCGTTAATTATGAAAAATCCATTACTTTTTCTATCAAAAATATAATTGTCAGTGTTCTTAACAGTCAATTCAAACCAATATCAATACTTTGGAAAATTTTTCAATTTAGTCCAAAATTTTTCATTTTATTACAAAGTTTTCCTATTTACACATTAATTACGACATTGCTACTAGTTTGCTTATTTTTACTTCACATTCAATTATTTGCTTACAAAATTACCAATTGATCCTTATTTTAACTCTTTCATGTAAAATTATATTTTAATCCTTTCAATTTACAAAAGTTCATTTTCAGACTGTTTGTGCACTAAATTACCATTTTATCCTTTTTGTTTATTTCTTTATCACTTTTACTCATTAAACTTAACATTGGGAGAAATTACCATTTTACTCCTAAACTTTGTAGTTTTTTTTTTAATTAGGTCATTTTTCACTCTAAACATCATTTTTAATTATCTTTTTGCACTTTTAGCTCATTTTTACATTTATGCCCCTAATATAATCCCGAAAGAAATCATCCAACTGGATATACAGGATGTGGACCCATAGGGCCACAATACAGACTGAGAAATGGCCCTAAATGACCATTTCTCATAGAACAGAATACAGAACAGATCATATATTGTAAAAGATCATACGATCCTACCATAGCAAATCAAGTCGTCATAACTTGCACCGGGGTATAGATGTCCCTATGGCTAACCAATCATATCCCGAGATAGATTTTTGATTGCCTGACTATTACTAAAGGCAATATTTCAATTAATTTCAATTTACTGTTCGGATTGTTGATAATTTTATTTACTTTTTCAGTTCAGTAATACAATCAATCAATTTTTCCAATACTTTGCACAGTTTGTGAATTGTTTTACCATAATTCACCATTTTTCACTTAATTAATGAATTATTTCATAATAATTCAATAAATACATAATATACATAGCCTAATTTTCTTCTAAAAAAATACTCAAATAATTTTCATAAATTCTACAAAAATTTATGGACATAATTCTTCATTTCTAGGTTCATTTTATGGCAACAATCATCAATAATACACAAAATCTACTTTAGTTTTCTTTAGGGAACCATTCGGCCATATAAGGTTATTCATATTACATATTCTTTTAAATCAAATTGAGTATTCTAATAGCTATATTCAAGGTCTTAAATTATTATTCTAAGGTCAATTTTAATTATACATGCATTTTTCTTAGTTTTTCTTAAGTTACATAAAGGAAAATCATGCCAATTCAAGGGAAATAGAAGGATTTACTAGCTACTAACATTTCTCACAAGCTTTAGGTCCTCTAAGCTTCCTTCTCCTTTCTTTTGGACTTGGATGGTTATCCCTTACTTAGAGAACCTACCATGGCTGAATTCTTTATCAATATAAACACCATTTTTTTTGTTCCCAAGTGCTTAAATTAACCACATAATTGAACTCTAGGCACATTGTAGGGACCTAAAAACAAAATTAAAATCATGATTTTCTCTTACCTCAATTTGACACCCTGAGCTTTTTCACTTGATTTCTCTTATGTATCTTCCTCTAATCAATGAATAGAAGCTTAATTAATCTTCTAGGGAGATCAAATACCACCTAGGATGCTTGGATTTAGAGAGAAAGAGAGAGAAACTTGAAGAAATTTTGAGAATATCAACTATGGTGGTTCGGCCATAAAGGAGGGAGATGATGGCTAAGGACATAAGGATGGCTGCTAAAAAATTTCACTTCTACTTGGATTTTATAGTGGCCAAGTGAGTTGGCCTTTGGTTTAACCAAGGCCCATTCACTTAAGGCCTAGAAGCCCGAATTAAGTCTATTATATCATTTTTCTATAATTCTCTCACTTTTCAAATCCAAATTACTTCAAGTTCAATTTCATCATTCTTATCATTTCAAAAATAGGCTGTACACAAAATTTTAGCCCAATCGGAGTTCGTTTTATATCTAGTTCAATCAAATCGATCTGATTCGATAATCACTAATATTACCAAAAAATTAACTTTTTATAGCCAAAATATTCTACACATCATTTTAGGTATATTTGCAATTTCTAGCAATTTTTAGAACTCATTTGCTATTTTTAAAGGTTCGATCAAATCTTAATCAACCTAGTTGACCGATACATCGAATCGCTTCGTTTTTTGTATTTTTGATTTTTGGAGGCTTATTTGATATCGATTTTACTTTAAATTTCAACCCCAAACTAACCGTGATCAATATTTTTGTATGGTCAAAAGTACACCTTCGAGTGTACTTTTTATCCCCGAAAGCACTGTTTACTATCGAAAAATATTATTCATGGATGACCCGATGTTGAGACCATTATGAATTTCATCAAAAACTCTTTGATTGGCATAAACATGAATGATAATTAGATTAATCAGTGTGATGCCCTTATCATATGTAAAGTTCAATCGCTGCGTTATCCTTACTTGGGCATCTCTCTTGGTGCCTATCCAAGGAAAGCAATAATTAAAGCCCATCATTAAGAAGTTTAGGTCTAGACTTGCTGGATGGAAAGGGAAATTTCTCTCTTTAGCTGGGAAATAGGAAAATTTCTCTATTTAGCTGGGAAACATACTCTTATCAAAGCTACTCTCTCAAATCTTCCTCTTTATTATTTATCTCTATTCAAATTGCCCTCTTTTGTTTCTAACACTTTATCAACTTTAATGAGAAGCTTTTTCTGGAGTGGCACTTAGGATAAGAAGAAAATATGCTCAATTAGTTGGGATATAATTCAAAAACTAAAGTGTTTAGGGGGTTTAGAGTTGGTAATCTTGATTGGAAAAATATAGGTCTACTTTTTAAGTGGTTTTGGAGATTGGATCCATTAAGCAACTCTTCTTAGTGGCAGATTATGTTTCACGAATATGGTTTCAACTCGTGCTCAAAGTGGGAAGGTCAGTACCTTAAAAAAATCTCATTTGTATAAAGATATATTGTCAAGGTCTGTAACAACCTTATACCCTTTGAAAGAATATAGGGCATACACTCATAGCAGTTACAAAGATATCAATAAATACACACAAAATAGATTCCATGATCATTACTTAACAGTACTTATTCATTTTATAACAACAGGGTATAACATAATTTCAATCATTACATATAATTAAAAAGTTAATATACAAAGTATCATATTAAATTTATAATTACAACCCAAAAAGAACATTTTATACAAGAGCTAACAAAAAAAAAAATCTTTTTTGGCCTTCGCGGTTGTCCAACTCTTAAAGTGATCTTCAAAACCTACATAGAGAAAATAAATCATTGTGCTAAGCATAAAGCTTAATAGGTTAAATAAAATGTGTAAGGGCGACTACTCACAGCAGTCACTAAGCCATTACACACAAATAAGTTAAAATGAATATTTAAAAGTAAATAAATTATAAGATAATACATAAGGGAAAAGGTACTAAAATGCCTATGAAGTTGTCTTTGAGGGGCTTAAATGTCCCTAATATTTTTTTGGAGCAATAATACCCTTATTTTTAAATGCTAGTAATTTACTAAATGGTGTTTTTTTGGTTTTGTTATGTTTTTTTTTGTTTAGAGAACTTTTTCTTAGATTTTCATGCGTATATGTTAAATTGCTTAATTTGTGTATAGGATAGGGACAGTAAGTTCTTTCGATAGGAAGATTGTGAAATGCCTCCAAAGGCAGTTCAAGTAATAAATCAGCTAAAGAGAGAGAACAGGTATCTGAGAAGAATTTGTAATATGAGTGGAGATTATGATTTTCAATTGTCTGACATACAATAGCAAATAGAATGTATGAGGAATAATGAAGTTAATTTTGAAAGAGATAATAATAAGTTAAAATGGAAGATAAGAGCTTGCCTAATAGTTTTATGTGTTACTTGGTTTCAAGTTGTTCTAGTTCTACTGTTGTAATCAAGTTAGAATTATGGTTGTAAAGTTACTATTGTAATCAAGTTAGAATTATGGTTGTAAATTTACTGTTGTAATCAATTTAATGTTATGTTTGGTTTAATTCATTTGATGAAATGAAATGCCACCAGATTTGACAAATGTATGCTCTATTTATTTTTGTAAAAGTTTTGTTGCTGATGACCATTTAAACAAGTAGAAAAAATTGCAGCAAAGATGAAGTTGTATACAAAATGTATTTGGTAATAGAAAGTCCTAATCAAAGCCATAATAAAGCTAAAATTATGTGCATCATTACCACAATTAAGGAGATAAGAGCTGACACATGATATATTATATATAAAACTTAGTTAAGTTTTTACAAAATGAATGGTGTCAACTGTCTCGGTTAATATTTCTAAGATCATAAGGCTATTCACAAATAAGCCATGTACAAAAAGCAAGTGGTACACAAAAATGAAGCTGACAATATCACCAACAACATTTAAATAATCTAAGACTAAATCTAATGCATTTACAATTTTTTAGGCCATTGCTTCATGAACCTGTAACGCCCCAAAAACTAATAATAATAATAATAATAATAATAATCTTGAGTTTTCTAGAAGAAAGAATAAGACCACATAAAATAAAAGTAATAATAAAAAGGAAGAAGTTGGTAGGATTTAAAAAAAAAGAATGTGTGGTTTAAATTAAACAGAGGAAGAAATTAAAAAAATAGAAGAATCGGGAATTAAAAAGAAAAGCTAGGTGTGTGGTTTAAAAAGGAAAGAGGAAAGAATTTTTAAAAAAAGTAAAGTAACAGCAATTAAAAGAAAAAAAAGAAAGAAGATAAGAGGAGAGGAGGGAGAACGGGCACCGATCGGGAAAAGGAAAAATGGCCAGCCACCGCCGCTGCTCATGATGTCGGCAAAGAGGCTGGGATCGCCGCCGCTGTCCTCCGATCTCCTGCTAGCTCCATCTTCCTCCCGTGGCATTGTTTCATCCATTCTTTTCCCCCACCATGGCTTTCCCCTCTTCTCTTTCTTTTCGGTGGTTCCCGACGATGGTTGAAGGGGCTGGCGGCATCGAAGAAATTTCGAGAGCTAGGCATTTCTTCGATGTCTTTCACTCATCCTTTCTTATCGGTGGAAGGTAGATCGGAGAGAAGGTTTGATCGACGATTTTTGTTAGATCCCGGTCAACTCCGACGGCCGTTGGGCGTATGACCACTTATCGTGGAGTCCTCGGGCCTGGATCTTCAAGTGGACAGCTTCGGTGCATTTTTCGGCAAGTCTTCGGCGAAGCTCCGGCGACCGGTCCGATGAGCCCAAGGATGACAAAATGCAGAAAAATATGGAGATCAACGATAACGGGTATGTGGATACAAACTACTCTTAATTTCATTTAATTTTGAAAGTTTATGGTGAATTTTATATTAGGAAACTATATAAATTTAAGAATTTATGAGAAATAATTGGAGTTAGTAATAGAAAATAGTGATTAAACATGAAATCGATGAGAATAAAAGAAGAAATCGAGTAATTAGTTAGAAAGCTAAATGATGCCCATGAAAATCTTAAATAAAATATGGTGATTTATTAGGAATTAAGAATAAATATAACATTCTAGTGATAAATATATGTGCTATGATGGAATTTAGTTAAAGATAATATATGGGTATGAAATTATATATAAAACATAATGATATTCATGAAGGTAACAAAAAGACATTAAAATAAATTAAGTGATAATCGATATATATACTAATATACATTGATGTTAGAAACATAAATAGCATAAAATAAAGTATGAAGAGATTTGTGAGTGTTAAAAATTATATGTTAATCGAATTGTATATAATGGTATATGAAGTGAATAATTGATAGTAAATAGTACTTTACGTATAAAATATGCTATATTAATTTAGAGGAGTATAATTAGAATAATTAGAGTTACATAACTTATTAACATAAGTGCACTAAAAGTATATATATATATATATATATATATATATATATATATATATATATATATATATATATATATATATATATATATATATATATATATATATATATATATATATATATATATATATATATATATAAGTAATGTAACATGGTGTGACTATATATATATAAGTGAACAAAAGAGTGAAATAAATTGATGTAAATTAATGTTGTGAATTAATGTAAGATGAATAGTTCATAAATAGAGTTGAAAAGTAGTAAAGTAGAGCACTATAGTGCCTACAAAAGTAAATGATGTTGTTGATGGAACAAAGAAAAAATAATGATGAAATGAAGTTATTAAAGATAAGAAAAATGACAGGTACCATGGGTATATATATATATATATATATATATATATATATATATTGCTAATACATGTAGATGATACTATTTAATGTATTTAATGATAATATTATATTTGCCCTTAGTAAAATTAGATAGGAATTGGGGTAATCAGATAAGGTTGGCATGTCAATTAGGGAAATTGTAATACGGCGCCTTGATTTGTAACGCCGAATTGGATGGCTCCGAGAGCTGAATCCACAACTGCATGTGTGTGTGTGTGTGTGTGTGTATGTGTGTGTGTGTGTGTAGAAATGCATATGTTTAATAGAAAAATTGCGTATATTGACTGAGAAAATTGTTAAAAGGGGATTGGATGGTTCGAAGAACTCGATCCCCCGGTTATATCCCATTTATCCAGCTCATTGCAATTTCACTGGATTTTAATGAATTTGAATGAATTTTTTTTTATAAATAATGAATGAAATCATAATATGGTCAAAGAAAAAACAAAAATAAAAAAACAAAATATGAAATTATGGAATGGACCAAAGAACGAAATTAAGGAACAAATTAAAAGAAAACAATAGGTTCATGGCGAGAAATATTCAAAGAAAAACGAAGGATAAAATTAGCAGTTTTGAGTAAATAATTAACGAAATATTGATTTAACTAGATAGGAAAATTTATATTGTAAGTCGAACAAAAATAAGTACCAAACTGAAAATATAAGAGGAAAAGAGAAACTAATAGGAAAATGGGGTATGACAATGTATGAGTTAGCGAATGAGAAAAGGAGATTAGAAAGAAAACATAAATGGAATGTTCCAACTAATGAACTCTGACTAGTAAAAATTTACTGTATAAATTATAGTGAACCAAAATAGAAATTCTAAATAAAGTAACAAAAGAAGGACAATTTAAACAAAGAGGTAGACAAGGACCAATACATAATAATGGGAATTACAGGGATAAAGTTAGTCAAATGAATAGACTTGCTTAATATAATAAAGATAATAAAAATTGAAAATAAAAATTTAATCGAATGAAATTTTGAGTAGTTGTATCCACCATTAAGCGACAATGTTGCTTAGCATGCGGTTGTTGACTACGTGTAGGAATAGGAGATTTCGGGATGTGAAGAAGGAATTTTAAATGGCATGTACATAAAGATAACGGGATCACATAAATTGAGGTAGAACAATTTTATATTTAATGCCTGGTATTTTATAATTAGAGCTATTATTGTTTTAGTAAATGATTTTGGACTCATAAATATATGTGTATATCTATTTAGGATCGCTATATATAATGTACGGTTATATGGATGAGAGTAGGGTGTTATAGGACCTGCAAGTTGTTTACCCCTTTCCTTCCTTAACATCTCTTGTTTTTCCTTTTCAAAATTAGAATGGGTTGAAGTTCTTTTGTTTTTTTCTTTGTTTTTGCTTTGACTGGGTTGGAATGGCAGGTTTGCAAGCCCCTTATTTTCGTTGCTGATAAAAGATATAATTATTTCTCTTATTGGCCCTCTACTGTTTGTTTTTCATTGTGCAATCCTGGATTCTACTTCATTAGGTATTGGAAATCTGGTATTCACATTGGGTTCATCATCATCGCCATCAACTGCTTCCTCTTCATCACCATTAACGAGCACAATGAGGGAGTCACCTTGCTGTGATGAATTTATATGTATTTTGTCAATGACACAACAAATATTTTAGAAAATATAATTCAATTGATTTTATATATAACAATCATTAATGAACTTACATGTTATGTTGCCTTACCAACCTCAGGATCGTAGAAATAACCATAGCCTTGACTTGCCTTCTTATTTTTGACATAAATTTTATTACCTGAGACATGTGATACTCCTGACGCCTATGAATTTTGAGTCTCAGTATTAATATCATTTGTTGGATGGTGTTTAGCTGTTTGATTTTCATTATTTGTAGTAGAAGCTGAGCTTGATTCAGTAGTCTCAGTATTAATATCATTTGTTGGATGGTGTTCAGCTGTTTGATTTTCATTATTTGTAGCAGAAGCTGAGCTTGATTCCTATTATCAAAAAAATTAAAAAATTTGACAAATGTATGTACATATACAAAATTAGAAATTTATATTGTATCATTACCTTTTTACAGTTTGTTCTTTTGTGTCCTAATTCTTTGCAATTTTCATATCTTTGTTGGAAGCCTCTTTTAGATAGCTTTTGTAAAGATCCAACTCTTTTTGGTTCAGTGCTGTCCCTCTTTCTTTGCTTTTTTGGTCTGCCAGCTTGCTTTACATAGGGAGGAGGCTCAAATGGTTGAAAATCATCCACTCTCCAAAATTGTTGTCCCCTTATTGGCTCCAATTTATGCTTATAAATCTCGATGCATGTTTGCTTGTTATAAAAATGAGATATGTACTAGTTTGTTATGGTTCATGGCAACTAAGGCATGAGGACATGGGATTCCTATGAGATCCCATTCCCTACAAGTGCAAATCTGCATATCCAATTTAATAGCATGTCGATCACCCCTTTCACTAACTTCATACCCATTTGCCACATTAAATTCAACCTTGCATTTATGTGCTATGTCTCTGTTATCCTTGTAGACCTTAAGACAATGTGGTGACCAATCTTTATTCCACTTAGAACACTGTAGCTCTAGCTCTGCAATCATAATCATTATTTTGATTCGTATCTCCTCTAGCATTCTTATAACTGGTTTGTGTCTTGCTTTTAGCATCTAGCTGTTAAAACTTTCCAGAACATCATTATCCACACTTAAAGATTTGCTTTTGATGGAGAAGTAAGCTCTGCACCATGATTCAGGATAGTATGTCAACAAATCCTTAGCAACCTTCTTCTCTATTCCACTAAGAATTTTTAGATTATCTATAAACTCTTGATAAGTTGACCATGAACAAATCTAGAAGTGTTTCTTCAGCTTATCACCTCTCTAAGTTTGTGACCAATTTGAGTAAATGTGCCTTGCACAGAATCGATGGTCACTTTCAGGAAGAATTCCTTAACAACTGGAGTAAGTCCCTAAATTTTGCCCACAATAAATATATAGTATATATTACATCAGCATAATAAGAAATAAATAAAGCAACAAATAAGCAGTTCCAGACTTAAATAATAAAAATATCATGTCTTAATAATGCAGGGTACTAAATCATGGCTAAAAAATACCCATTATGTGGTTCCTGAGTTAGCATAAGCAGCATTGAGAATAAGTCACAACATTCAGTCTTTTGGAAGAACTTGGGCTTAATACTCCGTTTCTATTGAGTTGTCTTTTGGAAGAACCTGCTACTTTGTTAATTAATTCCTGATAGCTTAATCATGTTAATAGGTACTTGTAGTTCAGGTGAGGAGAGAAAATAGGTGATTTGATAATTCAATTGATTTTATATATAGCAATCTTTAATTAACTTACATGTTATGTTGCCTTACCAACCTCAGGATCGTAAAAATAACCATAACCTTGACTTGCCTTCTTATTTCTGACATAAATTTTATTACCTAAGACATGGGATACTCCTGACACCTATGAATTTTGAGTCTCAGTAGTCTCAATATTAATATCATTTGTTGGATGGTGTTCAACTGTTTGATTTTCATTATTTGTAGCAGAAGCTGAGCTTGATTCCTATTATCAAGAAAATTAAAAAATTTGACAAATGTATGTACATATACAATTAGAAATTTATATTGTATCATTACCTTTTTACAGTTTGTTTTTTGTGTCCCAATTCTTTGCAATTTTCATATCTTTGTTGGAAGCCTCTTTTAGATAGCTTTTGTAAAGATCCAACTCTTTTGGTTTAGTGCTGTCCCTCTTTCTTTGCTTTTTTGGTCTGCCAGCTTGCTTTACATAGGGAGGAGGCTCAAATGGTTGAAAATCATCCACTCTCTAAAATTGTTGTCCCCTTACTGGCTCCAATTTATGCTTCTAAATCTCGATGCATGTTTGCTTGCTATAAAAATGAGATATGTACTAGTTTGTTGTGGTTCATGGCCGCTAAGGCATGAGGACATGGGATTCCTATGAGATCCCATTCCCTACAAGTGCAATTCTGCATATCCAATTTAATAGCATGTTGATCACCCCTTTCACTAACTTCATACCCATTTGCCACATTAAATTCAACCTTGTATTTATGTGTTATGTCTCTGTTATCTTTGTAGACCTTAAGACAATGTGGTGACCAATCTTTATTCCACTTAGAACACTGTAGCTCTAGCTCTACAATCATAATCATTGTTTTGATTCATATCTCCTCTAGCATTCTTATAATTGGTTTGTGTCTTGCTTTTAGTATCTAGCTATTAAAACTTTCCACCATATCATTATCCACACTTGAAGATTTGCTGTTGATGGAGAACTAAGCTCTGCACCACGATTCAGGATTGTATGTCAACAAATCCTTAGCAACCTTCTTCTCTATTCCACCAAGAATTTTTAGATTATCTACGAACTCTTGATAAGTTGACCATGAACAAATCCATAAGTTTTTCTTCAGCTTATCACCTCTCTAAGTTTGTGACCAATTTGAGTAAATGTGCCTTGCACATAATCGATGGTTACTTTCAGGAAGAATTTCCTTAACAACTGGAATAAGTCCCTAAATTTTGCCCACAATAAATATATAGTATATATTACATCAGCATAATAAGAAATAAATAAAGCAACAAACAAGAAGTTCCATACTTAAATAATAAAAATATCATGTCTTAATAATACAGGGTACTAAATCATGGCTAAAAAATACCCATTATGTGGTTCCTGAGTTAGCATAAGCAGCATTGAGAATAAGTCACAACATTCAGTCTTTTGGAAGAACTTAGGCTTAATACTTCGTTTCTATTGAGTTGTCTTTTGGAAGAACCTGTTGCTTTGTTAATTAATTTCTGATAGCTTAATCATGTTAATAGGTACTTGCAGTTCAGGTGAGGAGAGAAAATAGGTGATTTGATTCTACAACAGAGAAAAGGTTGCAATAGGTGATTTGATTCTACAATAGAGAAAATAGGTGATTTGATTCTACAACAGAGGAAATAGGTGATTTGATTCTACAACAGAGACAATAGGTGATTTGATTTAGCTTGCAATGTTAGAGATAGGACTTTCGAAACAAAGCTACAAGAGTGTAAAATTTTAAAGAATTAATTTATGCATATTTTATTTGCTAAAGGATCACATAATTTCAAAGCTAAAGGACTGCTACATTCAGGCTTAATATACTGTGTCAGTTTGCAATGTTGGATACATGACTTTCAAAACTAATCTACACGATTGACCAATTTAAAATAAATGAAATGTTGCAGAATTTATTTGACCTAGGACTACTTTTATCCAAAGCTAGATGACTGCATACTTTTAAAGCAGAATTTCAAACCTAAAGGACTACAGAATTTCAAAGAAATAAATTCTGCAAAATATCAAATCTATAAGACTGCATAATTTCAAACCCAGAGGATTGCAGAATTTCAAAGAAATAAATTCTGTAGACTATCAAATCTATAGGACTGCATAATTTCAAACTTAGAGGACTGCAAAATTTCAAAGTCCTATTTCTAACTTTTAGTATCCAGCTCATTTTAAACTACTAACAGACTGAAAAAAATTTAAACCTATAGTAAATCATTATCATAACAGCTCAAAGGTGTCTATAAGTTTTAAACAAATAGTTCCAAAAAACTTTGCAGCATGAGTTTTAAACAACTAGTTCCAACAAACTCTGCTTTTGAGTTTTAAACAAACAACTCCAACAAACAATAACAATTAAATTAAGTCCAAGATGAAAATGAAACAATAACAATTAAATTAAGTATGACTTTCAATAACCAATATATAGAAAGATTTAAAAAAAATTACCTTTTGTATATTTGACATAATTATCACAGATTTTCCATCTCCAAGATCTAGCTCATTCCTTAAAATTCTAACAAACCATGACCAGTTGAACTTGTTTTCCTTAGACACAATGGCCCATGCAATAAGATACATGTGATTGTCTCCATCTTGGCCAACATCGACTAACAATTGTCCATTATAAGGACCTTTAAAAAATGCACCATCTACCCCCAAGATGGGCCTACATTCAGGCTTTCAACCATCTTTATAAGCCCTAAACATGATGAAGAGTCTCTTGAAAACCCTTCTTCCATTCTCTAATTGTCCTCGATCAAGCTCTAAATAGATTGAAGAACCAAATTGATTTTTTTTAGTTCTTCAACATAAGCTTCAATTATTTTAAACTTTTTTTTGTATCCCCCTTTCATTGTTTTAAGTATAATTCCCTTAGCCCTTTTACACTTTACTTCATTCACATTTACATTCAACTCATCCACAACTTTTTTTTTGAAACATCTCACAATTTATTGAGGGATCTTCTTGCACAACTTGCCTCAGATAATTTGCTAAAAAAATTCTTTGTTGCCTTTGGATTGTCATAGCATATAAGATATTCATGAACTTTATTAATAGTTTTCACCTTCACACCACTACCTTTACTGTCCTTGCTAACAAGTAAGAAGAAAAGACAACCCTTTTCACACACATATCTTATCCTACACTTATCTGCTTTTTTAACCCTCAACCCAAAACCATTGCAAATTGCATATATGTTCACTGCTTCCAGAGCTTCTTTTATGTCCTTAAATGTCATTCCCACTTGTTTATGCTTTATCAAGTTCTTTTTTGCATAGCTATTTTTCCTTTTATCTCTTCTTATAGTCTCTAGCTCCTCATCTTCAAGAAATGAAAGGAAAAAATTTAATCCTTCATCATTCAAACTACCCTATGATTCAGACTCATCACTCATTTCACCTTGATCATCATTGACTAAATTCTCATCCTTATGTGCATCTTTATTACTATCTTCTTGTGGAGCACCATTCACATCTACCTCATCCTCTAAATCTTGATGTCCTTCACCCACCCCATGCATACATTCATTTTCCCCAAGTTTTTCCTCTTTAGCAGCCTCATTGGCATCTTCATTTTCCCTTATCCTTTTCTCTTCACGTGATGGAAGCATGAAAATAACATTTGGTATGAATAGATTAAGATCTCTAACAACATTTGTTTTTTTTGGATATCTGTTCTTCCTAATTTCATGAACACATACTTGCAAGCATTAACAATAAAACTTAATATATTCATCTTCAACTGAAAATAGCCTAATTACTTTAAATTCATCATAAAGATTAATCATATCCAGTAGCTTTATTATATCCATATCACTCTCAATACTTGCATACTTCTTACTATAAAAACCCATTGGAATCTCTACTAAAAACAATTTAAAATCTTTATCTTCAATTTTCATTTTAAACAAGTCCTTAATCTCAAAAAAGGATAATTTATCCACATCATACTTTTCAATCAAATATACTTCACCCGCATCATAACCTAACTCATTATCAATTCTCCATACACCACCATGATTTAACTCCAACCTAATCGTATTACTCATTTTCCAGCACACAACCTACATACAACCATTTTTCATATAACAAAATAAATTAATTTATTATTCTAAATAATAATGAAAAAAGGCACACAACACAGACAACATATGAGGAATTGAATACACAACAACCAAAATCAGTAAATTATTAATTAACCTTATCTAACTTAGGGTTAGTAAATAAATAATAAAAAAGAAACAAATTGACCCAAGTATACTAAAGAACACGGGACCACAAGCAAAAAATGGGTAAAATATAGTGGGAATATATTTACTTGCCTTCATTGACACTTTTTCTTTGTCTTTTTTCAAGATATCTCCACCTTTCCTTGGTTATTTCCCTTTTCAATTTATCTTCTTAGCTAAAAATTTTATAACTCCAATGCATTTCTTCCTCATATAGGTGGACAAAATATCTTTTGATAGAGAAGTAATTTAGGAGTTTTTTTCCCAATTTGCAAAACGAGTGAGATAGAGAAGGGGGGTGTGAAATGATATTGAGCTCTACAACTATAGCTAAGAGAGAAAGAGAGATTACCCTGCAGATCTACTATATTAGATGTCTTTTAGGTTGGTCGATTTCATGAAGCACAGATCGTGCTTTGTGAGAAAACAGAGAGGGGAAAAATGATGGAGTGAGCGAAAATAAAAAGAGGTTGACAGCTAGAGCTAAATGAGAGAAAGATATGCACAAATTGTTGGCTTCACATAGCTCGATAGCTTCAACAAGCACATATCATGCTTTTGCAATGGGTGAGAGAGCTTCAAAGAGACGAAATTTCAACTGGATGAAGAAAACACGTTTGGGAGAGGGGAAAGTTAATTTTTTTAACCCTTGTGGGTCTCATTCCACGTGGCATTGAGCTGGCGTTGAGGTAGCGCTGAGCTGGCAGGTTTTTAGTCCCTTTTTGCCACGTCATCTTAACATCTCTCCATCTAAGCATCCACGTAATCGCTGTTACCCTCATCGAGACTGAAGTTATACGAAGGGATATTTCAAAGTCATTTTTATGAGTTGAGGGGTATTATTGCTTCAAAAAAAAATATTAGGGGCATTTAAGCCCCTCAGAGACAACTTTAGGGGCATTTTAATACCTTTTCCCAATACATAACAAATGACTTATTTTTTTACAATAACTTTTATTCATAAAAGAATAGATTTATACTAAACAAAGTTTAGTACATTTCAGAGTAGACAACAGATGACATAAAGATAATAGTTCAAAATCGCCTACTATTGTCTCTAGACTCGGCTAATGAGAAAAACAAAAGATACCATAGGTTTCAAAATAGAGAAGGCATTGCCTTAAAATAAAAAAAAAATTATCTCATTTCATCAAACAAGAGAGAGTCTCCAATAGAAGAGGCACAACCTCAACAAAAGACACCAAAGTGTTTAATAGGACAAAAGCAACTCCAACCCTTTTAGGCATGCCTATTTACCTATTGCTCAAACTCTAGCAGGCCCTACCTTTATTAATACACAATATGTTATGAATTTTTTAAGCATACATTATTCCAAAACCATCATAGATCTGATATAATTAGAATTGATGTCACATTAAATTAAAAGCAATTCTTATACCTTCAGTATACTTTAACAATTCATGTTCACTAAATCAAATCTGATCAATCATAGTATATACTTAAATGCATATTAAAAAGTTATTATAATGATGTGAAGTTCTTAAACAATTTTCTGACTCATTTAGAGAGAGAAAGAAAATCAGTAAACATTTCAAACAGAAAGGAGTCATGGTGGTCATGAATTATTGCTCGCCATAAGTCCTTATATTCGAAAGTTACTATTCACACAGAAAAGATCATCACGGCAATTAGGAATGCTTACTTATCATGAGTACCCAAATCCATATAGAGATCACAGCATTTTGGAAGTGTGACCACCGTAAGGCCCTAACTTAAAACAATACTATTCATATAGAATGTATCCTCATGACAGTTATGAAATCCTGCCCGTTGTGAGTCTTTTTATTCAGAGAATGGTCACAATGGTCACGAATGAGTGTCCTCTGTGATCCTTTGAATCCCAACAAAACTACCTATGCACCTTCACGGTAGTCAAGAATTCCTGTAGGTCGTGAGTCCCTCTATTTATTCTTGATTCTCACAACATAATTTATAGTGTACTTTACATGAGTTTTTTTTGACCTAGCTCCAATCATAATTGCTTCAAATGGTCTCTTTAACTTAAGTTCCCCAATGTTTCTAGTTTAGTTTCCCTTTAGTTTCACTCAATTTAGAGGCCTACAACTCAAATTATACCTAGAACAATCTCAACAGGTCTTACGGATCCTACACTAGAAATTTTCCATCTAACTCCCTTCTCTACCACTTCCTCTTATATGTCTAATTTAACATCAAATCCATAATGTTCATATTCATTATACAATCTAAATTATGCTTTTAATAATCAAAAACAAAAATTACACTCATAAAAATGGCAATTGTTTCCTTAGCTTCCTTGCTCCCTTTCGGCTTGTCCAAGCTCTTCAAATATTATCCTTACCTTTATCAACCTCTCTATCTCCAGCTATCAATACAAAACACTATCAAATCAACTTGTAAAATATAAATACACCTCCAATTTATCCGCAAAAGAATATATTTTAAGTGAAAGCTTGGCCGGCCAACACCCCCTTTCCTACATATTTTTCATCTTTATTCACATAATAATATGTCTTCTAGAAGGCTAGGTTTGGCTACCATTGTCTAAACTTTTACTCCTTAATTCCCTTTTTAATCCCTATTCTTATCTTTGATTAACCATTTCACACGGACTATCATCCATTCATCAATTTAATCCCCAATAACACTCATTATACATGAAATTTTATAATTTATTAAATTGACAAATTTACTTTTAACTTAAACCCTAACACCAATTACGTTTTCATGACATAATCAATACTCAAAACCATTGTAGTGCATGCCTAACACATACATAAACATATTTTAATCCTATCAGGATATTATTTGGGGCTCTACAAGGTCTCCTCTCTACAAACTTTTCCTTCGAGAATTAAAATTGAGGTAGGATTGGGTGATAGGTGTAGATTTTGGACTGATTCTTGGTTAGGAGTTAATACCCTTTGTTCTTGATTCCTCGTTGTTCTCTTTGGCGAGAAATCGAAAAATCTTGGTTTGCAATTGTGGTTTTTGGCAGGGTAATCTTTGGGTTTGGAATCTATCTTGAATAAGACCTCTTAGGGACCTGTAGGTATTGGAGCTGTATTGTGAAGTTGTAGAGGAAAATTTATTTGCCTATTTTCTTGCAGTATAGGATTTACGGAATTGAATCAAGCAAAAGTTCTGGCGGTTCACAAAGCTCTTCAAGTTTCTTTTGATTTTTTATAGAACTCATTGTTGAGTGTTGTTTTTGAATTAGACTCTTTGAATGCGATAAATTGGCTATTTAACAAGGAGATACATTGGTCTTGGAGATTTTTGAAAACTTTTAACAGTATAGACAATTATTTATCTGAATTGAGTTGAGTCGAGTGGTTTTTATTTACGACCCTAGAGAATGTAATATTGTAGCTGATTGTTTGGCTAAACAAGGTGTACACAAAGTAGACTAGTTAGCCTGGCTGAATTGAGTCACTGTTTGTATTAACTTTCAGCTAATCTTTCTTATTAATAAACTAATTCTTGGCTTATGAAAAAAACACACAAAAAAATATAAAAAATTAGTAAAAGAAAATTTCTGATTTAGATATGGTTTTCTGAGTTTTTAACACATTATATTCCCATATGATTCAATTGACTACTGGCTTAACTTTTTATTTTTCTGGAATATATTTAATTGCAATACGAATAATGCAATAACATTTTTTCCCGTAAGATTACTAACTAATTAGATCAAATATTTTGGGATTAACTAAGTAAGTAGAAAAAGATAAATACATGCAACTAGAGAATTTTATGTAGGCACGGCAAGTATCTGCAAAACTCATCCACTTGATACAATCTTTTGACAACAGAAAGTACTTATATGGTGACACTAGCTAGCTTTCCTCTCTCATTTAAGAAATTTTCCACATATTTATTCGAATTTCTCTTCTAATTGATTATTAATTAATCAAGTTTATTTCTAATAAAAAAAATTAAATGCAGCTTATTATTATTTTTTATATAGAAAGAATGACAATATACCAATGGGATTATATATATATATATATATATATATATATATATATATATATATATATATATATATATATATATATATATATATATATATATATATATATATATATATATATATATATATATATATATTATCGGGACAAAATATGAGTTCTTTCAAAAGTGATATGAAATGTTATGAGTTATCCATTAATTAGAAATTTCGAATTTAATTGTAAAAATAAAATGTTTTTAAATATATAATAGGAAACCATTTTATTGTTTAATAAACCGATGAGATTTTAAACTAATCAAATAAATATATGGATTATATAAGAAAGGATAGCAATAGGATACGGTTAAGGATACAAGGTGGGTATGTTTGCTTTAGTCAGACATTCACTAGACAGCGATAAAAGTTATCATGTATGTTGAATAGTCATCTTGAAGATATTCCATCTCTTTTTATCATTCCACCACTTGTTTAATTTTCTTTCTTGCTCTCCTATTCCCATTGCTTTCTTTGATTCTTCTTTTCAAATATATCTAAATCACTCATTTTAAATTATGTAAATTATCTTTCCATAGTTTTAAAATTTTTATGATATTAACTTTTTTTTTTAAATGTCTGAACTTTCGAATTTAAATCTTAATCGATGAGAGAGACTTGCAATAGATGATATAAAGTAAATTTAAATTCTTTAATTTTATTCTAGTGTTATAAGAAGTAGCAGAACCATGACACCGAAGCAGACGGAACACTATATATATATATATCATTTATAAATTTATATAAAAGAGACAATAATTAAGATTAAAAGGAAAAAAACCTTCACGATTTTTTTTGAAAAATATGTCCATACCGTATTTAAAAAAAAATAATAAACAACATAAAATGACGATTATATACATGTGTGTGATTTATAATTTACAAGTGGAGGTGAAATGGCTAAAGAAATCGGACAAAAAGTATTCAAATTTGATTTTTTTTCCAATAACAAAGCCATATAGTAAAAATAAATAAAGTATTTCATATAATTTCAATTTACTTTTTGAAACTTCCATCCTATTCGGGGAAAAAACGGAGAGAGGAAGAATTGAAAGTAAAAACAATGTAATTGTGTAACTTCAAAATCAAATTTATGTCCATACAAATAAATAGACTCTATAATAAATTAATTTATAGATAATAATATTTAATTTATAATATTTAATTTAATCATAATCTGATTTTGAATTTGGTTGAGTTATGTGTTTATTGTGCTTGACCATTAATTAATAAAAAATTACGATATTATCATCAAATAATGAGTTGAGCGAGCAATCAAAATAATTAGAGAGAGTTATAAACTTGTAATAAGTAGACACAAATTCATAAAATATATATTTATATAATATAAATTTTTTCATTTGGCATTGTCATCATTATTAGTGGGTGCAAAATTCTCAACTTTATGGGATATTTTAAGATTAACTCAATGTAATTTGGCAATTATATGCCCCCACTCACTTACACCTACCTCCGCCAGTGCTTATAAGATCCATACTCAAAAATCCATTATTGTGTATGTATTGAATTAGAGAAGCTTTTTATTTACTTAATTGGCTAATATATATATATATATATATATATATATATATATATTTGAATGCTGACTAATGTTGTAGAAGATCTAATCTGAGTCAGAGAATATATTTGTGGACCAAAAAGTGCAATTACTTTATATCCAGAAAAAATGTTAGATTCAGGAATATATTTAGAACTGTATTCCACGTTATCAAGATAACTTTTGTCCCACCGCGTTAGCTTATTAAACCAATAAAGAGGAAGTGGAAAGAGTCGGCTCATGCTCATGAAATTGGGCCTGAGAGTTCAACGTAGGGTCCATGTACACAAAGTACTTAAAGAGCACTAGCCATTGTTTTCCCTATTTGAATAATGGGCAGCAAAATACAACCTTCCCACCACAAAATAGTTCTGTTGAGTTTACTTTCTGCTGATTTTTCTCCCTGTTCTGAATAAATGAGCTTGCTGAACTTTGGGAGATCATTCACGAGGGCAAATTATTATAATGGACAATTTCCTGCACGCCACAAGCTGCTGTTTTATTGCATCAACCACAACACTTTTGAGGGGAAATGTTAAACACACTTCCAGACGAAATAATAAGTTTAGAATGGTTTGAGTGATTTTGAAGTAATAATAAATCTATAATTATTGATCCCAACTCACTGCAAATTTTACATTCACTAGTTAGGAATTGTTAATCTATCATTTTGTGGGTTAACTGCAAGGTCTTTAAAGAGATAGTTTAGAGAATTCTACTATTTTAACTGCAAGCGATTTCTGAATGTCTAGTTAATGTGCATATCAAAAGAGGGGGCAAAAAATAAATAAATAAACAAGTTTGTAAAAGTCACGTAATAACACTTAAGTCCCTGATAAAATTTATTATCTACAAAAGCAGACCTATATCTGAATCTGTTCTTGTTGACTGCTGTTGTCTCCATTTGGTAACATGGTATTAGGGCAGACTTGTACACTAATGTCAGTACTAACAAAAACTACTCTAAATATATCGTACTTGATGTCGATAGAGAAACGTTCGAGATAAGGAAGAATTGTCTTTCTACGGTCAGAATTTATAATATATGAGTAACAGAACTGGAGGGATTTCCAGACATAAAGAGATGCTACTCTACTCTTACTTTGGCAATTCAGGCAAACCCCAGCGCTTGCTCCTTCCATTTTCAAGAACCTCGATTTAAATAGTGCTAAATTTGCATAACATAGGTCGCTTATTATCTCACCCGATTGCGGTACCATTAATATGTTCATTGATATTGTATCGCCCGTCGAAAATTTTGCAGCTGATATACCTTCTCTTGATTCTCCGGCGTACGCATCGAAAAAACCATGTTCTGTCAAGATCGCCATGCTTGATATGTCCGTCAACATTGATAGCTGCAGAAATAAAAACACAGAATGCTACTGAATTAGTTATATTAGACTCTGTTTTTGTCAATTAGATCCTTAATATTAATATTCCTTTCAATTAGAACCAACCGCCCATCATTTCATTCAAGGTAACATAAAGCTGCTAGAAGAATTGTTAACTCGAGACCTCCCAGTATACTAAGACTATACCACTAGAATGTTTTCTTGGAGACTACGGCTTAATTGTTAATAAAAGCTTTTTAGTGTCTGAATTATTAGGGCTAAGATGCAAGCTCTAGGTATCCCAGAACAACATATATTATAGTAAGACTATGCAAGCATATGTATACACACACACACACCAATTTTGTCATAATTTATAATACTTTATGTTGGTCTTGAAATCTATAGTGAATTGGTAATTAAGTTGAATTGAAAAGTTATGAACGATAGTCAGAATTATAATTAGGGTTAAAAAGAAATTACATAGAAATTCCAACTTACAAGGGCTGCAGTTAATAAGTATTTGTTTTCAGTAGATTTCTTCATCCATGCTCCATACCAGATGATCTGAAGGCAAAATATGATAAATAAACCAAAGATGATCATAATTAATTAATTTCCTAACCAAAATTACAAATTAATAAAAGTCAAAGTTAAAGATATTACCATATTGCCATGGATGCTTCTAAAAATGGAACTCTGAACACAACCAAGACTCTGAGTGCTAAAAGAGAAGTGCTTAAGGGTCTGAATAAGCTCATCCACAAGCACCACAGTGGGCTTGAAGATCAAGAAGCTTAAGTCCAAATTCCTGTTATTGAAAGGCACAAAGCATCCCATTTTCTCTTTCTTAATATGAATCAAAGAGACACACAACAATTAATATGTTGAGGGCTTAGGGATTATACTTGGAAGTTGGATGATTAGAGAGTTGGAATTGAAATTCTCATGGTAATTAGCTAAGTGATGTCTGTCATTTATCTGTATTTATATAATAATTAAAGGTTTTGTAGATGAAGAAAACTAAGATTGGAGTTTTGAAGACTTTGGAAATAGACATGGTGTTGGTCTCGTTTTTTGACTGTTTCTAGATGTTTATGCATCAATCGAGACAGCAGAATATTCAAACTTTGCTTAACGTTATTTGTAAAATATAATTATTTCAGCATATTCTGTTTTACCTTAGTTGGAAATAGGAATGACCTTCCCTAAGCTAACCATCTCATTTTTTTTTCCACCAAATTGGCAAATTCAATAGGAAAAAAAAAACTACGAATTTAAATAAATAAATATAGTAGAAGAATGGGATTATATATATATATATATATATATATATATATATATATATATATATATATATATATATATATATATATAATGTTAATTTTATATGAATTCTTGTTTTGTTAGTGGTAAATCGTGCTTAAGCATTGAAATTAGGATACTTTTTAGAAAAAAAAAAAAAAAAACTCAACGATAAAGTGATAAGTATAAATTCCAAATATAACATTAAGAAACATAAGCTATTGAGGGATAGTAATCAATGATTATAAAAGGAAAATTATTATTATTATTATTATTATTATTATTATTACTATTTCTTTTTTTTTTTTTTTGAGAATTCGTGGTGGTGTTAATTTTGGGAGCATTATAATGGAGGTATAATTAGTCAAGGGGGTGGGACAGAGCAGCATAGACAGATGAAATGTGCAACGCAACTTTGGGGCTTTGAGGTTATCACTTTCACATTAACAAAGTCGTCCTTCCGTCAAACCATATGCATCCAAACTTGTGCCTCATTCTTACTCCAATCTATACGCTGACAGAACACTGTTATTCTTTTTAATTAACATTTAAAATTTCCAAAAAATCAATTTTCTTTTGGAACAATCAAACCCCTTTCCTATAATAGTCATGGCTATCAGTTTGTCAAAAATAAATGCTGAGAATAATGCAGTACTGTAAAATAGATATGCTCCCTGGTTAGTACCCAACATTAGGCCATTGAAAACAACATCGAGCCATTAACTTGTAACTGATATAATACGGATTGAGATATTGTGCACGTGTACAATACATATCATCCCATAGTTCAAATGTGCGTGCAAAATGGATACATTTAATTTATTATATTGTATTAATATATATAGTATTAATCTGTATAATATTAATTCATACAATATTAGCATGTATTATATTATATAATATTTGATACAAAATTATATTGGCTTATAATATTATATACTGTATTTTATATACAATATCGTAATATATTATTTTAAAAAATAAAAATATGTACAATTAAATTATTTTTATTGTAATCAATTTAGATAAAAAAAATTATAATTATGAATAACAAATTTTAATACATCAATTTTTTATTAAAAATAAAAAAATTAATCAAAAATAATTATATATTATTAGAAAGATCGATATTTTTAAAATTAAAATTAGATAAAAAAATGAAAAAATTTAAACGACGAATTTAACGAAATATTTAAGCAAAAAATAAAAGAATTTATCAATTATGATATAATTTTTATATAATAACTATTAAGTTATATATTTAATATTATAAATTTGAAGATTTGGTCACAGTGCGGTAATAGTAGTGGCGACAGCATGGTGGCAGCGGCAACAATGGTGATGTTTGTGGTGGTGATTGGGTGGGTGGCGGCGATGATGGTAATAACAGTGGTGGTTGTGGCGGCGATTAAAGTGGTGGTGACGGTGACAGCATCTACCGTGTGGCGGTGGTGGCAGTGGCAACGTTTGCGTTGTGATGGTATAGATGGTGGTGGTGGTGATGGTGTGGTGGTGGTAGTGGGGTGACAATAATGTGTGGCAGAGACAGGGGCGGCGACGGTGTGGTGGTAGGGGCAACGATAGTGATGGTAGTAGCGGCGGTTGTAGTGACGATAGAGTGGTGGTAGCATCTATGGTGTGGTGGTGGTGGTATCGACGGCGAGGATGTGATGGTGGTGGCGAGGATGGTAGTGGTGATGGCCACAGCAATAGTGATGACGGTAGTAGTGGTGGTGTTGACAGTGGCCGTGGGGGGAGGGGGAGGGGTAGGGGAGGTAGGAGCGGTGATGGTGATGGCAGTAGTGATTGTCACCAGCAGTGCGATGGTGGCGGCAATGTTGATGATAGCAAAGCTGGTGGTGTCCACGACGACAACAGCATGATGTGCCGATGATGTGGCGACAGCAACTATGTGGTGGTAGGGATGGTGATGATGCCGAAAATGATGTGACGACAGCGGTAGCAAGGTGTCGTGGTGGGGTGATATTTAATATTGATACGATGTTTACCGTATTACACAAATCCAAGAGTTTATAGCGTATTATTTTATACAATATATGTGAGATAATGAGATTTGTGGTATACTATATTATCTCCACATTAATTTTTCAAAAATCTTTCCAAACACTGTACTTTTATTAGCTTATATTATATTATACTATTATATGTGTAATCCAATGAACCAAAAGTGACTCCTATGTGCAAGCACACCAGATTACCAATCATATAATACCAACAGTTTCATGTCAAAAGCACGCATCTCCCTTTGGAATAAAAAAAATGCGTCAATAAAGAAAGATTTCCAACAAAGAATTTGCTAATGCTACAAACTATGGCCAACCGTCCAAAGTCAGAAAGGATGGCGAACAAGTTTAGTATCAATATTGATGCTTCCTTTTTTTACTGGACAAAAAAAAAAAAAACTACTGTAAATGAGCTTCTAAATCAATAAATAAATTCGCTTTCCATCAGAATAACATGGAAACCATGTTTTTGTACCTTTGCTATTGACTGATGGCTCCCGTCTTACCCTGAGACGGAGGAAAAAAAATTCAATTGCTTCAATATTCACACCTTCCCCTTACACCAGTGAACGCACCAACAGAACCACTGTTTGTGATTTGAGAAAGCGCTAAATCAAGAAAACAAATCAAATAACACAACAATTTACGAGTTCTGTCTCTCTTCACAGTTGCATCCACCAATCACTTAATCAATATATAAGAAGGAAATTAATTCATTTACGTTCAATATCCTATCATTCTCACGCATGCAGTGCTGGTCAGTCATTGGTCATAGATAGTTATTATATACGCACACTTATGCAGTAATATTATTGGTAGGAATTTTTCGAAAGGTCCATGAATATAGAGATTAGACAGCTATTTACACTTGCAAGGTTTTTGAGTTTTAACATGAGAAAATGGACTTGATAGTGCATTTAAACCTAAATAAGTCCCATCTGTAGAAGGAGAGAGAGAGCGCTTTCATATATACATAAAAATAATAGCGCATTCAGGAACGATACATGTCCCACATACAGGCGGGCAGGCAGACAGAGAGATAGGAGATAGTGGGAGGAGGTAGCCTTTTATACACGTAAAGTATTATGTTAATTTTTATTAGCCTTTAGATAGAATTTTACCTTATCATAGGTCTATAGCAACTCTCAAGCCATCATTAGCAAGTTGCACAGGGATTCCTTCCCTACATGCAAAAGACGACAAATGTCAGCTTCTTACGCTTTGATACATAGTAAATACGAAAATATAGAGACAAAACAAAGCAGAAAATCTTAATCCCACTACGCTATAATCAAAGGTTGTATAGTTACATTCAACGTCAACAGTCATTCAAATTGTACCTGATGGATAGAACCATGATCATCAACATAAGCAAATTAAATACCTTTTAGACCATTCCCTTAGGAAGTCATTGTCCTTGTCATGATCAAACTCGTGAGTCATTCCAATTAAAAGGGCTTGCTTTGGACATAATCTCTTCACAGCTTCAAGGGTCTGCATACTTATTAGTATTAGTGACAATGTATCCAAAAAAAACTGAAAACTGAGGAAAGCAAACAAACCTGAGGAAAACAGAAGTGAGTATTATGGGAGCCATTCTGTAGAGGAAGCAAACAGAAGGTTACTGATACTATGTCACGGAAATTATCAGAATAAATACAGTAGCATGGCAGCAGAAAATTTCCAGAAATCATTATCTGACATAAAAAGGAAGAACCTATGCATTTTAAAATTTTGTCAACATCCATCATTCACAGTTAAGTGTTCCCATCACTTAGTAACTAGTATCCCTAAAGCACACTTACTTGCGTCACTATGATGAAGCAGCATATAACTAAATGAACTTGGATGTCAATATGCTTTTGAACAAGTTTCGGACAGTAAATTCTTGTAGGAAGCATTATCCATGATCATTGTTAGTACCTTGATCCTATTTTTTCACAATCCTCTTCATTTTATTGCTAAAGCAGTCATAATTTCTAAACGGATATTGTAAAATGTTTGGAGATTTAATACAAGTTTTCAAGTCCTAAAGGCTAAAAGTTTTATATTTTTACAATTATTTTCTTTCTCATAATTTCAATTATTAAAAATATGACGTAACAGATTAGCTAGTTTAATATCAATTGTATTTCACTATGATTCCACAACTAATATAAAGCTACTTTTATATCACAAACAGAATATGATGAAAAAATAAAATCTTTAAATATAACTAACAAAAATGTAGAGATAATATTTCTTGTTTTAAGAAAAAAGAATCATGAAAAAGTTTATGATTGTTATAAATTATTCGAAATTCTCTTTGCTAGTTTTTTAACTGCATTTGAAACCTATGAATCACAAATTTTGATAGAAGAAGTTTATCAATTTTTTTTAAGTGTAAATATCTTCAAAAAGTATTTATTGTTACATGTTCGTTCTTTTTTTTTTTTGGCAAGTATGGTTGAGCATCTATTAGTTCATATTATATACTGAAAACAACAACTTAAAAATATTACTGAAATGTAAATTAAGAAAAAAGAAAGAAAAATAAAAAAGGCACTCTTCTTGACTAATGAAATTTAATGTTGACAACAGGACTAGAAGACCCGTTTATTAACTTCTAGGATTCAATTGTTAAAACGAAAAATATTTTGGGTTAAATCATAATTATGTAGCTGTGTCAAGGGAAAAAATCAGAAATATATAGTAGATTTCAAAATTTTAGTGATTATCCCTAATTTTTCTTTTATAAGAAGATATAAGTAGTAAACTTGGCAATGGATGATGCTTAGTTTCATGACTGAATGCTAAAATTAAGTTTGGATGACCTATTTATTTATATCTCAAGTAATTTGCACTGTGTTCCCTGAGATTGCTCAATATTTCAGTTCGCCACATAAGTTCCAAATTAATAAAATTCAGGCCTGCACTTTCACTAGTGTCATCATGCAGAAGAATTGACAATCTAGATTATTGGCTGGAAGGCAAAAACAGACCAATCAAGTATGAGGACGCGACATGGCAACTTTGCACTTTAGACACCCCCTACTAGCAACCAGTGAGTGTCCCCAAACATCTATAGTATGCTGATGGAAAAAAGCGGGACAGACAACAATAAGATGATGAAGCATATCCAAGAATCCGAACTTGAAAAACAAAATGATCAAATATAAAGGGTAAATTGAGTCAAGACCTTAATGGCTATAAACATCTGGAAACAGATTTTTGTTTAACTTGGTTATTTATGTATTTTTGGATCAGAACTATGTGCTATGCAATAGGCAATTTCACCTTTGAGTTCCTTTTTATTCCACTAGCATCACGAGTTCTCTCTTTACATATTTATCTATTCTGAATCCAAAACAGAGATAGAGCGAAGCTATTTGCTAATGATAATTTAGTTTATTTAAGTTACATGCAGTTTTGGCATTTCTTACTGCATTTTTGCCAATCTTAACCAAAAAAGTGGTTATACACATCCTAGGAATTGATGCGAACCATTTTAGGCTTTCATCTAGTGTCTGAAGTTTGCAGAAGGGATTACACTCTTAACACTGATGAAACTGACTTTGACTAAAAATCACTAGAGTTGCCAAATTCAATTTGGAGAAACTAATAAAGAAGTGCCTAGTAAAATTACTCACATATGTGGACACTTAGCTAATGGCTTTACTGGGAAATGATGCTTATGTATTTGAGTGCGCACACATCTACAGAAAACTCTTCATGCTATTTCACGCATATTTTGCAAAAATTTAAGCCAACATAACTAGAGATGGATAAGTCAGTATATGAAAATTTCTATTCGACATCTAAGCACCGCAATGCTTGGGAACCCTTTCCCAAGGAAATCATTGAAGGATGATTAACAAAGAAGAAATAAGCATAATTTAGTTGACTGACCTTGTACAATGTGTCCAAGATAAGAAGATCCAACTGGCCAGCCCCAGATTTTGATATTACTGTAAGATAAAGATCGGTAAATAAAAAATCTTTAAAAAATGTGATAAGTACATAAAAAAAACAACCTATCTGTAAAATGGCCCAAAAGTACTGGCAGAATGTTCTCTACTAATAACACAAAGTCAACTTCTGATTGTATATATGAATTCAAAGCACCATTACAAGTGAAATGACGCAAAATACAAGCATAACACTCACCATATTCTGTACTTTCAGGGAAGCTCGAAACATCAGATATATAAGCTACTCTACTCTTTTCACCATAGAGAAAACCCAAGCAAATATAATCTTCTCCATGCATCACCTACACTAAGAAAGAGGCATGAGAAACAAGAGCATATAATAGTGCATGCTTGGGTGTCCGCATTTATGCGCATAAAATATATCTTTCAAGAAAGGTTCAGAAAAAGTAACTGGCAAAGGCACAAATTTTATGCCTGATGCAACAAATGGTCTCTCACAGTCTTCCTCAATTATCTGCCAATTCAGCTGTGCTACCCGTCTTACTTCTTGACCTTCCCTTAGTTTTTTTCTCATGAGGTAAGGAAATTTTACAGCAATGCTGTTTCAAAGGTAAAACACAGAGACATATCAAGTAATGTTATAAGTTAGACCAGAATTAACTCAAATAAGTTGAACTAAATAAAAAATGCATAACACTACATTTGTAAGTTTCATGGTTAGGATGTACAAATGAAGCCACATAAAAGTTTTCCTCTTAATCAACTGAGTAATTCACTATTTATATAGGCTAACAAAACAATTAAATGGAAAAATTAAAAATTGGGCCATCCAGGAAACTGCAATCCAAGAGACTGCAAGCTTTAGAAAAAGATTTCTGTTTAATTTGCTGATGAACTTTCAATATCTTTATACACTTAAATTTTTGACCAGTGGTTCAAAATGATATATATGTCATAAGCACAATTTATTAAGCATAACAGAGCAAAATAGGTCATAATTGTTGCACATGCATAGTCTGAATGCCTAATAAATGCAACAGCATAACAATGATTCATTAGCTTGTTAAAAACCCACATGTGGATGAATAGGAAGGAAAAATTGTACCTATCCATGGCTGACTGACTTAGGTAAATAGCTGTTGGGTCAATATCATTTGTAGGACTAAAAGGCTGCACAGCGCGTACATCATCAAGACCGAGGACTGCATCAGCATGTTCATGAGTCAAAATAATCTGCAATTCATAGATAAGTTAGTTCTAATACTTCAAGAAAGATGAGACCTTGTTATGAAGTAAAGCAGAAATAATATTATGTTCAACAGCACAAGCATCCACCATAAATCCAATTTCAAACTGCATAAAGGAGGAAAAGTAATAATCGACTTTAACATTAAAATATTTCATGTGAGATGATGAAAACTCTGCAGCTCAACTTCATAAGTTTTGTTCTTATAAGGGAAATTATATGATTAAGCACGAGGAAAAGAAGCAGTCTGGAAAGCAAATCATAAGATGCAGCTACTCAAGCATGTTAAGATATCTCTAAGAAAAAGGTTACTAATATGTAAGCACTCATGTGACTTTAAAAGATACAGATGTAAAATACATCTTATCAGACAATTGTAGTAAAAAACAGCAGCAAAATTTTTGGACAGAGAATTATAAATTATGTACACAGTTGAAGCCTTTATAGGACTAATGCCTTCTAGACTTGCCTTATCAATTCGCCAATTGTGGCTACCTGGACAACCACCAAACAGTTCCCATGAGCTTTTTGTTGCCTAAACATTCTCTTATAATTCTTCCTTCCAAACAAGAAGATATAACATCAAACAATTTCAATCCTCAAATGTGGCTTACATTAATTCAGAATAATCCTATACCACGCATCAGTTCATGCACTTAACATATGGATCTTCACATTTTGGAATGTGAAAACTTACACCTCCATAATCCGATGGCTCAAAAAGTATTTAACAAGATGCTTCTATTGCTAAATACAGCAGATGCTGTAAGGCAAAAGATGAAAACTTAATACTGGCAATAACCATTAGGCAACAGCTGAAATACTACTTCATATATTATCTAACAGAACACATCTACCTTTGGACATGTACCTGCATTCAGATTTAGAAAAGAGACCTTAATATTCTCAAAAAGTGATATTCCACTGCCTTCTTATTTTCCGTCCAAAACGATATCTTTGACATTCTCTATTTCTGATAATATTTCCCTAATTCTAACATGATTTATATAATCAGTACCTTAATATTTTCAAAAAGTGATATTCCACTGCCTTCTTATTTTCCATCCAAAACGATATCTTTGACATTCTCTATTTCTGATGATATTTCCCTAATTCTAACACGATTTATATAATAAGTACCTTACCCACTTTTCAAATGACAATCTTGTTCTTTTAAGTAAAAACAATCAATCCAATTGCTATTAAAAGCTTTATATTTATTTTATCCAAAGAAGGAAATAAAAAATAGTCCTTTTATAACCAATGTCCAGAAGAAATCTATTGATGCATATATGTGCAAACGATAGATGAACGATGAATGAGAGCAATATGAAAACACAGTTCACTCACAGAATCAACTCGAGGGATCTTGTGAAAAGTAAACCACCTAAGCACTTGCTCCCTGAACGTTTTCCCTACATCAATCAATATATAGCTATGTTTGCCATCACTCTGGCAATAATCTATGAGCAGAGACGTATTGCACCTAAACATAAACCACAATCCCATTATTCACCAAAAATTCTCTCGGAAACGAAGATCTCATTCGCAATTAAATCAAAAGCTAGCCTGTAATTAGGGATTTTCTCCGGAGGAATGGAAAGGGACTGGGAACACACATGGCAGGGCGGATCGGACGGCTGGATCAAGCACATTGCGTTGGGGACGGCGCTGGAACAGCCGGTGCCAAGAAAGATCACAGCAGATCCAGCGCCGGAATCCTCATTAGCCACCAAGGAAGTGATGCCGTTTTCTACGACACCGTTTTAGAAGAGATTGTGAGAGCCCATGGCAAACGTCTCTCTGGGTGTAGAGAGAACTGGGAGAGACCTGAGTCGCGTTGAGAAAACGTTTAGCAGGAATATTCTGTGGGCTCTGCGTATTTATATGGGACTCCTCCCCGGAGAAATAACGGTTTGGGCGGTTGCTTCCTGCTTTTGATTCTCATCACGTGGCAACATTTGGTAGGATTAAATCGAGGGAAGGATGTAAACTTGCCAAAAAGAAAATAATTTTGTAAAAATTTTCAGATAAACTCTTTGAGTCACTAAAACATCTAATTTTTAAATGTTGACAATTAACTATAGCAACAACATTTATATTTTCATATAATTTGAGGGATTTTGTTCACAAATTTATGTGAAATTTTTTGATATTGTGAGTTAGGTTGATCAACGTGATAGAAGTAAAAAAATGAAAAAAGAAATGACTTATGGCTATATAAACCATTTAATATGTAGAGTAGAAATGTCCTTAAATTGATTAATAAGTGGTCTTGAGTTTGAGTCCTGAAAATACAGTTGTGTTAAATACTTGACGGTAGAGTTTTACAGTTCTTTTGGTCCTGTCCGGTTCGAGTGGGGATTAGTCTGAGTATGGTATGATTTAAAGGCGCCTTCTATCACTACGGGGTCTACTTAGGACACCTCATGTCAGAGACAAAAAAAATAAGTGGACTAGAAATGTCCATAAATTGATTAATCAATTTTTAACTCAAGTTCATTAGAACCAGTTTCGTAAAAATTTTAACCTAAATTAGTATACTTATATTGCTAACTAATTAATTACTAAAATCAATCAGATCAATTAATATTCATGTTAACTATTAATAAAACCAAGCAATTATTTTCTAAGATAAAAATGCAACATAAAAATATAATTTTTAAACATAATTTCAAAATGTTCACATGAAAACAATTTCTATGGTATCTTAATTTTTCAATTATGAGAAGTGATAATTTTTTGCCACACAAAATGATTCTTAAATAAAAAGGAGCAAATGATTCGAGTTAAAATCTAAACATGAGTTACATTATAACTTATAAATATTAATAAGTGATATGAAACAACTTTATCTGTTTTCACTTTCAAGTTCTCTAAACGTGAGTTCAACATAAAAAGTTTAGTTTGAAAATCTTAATTTTTAACTAATTTTGTTTACAAATGATTACTCAAACAATTTTAGAAGTTACATAACCTCAAAATGAATTAAGAAACGGCATCTAGTGTTAAAAGTAGATTTAAAAGCAATTACAGACATTAAACATAGCCTCTTAGACTATTTGGGCTCGATGCCCGTCCCTTTTATTTCCATTTATTGTTTAAGATTGCATTTCTTTTTGGGTTAATTACATAAAGAATGGAGATAATAATACAAAATTATTATATTATAAATACATATTAATTTATTTTGAACTTCATTAATTAAAATTTATAATTAATTTTTTAAGAAAATACAGATAAAGATAATATTAAATAATGTTATTTATTTAGAAATTATAATTATAAATTTTAATTAATTCAAATATAAAAATATTATAAAAAAATACAAGCATCATTTTTTGAAAAAAAAAGGGATCCTTACATATTATTATTATTATTATTATTATTAATTAAATATTTTTAGCGACGGAAATTGCCTTCGCTAATTTGCTGAGAAGGAGGAAGGTAATTTAAGAAAATACAAATAAAGATAATATTAAATAATGTTATTTATTTAGAAATTATAATTATAAATTAATTATAAATTTTAATTAATTCAAATATAAAAATATTATAAAAAAAATACAAGCATCATTTTTGAAAAAAAGGGATCCTTACATAATAATAATAATAATAATAATAATAATAATAATAATAATAATAATAATAATAATAATATTATTATTATTATTATTATTATTATTATTATTATTATAAATTAAATATTTTTAGTGACGGAAATTGCCTTCGCTAATTTGCTGAGAAGGAGGAAGGTAATGTGGGAACTCAATTGGCATGTGACACCCATTTATTTAGTTAAGTCAGCAAGTTTCGTTAAAATTTAATGGAATTATTGACAGAGTTCCATAATTGAAAGGCAATTATAAGTTTGGTGTTGACATTTCAAAATTTTAAAGTTGGGTACAAATATTGAAAGGCACCCTATAGTTAGGGTCTTTTATGTAATTAACCCTTTCTTTTTTGTCTAATGAGTCTGAAGGATCTTAGTTTGGATGTATAGGGGAGCCTGTTAACTGTGGGATATATTCATCCTTTTTTCTTGTGGAAAAAATAAGTGTGTGCTTTAAAATAAGCAAAATATCAATGTAAACTCACAGTGAATAATCGTTATTGTTTTTCATAGTGCAAAGTTGAAATGGGCAAAATAAATATAGCAAATAACAACCAAAAACCAAAATTTTTAAGTGGAAAAGTCTTCGATGTGAAGAGAAAAACCACGGGATCTAATCCAACCAAATCTTTATCTAATAAAATTAAAGGGTGTACAAGTTCATTCTTAGCAACTAGAGGCAAACCCAATCAATAATGCATTTTAATCTCAGCACAATAAGCTTAATAAATCATCACCCAAATATGGAAAACAACAAAATACAAGAAAGATGGAAATATCTCACCAAAATGGGTATAAAAGAATGACCCAAAAATAAAGGCCTCTCAACGATTCACGCCGATCAAAATGTATAGCTTAACGAGAAGAACAACATATCCTAAAATCATCAAAATTGGAGAAAAAACGATCATCCAATCTGAGTAGATAGATTTCTCAAAGATAAAATCTCATTTTTTTCTCCCCTTGTCTATTGTTGCCAAGATAAAATTTCCAAGTGGTAGCTTCCCTCTTTTTACTATTTTGGACTTGTTAACTTTCACCCTATTCTCCTTTGTTTTTAACTAATTACAAGTGGCACGTCTGTTGAGTGGGATACTGCACAACAAATATTGCCTTCCCACTCAAGTGGTGTACCTTCCATATTGGTAACCTCTGTACAAACAATAGGCTTCTTCATGGGTAGAACCTTGGTCATATATCAAAGCCATTGTCACTTGTATGAATCTTTTCAAGCTAAAATTGCTTCATCTCTAGTGCATCTCAAACTCAACGGCATAACACCCCATATACCTTAGAAGAGACTATGTAACACCCATACCATACAGATCTAATATTCCAGTGCAAAAGACCGAAATCTTTTTTTTCTAAGCCGCTTAACCTTTTATTTTTAGTCTTAATTCATTTATATAACTTTTAAGTTACGTTGTCGTAGACCTATAACTGTCCAAGGTTACTATTCATTTTACAAAAATTCGGCAATATGACGGCTATAAATCTAACTAACCTCCTAAAATGCAGATAATTTTTACAGTCTCTCAAAGGCACAACAGTTCAATAATAACAATATTCACATATCATTCATTATTCATTTGTACCAATCGACTATACCCATCATCCATATAAAATTTACATATATACATAAAAGGTACTAAACATGCTAAATCCTTTACTTAAATTAATTATTATATATATATATACATGCCACTCAAAAATTTATCTTTAATCCTCAATTCTTTCTCTTCCTGTATATTAGTGCTCCTTTCTCTTCAGTACCTGCACGCAGTAAATTCAATGTGCTGAGCATTAAATATGCCCAGTGATGACTAACAATTATAATATTTTCTTTTAATTTAGTTGTTCTAATTATGTAACAATTAGTTTAACAAACTTTCAATATAATTACAATTTTGCAATTATTGTTCATTTACATTTTTAAAAACGTTTTTATTCTATTATTAGCAATCCTTTTCAACCAACACCAAAACTTTAAATAATTCTTCAATTTAGTCCTTATTTACTCAACTTTTTACAAATTTATCCTTTTACCTAATATTTACAAAATTACCATTATTCTCATTTATTTTCATTTTTAACCTATAACTTTACATACAATTTACCAATCACTCCATACTTTAACGTTTTCATACAAAATTATACTTTTAGTCCCTATATCATATAAAACTTCATTTTTACACTGTTGAAATACCAAATTATCATTTTACCCTTTATGGTCTTTTCTTAATTATTTTTATTCATTAAATACAAGTTTTGATAAAATTATCATTTTGCCCCTATACTTTTTATTTCCTTTGAATTAGGCTCTTCTTCATCTTATACTTCATTTTTATCTTTCTTTTCACTCTTTTAATTTATTTTTTACATAATGCCCCTAGTACAATCCTGACAGAAATTTTCAGACCAAATATACGGGACGTGAACTCCATAGGGCCACAAACAAACTGAAAAATGATCCCGAAAGATCATTTTTCACAGAACAGATACCGGATCAAACAGATATAGAAACTATGGAGATCAAAGATCCTACCACAGAAAAGCAAGTCATCATGACTTGCACCGCAGTACAGATATCACTATAGCCAGCCAATTATATCTTAACCTAGATTTTACTGCTAGACTATTTCTAAGGGCACAATTTCATTAAATTATAAATCATTATCCGATTTTTTCACACTTTTTATTACTTTTTCATTTAATTCATTTGTCACTCAAATTTTCAGTCTTTTTTACACAGTCTGTGAATTATTTCACCATAATTCAACATTTTTTTCATCAAATTATGAATTAACTCACAATAATTCAATATTTTCACTACATACATAACCAAAATTTCATCTTGAAATATTCAAATAATTTCTATAAATTCTATAAAAATTTATTGGCATATATTTCACTTGTTTCATGCATTATTTCCCAAAAGTTCATTATTTTCTCAAGTTACATAATCCATTAATTATTCCCAAAATATTCAAATAATTTTCATAAATTCTATAAAAATTTATGGACATGTTATTTCATCTCTATTATCATTTTAAGGCTTAATTTTATTAAAATACATGATTTAAACACTATTTCTCTTTAGGGTACAATTCGGTCAAGCTAAGAAGTCCACCTTACACTTGCTTTTAAATTCATTTAAACTTCCTAATAAGCTTATTTAAGGTCTAATTCCATTATCCTATCATCAATTTTAATTATACACATTTCTTTTAAATTTTTCTAAGTTACATAAAGGAAAAATCATTCAAATCAAAGGGAAATGTTATGATTTATTAGCCACTAACCTCAAGAGCTTGTTTTCACTCCTTAAACCTCCCTTTCTTTGCTTTAGATCCTTAGGACACCACCTTTCTCCTTAGAATCCTAAGTTGGCCAAAAATACAAGGATGAAAATCTATTAATTTCTTGCTTTATTTTTCCAACTTAACTACAAAATCTTACTCTACAACCTTCAATCTACCCATACAAATCCTTAAATCAAATTAAAAACCTTAAAATCACTTACCTCAATTTTGATACATAACCTTCCTCCTCTTGATTTTTCTTCAATTCTTTCATTATAATCACCTCAAATGAAGATTAGAGGTTGCCATAAACCACTAGAAAAGCTGAATTTTACTTAAGGAACTTGAATTCAGGAAGAAACTTAGAGAAAAGATGAAAAAATTAAGAAAAATAGAATTCTTTCACTTGGCCAAGAAGAAGAAACGTGAGAGAGGGAGAGGCTGGATGAATATGCTGGAATATCAAATTTTTATGCCTTTTAAAAGGCTCTTAATGGGCTGGGTTTGGTCCATCCCAATTGACACAATCTATTTCAAGCCCAATCCCATTATTTAGGCCCATTATGCTTCCCAAATTATTTCTCTCACTTTTAAATCTCAATTTCACTCAAAATCAATTTCATAATTCTTAAAATAATATATTAAGCCTTCATAAAATTTTTTGACTCAATCAAAATTCATTACTGATCTGGTTCAATCGAATCAATTCGATTCGATAACTACCGGCATCATCGAAAAATTAAATTTTTATTACCAAAATATTCTAAATGAAATTTCATTAAGATCTGCAAAATCTGGTAATTTTTGAAGTTCGTTTACTATTTTAAAAATTTGGTCAAAATCGAGTCAACCTTTTCTACAAGGAAAATTAACTCGCTAGTTTTTTGTATTTTTGTTTTTTTAGGCCTATTTGATCTCGATTTAATTTTAAATTTCACCGCTGGACTCTTCATGACTAATATTTTTCGATAGTCAAATAAAATATTTTTCACTTTCGGATACGATTTTCAGCCCAGAAATACTATTTACCATCGAAAGTTACTGTTCACGGCTAATTCGGTGTTAAGGCCATTACAATTCTTCCCTACTAAAAGAAATTTTATCCTCAAAATTTACTTGTATCAAGGAACAAACAATAGTGTTATCTCATCAAAGCTTTTTTCACGTTGTGATGGTTACAAAACATCTTTACTAATGGAATCTATTTATTTTTGAGCTAACTGATCTCTATAATTAGGATCTTCACTGATCTTTCTTCACAGGTCACATCCACCTGCATTTGTACCTCTTCCGAATCACAAATGAAATTACATCTTATCAATTTTTGTGCACTCAATTATATCCAACTTGACAGAATTCTGCATTTGTTTTCAGATAATGCCTCAAAAGAGCCATTTTTTACTGAACTGATAGCTATTGTCATCAGCAAACTCTGCTAAGTACAAGTACTTTTCTCAACTATTACTAATTTCAAGTATACAGTATCACATCAAATCTTTTAATGTCTGAGTCACTCATTCTGGTTGATCAGCAATAAGAGGATAAAATACTATGCCAAAGTGGGGACTATTAATAATCTCCTATAAAGCATCATGTTCTCTTTAAAGCACAGACAATCCAATAACAAAATCTATGGTCACTCTATCTCCTTTCTAGTCCAATATCAATGTAAGTCGAAGTAATCTCGAAGAAACCTGATGCTCCTCTTTTGCTTACATTTTAGTTAACAATATCCATTGGGTGTTAGACTTAAACTAGCACTCACAGCTCGACGAGTTGCAACCACCATCATTAGCCATTTACACTTATTCATCACTTAAACACATTCATTTGAGAACATTCATAGTACCAGATATACATTTTTATGTTGAGTATATCAGTCACTACATTAGCTTCCCTGTAGTACTCGGCTAAATTCAGGAACTCCTCATTCAACTAGAATCACATTTGATAAACTTGACATACAGTTGCTTTTCCTTCAATATTTGCAGAACAATCCTCAAATACTTATCATGCTCTTTCGATGTCTCAGAATACACCAAAATTTCATCAATAAAGACCACTATAAATGGATCCAAATGAAGGTGGAAGATCATGTTTGTCAAACCCATAAAGGTGGCAGGTGCCTGGAGTGACATCAATAGAGAATTTTACTTTCCTGTCAGGTGGTAATCCTAGTAACTCATTAAGGAACACATCAAGGAATTATCTAACAGTAGGTACTTCTGACACTTTCAAATTTTTTTCTTTCTGTCTCCATTGCATAGCATAAGTAAATGATGCACTATTTCTAATCAATCTCTTTACAGTGGTAACAGAAATCAAATCAGATGAGAAGCTGATTTTCACACCTATAACTGCGATTTCCCGACCTCCATTGAATCCCAAAGTAACTCTCCTTCCTTTATAGTATATCATCACTTAGTGAGCAAATAATCATTCCATCACATCAGGGGCAATCTTCCCTGACTGTATAACTTCTAACTCAATAGCAAACTATACCATAACACTCAAGTTAGGGTATCTCTGTGTCCTTACAATTTGTCTGAACTCAATATACGATCTCCTTTCAAATCTCTGGCATACTTTTTATTTTATCCTTCAGTGGACTATCTTTCATCAACAAAGGCACTTAGGCGCTCAAACTCATGCTCATATTCAGCCAATAATTTATTACCCTTCTTTAGCCTCTAAAAGGCTTCAAGCAACACTACTTATATTTTGACCTAACTACAATCTCTGTTGTATACAATCAATTATCAAATTGAAAAAATCAAACTGTGAAGGTGGAGGAAAAATCACTGTTGAAAAAGCCTACTGATATGGGACCTCATACTGTCTAGTACCTATGGACACCTCACTTTCACCATCCCCTACCTGACGATCTCAGTCAGATGACAACTTTTCACTTAGAAACAAACAGGAGAAAGTATACATCAAACTCCTATCACTTTTTTTTACTTACAATTGGCATGTATATATAAATAAACCAATTACTAATCCCACTCCAATCTTAGAACCGCTTAAACTTTTGCTCTGATACCACTAAATGTAACATTCATACCATACGGATCTAACATTCCAGTGCAAAAAGCTGGGATTTCTTTTCTAAACCGCTTAACCTTTTATTTCTAGTCTTAGTCCATTTATATAACTTTTAAGTTACGTTGTCGTAGACCTATAACTATCCAAGGTTACTATTTATTTTACAAAAATTTGGCAATATGACGGCTATAAATCTAATTAGCTCCCTGAAATGCAAATAATTTTCACAGCCTCTCAGAGGCACAACAGTTCAATAATAACAATATTCACGTATCGTTCATTACTCATTTGTACCAACCGACTATACGCATCATCCATATAAGATTTACATATATACATAAAAGGTACTAAACATGCTAAATCCTTTACTTAAATTAATTATTATATACATATACATGCCACTTAAAAATTCATCTTTAATCCCCAATTCTTTCTTGTAACACCCTATAACCAGTCTGGTATACAAAACGGATACGGATGTCACAAATCGGTCTTAGCTCTGAATATCACAAAATCAATATAATTTATGCTTAACTTATAAATTTCCAAATTTGTTACTCTAATTTTTTTCTAAAAATTTTGGCAAAATCTCCCCTAAATATTAACAGCCTCTTGTAGATAAAATACAAAACAACACTTCTAAAATCAATCTTCAAGATCCACAGCCTCAATCAAACTCCTACACAAAATTTTCCCATCCTCCTCAATAATAATTAAGCTAATTTACTTGTCACTATATTACTATTTCAATACTCAAATATTATATTATCAATAATGATTACACAAAAATATTATCACATGTTTAAGCTAGTATCACAACATTGAATTTAACTAAATACTTACAAATTTATACTTAAGTTATACAATTTTAACACCTGTGTACATGCCAAAGTTTCAAAATGCAAAAATAACATAAATAAATTTGTTTTTATCCTTGATCATCCCATTCTAGCTACATCCACCTATAAAGGTTTCCTTCCTTCCTTTGCATCGAGAAGACTGAATATCGACTCAACCTATGCGTGGGAAAGAAAAACCATGCGCTAAGCTAAAAGCTTAGTGGTGACTACCAATTTTACTTTACCATAGATGTTATATAAAACAATGTATTCAAAACTTCCATACATACTTACCAAATCGAAAGGTAAATATCAAGCCATTAGGAGTATAAGATTTTGTTTAAATTTTCTACTAAACAAACAAATTATTTATTAACTATTCATACTTTATCCAAATTACAATCAGTAAGGCATAAATCTCATCTATGTCCAAATGGTATTCCATTGTAATTCATATCAACATATATACACGTATAGTATATTGTAACAAATACTTATATTTAATGTAAATATCATAACACATTTATATATATAGGATTACCGTTCACACATATAACTATCTTAAATAGCGTTTCTTGGTTTAGTTATATATATTTATTAAAATTAATGGAATAAATTTTCTTAAGTTACCCTCACACATGTATACCTTAATATGTTTAATTATCATAACATCTAGTACTCAACGAAATAAACTGTTGATTTGAGTGTCAATTCCTTAAGTTAGATTGTTACTTCATGTAGTCCAAAAGTCCTAGTATTTGGCTTAATTCCTGATTGCAACATTCACATATTTATTATATTATATATCATAAGGTATTTTTGTAATTTACTTTAACATTTTTACTATACTAATCATTTCGTAACATTAAGAAGTTAATTATATTTATATACAGCATTATCACTAAATCTACGACTAATGATACTTTACTAAGTTATCTTATTTCTCATTTTATTTCACTTTTACTCATTTTTATAACATTTTTATTGTTGTAATTATCCTTTTACTCCATATACATAATCAATTTATGATTTCGCCTTTAGTTGACATCAGTAGGAAACTATGAACCGGATAAATGGATAAGTAAGTCCAATCACTGGGAGAGTCCATATCGCAAATGGGGTATGCAACTACTCCTGGGAGTGCCCACACCACAGAGGGGGTATGCGACTACTCCTGAACATTTCAATAATGAGCCAGCTAATAGAATAGGGAGAGTCCATACTTAGGTTGCGAAAAGGCAACTCGTATGCTAAGTTATACTTAATAATGTATTACTCATGATATATATATAAACAAACAAATAATTATTCAATGCCTACTCTTGTATTATAATACAAGTTTATTGCTCAGTTACATACACTCAACTTTATCTTTAACCATTCCCTACCACTCACTTATACTATCTTGAGCTTGATGACCCTTGCATATAACTACTCATTAAGTTATCATTAACTTTGAGTACTTTTCACTTTATCGAGGATTTTGTTCAGACTTACACTACAAAAAAACTGTCAATTAGCTACTAAAATTATCGACAGCATCATTTTCGTCGCAAATTTTGCGACGAATTAGCGACTGTTTTATAATTCCGTCACGGAAAGGATATTTTCTATTTTTTTGCGACGAATTAGCGACGGAATGAAAAAATAGTTGCTAATTATTGGCGGGAAGTGTACGCGTCATGTTTTGCAACGAAATTAGCGACAAATTGTTCCTTCGCTAAAGTTTATAATTTTTTATTCATAAAATTAATTCCAGAAAAATTAGCGACAAAAATTTTAGTCGCTAATTTAGGAGGGAAAATCTAGAGCCTTTTTTGCGACGGTTTAGCGACGAAAATTTTAGTCGCTAATCCGTCGCAAATAAAGTAAAAAATAATTTTTTTTAGAAATTAGAAATTTATTTTATAACTGAAAATTAGAAATTATTTTATTAGTTTATAATAATTTTTTAACAATTATACCAAAATCTAAATTTATTTATTTAGAAAAATTGCATTTTTAATAATAATATTAATAAACTAATTATTAAGATTATTATATATTTGCGTGTTCAAGATTAATAAAAATAAATATTTATAAAAAATTAATATAAAATTTATTATTTCATTTAAAATAATAATAATAAAATTTGTAATTTATATTTAATTTATAAAAAAAGACATTCATGGATAGCTATTGTATATATTGTTGATGGTTTTTGCAATATCTCAATAACTGTTAGTTTAGTTGGTGTAAAGTGTAAACTAGTTCAAAATGATGACTTATCAAATATATGCAACCAAACCCATAAATAAATGAGTATTTTTTATATGTATGTATTTGTTAGACGTGTTAGTCAATTATCGGTTTTAATAATTCAATTATGCATGAAATTCACTATTTAATAAAATAAAATAATCTTTCGTGAAATTATATTCTTGGTCATTATCAAATTCTCTAACAATACATGATTATTAGCTTAGAATGATAATATAACACGGTTTTCTCAATTTATTTAAACATAAATTTTCTATATATACACACACACATTGAACAACTTTTATACGGAACAGTGTAAGTAAAGATTCAACGGTTAAGTATTTATCATTAGATCGGCCTGATTTTTGGTGAGTACATTTAAAACTCCTTGTTGTTAATTTTGAATGGTAAAGATTAGTTTTTAAGGTTTGTAAGTTTAATTTTTGTTGCAAAAAAAGAGGCTGTTTTCTGAATTTTTTACATAATAACCAATTTTGTATGTGAAGACGATCGAAAAATTATTCACCGTTAGATCGGTCTAATTTTTGTTGAGTACGTTTGAAACTCCTTGTTGTTAATTTTGAATGGTGAAGATTAGTTTTTAAGGTCTGTGAGTTTGGTTTTTGTTGCAAAAAAGAGGTTATTTCTGGATTTTTTACTTAATGACCAGTTTTGTATACGAAGACGATCGAAAAAGCATTTGCCGTTAGATTGGCCTGATTTTTGGTGAGTACGTTCAAAACTCCTTGTTATTAATTTTGAACAGTGAAGATTAGTTTTTAAGGTATGTAAATTCAGTTTTTGTTGCAAAAAAAAGGCTATTTTCTGGATTTTTTACGTAATGACCAGTTTTGTATACGAAGACGATCGAAAAATCATTTACCGTTAGATTGGCCTGATTTTTGGTGAGTACGTTCAAAACTCCTTGTTGTTAATTTTGGACGGTGAAGATTAGTTTTTAAGATCTGTAAGTTCAATTTTTGTTGCAAAAAAGAGTCTATTTTCTGGATTTTTACATAATGACCAATTTTACATGTGAAGACGATCGAAAAATTATTTGCCGTAATGATCGGCCTAATTTTTGTTGAGTACGTTTGAAACTCCTTGTTGTTAATTTTGAAAGGTGAAGATTAGTTTTTAAGGTCTGTGAGTTTGGTTTTTGTTGCAAAAAAGAGGTTATTTCTAGATTTTTTACTTAATGACCAGTTTTATATATGAAGACGATCGGAAAAGTATTTGCCGTTAGATTGGCTTGATTTTTGGTGAGTACGTTAAAAACTCCTTATTGTTAATTTTGAACGGTGAATATTAGTTTTTAAGGTCTGTAAGTTTAATTTTTGTTGCAAAAATAAGGCTATTTTCTTGATTTTGTACGTAATAACCAGTTTTTTATATGAAAATGATCAGAAAATTATTTACCGTTAGATTGGACTGATTTTTGGTGAGTACATTCGAAACTCCTTGTTATTAATTTTGGACGGTGAAGATTAGTTTTTAAGATCTTTAAGTTCAGTTTTTGTTGCAAAAAAGAGGCTATTTTCTGGATTTTTTACAAAATGACCAATTTTGTATGTGAAGACGATCGAAAAATCATTTGCCGTTGGATCGGCCTAATTTGTTTTGAGTACGTTCAAAACTCCTTGTTGTTAATTTTGAATGGTGAAGATTAGTTTTTAAGGTCTGTGAGTTTGGTTTTTGTTGCAAAAAATAGGTTATTTCTGGATTTTTTACTTAATGACCAGTTTTATATATGAAGACAATCGATAAATCATTTGTCGTTAGATTGGCCTGATTTTTGGTGAGTATGTTCAAAACTCTTTATTGTTAATTTTGAACGGTGAAGATTAGTTTTTAAGGTATGTAAGTTTAATTTTCGTTGCAAAAACAGGCTATTTTCTGGATTTTTTACTTAATGACCAATTTTGAATTTTCCTTTCAAAATATCTTCTACACATGGCTCATTGCTCTTCAAATTTTTTAATTTTCCTTCAAAATTCAATTTTAATGAGATTTCTATCTAAATTGCAAAAAATGAATTTCAATTACTTTTCTTCCAAGAGTTTTTTTTATTTAATTAGATTCGGCACCGCCTAAACTCCAAATCGCTTAGTTGGATCAGTTTGCTAGATTTAACTAAAACTTTATTCGATATCGAAATCAAAATCTATTGTTTAATTTAAATTTTTTCTTAGAGAAAAAATATTTATTTACTATCAATTTTCAGCATATTGACTAATTATATTTGCAAATGTGAATAAAAAAGAATTAAAATTAATATTTCACATTATTATTGGGCTGCTTATTGTTTTCGAATAAACAATTAATGAAATTGAATCAAAATCTCTTATAACCCAACATTTTAATGTAAAATCTATAAAACTAAATAATAATAATAATAATAATAATAATAATAATTAAATAATTTGAATATTTAAAGGAATGTTAGGGGGCTAAAATGAATTTATCACATTCACATTATTATGGTAGATATTTGAAGATTTATCTAGCAAGAAAGATAATTAGTGGGTTATAATAAAAGAAGGTTGATGTGTGGTTTAGATTTAAGGAAAGGAAAAAGAAAAGAAAAGAAGAGAGAATCGGGGAAGAGAGAAGCGGGAAGGGGAGGCGGGCTGCCGTTGCCTGGTCTGGCCGCTGCTGCTCGACGCCGGCGAAGGGGCGTAGATCGTCGCCACCACCGTCTTCCAGAACGGCGCCGTCCTCCAATGGTTTAGTCTCCTGAAGCTTCCGCTGCCGCCGCTGCACCTGAACCGACTCCAGATCTTCCTCCTCGAACACCTCTGGTCAGTGCTCGTGTTCACTTTCCCAATCCCGATGATGCTATCGAGGTCTTTGTCGATGGCTATCCTGTCAAAATCCCCAAGGGATTTACAGTTTTGCAAGCATGTGAAGTCGCCGGTGTCGACATTCCTCGATTCTGTTACCACAGTCGTCTCTCCATCACCAGCAACTGCCGTATGTGCCTTGTTGAGGTCGAGAAGTCTCCTAAGCCTGTCGCCTCTTGTGCCATGCCTTGCACAGGCCAATGTTATTCAGATTGTCTCAATATGAGATTAGAGTTGTCTTAATATTTCTTGGAGAATTTCAAACTTGGATGTCTTGAAAGTTTCTGCTAGTGTTATGTTTGCTATAATTTAAATCTAAACAGTTTATTATATTTGAAAGCATACTCCATTATATTCGATATTTTGAATATTAGTTGATAATTCCTGAGCACTATTTTCCTAAATTCTTTTTCGACAGTATATTCTTCGAGGTTTGTGTTGTAATTTGCCCTGAAAATTTGTTATGCGTTCATTTCTCACTTGTGGTGGTTGACATTTATTTCTTTTAGAATTTCTATTCAATGACTTCTAGGGCATTTAAAATGTCTGGTGCAATTCATACCCATTGATATGATTTATATATTGAATGGTACTTATTTTTTGAAATAAATTCTTTTGAGAAAAATAGTCTTATATGTATACAATTCCTTTCATTTTGTCATGAAGAATTTATGTTGGTTTTTTTTTCCTCCAACTTCAGAAGTACTTAATTGCTCCTGTGCAAGTTAAGGTTGGAAAAGTGAGCTACCCAATAGCAAATGTATCTCAAGTTTTGTGAAAGGTTTCTAATAGCGAGAAGGTGAGTTTTCATTTTACATTAGTAACATATTTCCTTATGCATGTAGTGTTAAAAGTTTTTATCTTTGTTTTTATTGAACATTACAATAGTACTTTTTGGGTTATATTAAGTGGTAGGAACTTGTATTTTCTCATAATATAAACCTTTGCATGATTAACTCCATTTTTGTTACTCCTTTTTAATGCTTTATATTTGGATGACTTTGGTTTCTTAGGAAAAGAACAATTCTTGGTTAGATATGAAAGGTATAGAGTAGCATTGCTTGTAAATTTGTAATACAAGGAATATTATGGTATTATATGATATATATTGTTTAAAGGAGCCTAATAAATTAATCAGATAAAGATTTAGATGTAATTTTCTTTTCCCCATTGATGATATCTAATTCAGATAATTTTATCAAGTCACTTTTTAAAATTTCATCCATGCATCTTCTATATCTTCATTCTTTGACTAATGAAGTTAATATATGAAATTTGATAGCATTTAATATGGTGTAGATTACTTGCCTTCTAGCCTTGCTCATTGATGACGCATCTGAGGCTGAAAAACCTGGTCACCTCTTGCCTTTAACTGTAGTGTTTGTTGAAAGGAAGGTATGTTGGACTGAGTATTTGATGTCAGAGAAATCATTTTGTATTTAACAAATTCATATATGTCACTAATGCTAGAACTGTTGGGATCATAAATAATATAGAAAAACTTGGAAAAAAAAAGTTGAATATAGAAAAACTTGTATATACAAGAAGGCTTATGTGGATTATGTTGTTAGATTGTGTTTTAATACATACCATGCTTAGAACTAAGGATAGTAAAGAGGTAATTTAGAATGACTATACTTTTGAAAATTTTAATTACTAAAATTGCATTGCCAACTGATTAGCTGGACTTATGGGTGCATGATGAGTTTTTGAGATCTTGCCTTAAATCCAATATTAATTTAATAGCATCCTTTTGACTTTGAAATAGTTTCAGCATACCATAATGAACATTAATTTCTTAAACAAAGATATAGTTTTGGATATCAAAGTAAGAAGTTTTTTTTTTGTATTTTAACTTTCTATTTTGTATTTGGGAATTATTTTAAACAACTATTATTTACCATTTTTGCTTAAATTCTTAACTAATAGGGTGTGTATGCATATATATATATATATATATATATATATTGTCACTGCAGATCATGGCAATGCTGAAGATATGGTGAAGAGGGACAAGTCAGGGAAACCATTGCTTGATAAGAATGGCCAAGTTTAGATTCTCACATCTCATACCCTTCAGCCAGTAAGTTTACTTAACTCATTCCTAGCCAAACTCAGATTCTTATTTCATGCGATGTTCAGTGACTGATGAGGAGCTTGAACACATGCATGAACTAATTAAAAACATGCATAATTAAAAAGATAATATCTAGAAGGATTTGCTACTGTTTCTTCACTGTACTAAAAGGATATTATGATAATGTTTCACTGATTTTCTGGAAATAATTATATTCGTTGTTCCTTTGTGTTTCACTTGTGGTTTAATCTGATTTTCCGTATCATAATGATGTTGCCTCTCATTATGTCTTTGTATTTGTTAGACTTCAATTTGTGCTTCTGGGGATAGTGCTGCATATCACAGGACAACTGCATTTGGTGATGATATCGTGATTGTGGCGTAAGTTTCTTGATTTATGCAGATATGTTAAGCCAATTTAGTTATGTCAGTCATATTTTTATTTTCTTTCTTTCAATTTTTTCTTAAGTGTTCTCACATCTTCTTTTTTCCAAACTTGCCTTCTGTAAACAGTGCATACCCAACAGCCATTTGCAAAGCTAAGTGTGGTGGTTTCAAGGACGCCCATGCTGATGATATACTTGGCTCAGTTTTAAAGGTTAGATTTCTTGGCCTGAATGGATATGAATATTAGTTTGTTAGAAGTTTCTAATAAAGAGAGGTAATTGCGTTCTTTTGTGTATGGTATCATAATATGTTCAGCCATATATTTTTTTGCTTTTGTGATTAAGCTCTCTGCCTCCTACCTTGTTGACAAGTTATATAACTTTCTTGCAGGCTTTGATACAAAAAACCTTGTTGAAATGCAACTTTGGGACGTTTCTTCATATATACTATTCAGATTTTTTATTTTCCTCTTTTATAATTCATCCATCTGTTTCAACCAGAAACAGTGCCCATCAGGACAGTCAACAGGCAATGTTCATCTAGCTTGCAGGCAGTTGCTGATTTTGCTGCTTCCATAAAAATAGGATTTTATGACATTGGTAAGAGTGAATGGAGAATGTTTCTTCCTGGAGGATGACCTTCATTGTGCTTAACTTTTATATTTTTATCCCTTTCTTCTTTCCCAACATCAGGCATTGGGGCTGGGTTGGAGTTCATGACAGTGGATAACATTAGCCGAGTTCCCCAAGTGAACCCAAGAGTAATCCCGTTTTTTCACCTTTTAAATCCTCAGAAGGCTGAGTAATTTGTGGTATATATTTAAGCAAAGTAACACTGTTAATAGGTAGAGAGTTTTGTTCAAGCTCGAGATTGTCTTCTTCCTATGGGTATCACATCTGAAAATGTTGCACAACAGTTTGGTGTAACAAGGCAAGAGCAAAACCTGGCTGCTGTAAGTTTTAAGGAACAATGTACATTTTGTAATCTTTTTATGCAGACATAATGCGCAAGCTGATATCTTATATTTATTAAGGTTGAATCTCATAGGAAAGCAGCTGCTGCAACAGCATCTGGTAAATTCAAGGATGAAATAATCCCAGTGTCTACAAAGGTTTTTCTTTTTCTTTTTTTTTTCAAAAAATTAATTTTCATGAGTTTGTCTTCTTCTTCTTTTTATATGTTTTATACATTTCGTATTTGTTCAAAGTTTGTGGACCGAAAAACTGGTGAAGAGAAGTTTGTCACAATTTTTGTGGATAATGGGATTCGGCCACAGACAAACATGGAATCCCTGTCTAAGCTCAAGTCGGCATTTAAAAAGGATGGATCCGCTGCTATTGGTATTTAATATAGCCATACTTGCTTTTCAATGTTTTGTTCATCAGAGTCCTGCTGTTGACATCTGACTGTAATTTTTATCTTAGGTAATGCTAGCCAGGTAAGTGATGGTGCTGGTGCAGTTCTACTTACTAAACAAAGTGTGGCTATGCAAAAGGGACTGCCAATTCTTGGCGTGTTCAGGTACTTGCCTTTCTTTCAGAGGATATTTCTCTAGCAGGTGTCTTGTATTGTTCTTCTCAAGCTGTCTATTGTAGTGTTCTTGATTAATACCATTAATGCAGCCAGCAATCAGAGTTACTTGTTGATATCATATCTTCTCTTTTATCTAGGGCATATGTGAAATTTTCCTAATATTTCTTATGTTTTTTACATTAAATTTTGATGGAATTGCGGCCTTATTGGCATCTCAAGGTTTTAGTTTAACAATAAATAGAAAGGAGAGAACTAGAATTTACTGTGTTGCGTAACACTTTTGATCTCCATAAACAAACAATGACATGGCAAAGAATCTTCTGAAGGAAAATTGATCTAGAGTTTACTTTATTCCACCAGGAATGCCAGATTACAATCTAGTGTACTAAACATCTTGAAATAGCTCCATCCTAGTGACAGATAGGGCAAAGTAGCAAGTCCAAACTTAAACTAATGCTATCTACTATGTGGAGGACTTCTTTTCATTTATCTTGATTCTTTTCAACTTACTTGGGGCAATGGCTTAACCATATGTCATTTAGACCTCGGGGGATATCGATATCAACAACACTTTGCAATCCATATATAAACAGAACCATTTCCGTTGATTAAATACAAATTTTTTGGTTAAGATATAAATGGTTGTTAATGTAAATCTCCAACCTGGGATGGAAATAAAGCCAGTAATGGTAGAAGAATTCAGCTTCAATGGATATATGGAAACCATCTTTGCTTACTGGTACTATTTCAACTTCAATAGATAAATGGAAAATGTTCTGCTTATTGTGTCTGTGTCATTTAGGGATTTGGAGGGGGTATTGGGGGCAAATACATTTCTTTCAAAAAGAAATTCTTCATGGATGGATTTATCAATTACTCTTCTTGCAGGAGTTTTGCTGCTGTTGGTGTGGATCCTACACGCATTGAAGTGTCCAAGCAAAAAATGCTTAGCCGCACTATATGTTTGATCGTTATTTTATTTAGATGATACTGTTGGTGCTAATTAGTATAATGATATTTGTTATTTTATTGTTTCATGACAGATTAAGGATAATATTATGCAATGTTTCAAATTATTATCTATATATGTGTATTTTGGAACATATTTTGATTTATAATCAATATATATTTATAAGTGTGAGATCATTGCTGTTTACAGGTTGAAAATAAATAAATACCGATATTTGTATACAGGATTAAAATTATAAAATACAGCAAAAGAAAAAAATCAATTAATAATTTCGCGACGGATTTGCGACAAAAAAACTGTCACTAATATGTAAAATATATAATTTCAGAAATAATTAGCGACAAATATTTCGTCGCTAAATTTTACACTATATTTGTATTTAGTGACGGCATTAGCGACGGAAGATTCAGTCGCTAAATTTTATTATTATTATTCGTATTTAGCGACGGAATTAGTGACTGAAAATTCAGTCACTAAAATCAGTTGCTAAATATTATTATTATAATTCGGCGACTAAATATGAATATAAATTAGCGACGAAAAAATTAAAATTTGCGACGAAATATTTCGTCGCTAAATTAGCGACTGAATTTGGAATCCGTCGCTAATATATTAGCGACTGGCCTATTAGCGACTGTTCATCGCGGCGTCACTAATTTTAAATAGCGACGAATAAATGGGATTTAGCGACGAAAAATTCCGTCGCTAATTTACAATTTTTTTGTAGTGTTAGAACTGGTATTTCAAGCTTCCTACATATCCCAAAGCTGGAAAATCAGAACCACATAATTCTAAATGTTTCATTCATTTTTGTTAGTTAGCACAATACATAATAGATACATACATCAATTTTACATATATACTCAATAAACATAATTATTATGATTAACAACAACATGCACTAGTATCAGTGATTTAATAATTCACAATCATTTCCACTAACATGCATACCTCACTTCAATTACACTATCACTTTGGCAACTTAAATTCAACATAGGCATAGATAATGGGAACATTAGATACCAAACGGTATCAAATCACTAGACATTATTACGGTACCAACACTAGATACAAAACAATATATATATATATATATATATATATATATATATATATATATATATATATATATATATATATATTCCTTTTTACAACATACTATTTATTTGGTCATTTTATTAAACAATTTGTAATAATTTGGGCAGTATAACAACGGTATCTTAACATTGCACTTTTGCAAAATTCAAAGATTTGCACTCTCAATAATCGAATCGTTCATCAACATAACCTCCAAATCACAATTCATATCACAAATGTCCAAACACATCCATATATCATTTAATCAAAACATGTCAATATTACTTAATATAATATTCACATATATTCGTATATACATACATAACCAATTTATCAATAATTTACACTTTAATTGTCATCTTTAATTTGTACAAATACATATTTAAAATACAATGTCTCCAAAATAAATATAACCGTGTCTAAAAATTTCTTCCTTATGCACATGCCATCTTCAAAGGCTATTTCAACATCCTTCAAATTTTCAAAAACTATCCCCTGCACACAGTAAACAAACTACACGCTGAGTATTTTAATGCCTAATAGTGAATACAATACTAAAATATTTCAAAACCTACAAGTTCATATGCAGAATTCATTTATTCTCATTTAAAACCTTATATGCCCATTTGTATTACTGTTGTCCATATTTTTCTAGTTTATCTACTATAATCCCTGTATATAAAGTAAATTACATTTACATCCCTAAGTTTCATAACCTTTTATATTTTTATAATTAGTCCCTAAGTTGACTTTTTCCATTAAACTATTGTCCTTATTTACTTTAAGAGCACTTTTTTTTTTACTTTTATTCCATTTTAAATCCTTATTTTCATTGTTTACGTGTAAAATTACTAATTTAGTCTCTAATTGTTCCCATTAATTATAAAAATGACAATTTTACCCTTTATTACAATTTTTATCTTATTTATACCACTTTTTATCCTTTTTCCTCACTTTTCACTATTATTTCCTTTTATTCCTTATCAAGTATCTAAATTATCGTTTAGTCCCTAAAGCTATCAATTTATTTTAGAATCACCGTTTTACCCCTAGTTAATCAATTTTTACCTTTTTACTATTATTTCTTATATTTTATGGAAAATTTCATTTAAATCCTATATTTACCAATTATGCACAAAATTGTATTTTAGTCCTTCAGCTTTACATTTATTACATACTAATCCCTTTTACTTATTTTAAGTACAATTTTAACAATTTTATTATTTTTTCCCTAGTATAATAGTGGAAACTATACATGTGAATTGGATGTGTAAGGCACAGGTCCTTACTAGTCTCAATCATATCAAAATCACACTTTTCTCCTCCGTTTCTTTTATTATCAGTGTGGAACCTCTTTCAATCCACTATACAAGTCACCATGACTTGCTACCATGGTTTCAAATACGGTGTCATTATGGTTAGCCAACTATATCACAATTTCTGGTTTCTTAACTAATACTAAAGGCAAAACTTATAATTCATGTCAATTTGTCATTTTATGGTAAAACTTCCATTATTTTACAAGTTATGCATTATGTATCATTTTAATAACATACTTCCACTATCATTTCATCATACATTTTCATACTCCCGCATGATTCACATTTCGCCATCACCTCTATTTCATCCAAATTTTCCTTTTTTCTCATAATTTCATAAATTATTTATATCTATTGGTTAGTATTATGCATTTTCTTCATCAAACATCATCATCTCATGAATTATTCAAACATCGTGTACTCAGCTAGTAAAGGTTTTATGCCATTAAAATTTTCTCATTCACCAATTTCATTCCTAATCATGTTATATTCCCTTTTTATGCATAATTCAACATTTATTTCAATTTAACTACATCATTTACATAGATTACCTATAATTTCATATTAGGGCCAACTTTACTACCATGCCATACACATGAATATTTTCCATCCTAGTGACTTTTTCCTACCCAATTACCATCCGATTACATTAATTCATTATCAATTCAAATTTTAGAAGCTAATTCATGCAAATTTACATAGTTACATAAACCTAAAAATATGAAATAATCTAGTATTTGTATCAATGTACCTTAATTCTCCTTTGCTCCTTTGGTTTTCTTTTTCTCTTTCTTTTTCCTTCCTTTTTTCTTTTTGCTCCTCACCTAGGCCGAATTATACCATGTGGTATTCATCAATTTTTCATTCAAAATTTGACCTAAAATTAGTTAAAAACATGTAATTCTACCAAACTTGATTCTAACAAGAAAACTCAAATTCACTTACTTGGGTATAAATTCTCCTTTGTAAATTCTTTCAATTTCTCACTCTTATTTACCTTACATGGCTTGAATTAGATAGAACTAAGGCTATATAAGTGATTTAGGGTGTGAATTAGGGTAAAAGACAGTGAAATCAAGCTTGGAGGAAGCTTTAATAGAGGAAAATAAAGGAAAGTTATGGTTTTCACTACAAACAAAATGCAAAATGGCAAGGACAAAAGTCCTTGCTAAATGATGTTTTTTTTATAGCTAAATTAATTTAGGAAAGATAAAAATTTTGTAACAAAATTCATCGTACCAAAATTTTGTTACAAAATTTAGTAAGGAAAAATGTCGTTGCTAAATTTTAGAGAGGAAAAATATCGTCGCTAAATTTTAGAGAGGACAATTTTCTTGCTAAATTTTACCATGTACTTTTGTGATAAATATTTTTCTAACTAAATTTGCCATGAATGTTGCGACGATAAAGTTGTTGCTAAATTTTAGTGAGGATAAGTTTCTTGCTAAATTTTAGTGATGACAAAAGTTGTTGCTAAATTTTAGAGAGGACAAGTTCCTTGCAAAATTTTAGCAACGACAAGTTTCTTGCTAAATTTTTACATGAAATTTTGTGACAAATATTATTCTCGCTAAATTTAGCATGAAATTTATCCTCATTAAATATTGGCATGAATTTCGCGACGATAATGTTCTTGCTGAATTTAGCAAGAAGTTTTTTATTTTCTTAATTTAATATGGAGATTTCATTATTTGAATAATAAACCACAAATAATAAATTTTGTATTTATAGACTACTCAATATTTAATATAACAATATATATTAATTAATAAATTATTATTTACAAGTGCATATCATTGTTAATGGTATATCCAAAATAATACATGCATATATAGTAGTAACAAATAATATACATGATGTCCTAATATATACTAATAATTATAATGTGGGTCAAATAGTATCTATAATCGGATGCATGGATCATGTGATGAAATTTTTGAGATATTAGTTTGGTCAGTATAAGATGTGAATAGACACATCTGCTCCTCAATCCATTGCTGGAAAAGTTACTACTGCATCTGCATCTGCTGCTATATCTATCTGATCTGCTGCTCCACTCGCTGATCCACCTCCTGTTTAAGCTCAACAATAAGTTTGGCTTGAAGCTTAGTCCGTGGAAATAACTGAATAGTTTTAAATATTTAAAAATCTACCATGAAAAAGTATGTATTTACGATATGCATTAATCTTATTTAAGCTATTATAGAAAGATAAAATCAACAAAGAGATGTAGAAAGCATAATAGCCATTGAATTTTTAACAAAGAGACAACATCTCATTTGTTTTTATTTAAAAAGAATATAAGAACAAATATATGTTGGTATTAAGAATTTCCAAAATCTTATATGAAGCTTAAGATTTGATTTGCAAGTTAAGTCCACCTCTTCTACCTCTTAACCTTTTCTTAACCTTTCTCTTTTCTTTTTTCTTCTTTTTGCATCAATTAAATGACCAATTAAAAATTGAATTTAGCACTTCTCCATCAAAGCATAAAATATAGAAAAACCTATTATTGTTAGTGCTCACATATGGTTATATGCTTATTACTCTAGCTTATAGCAATAAATTTATTGTGACCAAATGAAAGCACTATGCATGATACCGTTGAACTTCTAATGTCAACACATACACATAATCCCACTACAGTATAATCAAAGGTTGTATAGCTACATTTAATATCAATAATGATTCAAAATGCACCTGATGGATAGAATAATGATCATCAACATAAGCAAATTAAATCAAAATTACTACCATTATGTTTTAAATTATCCTTGATTGGAATGGCCAACCTATGTTTAAACATAAAAATAGCAGCATTAGATTTCATCATAACGAATCTCAACAATGGTTTTTTTTAAATCAACTTAAATCGACTACATTCCATGTGGCCAAAACTGAATAAAGTGATAAGAGATGAAATTGTTGGTTGTTTTTGCTATCTCAGATGTTTCAACACAAAAATTCAAAGAAATGGAGGAGAAAATAAGGAGAAAATTGGGAAATAGACATGTCGACCTTCAATATCAAATTTGTTTTCTTCTAGTGCAAATAAAAATGAAAACATAATATCATCATACATCCAGTAATATGTATTATATAACACAACATGCTAATATATGGACATAAAAAATCTTAACTTATAACTGAAAAAGGTCTTTAAGACCCATATAATTTACAAGTCTTAAAGAACTGTATGTGCAAAGTTTTTTTAGATCTTTAATGATGCTACTATGAGCACAACATATAGAAATATAAAAAATAAAGAAGAAAAAACTTCAAAAGAACAAAAAAAGAACTCTTAGCTCGAAAGTCACAAGTATTGAGATGGAGCAAATATATGCCTAGTTTTTTAATTGTAATTAGTAGCTTTACGTCAACATTTAGATTTCCATATTATATACAAAAATTAAGTCAAATACATATGAGATAAGATTTGGTGAAGGTATGTCCTTATTATGTTGTCGCTATGTTTTGAGCCAAAATTTTGGCTCTCAAGATTAGCAACAACAAGATTTAGTTATTACTAAATTGTTGAAATATTTATTTTTTTCACAAAACCCAATCAATATTTGCGACAGAAATCATTTTCTATCACAATTCTATTGCTATGTGGTGCATTTAGCAATAAATTTTATTGCATTCGCTAATTTTCATCGCTATTCTGAATTTTTTTTGTAGTTTGGGGAAGATGGAGTAAGGAGATCGATCTCTTACCCTAAAAATCTGATTTCTATCTTTATTTAATGTGCCAAAAGGAATGGTTATGATAGCCTTAAACACTATTCAATCTAAGGGCCCAAAATTAGCTACTTGTCACCTTATAATTGCCCAAAATTTTTGTTATTAAATTTTCCCAAAATTAGTCTAAAAATATATAAAAATATTATTTAGAGTGCTTTTAAATTTTTAAATCAAAATGAACTCGTTTCGATATATTTCTCAGCCTAAAAGTATAATTATTGGTTCGAAACTCAGGTTTTTCAAAGTTATCCAAAAAATTTATTTTTCAATTTCAAAATTTCATTTGAAATATTTATAGTGGTCTCGTGTGATCAAAATAACTTTCCAAGGTCAAAAATAATTCTTTTCCAGTCAATCAAATCCTAGTCAAACTAGGTTATTATTCACCAAGACCAGTTACTTAATTTTATTTTTGATTTTTAAGGGCCTATTTGATCTTAATTTTATCTCAAATTATATTTTCAGACTCCTTATAAAATATACTTTCTAGTGGTGAAGAAAAATTTCAATTATTTTACATATATACATATCATTGAGTAGTTTTGATCCCTAATAATAGTTCACGTAAACATAAGCACATAAATCACATACCTAACTTGAGAAAGATTACATACCTTTAAGTAACCATAAGCCTACACATATTAGTGTTAGTCCCAACTACATGCCCTTTCCTCTATCATAATAATTCAATGTTAATATATAAATATATGCTTAGCTGAAATCATAAAATCTATATTCATGTTCATATATTCTTGCCTTGTGATTATAGTCAATGAAAAATGCATAAATTCACTATAAAATGTATTTCACTATGTATTTACTCTTTTTAATCTTAAACTTCAACATTTGATCATATAATTCATATGTATTTAGTCTTTATTTATCCTTTTAAATGTATTTGCATTTGCATATGAGAAATTTTAGATGCGATTCCTTTTAAATGAATTTTAAATGTAAAATTAAATTTCCATTTTTAGTTTCGTCAGTAGACTCTCAAGTGGTGATTTCTATCTAGTGTCACCACCTAAGGTGGTGAAATCCTCTACTTGTCTAAACATCGTATCCTTAGATGGTGAAACCCTCTGGTTGTCATTTTTCACCATTTTTCACTTCTTTTGAACCTCTAAAACTTCCAATGCCAATTTTATGCCTTCAAATGACCTTCTAATCCATTAATCATTGAAGATTAATAAGATTAAATCTAAAACCACCAAATTTAACACAATTAAGCCAACTTGATAATCAAAAATTAAAAATTAAGAATATAACTAAAATATAATGAAAATTAACTACTAAACTATTATTCTAACTTAAAATTTACTAAAACAATGATCCATATTTTATATAGCTAATAAGACACAACAAATGTAGTTTTAGGCAAAATAATCTTTAGATAATTATTTCAATATGTATCTAGTTTTCATAACATTAAAAATCAAGCAATTTAGACAGGTATTCCAGAAGATATACACAAAATAATATAAATTGCTCCGAAACATGGACAACATTAGGTCAACAAGTTCAAGCCAAATTTCAAAGGACTTAAGTACAAAATTAGATATTGACTTCTCTAAAAAGTTTTAGATATATGTCGTATCTTTCATACCTAACTAGAACCACTTTATTTGAAGGTATATAGTCTGAGATATGGCCAAAATACCAAAACTGGTCCAATGGTACCTAAGGCAAAATTCTCTTAAATGGTACTTTATGGCATACTTCCATTTATATGGGCAAATTAACTCTAATATTACAATCAACCATCATTATCATGTCACGTTGTTATTAATAGTCATAGAAACACATCAAACACATACAATTAAGATCAAATTAAATCCCACACTAGAACTTGCCTAGCTTGCATCATTTTTCATCTCCTTTGCTCTTTTTTCCTTTTTCTTCACTTAGCCTCACTTGAAACCTTAAGAGCAATATTAAAGATAATTTGAGTTGAAAATTTGTATTTTTGGCCTATAAATCCGGTCCCTTTCTCTTCCTCACCCTTTTATAAGGTTAACACATGCTTATTCCCCCATATGTATATGTTAACTTCCTATATTGGCCAATTTGTTGGACACTTAGGAAGTCACACTCTAGTCCCCATCACTTTTTTTCTTTCAATTACATACATTTCCATTTTTGTATACATATTAATTCATATCTCATATTCATTTATACATGTATAAGCCAATTTAGACAAATTACCAAATTGTACTTATCTTTTAAGTTAATGCCCATTTCATCCTTCCTACACTTTAACTCACTTAACTTTTCATGTTCATCTTCTAATCATCCGTAGACATGTTTTAATGCAACCACGGTGTAATTTGGGGTATTACAAATGGTACCTCACATCAATGTTCTTTAATTGTTAGTAAAATGTCAATTTCTTACTTAGATGAATTGCACTCTAACTATCAAAATACAAAACATGCTTCTCTTGCTCGAATCCCAACTCTTAACTTGCTTTAATAATTGTAATATATTTAACTTCATTGGTGTTGAATAAGGCAATACATTTTTGTAATCTAGATTTCCAAGATAGGGCTCAGCCTACAAAAGTAATCAAGTACCCAAAAGTTGATTTCTTGGAGTCAATGTCACTAGCCATATCTACATCTATGTATCCTTCCAACACAAGTTAGAGGTGCCTCTAAGATACCTAAGTACCCATTTCAGTGTTGGCTCAATGTTACATCTTAATTTTGATGATAATCAAAACTTGTATAATCTTTGTATAAATTCTATTTAATTTGTTTATGTTTCAGCAAATCTCCACTAACTATGTAAGATTAATCTAAAAGATACAAGCCATATACATGAAGAATTTCAAGTTTTCATTTCTATATAAGCTTCAAGAAATTAGGGTATTAATTTCGTACAATATTTTGAGGAGCTTTTTGTACATGTTCATGCATTATAAATCTCTTTTTTTGTATAAAAATGTTTTACATGTATTAAAATGTGTATTGATTTTGATTTTCTATTGTAGCAAAAAATAGTGTCAAAAAATTCTCCTTGAACAGTTATTAGAAAAGTTTACTAGAAACTACTTTAGAAAGGTTTTTTTGTTGTATTTCACTAGAAAGGTTTACTAAAAAATGTATTAGAAAGGTTTTTTTTATTCTGGTTCACTAGAAAGGTTAACTTTTCTACTCAGCTAGAAAGGTTAACTCTTCTAGTTTACTAGAAAGATTAAGTTTTTTAGTACACTAGAGAAGTTTGTCAGAACAATCAGTACTAGTTTTCACTAAACAACAAAATAACAACTATTTTTGCTTTTTAACAATCTATTTTGGATTTAATAGCTATTTTTTGTTCTTTAATGGATGCAATGAATTTTTGACTCTAAATACAAGATGTTTTTGAGTTTTAAAGGTTATAAAAGTTGGAAAATTATAATATCTCTTCAGATATAAAGCTTTCATATTTTTCAAGCAAATTTCTACATCTTGCACTTCACACATTATTATTCTCCTCAATTAGATTATAACATTTTGTTGTAATTATTTTGTGAGGAATCTGAGTAAAAGATTATGAGAAAAGTTGGCTAGAACCTTAGAAATTCTAGTAAGTTTTTACATCTTGTACTTGGAAAAAATATTATAGGTAAAATATACTAGGATTGTATATTGGCTTTAACTCTTGCCCATTAAAAGAGTTATTAGTTGAGAGAAAATCTCAAGATGGTGTCTTGGGGAGTGGATGTAGGTAGCAAGGCCGAACCTGTAATGGTCCAAATATCGGGCTAGTCAAAAATAGTATTTTTCGATGGTGAATGGTGACACTGGGGTGAATAGTACTTTTCGGAGTCGAAAAATATTTTATTTGATTATTAGAAAGAGCAAATCAGCAGGAGCACGTAGATTAAATTTGAAATGAAAATGAGGTTAAATAAGTTTCCAAAAGTCGAACATAAGAAAATTTTACGGTTTTATCTTAAATAGTGCTCGAGTTGATTGAAAATTTGACTTGGACTTTAAAAATAGCAAATGACCTGTAAAAATTACTAGAATTTTCAGATCTACATCAAATAAGATGTAGAATCATATGGTAATGAAAAATAAATATTTCGGTAACTTTGAAAATTGAGTTATATGACTAGTAAAAGTAAATTAGAGCAAAAAATAGTCTTTGAATGACTCAAAAATATTCATGGAGCCTAATGAATATATTTTGAGGGTTAAGGAATTATTTTTAAAAAGGTTTGAACTCAGAAAGTAAGAGAAAATTAATAATTTTGGTTTGAATAGTAACCTGTTGACCGTGAGTTTGACTGAGACTTTAAAAATAGCAAATGATCTTTCAAAAGTTGCAAGAATTTTCAGTTGAGCTTTAAAAAATATTTAGAATTATTTGATAGTGAAAGTGATTTTTTTGTAATACCAAAAATTTGCTAATCGAACCGATTCAAGCGAACTGAACCAAAAATGGACTCTGATTGAGCTGAAATTTTGAATGGAGCCTTAAAATATTATTTTAAAAATTATGAAATTTATTTTGAGGGAAATTGAGTTTTGAAATTGAGAGAAATGATTTTGGGAGGCATAATGGGCTTAAAATGGAAATTAGGCTAAATTTTGATTGGACCAAGACCAGCCCTACAAATAACTCAAAAATCTGCAATTCTCCAGACTTTTCACCAGGGTTCCTCAAAATCTCTTCTCTCTTCTTCTTGGCCGAATTACCTTTCTTTCATTTCTAACTAAATTGTTTAATTTTTCCTCCTTAAGTCCACCAAATTAAACCTTTTCAAGTAATTTTCAGCCATTTTTTTCAGTAGTGAGGGATCAAAATATCAGTTAAGGTACTGAAAAGGTTAGAAATCAAGAAAAAAAGCTTATGTCTCAAAATTAAGGCATGTAAAATTAAGGTTTTTAATTTAGTTCAAAGATTCTAATAGGTAAATTAAGTTGTATAGATGATGTTTATGTGATTGTATTGAATTAAAAAAACAAGAAAATGGTAGATTTTTGTCTTGAGATATTTGGCCAGTTAAGAAACACAAAGGAGATGGTGGTGTTTCAAGGAGCTAAGGCAAGGAAAGGAAGAGTAAAGTATGGAGGAGATGAATTCAAGGTTAATGGATACATTATCCCTTAATTTTCATAATTTTTGTATGAGAATTTGCTAATGTATATGTGTGATTTGTGTGATTATATGTGTTTGTGATGGTTTATTTTGGTTAAATTGTGAAGAAAATGTCACAAATTGAATGTAGGTATAATTTTCATGCTATACTAATTTAATTAGAATTTTTGGAATTTAGTAGAATATTTTTAAGTTAAATTTTACATTATTTTATAGAGAAAATATTGGATTTTAATGGAATAAATTGAATTTATTGCATAAATAAAAATAATCTTAACCAATTAGTTAATTGAAATAAAAAAGAGCAAATAAAAAGAATGGAAAATGGCCTATTTAGAATAGGAAGAGGGCTTAAATGAAAGGGATAAAAAATTTAGGGGTAAAATTGTAACATTGTCAAATATTGAGGAAAAATATAATTTAAGTGAAATAAAGGTTAAATTAGAAAAAATGAATAATGAAAAAAAGTATTAAATGATAATTTATGCAAAAAATAAAGTTTAGGGACCAAATTTAAATTTTACTAATGAATATGGAATTAGTAGTATAAAATATATAATTAGTGGCAGTTTGATAAATTAAATGACTTGAAGGGTATTTTCATAATTCATCGTAATTTAAGGGATTTAACGGTAATTTAGCAAGTCTAGGGACTAAATAGTAAGATTAGGGACAAATATTGAATTAATGGTATTAATTAAATAAATAATGGCATTTTGGTAAATAAATTGAAAGTAAAAGGGTATAACCATAATTTGAAAAAAAGTGAAGGATTAATATGTAAAATAGTTAATAATACGCAAAAGGAAAGCATTTGCTAAGAATATTTAAAATTTAAGATCTAAAGTTGAAATGATAATAAATAATAAGTTTGATAATATTACATTAACAATAGGGATGTCAAGTTATGAATTAATACACTTCAAAAAATATGCAATTTAGCAATGAAAAATAGCAACGAAAAATTGGTATTTTCTGTTGCTAATAAAAAATAGCAACGAAAATTTTCGTTGCTAATCCAACGATTGTTATTTTTTAGCAACAGAATTTCATTTTTGTTGCTAAATTTAGCAACGGAAAATGAATTCCGTTGCTAAATTCAACCAACTCATTTTCGATGAATTGATAATTTCTAGCAACAAAAAATGAATTCCGTTGTTAAAATTAGCAACGGAAAAGCAACAAAAAATGAATTCCGTTGTTAAAATTAGCAACGGAAAAGACTATTTCGTTGCTAATTTTAGCAACTGAATTGACTTTTTCGTTGCTAAATTTTAGCAACGGAATTTCATTTATACCGGGAGCGAAATAGCAACTCAAAAAACGAATACATAATGACAAACCTAAGAACTGAGTGCAGAAACAAAATCTCTACCTAAGAAACAAAACAATAAAGACAAAAATTCGTAAAAGAACCCATAATAGCCCCCAAAGTATAAGAGAAAACCAACCAAAGCTACAAATTTAGATGACAAACAATTCATACATTGGATTCATTCAATTTAGATAAGAAATTCGGTCAATTATTGTGATTACAAACTTATGTTCATCATTTCATACCTATCTTATCTTCAAAGAGTTTTGATATATGTAAAAAGTAGTTATTTCACTTAGCTTGATATTTTAATAATTTACTTGATCTGCAAATAAATAAGTGTGTGAATGCAATCTCATTTGATTTTTAAGATTAGATCAACATATGAAAATAACATATGACATACAGTAGTTGTTCATACATATGACAAAAAAACACCATATGCTATATGCTTTTGCAAGCATGAGAACAAAATGAATTAGTGTTACCATGCATTGCAGAATGAATTACCATTGGCATCAAGTGTTGGGTGAAACTGACAGTTACTTTTGAACCTGCAACATCAAATAGTCCCTATTCAATCTCTAGAACTGCATATCAAAATCTCTATTAGTTGCTCAAGTTAAAAATCAATAAATGATGCCTTTAACAAGATTTCAATCATACATTACAAGATTTTTCCAAAAATTAGAAATTTTTTAACGAGAAATAACACATGTTATAAGAACACATAACACATAACACATAATCAAGTGTGGGGTGAAATTGACACTACCAAAAATAAAAAAAAAACTGCAAAAAATGGAATGTAGCCCTGTCAACAAATCAGTCCAAGAAATTAGCAGGAAAACAACTAACTGTGTAAGAGATTTGCCTTAAATAGCTAGCTGTTTAAGGCAAAAAAACTGTTTAAGAGATTTGTCTTAAACAGCTAGCTGTTTAAGGCAAAAAAACTGTTTATGAGATTTACTTAAATAGCTAGCTGTTTAAGGCAAAAAAACTGTTTATGAGATTTTTCTTAAACAGTTTGCTGTTTTAGGCAAAAAAACTATTTAAAAGATTTGCCTTAAACAGCTAGTTATTTAAGGCAAAAAAAAAAAGAATTACTGCAGTCCTGTACATTTGAGCTTTATAGACTGAGGTTTCTTGTTGTTCTTTGCATAATTACTATACAATTGATTCTATTTTTCTCGCATAAATAACAAGAAATATCATCAAAATAAAGCTAATTTCTCTATAGGACCTGCATATTATGCACAAAAGAAAAAACAAAAAAATCGAAATTAGATTGCACTTAGACTTCTTGTTACCTTTTCACTGAAAGTAGCTGCAAAACTGCAAAATGGGGAGTGAACTCTCTTACACTTCTTGTTACCTTCTCACTGAAAGTAGCTGCAAAACTGCAAAGAATATTTAAGGCAAAAAAACTGTTAAAGTGAGTCATAAACTTGTGAATTGAAACGAACTATAGAGGTGGTTTAAATATCAAAATCATGGTCCTAGTGACATCAAGCATGTCCTTTTAAATATAAAAAATAATAAAAGAGCAGTAGGAACTTATGCATCACTGTATTAATATAAATCCTGGAAATGCAATACAACTAAAAGGAAACTGACGACACTGAATAACTTTATTTGTCATTATATTAGCGTGTTTAACTAAGAATAATGTTAGTTATCATAAGTACATGATTAAATATGTTTTCGTATAATAATAATAATAATACGGTTTGATTACATTATATTTGTTTACGTCCTACTAAATATTCCGAAAAGTTTTGAGTTCGAATTTCTCCTCTATAGAAAAATAATAATAAAAACAATGCAAGTACGCTTCTCATCGTGGCACAAATGATTTATATATTGTAAGATTGTGCCAATAACGAATATGAAACTGCTGCCTTAAAAAGACAAGGCAACAAATCAGCAGCAATTTCAATGAATATTTGTGTAAATTAGATAATTAAATTTTTTTCTATATATATACAAATGGCCAAATTGTGATATTATAATGCATAAAAACATGTCATGTAAATAACGAAGAATGTAAAAGATAATGTAATATTCTCTTTTACTATTTTTTTTCAGATTTCAAAGGAAAACATTGTTCTTTTTGTCATGAGAAACACAACAGGAGCTGTATATATCTAAACATTAAAAGAATTGTCTTAAAAGATACTCACTTTTTCTTTTTCTTTGCCGTTTTTGGTCCATCTTGGGGGAGCCACTTCTTCAAAAGTTTGAAAAACTATTTATGAGCAATGCTATTATTAAAGCATTAATTTAGAATCATTCTATTATTAAAGCATTAATTTAGAACTCAAAACTTTTTCATGGAAATTAAAGGATAACAACTCATCATTCTATTATTAAATCATTTGATAATTTATGAACTTATTTTAATGATGGTTCACTAAAAAAACCATGTTTAAATTAGCATGCTAAATATTTGGTTTCAACTAAGTAATTAACTATATTTAAATTAATTAATAGGGAGCTGTCTTACCAATACTCCAATACATCATCAACGATGAATATTTATGGTAAATTAGAAAGACTTAAAACTAAATAATTATAAATAGTTATTTCTCAAATGAAAGTTTAACGAACTTGGGAGAATTCACTGTATCTACAAAGGGGTTATTCTTTTATAGTTTAAACAAGGAGCAGACAAAGTACACTCGGTTGAGCAGTAAAGGACACTCGAGAGAGTGTTTAACCACTCGGCAGAGCGGTGTTCTACGGCCAAAAGAAATAGAGACCTGCAGTTTTATGTTTAACCCAAAATCTTTCCTTTCATGCAATCTATCAATTAAATAAATTAATCTCTTAATTTACTATCTTCACATTCATAGAAGAGCATAATGATTATTTAAATATAAATAAACCAATTTACTCATGATTTACTCATGGAATTATTATTTATATTCAATGCATAAGGCATATATCTCCAACTGAAGAAATGCAAAATAAAAGCAACTATTCCAGCATCTACATAAATCACCAAGCTGTAATTTTTCAGCCAGAATCAAATGGACATATGAAAACAACACATCATTTTTTTTTTAATTCTAAAAATAGGGTCAATGGAGCAAAGAGTACCATGCATGAAAACTATAACAGTTCCAACACATCAGCATGAAATCTTGAATTAATCATTAAAGTGCAAGGGTTAATGGAGCAAAATTACCATCAATGAAAAACACAACAGTTCCAGCACTATCAGCATGAAATCATGAATTAATCATTAAAGTGCAATCCTCACCAAATTTGAGATAATTGCATTACTGGTGGTTCCACCATTGGTCCCTTACGCAAGGGAATGAGGAAATAAGAATGGTTAGTACACTCATAAAAGCATACACTGTATCTGTGCCCATCCAGGTTGGAATGGAAAAAGAGGAAAAAAGATATCTACCCTCATAGAAATTCTTCAACTTCAAATACACGCTCAAGTAACAAAATACAACCTCTACTAACTAAAATTTAAATCTTCATAGTAAAAACTACTGATAGGAAACATTCAAATTCCAGTACATACCTAGGAGCTAATAGATTAACGAATGAAATGCAAAACAAAACACGGGCCGAATCAATAGAAAGGCTAAGAAAACCGCAACCGAAATTGGAAAAATACTTACAAAAGGCATCCAGTCGCCATTCCTTCTCTTGAGATGCAACACCGGGAACTCAGCAACAACCTTTTACTAATTCAGTCAGTTACATCCTAAACGTTAAACTACAAAATCAAAATAAAAAAAAAAACAATATAACACACAAGTGAAGAAGAGCAATACCTATTTCATCAAATCTAGAAAAAATACTCAAGATGGTAGATTTCATAGTTGAAAAAATAGCAAAAATAACCACGATCGAGACATAATTGGTTACCTGAGAAGATCTGGTTATCTGAAAGAGGAGATCACAAAAGAGTAAGTGTTATATCTAAATATATAATTCAAACATGAAGCGGATGAGAATAAATGTTCTCGATTTGAATTATGATCAATAATCAGAAGAAATATAAAAAATGGCTTGAAATAGGCAAGTTTATACAGTCATAATATGTCTGTAAACACAGGTAACAATGCCAAGCATCTATTACAATTTTAAGCAATCTGATTCAATAGACTGTAAAACATAAAACTGAAGAAAGAAAATTATAAAGTCAAATTGCTTTAGTGACTTGCATGGTTGGACCAAAACCTGGCCAGCCATTCATAGTAGAAGTATGCAAGCAAAGCAGAATTCTATAGGTGTCATCAACTTATATAAAACAAATGTTGGCTAACTCACCCAGGATGTCAATCACTGACTGTCCACTTCAATTGACCAGCAGACACATCAAGTGCCAAAACATCACCACTGCCGGTTCCTAATACCAACAATGAAGATCCTAGCTTCCTCTTTTTCTGCAATTAGTAATAAAGGCACAAATTTAAGGTGCAGAATTGAAAATTAAATAACAAAACAATTTTCAGAAAAAAATTAATAAAAAATAAAGAAACCTTTCTATCCAAGGACAACCACTTCATGCATGTATAATTGACTGAAAGGTGACCTCTTTCAGGTTTACTGTGAAGACCTTCACCGATTGATGCTATGTCTATAAACTCTACTTGCACCTGCCCTTTGACAATGTCCCAAATCTGAGAAGATGAAAGCATGTGGCAGAATTTATTGGTCAAAACTCAAATGGTAGTTGTTTCTCGACAACTTTTAACAAATGTGTGTATTTAATAATGCCAACGAAAACAAAATTCAACCAAGTGCAGCTAAGGATGGTTAAACTAAACTGCCAATTCCAAATTTTGTAACATTTGCATATTCAAAAAGGAATCAGCAATGCACCTTTATCCTATCTAAAACTCAAAATTTACAAGTCGATTGCCTTCAATGTCAAACCCACATCATATTCATAAGAAGAACAATGGAAAAAATTAAGGTCAAACAAAGCAAAAATAAGAATAGAACAGCAAAGATAAATACCTAGAACTTAATATAAACTGAAAGGTAAAAAAAAAATCTAGAACTTGCAAAAATTTAGAGAAACCTAAAACTTAATATAACAAGCTACTCAAAAGATCAAAATTGAGAATGTAGCAAGCTACTCAAAAGATCAAAATCAAAACTTTAGCAACTATAACATTGAAATAACTCCGAAAGATTCAATCTTACCTGAAAGAATTTGGAGTTACGCAAAGGAGAAGGAGATGGAGGAGGTTTTGTTTTTGTTTGTGGTCTCCATTTGAAGAATTGTTTGCCATTTCTTTAGATCTCAGACACCTGTCATCTCTAATAAATCAATCACCGTTATACCCAAACAAAAACACCAAAGCATACATAAAACTTATTCACAAATTTATAAGCATCAATCATATAAAGGGACCAGAGTAAAAGCTGGTGAAGTACAGAGGAAAAATTACCCAAAACCGTTATCATTCTTTATCTTCCTTGTTCTACTAATCAGATCTTCCACAACTTTTGAGAAGTATTGATCATGGTTACTAAAAAATTAAATTCCATACCTTTACGGAAAATCCTTCAAAATCTGCACAAATTGACGCAGTTGAAGCTCAAATATGGTAAAAGTCTGTGATTTTTCTCTCAAAAGTAGGGTAGAGAGCGAGAGAGAGAGCTGGGAGGCGAGAGGGGCAAAAGGAACAAAAAAAAAAGAAAGAGGCAGCATTTATACTTAGGGTTTTCAAAAAATAGCAACAGAAATTAATTTTGTTGCAAATTTGCAACCGAATAAATTTTCGTTGCTATTTTTGGAAAATTATTTCTAGGACCAAGTAAAATAGCAACGGAAAAATATTTTGTTGCTATTTTAGCAACGAAATTTAATTTTCGTTGCTATTTTAGCAACGAAATTCAATTTTTGTTGCTATTTTTGGACTCAAAATTTTTCACTTTTTTCTGACCAAATTACCAACGGAATATGAATTCGGTTGCTAAATAGCAACGAAATTTGAATTCCGTTGCTAAATAGCAACGAAATTTGGTTTCTGTTGCTAATTTAGCAATAGAAACTATTTTCCGTTGCTATTTTTTAATCCAAATTTTTTTCACTTCTCTGGGACCAATATACCAACGGAAAATTTATTCGTTGCTATTTTAGCAATGGAATTATTTTTCCGTTGCTATTTTAGCAACAGATTTCATTTTTCGTTGCTAAATTTCGTTCCAAAATTTTTCCACCATCTAATGCTGTCATTTTTAGCAACAGTCATAGATTTCTGTTGCTATTTTTCGTGGCCATATTGTGGCGCTAAAATTTTCCTCTCTTTTTAGCAACGGAATACCACCATTTTTTATTTCATTGCTAAACAAAAAAAATTCAACTTAATTTAGCAATGAAATTTAATTTTTGTTGCTAATTAACAATGAAAATTAAATTTCGTTGCTAAATTAGCAACGGAATAAATTTCATTGCTATTTTTTCGTTACTATTTGCAGATTTTCTTGTAGTGGTAATAATGATCGATAAACAAATTATTCAACATGTTAGATGTAAATGAACAATTGTATTTAAATATATGTATGGTATATGCACAAATGTATGTATGACTTGTAAAGATAATGTGTATATTATGTATGACTATGCAAGTAATTATGTGATAAATATGATTAAGGTGAATTAAGTACACATGTACATAACAAATATGATTATTATAATAGATTAAGTTGTCATGTGATAATCTTAAATTTACATGTAATGGATAAATGTAAGTACAAAACATGGAATATTGCCTTTAGTAGTCTGGTAGTAAAACTAGTTAAGGATATAGTTAGTTAGCCATAGGGACACTTATACCGCGGTTCAAGTCATGGTGATTCGGTTCGGTAGGCTAACGATGGTCTACCCCATGTTATATGTTCACAAGTTACAAGTACCATGTTCATGTTCATGTTTGTGATCCTTCGGGGTCACCCCATTGTGGGACTTTAGGGTCCTAGTCCCGTGTATCTAATCTGGGATTTCTATTGGACTATCACTGGGGGCAATACAAAGAAACAAAGAAATGTAAGAATGTAAATGTAATTAAGTATGTGTATGTAAATATGAACAGGTATGCATGTATGTATATGTAAATGTGTATACATGTATGTATATATGTATATGTATGTGTATATATATATGTCCATGTATATGTATGTATATTTATATAGATATGTATGCATATATGTGTACATATAGATGTGTATGTAAGCATATGTATACGTAGATGTAAGCATGTATGTGTACGAATATGTAATGTACATAAATGTATGTACATGAACGTATATGTATGCATATGTGAATGTCAATAGGTGTGAATGTATATGTATGTAAACATGTATGTATATGGTTAGGAATATATATATATATATATATATATATATATATATATATATATATATATATATATATATATATATATATATATATATATGTACGTGAATATATACATATGTATATGAGAATGTATGTATACGAGTAGGTATGCATGTATATGTATATGTATATGTATATGTATATGTATATGTATATGTATATGTATATGTATATGTATATGTATATGTATATGTATATGTATATGTATATGTATATGTATATGTATATGTATATGTATGCATGCATATGTATATGTACGCATGTAATGTATGTATATATTTATATGAATGTATGTATGCTTATTTGTATATGCATGCGTGTAAATGTAAGTATGTGAGCATGTATGCATGTGTAAGTAAATGTATGTAGGTGAGTATGTATGCATGGGTGAATGAACATATGTATATGTAGTTGCATGCATCTGATGTATTATGGAAAGTTTGGGATACGTATCCACAACTGAGCATTTCGATGCTGAGCGCATAGTTTGTTGACTATGTGGGTTATGAAGATGCTGATATTTCAAATGGCCGGTGTTGCGAGGATAGTCAAGAGCAGGATAAAGATCAAGATAGGAGTTAAATTTGGCATGTATATGGAGGTACAAAAAGTATAGTAATTGTATAGACACAGGACTATAGTATATGATGTATGCTTGTGAAATATTGAGACACAATTGTTTATGTAGGAAATTATGTTATAAGCATGGTTGCAGGTATTGCAAACAAAAAAAATGTACTGATTCATGTATGGGTTTTAACATTCGATTACCACATATACTGTTCAGCAGTATAAGGGTGTTACAGAACCACTATAAATCTTTGTGTTGATTTGTTTTGCATCTCGCCACTTCTCTGTTCTATTTCTTAATTAGTTTTTAACAATTCTGGTTCATTAAGAAAAATTTTGTTTCAAAAGAATTTTATTGAAAACCATTTTTATTATTTAACTAAAGTTTTGCAAGTTAAATTAGTTTTGAAAAAGCTTTTGAAAAATATTTTTTGTAACTCATTACATTCAGCATTCACACATTGCATATTCTCTTATTTTTGCTTGACTAGAAATCACCACATTTCTGCCCATACAGAACTTGTTTGAAAAATTTAGTGAGACCCAATTAACCCCCCTCTTGTGTGTTTTTCGGACCAATAATTGGTATTAGAGCAATGCTCGTTCTCCTAAGGTCTAACAACCTTGAGTGATTTGCAACATGGCTTTAAGTTCTAAAAATCCTCCTATAACTACTCCATTAAAAGAAGGTCATCCCATTTATAGACCACCTATGTTCAATGGTGATAATTATCTATTTTGGAAAATCTCTACGAGACATTTCATCTAATCTCAAGATATAGACTATTGGGATATTATAGAAGATGGATATCATTCACCAATAAAACAATTGTCCAAATTGGAAATCCAAATATTACAGTGTTGAAAATCAGAAAGGAACTTATAGATAAAGAGAAAAAAAAGTGTGTAATTGAATTCAAAGGCTATGAGTATTTTGTTCTTCTCACTGCAAACCAACGAATTTAATAGAGTTTCTGGTTGTGAAATTGCAAAAGAAAATTGGGATAAGCTAGCAGCAACATACAAAGGAACTTATCAAGTGAAGGGATCCAGATTGTATGTGCTTATGGTAAACTACGAAGCCTTCAAGATGAAACCAGAAGAGACAATCTTAGAGGTAATTAATAGGTATATTAAATTAACTAATGAGATTAAAGCTCTAGGCAAAAGGTTAGATGAGGAAGATAAAATTGCTAAATTGGTTAGAGGTCTTACTCCTATATGGGAAGTTAAAGCTTCAATTTTATTAAATAAAGACCTTAAATCTCTTAACTTTGATATTGTTTATGGTTCTCTTATTTCTCATTAGTTTTATATTAAGTCAAAAGATGCTGAAAAGAAAATAAAAGAAAATTAAAGGCACTTGCTCTCAAAGCTGAGTATGGAAGTGACTACTCAAATAAAGATGATGAAATAACACTCATTACAAAGAAATTCAAGAAGTTGTACAAAAAGGGTAAGAAATACAATAAGAGATAGCAACAAAGATACTCACAACATAAGATAGAAAGCATCTCTAAATCTCCATGAGATGTCATTTACTATGAATGCAAGAAGCCTGGCCACATTAAATCAAATGTCCAATTCTGAATAAAAAGGAAAAGAGATATAAAAAAAAAGCTATGAAAATAACTTGGACTAAGAGTGAAGACTCTAGCATTAGTACTAATAAATCAAATGGATATTCGGAAGAAGCAAGTCTGATGGCAGTTTTTGATTATGAAGAGCAGAATGCTTCTACTGAGACAGGTCATAAAGATTAACATTCTTCTGAATAGAGTAGAGGTCAAATAGTGGTGATGAACTTGAAAATATGCTTATTTATTTTGAAAAAAATTCATTATAAATATGGTATGCGTAAAACAAAGTATATTACATTAAGAAAAGAGCATGATATTTTGAGGCAAGAATTTGAGCAGGTAAAACAAAAGGAAATTAATGAAAAAAATGAATATTCTAATCTAGAAAAGAAATATATTGCATTGCAAGAAAAATGTAATGATAAAGGAAAGAAAATTTGTGAATTTAATGGAAAAGAAAATAAGGAATTGCATGTAAGTACATCTAGAAATTATGCTAAATATAAAAAAGAATTACACCCAAAAAAGATTATAAAAATACTTATTATATGAATTCTTATTCTAGCAGTTCTGTTACTTGTTTCTATTATAACAAAAAAGGATATGTGTCTAAATTCTATTTTTATAAAAGGAATGCTAGTTCTGGTAAGCCGAAATGGGTTGTAAAAATAATGTGCTTGTTGTAATTGAACCTCAAAGACACAAGAAAGATTGGTACCTAAATCTATATAATTCTCTTGCAGATATGCCTTAGGAGCTCCAGATCAGGCAAATGGTATTTCTATAATGGATGTTCTAGGCACATGAAAGAGAATAAATCAAAGTTTTCAAAATTGGCCATGAGAAATGGTGGAAAAGTTAGTTTTGGTGACAACAAAAAAGGAAAAATCATTGGTATTGGGACCATTGGCTCAGATCCAAAGAAAAAGAATGTCTCACTTATTGATGGATTGAAGTTCAACTTGCTAGGCATTAGCCAAATTTGTGATAGGAGCAAAAAAGTGATTTTTGGGATAGATCATTGCAGAGTCAAAGATGTTGGAAGAGAAAAGATAGTTCTGATAGGACATAAATATAGAAATATTTATCAAGTCAATAGAAAAGCTATAGAAAAGTGATTTAAAATGCTTGATAATACAAGAAAAATTAAGTATACTTTGGCACAAAAAGCTTGGACATTCTGGCATTCATGTAATGGAAAAGCTTACTAGAAAAAATCTTATTAAAGGATTGCCAAAGATGAACTTTGAAAGAGATTATGTTTGCAAGGTTGTTAATTAGGGCAACGGATAAGAACTTCTCACAAATTAAAAAGTGAAATCTTATCCAAGAAAGCATTAGAGATTTTACACTTAGATTTGTTTGGGCCAATAAGTCCTACAAGTATTAGAGGAAAAGCTTGTGTATTGGTGATAGTGGATGATCATACAAGATGCACATAGATATTATTTCTTACTTATAAGAATGAAGCATTCAATGCATTTGAGAAATTGAACAAGAAAATACGAAATGAGAAAGGGTATATGATAACAAGTATAAGGAGTGATCATAGAGGACAATTTGAGAACAAGAGATTTAAGGAATACCGTAATAGTTTTGGAATTCATCGTAGTTTCTCAGCTCCAAGAACACCTCAATAGAATGGTGCAGTAGAAAGGAAGAATAGAATACTTCAAGAGATGGCTAGAACAATAATCAATGAGAATAATCTTGCAAAGTACTTCTAGGCAGAAGTAGTAAATACTACTTGTTATATCATGAATAGAACATTTGTCAGATTATCTCTAAACAAGACCCTATATGAGCTCTGGAAGGATAAAAAGCCCAACATCAGCTACTTCCAACCTTTTGGCAGTAAATGTTTTATTCATTGAATTTTTCTTAGTTATTCATTGAATAGTAAAACTTATAGGGTTTTTAATAGAAGAAATTTAGTTGTAGAGGAATCTATAAATGTTAAATTTGATTATGCTAACACCTACACTTGAGAATTATTCTAATGATGATACAGATATAGAGAGAAACAATATAAGCAAAAAGTGTCCAAAGAAAAATCAAACAAAAAAGTCATTACATTAGCAAACAAATCAGGATGACAGATTTGGAAACTCGTCTAACCAATTAGAAGTAGATCAGCCAATAGAAAGGCAGGCAAATTAGTCTTCAGACAACCAAATAGAGCAAACTACTGAAAGACTGATAAAACAACAAAATGCAGTACAACTAGCAAATTTGCTAAAGGATTGGAAATTTCATAGATATCACCCAAAGGAGAATCTGCAAATAGAACCATAAAAAAGAATGATAACTAGAAGAGCAATGCATGAATATTCTAGTAATGTAGCTTTTGGTTCTCAACTAGAGCCTAAAAATTTTACGGATGCTCAAAATGATGAAAATTAGATTCTTGCCATGTAAGAAGAATTGAATCAGTTTGAGAGAAATAAAGTTTGGAATCTAGTTTCCAAACCTTTAAATTGTTTGATTATTTATACTAACTGGGTATTTAAAAACAAACTAGATGAGCTAGGGAATGTAGTAAGAAATAAAGTAAGATTAGTTGGTCAAGGCTACAACCAAGAGGAAGGTATTGATTTTGATGAAAGTTTTGCACCAGTAGCTAGATTAGATACAATTAGAATTTTGTGTGCATATGCATGTTTCAAAAATTTCAATTTTTATCAAATAGATGTAAAAAGTGCTTTTTAAAATGGTTTTCTAAATGAAAAAAGTTTATGTAGCACAACCACCTAGTTTTAAAAATCAAGATCATCCAAAATATTTTTATAAATTCAAAAAGACTTTATGTGGTTTAAAACAAGCTCCAAGAGCTTAGTATGAATGATTGAGTTGTTTTTTTCTTGCTCATATTTTAATAAAGGTAAAGTGGACAATACACTCTTTACTAAACATCATTCAACTCATATTTTAATTATGCAAATTTATTTTTATGATATTGTTTTTGGTTTGACTAATATTTCTATGTGTAACAAGTTTAAATATATTATGAAACGGAAATTTGAAATGAGTTTGATGGTTGAACTCACTTTCTTCTTGGGTATGCAAATCAAGCAATTCAAAAGTGAAATTTTCATCAGTCAAACTAAATACACAAAGGAATTAATTAAGAAGTTTAAGATGACAGATGCTAAATCAGCCAGCACACCCATTAGTCCCTTAATCAAGTTGGAAAAAGATGAAAAAGGCAATAATATAGATGAATAGAATTATATAGGCATGATAGGGTCTTTGCTCTACTTGAAAACTAGTAGACCAGATATACATTTTAGTGTTTGTTTATGTGTAAGGTTCCAATTTGCTCCCAAGGAGTCACACCTATCTACTATAAAGAGAATATTAAGATATCTAGTTGGAACTCTGGAATTGGGGTTGTGGTATCTAATAAATAGTTCTCTTGATCTTATAGGCTATTCTAATGCAAATTATATGGATGTAGAATTGACAACAATAGCACTTTTGGTGCATGTTATTTCCCTAGACATTCTCTAATTACCTAGTCCAATAAAAAATAAAACTTGGTGGCTCTATCTATAGCAAAAGTAGAATTTATTACAGTTGGAGGGAGTGTTGCATAAGTTATATGGATCAAACAACAACTAAAGGATAATGGAATTAAATTTGATCAAGTTCATATTTTCTGTAACAACACAAGTGCAATCAATTTAACCAAAAATCCTATTCTGCATTCAAAAACCAAACATATAGAAATCAGATACCACTTCATCAGATATCATGTTCAGCATGGTGATATTGTGTTAGAATTTATTCCAATAGAACAATAGTTAGTTGATATCTTCACTAAACCTCTAAAGAAAGATTGACTCTGCCAAATAAGAAGAAAATTGGGCATGGGTATTGTTGATGAATAAGCTTTCTAGTGAGGTAACATTCTGTTCTAGTTAACTAGAATATGTGTATATTTTTTATATATATTCTGATATGTTTTAGAGTTAACCAGATAAGTTACATGTTCTAATATGCCTAACTAGATAAGTTATATCTTCTATATAAGTTCTGTGCTATATTATCTGTTCTATATTTATTTATTTATTTATTTATTTATGTCTGATGATGTGTTAGTTAAATCTTTTACATGGTTGACCATGCAATGTTTTTGAAAAGTTAAAATTGTCCTAAGTTTTATTTGTTTTATTTAAAAATCTGTTAAGGACAAAACTAGTTTTTGATTTTCTCTTTCCAACCTAAGAATTGTTCCCTCATTTTCCACACTGTGTTTTTCAAAAGTAGGAATAGATTTCTTTTTAATCTCAGAGAGAGTGTCAGTAATCACTTTGGGGAAAGAAAATTTTTTTTCAAGTGTTGTGTCTTTTCAAATTGTCATTCAATTAATGAAAATGTAACTTTTATTTACCCCTCACTTTTCTCTCTCGATAACCAAAACACCATTTCTTCATTTTCCCTCTATTTTGCTCTTCCATTTTTGTCTTTCCTTGGAAACCCTAACACCAAGATCCCTCAAAAGCATTTACCCAAAATGGTCATAGTCAAAGCAATAGCCAAATGAAACCTTAAAGAGCAGTATAACCCAAAAGTAGAAAAACATCTTACCTCAACTAGTTCTAAGAAGCAAAAAACCAGCAAAATGAAGTCGATGGTAATACCCTCTAAAACCATCGACTGGGATTTAGAGTTGAGTTTTCACCAGATTTGGCTACTTAGATGTAAAAACAAGGCTGGAGGTCCTTCGCTACCTACAAAGGTACCTCTTTTTATCCTAACTTGGTGCGAGATTTTTAGGAGTCGATAGACAACATTACAGAAGATAGCTTTACTGGGGTTCATGGCAACAAAAAGCTCAGCATTTCTATTGATCTCTTTGCCAAGGTATTTTCAATTCCATCTATTGGTGCTAGAGTAGATTTAAAAAAGGGAAATATTGTTATAAAAAAATTCAATAAGGAAAAATTTCTGAGATAACTGAGTTGACGAGTTTACCTAAGGATACACCCTTTACCTATATGATCATGAAGTTTAGGGCATTGTACAAATATCTTTGTGATTACTTCATCCCTAGGACAGGGAGTGCGACATTTTTGTCTTTCATTGATGACTACATCATTTGGTATTTTTTGCATAACAAGCCCATAAATCTGCCATATCTATTGTTAAAAATCATAACTGAAGAAAAATCAAAAGCTAAAATGCCATATGCATTGTATTTGACTAAACTGTTTGAGTATTGGAAATTGGATTTAAAGATTGAAGTAGAATAGAGATTAAAAAAGTCTAATAGCATCTCAAAAAAAAATTTGAGGATTCTGTTGTAAGGGATAAAGTATTAGGTAAAAGAAAGGTTGGGACATCGGTTAGGCAAGCCTTCTCTAAAAAATCCAAAATTTCAGTTAAGTCTCCTACACCAACAACATCTATTAGTATTCCTGACTCTATGTTACCTGGCTTTCCTACTGAGAAATTATAAGAGACATTAAAAATATTCTCTCTTGAAATTACTTCTTACTTGATAAAGAATATGTCATTGATAATTAAAGAAGCATCTTTTGATCCCATGCTTTCAAAACACAAGAGATAAATTATAGAGATCTATGAGGAATAGTTAGTTGACAACTCTAAAGAGTTGGTCTCAAAATCCTCTATTAAGGAGTCAAGAAGTAAGGAATATGAAAGAGAAAGTGAAGAGCTAGTTGAATTTGATAATGGAGATAAAGAGGCAAAAGATGATAATGAAAAAAAATCTACAAGGAAGATGAGGTGAAATCTGTTAAAGAAACTGAGGAAAGTTTAACAGATTTTAAGAACCAGATAGCCACTTTGTCACTAACATTGCTAAACTAGAGAAGATTGATATTATTTCTGTGGCACCTACAGAATTGCTTATGGATCAATCTAAAAGTGCAACAAAGTTAGCAAAATCAAAATCATTAGAGACCTTAGGCACAAAACAGCTTTCAGAAATGCCTACAACAGAGTAGCAACATACATGATGCGAAACCCTAAGGCTAAAGAACTCGAAACCCTTTAAAATACAATATGGCATGAATATGAACTAGAAGAAATCCCCAACCCTAATGAACCCCTAATTAATAATATAAATGGAAACACATATAATTAGGTTGATTTAAAACATAAGAATAGAATTCGCCGCAAGTAAATACCTTGATAAGAATAAAGTTTTTGGTGTAGCAGAAGAAGACAAGCAATCCTCTCCTTTTAGAATTCGGCCAAGCCAAAAGAATGTATACCAAAGCCTCAAAAGTATTCCTTACAATATTTATAATGAGGTATTTATAGCCTCTTAAAAGAAAGAAACCCTAAATAAGCATAAGAGGCCTTTAATTATGGGCCTCCCATCAAATAACTAAAGCCCAAACTTAATAACTCTAAAAAATAGTACAATAAGCCTAAAAAATAAATTAAATAAGTCCAAGCTAAAATAAGCCCAATGACCGGAGTCTAGCAAGTGTACTGGATCAGCTAGTAATATAGGAAAATATAGATTAAGACCCCAAAATATCGTACCCAAGGGAACATGGATTGCTAAGAATAATACCTATGTATGAGTTAAATTAATCCGAGATTGTTTCCCAAATGTTTTTGATTTAAAAGCAAAAATTAAACAAAATAAACAATTAAACAAAACAAAAGCATGAATTAAAAACAAAGCAATAACTGAAATTCTCTTGCTAAAGAAACTATCCATCTTAACTTTCATTGTAATGACTTAAGTCCAATATAAACACCAGTGATTATGGAAAAACTAGTAATAAAGCCATATATCTTTATTCAAGTCTATCATTCTTAGTATTAAACTCATAGACAAATCTAATACTTAGCATGAAAATCTAGTTTTAACTTCCTTAATATTCATTGAAGCCTTTCTCAAGTGATTCAATTCCAATTCATTCTTGATTCTTCCTCTCTTAGTATTAACCAATAAAATTCATACATAATCATCTCATATTTCGGATAATAATCATGCATAAACATTAAAGAGTTAACCCAAGAACATGCAAATCATTAACTATGTCAAAATCAATTCTTAGTTATTTATTCAATAAACCAACAACCAATCTCAACACAATCAAGGATAAGAATATGCTTAAAACCAAGAAATAATCAACCGATATTGAAATTAAGCTCAAAATAAAGTCATAACAATGAAAATATAAGATTTCAAGAATCCATTAGCAAAAGAAGAAAAACTACTTCCTAAACATAATAAAAAAAAACTAAAACAAAGTTGAAAGATTAAAACAAAATTAAAAGAAAAACTAAAAACAGAAAAACTTAGAAAAAGACAAGTAAAACTAAAACTAAAGCAATTAATCTCTTCTAATCCTTAATTCCCCCTTTCTTTGGTGTTAGAGTTGTCTATTTATAGGCAAAATATATTGTAGAAGCCTTCTAAACTTTCCAAATTGGAGTAGGAGAAAAATCCTTCTTGAATTGGAAAAATCGGAATCCTTCGCTTCATGAGAGTCTTCATCACGTGGCCATGTGTTCCCTAGTGTTAATTCACACGTGGCCATGTGTTGTTGTTTGAAGAAAATCACGTGGCAATGGGTCTTCTTCTTGCTCTTCTTTATTTCTTCTCACATGGCCACGTCTCTACTAGCTTTGTTCTTCACGTGGCCACGTGTGAGACTCTTCAATGAACTCACGTGGTCACGTCTCAGGGCTCTGGCCTGGACGTCAACTTGTCTTACATCAATTCTTCATATTTGCACTTTTGGCCCTAAACTTTGCCCTTTTTATACTTTAAGCCCTTTTATGTCAAATTAACCCTGAAAATCAACCAAAATTTACAATTAACTCCAAAAACATAAAACTAACAAATTAAACCTAATTAACACAAAATTAACCTAATTAAACACCTAAAAACATACTAAAAATACTAAATAAATGACTATTATCAAATACCCCACACTTAGACTTTGCTCGCCCTCGAGCAAATTAGAACAAACCAACTTCTCAAAATAATCAAACTTAAATAAAGAATCATATATTTCAAAACCAAGTTTAACAATTAACAAGAGCACTTAATAAAACTTTCAACTAGAATAAATTCAATCAAGACAATATAAGTTAGTTTCCTTGTGTGTGTGTGCAAGACCAAAATAATTTAAGTATTTTCAAAATCCAAAACACCAATACAAATTCATAGTCAAGGTTAGAATGAATGTACACATAAGTATACTCAAGGTTTCGCGCTTGAAACTCTAGAAACATCATAGGCCTCTCCTTTAGCACCGGAACCCGAAGGCCATCTCCGCTAAACAACTCAAAAACAAAACTTAGAATCACTTAGGTCTTTTAAAGGTTGTAATGGGGCTTAGGTATTGGTTATCAAATAATGGATAAAAGATCAATAATAAGAATAGCCACTCTAAGATAAAATAGACTAATAATTCACAAATATCATCCCATTAACTTAATCAATACAGAATTTAGCCAAAATTTCCCAACCTTTCACAATTCAAAGCTCTTTTATGAACAAGAAATAATAATTGAAACTCTTTTTCATTCACAATTCATACCCTTTTTGAAGAAGTCATAACCATTTTTTCCTTGTAACTACCCCACACTTAAGATTTTGCCATACATGCTAGCTTTATTTGTAAATTTCTTTCTTTTTCTTTCACTTTTTCTCTTTTTTTCTTTCTTTCGTTTCCTTTTTTTATCTTCACTAGCTTTGATGTTGACAATACAATAATAACATGGGTAATCACAAAGTCACTATTCATTTGACTTCAACAATAGCCATTAACAATAAAATCAACATCTTATCACACCCATCAAAATATCCAATTCTTATTAATCCATCCAATCCTAGAGTGGCCAATTCTAGAAGGGAAGCTAAAATCTTTTTAGGCTATATGGTAAAATAAATGAGTGTAACAAGAAAAAATAAATATGGCACGCATTAAGCATACTTTATTATGCTCAAAATTGGCTAACAAAGGATAAATATGCATATAAGGTAGGAAATAAATTAAGATATGGCTTAACAAGAAAAACATTGCTTAGATCACTTTTCAAGTTGTTTTGAGTTATTTTTATGCTTTGAAGGGTGATGAGGAAGGTTCTAGTGTTCTAAAATTTATCACTCAACTATTTCAATACATTGTTTTTCTTTAAATATAAAAACTGGTCTTTAAGTGCTCAAAAATGTAGAAACTAACAAATATAAGTCAAATTGAATGTTAAACTAACTAAAAATTCATTAAACAACATGCTTGTTCTAATGCTAAACAAGAATTTTAAACATTGCACATTCTAAATTCAAGTTAAAATGTTCAATTTTTGAGAATAACTAGGGCAAACTAAGTTAAATGTACAATATATGATAAATGAATAACAAAACTAACATGCAAAACTAAAAAAAAAAACTAAACATGCAAACTAAAAATAAAACTAAACAACAAAAATAAACCGACTAAAACAACATAATACATGAGTAAGAAAATGAGTAAGGAAAGAAAAACTCCCTTAGTTGGACTTTCAATTTTTAGCTCAGCTGAGCTCTATCCCCCTCTTTAGAAGCTTGCTGTCCTCAGCAAAGTATGGAGAATTTCAGCACACTTCATCACTTTTGAGAAACAAGTTAGTGACCAAAAATGTAAGCTCACCGTACTTAGAACCATAATCAAGTCAAAAAGAAGGCAAGAGGTCAATGGAAGGTTAACAAGCCTATATGCCTCTAAAACCAATAAAGTGCAATGAACAAGACTTAATAAACATGGTAACTAAGTGAATAAATGTAACTAGGCCAAACTTGCTTAAGTGCTCAATGCATACTATCCATAGGTGACAAGGTGGACAATGTATGAATGCATAATCTCAAGTAGAAAGATAATTGGTGATGGTTAGGCTTAAATACTAGGAAGAGAAAGATGTTAATTGGTCATGGTAAGCACAAAAGAAAATAAGCCAATTCAAATACAAACTCAACCTATATGAAGCCACAATGAAGTTCAATGTCAAACAATAAGTAGCTAAGAGTAAATATAATGCATAACTGAAAATCAATCTCTAAGCATACTTATATTCAACACTAATGAAACCAATGCCAATTTATGTGAATTAAGTACATCATGCAAATGAAAAACTAAGTATGTGTGCCTTAGTGGTAAAGTGTGTGCTTGAAGTGTAACATGCTTCATCTTAAAAGTCTGAACTAGCCATGTCATGTATTATAAAGATAGTAATGAAAATCAAGTCATCCATAATATGCTCAACCAAATGTATATATAAACATTGATGTATCAAAATTACAGATAATGACTTGAATAAAATTTAAGGCGCTAGGATTAGATAACACGGTGGTCCACTAGCCGGTTAGCGGGCAGGGTTAAGGGGCGACGCCCCTTATGGGGTTCCTGAAGGGCAGCGCCCCTGGGCAGGGTCGAGGGGCAGCGCCCTTCGAAGCTTTGAAGCAACGAGGAACTCATGAAAAAATTTCTGCACAAAACCTTATTTTGAATCCCGTGGTCATTTAGTAGCGCCCTTACACGTGGTCACGCATGGTTGTAGGTGGATTCACACGTGGGCACGCAAATAACTATGGCCAGGCAAACATTTATTCATATGGGCACGCAAGATCCTTTGCATGATTATCACGTGGGCATGCGATTTTTAATGGGGCGAAGAAGTTGTCTTGTGCGTGGCCACGCATCTTTCTGGTGAGGGAGTCACGTGGCCGTGTGTGGCATCGTGGGAAAGGCAGGAGTTACATACGTGGGCACGGGTCGATATATCTGTATGAACACGTGGGCACGGGTGAAATTATACCTTGAAGCAGCTTGCTGTTTTGGTTGTGTTTTAGTAAAATTCCATCTTCAGCACCTTCCCACGTGGTCACGCATTGATTGGCTTATTCCTTCACGTGGGCACGTATGAAGTTTCTGCCAGGCAACACTCAAACACGTGGGCACGTAGGAAGAACAAAGAGATCCACACGTGCCACGTGTGAAGAACAAAAGCCTAGACACGTGACCACATGTAGATTTGTGTTGAGAGAGGCGTGGCCACGCATTTGGTTTTCTTCTGTATTCTTGGCTTTATTTTTTGCACGCACAAAAATTAAATTTCAATTACCATATGAATAAAACATTCCTCATACTCATTTAATCACTTAATTATGCCTTTTCTTTTCTCTTTAAGCTTCACTTTAGTTATGCCAAACAATATGTAAATCTTCAAACTAGTTGAATTACAAATCAAGTCCATTCATTTAGCAAACTGAATAATTCCCTCTTAAGTTCATGAAGCATCAAGCAACTAGGATCAAATTATCATTCAGACAATGACAATAACTCAAGACTCATAAATCCATATTAAGTTCAACTAATTTGCAATTCATTTCAAAAATTATTGTAGCTCTTCGAAACCCTGACTTAAATATGACAATTAAGCACAAAATTACTAGGAGTAACTTATGTCTAACCCCTAATCTTAAACTCATGAATTAAAAGACACAAACAACTAACAAACATGCATTAAACCTAAAAAAAAACAATGACATGCAAAACATAAAAAAATAGATGACAATTTAAAGAGAAGAGTTAGAGAAGAAGTTCTGGTTTATTGAGTCCCAGCTTGACTCATTTTACTCTCGGGCGGTCGAGCTTGTGATCCAAACATAGGTCTCTCCGGACTTTGCTCCTCATTTTCTCCCATAAATAGAAGAAACTTTTCATAATTTATCAAAGCCAGAAACTCCATATCTTCAATAAAATATGACTCCTCTTTTGGCTCATTTATCACGAACTCCACCGGCTCTTCTAGCCTAAATAAATCCTCCAAGCAGATTGAATTTGGTATCTGCACTTGAGAATCCTTTCCTTCTTGCTCCTTTGGTGATAAATTCTCTACTAGAGATCCAACATCCTCTAAATAAACACATGACTTATCCGCCAATATGAATTGTTCCTCTTGTTCCTTATCCTCCATGAATGAATGATTTGGTTCCTTTTCCTTACCACCATCAACTTGAGTGCTCAAAAGTTCTAGCTTAGATTCCAACTTTTCAATTCCATGCTCTTTATCCCTTAATAAATTTTTCTGACTTATAATTGTCTCCTCTTGAGCCCTTATCTTTTCTTCTTGAATTCTAAACTTTTCCTCTTGAGCCCTTGATATAGCCTCCCACATCTCTTTTTCAGCCCAAAATTGTTCGTTCTTACATATAAGCTGGTTATGAAGACGTTGATTCTCGAAGATACAGGCTTCTTTTGAGTATCGAAGTTGTTGATTCTCTCTTCTCAATTCTTCCAATTGTAATCTCAAAGTCAAAAGAGAATAAGAATCTTCAGCAATGGATGGTGATGAATAAGGATTTTGTGATTGTGCACGCAATCGTTCTATCTCCTCTCTTTGTCTTAGTAGATTATTCATTCGTTGTTTTAAAAGAAACACTTCATAATCTTGGACCTCATCTTGCATCATCTTGAAAGATGTTTAGAATTTTTCCTGCAAAAAACAATCACCAAATTAAAACAAAATAAAAAAAATCTCAAATTAACTCAATCAAAGATATTAAACAAACAACACCGTTGTTCCCCGGCAACGGCGCCAAAAACTTGACCGGAGTCTAGCAAGTGCACTAGATCGGCTAGTAATATAGGGAAATATAGATTAAGACCCCAAAATATCGTACCCAAGGGAACATGGATTGCTAAGAATAATACCTATGTATGAGTTAAATTAATCCGAGATCGTTTCCCAAATGTTTTTGATTTAAAAGCAAAAATTAAACAAAATAAACAATTAAACAAAACAAAAGCATGAATTAAAAACAAAGCAATAACTGAAATTCTCTTGCTAAAGAAACTATCCATCTTAACTTTCATTGTAATGACTTAAGTCTAATATAAACACCAGTGATTATGAAAAAACTAGTAATAAAGCCATATATCTTTATTCAAGTCTATCATTCTTAGTATTAAACTCATAGACAAATCTAATACTTAGCATGCAAATCTAGTTTTAACTTCCTAAATATTCATTGAAGCCTTTCTCAAGTGATTCCATTCCAATTCATTCTTGATTCTTCCTCTCTTAGTATTAACCAATAAAATTCATACATAATCATCTCATATTTCGGATAATAATCATGCATAAACATTAAAGAGTTAACCCAAGAACATGCAAATCATTAACTATGTCAAAACCAATTCTTAGTTATTTATTCAATAAACCAACAACCAATCTCAACACAATCAAGGATAAGAATATGCTTAAAACCAAGAAATAATCAACCGATATTGAAATTAAGCTCAAAATAAAGTCATAACAATGAAAATATAAGATTTCAAGAATCCATTAGCAAAAGAAGAAAAACTACTTCCTAAACATAATAAAAAAAAAACTAAAACAAAGTTGAAAGATTAAAACAAAATTGAAAGAAAAACTAAAAACAGAAAAACTTAGAAAAAAACAAGTAAAACTAAAACTAAAGCAATTAATCTCTTCTAATCCTTAATTCCCCCTTTCTTTGGTGTTAGAATTGTCTATTTATAGGCAAAATATGTTGTAGAAGCCTTCTAAACTTTCCAAATTGGAGTAGGAGAAAAATCCTTCTTGAATTGGAAAAATCGGAATCCTTCGCTTCATGGAAGTCTTCATCACGTGGCCATGTGTTCCCTAGTGTTAATTCACACGTGGCCATGTGTTGTTGTTTGAAGAAAATCACGTGGCAATGGGTCTTCTTCTTGCTCTTCTTTATTTCTTCTCACATGGCCACGTCTCTACTAGCTTTGTTCTTCACGTGGCCACGTGTGAGACTCTTCAATGAACTCACGTGGTCACGTCTCAGGGCTCTGGCCTGGACGTCAACTTGTCTTACATCAATTCTTCATATTTGTACTTTTGGCCCTAAACTTTGCCCTTTTTACACTTTAAGCCCTTTTATGTCAAATTAACCCTAAAAATCAACCAAAATTTATAATTAACTCCAAAAACATAAAACTAACAAATTAAACTCAAATTAAACCTAATTAACCTAATTAAACACCTAAAAACATACTAAAAATACTAAATAAATGACTATTATCACCCAACTCACTTAAATAAACCTTTTAAGCTAGATTAAGGTCCAATAAAATAAATTAAAACAAAATAAAATAAGTTTCTTGGGCTATCAAAAGCTACTCTACTAGCTTCAAATAATTAATCAAGCCCATTTGATTCTTCTCATATCCATTCGGCTCCATTGGGTTAGACATGGCATAATTTGGCCCCTCTATTTGTTGTATGTCCATAACTTCCATAATTCGGTCTTTTTTGAACTTTTTAGCTCTTGACCTTATCATCGGTCCATCTAGCAATGCTAACTCATCCTTGGAATCATTCCTTTTTTATGATGTTCCTTGGTTATGCTCGCATCATTTCGTCCCTCTTCAAAAGATTCATCCTCGAATTTGAATCAAAATCAAAATGAGATAAATTAGAAACATTAAAAGTAGCACTAACATTGTACTCACCAAGTAAATCGATCTTATATGCATTTTTATTAATGCGTACCAACACTTGAAATGGTCCATCACCCCTTACATCAAGTTTCAACTTCCTTTGCTGTGGAAACCTTTCCTTCCCATATACACCTAAACCACCTAGTTCAAAAATAACTTATTTTCTTCCTTTGTTGGCTTTTTGTGCATATATGCAATTCTTCTTCTCAATTTGTTCACGTGCCTTCTCATGTATTGTTTTAACCAAATCAACCTTCTTTTTTCCATCTAAGCTAGCAAGCTTATTTGAAGGTAAAGGCATCAAATCCAGGTTAAAACCATACACAATTTCAAATAGAGAATAACCCCGTAGAAGAATGTATAGAAAAATTATATGCAAACTCAATGAATGGCAAACAATCTTCCTAAGTTTTCAAATTCTTTCCAACAATTGTACGCAACATGGTTTCTAAAGTCCTGTTAACTACCTTAGTTTTCCCATCAGTTTGTGGGTAACATGTAGTAGAAAATAAAAGTTTAGTACCTAACTTTCCCTGCAAAACTCTCCAAAAATGACTTAGGAACTTAACACTCCTATCTGAAATAATGTTTTTTGGCACACCATGAAGCCAAACCACCTCTCTAAAGAAAAGATTAGCAATGTTTGTTGCATCATCTGTTTTATGGCAAGCAATGAAATGAGCTATTTTACTAAATCTATCCACAACAACAAATATGCTATCCTTACCATTCCTAGTTCTAGGTAAACCCAATACGAAGTCCACAGATATATCAGTCCAAGATTCACTGGGTACAGGTAAATGTGTATAGAAACATGTGGCATAGACCTAAACTTAGCTTTTTTACATGTAATACACCTGGCACAATCTCTTTCCACATCTCTTCTCATATTTGGCTAATAAGAATGTTCACTAAGCATATCTAAGGTCTTTTGCACACCAAAATGCCCCATTAGCCCCGAACTATGTGATTCCCTAAGAAACAACTCCCTAATAGAAAATGTAGGAATACAAAGTTTTGTACCCTTAAAAAGATATCATGTATGCCTATATAACTTATCAAATGTATCACGTTCACAAGCTAGATACACATTAGCGAAATCAGTATCATTAGTATACAACTCTTTCAAATGCTCAAATCAAAGTAATTTAAAAGTAAGCATAGAAATCAAATCATACCTTATTGATAGTGCACTAGCGACAACATTTTCCTTACCTTGTTTGTATTTGATCACATATGAAAATGTTTCAAGATATTCCACCCAACTTGTATACCTTTTGCTCAATTTGCCTTGTCCTTTTAAGTACTTAAGAGATTGATGATCACTGTGTATCACAAACTCTTTAGGCAACAAGTAGTGCTCCCACACTTTAAGAGCTCTCACTAATGCATAAAGCTCCTTGTCATAGGTAGAATAGTTCAATACTGGCCTGCTTAACTTCTTACTGAAATATGCCATGGGACAATTCTCCTGCATCAAAACAGCACCTATACTAATCCCAGAGGCATCACATTCAATCTCAAAAGTCTTAGAAAATCAGGTAATCGTAAAATAGGAGCAGTACATAATTTCTCTTTTAAAGTACAAATTGTATTTTCTTGCTCTTTCCTCTATTTAAACCCTACATTCTTTTTTACTATTTCATTTAGTATTGCAGCAATAATAGAAAAATCTCTAACAAATCGCCTATAAAAACTAGCTAAGTTATTTAAACTCCTTACCTCACTAACAATTTTTGGCATTGGCTGTTCTTAGATATCCTTCACTTTTTCAATGTCAACCTCCACTCCTTTGGAACTCACTACAAAACCTAAGAAGACAACTTTTATCTATGCAAAATAAACACTTCTTAAGGTGTGCATATAATTTTTCTTTCCTTAACACATCTAACACAGTTTTAACATGCAAAATATGATAATCTAAGCACCTATTGTAAACCAAGATGTCGTCAAAGTAAACAACCACAAATTTTTTAAAAAACTCACATAAGACACAGTTCATTAAGTGCATGAAAGTACTAGGTTCATTAGACAAGCCAAAAGGCATTACTAACCACGCATACAATCCATATGTAGTCTTAAATGCAGTTTTCCACTCATCCCCCTCTTTCATTCTAATTTGATGATAGTCACTTTTTAAATCAATTTTAGTGAACAAATATGCACCATGTAACTCATCTAACATATCATCTAATCTAAGAATAGGATGGCAATACTTTACAGTGATTTTGTTGACTGCTCTATAGTCCACACACTTTCTCTAAGTTATATCCATCTTTGGCAACAAAAGAATTGGTAAAGCATAAGGACTCATGCTTTTCCTCATATATCCCTTTTGAAGCAATTCACCTACTTATGTCTATAGCTCATTTGTCTCATCTGGATTGCTTTAATAAGCTGGGCGGTTAGGTATTTTAGCTCCTGGTACAAATTTAATTTGATGCTCAATCCCTTTCAAAGGTGGTAATCCATGTGGTACATCTTCATGAAACATATCTTTATATTCCTACAATAAGGTCATAAAAACACTAGGCAACTCAAGGTTAAGGTCAGTTTCAGTAAACAAAGTTTCCTTAAACCGAATCAAATACTAAACCTTACTTGCCTAAGTATGCACTCTTTATTTCTCGCTCCTTTGCATAAAAGCATGCTTGTTTCTTAACTTTTCCACTCCTCTTAAGTTCTTTTTGCTCAATTTTCATTTCATTTTCTTTCTTTTCACTCATTAACTTCTTCTCTCCTGCACATCTCACTTTTTTTCCTCACTTGTGCAGTCACTCACCATTGGGCCTTTAATTTTATTATTTTTTCTCTTGGCCTCTTTTCTATCTCTTTTTTCACCTAACAACCCAAATTCCCACTTAAAAATTGTTGAATTTTTAATTGCTCAAGGTAAGTTTCCCTAGGTGACAAAGGTGCTAGGGTGATTTTCTGCCCATTATACATAAAAGAATACCTATTCATGTATCCATTATATATAACACGCCTATCAAATTGCAAAGGCCTATCCAACAAAACATGACCTGTTTGCATTGGTATAACATCACATACTACTTTAGCAGCATATCTACTAATGGAAAATGCAATAACCACCTGTTTGATCACTCTAACTTCACCACTATCATTCAACCATTATAGCATATATGGGTTAGGGTCTCTATCATATTTCAGCTCCAATTTCTCTACTAAAGTAGTACTAGCTACATTAGTACAACTAACCCCATCTATGATCAAACTACAAGCTTTCCCACCTACCAAGCATTTAGTTTGAAAAATATTTTCTCTTTGTTATAGGTTATCCTCTTTCACATTTACGTTCAATGCACACCTAGTAACTAAGGCTTCTCCCTTAACAACATCTTTGATACATTCATCATTATTAAAACAATCCTCTAATGGTGGCATACTCAAATCACTATCTTCAGACTCATTACCACTATCAGAATCAGAAACAATTTCTCAACCCCTAATAAGTATAGTCTTCTGCTAGGACACTTAAATGCACAATGACCATGCCCTTGACATTTAAAGTATTTAATAGCCCTATGTTTAGTGTTAGAAAAAGTTACATTAGAAGTACTTTTAGGATTAGATTTTCCACCTTTAGTGTCTTTGAGTTTGTCTTTTGAATTGTATGGCTTTTGAGCAGCATTGTTGTCACCATTATTCCATGTTGATTTCCATTAGGATGTGGAACCCAAATGCTACTCCTACTTATGCTTCATTTGTCTCTCCATTTTTATAGACATATTCACTAGCTCTTCTATGTCAATAAAGTGTTGCAACTCCATAAAATTATCTATCTCCCTATTTTGACCACTTAAAAACTGTACCATGACTGATTCTTCATATTTCTTTAGTTTGGCTTTGATCATCAACATCTCTATCTTCTTATGGTAATCCTCTACTGATTTAGACCCTTGAGTGAGTCTATATAATTGTTGATGTACTTCTCTATAATAGTAACTTGTCACAAACCTCTTCTTTATAATCCTCTTTATCTTTTCCCAATTAGAAACTAGAAACTCTCTATTTCCCCTCCTATTCTTATTCAATTCAACCCACCATACTAGTGCAAAATCAGATAATTCTATAGCAGCTACTCTAACCTTCTTCTCTTCAGAATAGTTTTGGCATTCAAAGATCATCTCAACTTTTCTTTCTCACTCCAAGTATTCTTTAACATTGTTTCTGCCTTTAAAAGGTGGAATGTACATCTTGATAGCATTTATGTTACTATCCTTTTTATCTTCCTTCCTTACTCTTCCCCTTACTGAACATACTTCTTGCTCTTCATCCAAATCATCACAATAAACCTCTACATTCTCATTAACCAATTGTCCACTTTTTGCTATCCTTTTAGAAATGCTAATTGTGCTCATTTCTAGCCTCTCCAACCTATCAGTTGCATTTCCTATATCCCTCATGAACTTATCAAATGTACTATGCATTACTTGCACTCTATAAGCTACCTCCTCAAGGGACATTCCTTTCTTAGTAAATTCTTCAGTCATTGTGTAAACCTACGAAAGATGTTAGAAAACAACCTCACAAGCACTCCCTTACATGTTTACACTCAATAATTTGGCACTCCACTCGTGTTTCACTCAATTTGGCTTTTATCCTTTTTCTAAGCTGACACTCTCAATTGCACTTCAGAACTAAACTCCAAGTCAAGATAATTCACAAATATCAAATTAAAATAAGGAATATAATGAAAACACTTATCAAAGAAGATAAGCTCAATACTAGAACCAAAATACCAAAATGAAGAAAATTGAAATAAGCATACAAGATGAAGATACGTATGTTGTCCAAAAGTTCAATTCAAATTAACAGGATACAAATTGTTAATTATAGTGTAAATGGAAGCAAAGGTACAGAGACATAAAAAAAACAACTTACAATGAAAGAAATGACAAAACTAATGCAAAAATGTAGAAGTTGAAATTTTTCTAATGGAAAAATCAATTTGATGTAAAGATATGTGATGACACTAAGACAATAAAGATAAGGAAACCAAAATGTCCAGACCAAGTTAAGATAAAGAAACCAAAATGTACAGATCAAGTCAAGATAAGGAAACCATAATTATCCAAACCGAGTCAAGATAAATAAACCAAAATGTCTAGACCGAGTCAGGATAAGGAAACCAAAATTGTCTAAACCAAGTCAAGATAAGGAAACCAAAATGTCTAGCCAAGAAAAAAAAAAGATATCCCAATGCATCCTAATTAGATCAAGATAAGGAAACCCAAATGTCTAATTAAACTTTCTAAATTAGATCCCTAATTTAATTTATGGCCCAATCAAAAGTTTGGATTAAACCTAAATAATCAAGTAACACCAAAACTGTTCCAATAAATAAGCCCACCAATGTCACGCCTAATTAAGCCCAAATAATTAAATTAGCTTCAAATCTGGACCAATAGATAAATGCCTACTAATGTTTCATGCCACCCCAAGAGAATAACCTACTTTTGTGTTGTTTTGTTCTTTTTCTAGCCGTAACATAATTTTAATTTTTTTATATATATAAAAAAATAACAACTAAATTAGCAACTAACCTAAAAATTCAAGATCAAAACAAAAGAACACGCTTAAACAAAGCTTCCTAAATTTTAGGACCCTAAGCATAAACAAGGTCTCCTAAATTTTAGGACCCTAACAAAAAGATGAAATTGAATGCTAAATCAGCAAATAAACAAGGATAAATAAGAATTAATCCTAATCCAAACTCTGATACCAAATGATGCAGAACCCCAAGGATAAAGAACCTGAAACCCCTTAAACATACAATATGGCAAGAATATAAACAAGAAGAAATCCCCAACCTTAATGAACCCCTAATCAATAATATGAATGAAAACACATATAATTAGATTGATTTAAAACATAAGAACAAAATTTTCCATAAGTAAATACCTTGATAAGAATAAAGTTCTTGATGCAAAAGAAGAAGACAAGCAATCCTTCCCTTTCAAAATCCCGCCAATCAAAAGGATTGTATTGCAAAGTCTCAAAAATCTACCTTAAAATGCTTTTAATAAGGTATTTATAGCCTCTTAAAAGAAAAAAAACCCTAAATAAGCAAAATAGGCCTTTAATCATGGGCTTCCCACCAAATAACTAAAACCCAAACTTAATAACTCTAAAAAATAGCACAATAAGCCTAAAAGAAATAAATTAAATGAGCCCAAGCTAAGATAAGCCCAACTCACTTAAATAAGCCTATTAAACTAGATTAAAGTCTAATAAAATAAATTAAAATAAAACAAGCCCAATATAATAAAATAAGTCTTTTGAGTTGCCCAAAGCTACTCTACTAGCTTAAAATAATTAATCAAGCCCATTTGATTCTTCTCATATCCATTCTGCCCTATTAGTTTGGACATGGCATAATTCGACTCCTCTATTTGTTGTATGTCCATAGCTTTCACAATTCGGCCCATATATGTTTTTAATGCTTTTTTAAACTTTTTAGCTCTTGACCTTATCACCAAGCCATCTAGCAATGCTAACACATCCTTGAAGTTATTCCTCTTTTGATGATGTTCCTTAGTTGTGCTTGTATCAATACAGATCAAGTTGAATCTCTTGCAGCATCAGTACCCATAGAGCCTGTTAATTCGGTTGATAAGTAAGAGCTAAAGCAGCATGACTCTGAGGAAAGGATTCCTTCTCTTCACTATGATGAGCATGATAATCCTCCTACTAATAATATGGACTCTGGTTATCAAGAGTTGGAGGGAAAACATGTTTAGATTGATAAACAAGATGATTTTTGACCGGTGTCTAGCAAGTGTACTAGATCGGCTATTAATATAGGAAACTAGATTTAAAACCCTCAAATATTGTACCCAAGGGATTGAGAAAGTTAAATTTTTGAAAGTAAAAATTATGCAAAAGAATTCCCAAGTTTTTATTGTGATAATAGATTAAAACTAAATTAATTAAATAACTAAATAAATTGAAACCAAAGAATAAAGACTAAAATTAATCAAAACATAATTTAATAGATTTAATTAAAAGAATCAATTACCAAAGTCTTTTCCTAAGGGAACTATCCTCCTCTTTTCCTAATGGAATTGACTCTATTCAAAGTTAACACAAATTTGTTATGGAAAAACCGAATTAAATTCAGGCCTCATGTTCTAAACACAATTTTAGATAATTAAACTCTCTGATTAGAAACAGACTAAAACTAGCTTAATCTCAATTTTGATCAAATCTCCTTTCAGAACATTTAACTTCAGTCTATTTAGAATTTAAATTCTTTAACCCAATAACACTTATGATCATAATTTCTTATCTAAATTTTTAGAAAAAAAAAATTATTGAACGCATTATTATTAGAAAAAGGCATGCATATTAATGATCAAATTCAGATTCAAATCCAATCATCTATTTGATACATCAAATATCAATCTAAAACTAACCAAAAATATAGATGAGCATATGAATAATGAAATTAGGGTTGTGCATAATCGAACCAAAATTAAAAACCGAACCAAATAGATTTTGGTCTATTTGGTTCAGTTATTTTAATTTTTGGTTTTTTCGATTTTAAGCCAAAATATTATTTTGATTCTTAAAATTGGAAAACCAAAAGAACCAATATATATATATATATATATATATATATATATATATATATATATATATATATATATATATATATATATATATATATATATATATATATATATTGTCTCCTCTTCCTTTCTCTCCCCTTCTTCAATTCTTCTTTGGTTCCTTTTCTTCGATTCTTCCTACAAAGCTACAACAATAGTTAGTATTTTTTACTCTTCTCTTTATTTTATCTTTCCATCTAATTTTTTCAAAGTGTGAAATCTTTTTTTTTTAAGTATCAGTTAAAAGCAGCAGAAATATGAAAATTGCCTTAATATGTTTGGTTTTCATGGAGAAAAGTTAAGGAAAATTAGACTAGAATTTTGATTTTCCTTATTTGTTTGCTTGCTACGTGATGCTGTTGAAAGCCATATATATTTTAATTTGAGTGGCATACGAATTTCACTCATTAATTCAAATGGGAATGTTGGGTTTCTCAAGTAGTTATTGATGTTTATGTGAGCAGGACATTATTGTTGGTCATTAGTTTATAATGATGATTTAACTAGACAATGAATTGATTGTCTACCCATAGTTTACCCCTTATCATTTTTTATAGTGAGCTTCATATACCATTGAAAACTATTGTAATTGTTTGTTGTTAAATCTGGATTAATAAAGAAAAAGGGAAAATGAAAAGCAAATAAAAGACACAAGGATAAATCATTAAATTTGGATTAATGATGATAAATCTTCCCTTACTTTAAATTCTTTAAAATCTTCAAAGTTCTATTTTTTGACCTATAACAAAGTGTTGCCCCTAAAGTTTTTAACATTAAACAAATATCTACATTTTGGTCCTAACTAAAAAATAATCCAATCATATACCACCAAATTGATAACATTTTCTTAGTATATAATATATGTGAGCAATTAATATTTCATCTCTAATCAGTGCTAATTTGATTATCCCATCAGAATGATGAGAATTCTCCAATAACTGTGTGATGCGAACAGAAGCCATCACTCATTTTTGGGTTCGCTTTCGGAGGCCCACTTTTAAGGTTCGAGACTGGAGAAGGCTCACTTCAACTCATAAATTGGCTATTTGTAATAAAAGGGGATCAAGTCCAAATTAATGTTGGTAGTTAACCTATAAAGGAGTCTACTAATTGACCCAAAAGAGATGGAGTCGCCACCCAACAAAACATCAAAAAATAAATCTTAACCTTTTGATGCCTAAATAGAGATTGGTGTTTAGGACGTCACTCTTATTAGGCATCTTGGTTAGGTGTTATTTTATAATTAAGTTTTATGTTTAATCCATTCTACTCTCTCACACAATGACAAAGCATAAAATGAAATACACATGCCAATCAATCATGAAAAGCAATAAATAAATAAATAAGTAAATCAATCAATCACTTAAACTTATTACAAAAGCAAATTATCCAACAACAAGAGTAAAGTAATATACATACATAAATTGGAGAATTTGTTTGGATTGGGAATATTGATTCCCTCATGCATATTTTACAAAAATCTTCATTTTATTCTTTTATTTGGCTTTGGATGAAAAATTGGATATTGGTCCAAGTTTTAAAGAAAAACACAAATTGATTAATAGATAACATTTTAAGTGCATTTTCCTTTTAACTGCACAAAAACTTTTTTTACTACCTATAACATCCCTAAAAGAAAATACATCTAAAAAAATCAAATAAATAAATGAACATAAAATAAATAATAACTAAATAAAACTGAGATAATAAATAAATAAAATGATAAACAAAATGGTTAAACAAGGTAACTGGATGGGCTGAGGGTGGTCATCCAATTAGAAGCATGATTCCTAATGCAAAAAAACTCCATATAATCCTCCAAAGGTAAAGATTTACAAGCTCAAAAAAAAACCACATAAAAAGACAAAATAAATTAGTATCATAAAAAAATACAATACAACAAAGAAAATTAGGAATTTAATTACACAATACAAAATAAAATTACATGTAAAATAATACATAAATATCATAAAAATCAAATAAATGACATAAAATACATGAAATACATAATAAAAGGTGCTTAAAAACTAGCCATAGATGCCCCAAACAGGCGAGGGACGCCTACAGCTTTACGAGGGAGGTGATAAGAAGAAATCCTCATGATGTGTTGGTCGAGGCTTCTTCCCGTCTGTCACTCATTGGACAGAACAGAATGCTGGAAAATATTGCAAAACACACGAAAAATATTACAAAACATATTTTAACCCTAAACATATGATTCTCAAGACCTAAATCATGCGAAAACAATGTTCTAACATAAAATCATATATGAAATTCAATAAAAATATATTAAAATATAGAATTACAGAATAAAGGAAAAAATCTAAAGTTACAACAATAGAGGAATCTTAATTCAAATCATGCCTTTACATGCTCTTTGATCAAAATTTACGTCACATCTCGATTTAGACATGCATATTACTTAAATACAATATTTAAGCATAATTATTTCAACAAATAATGAAATAGTTATACATGGCAATTTTAAAGAGAGAAACTAAATGGAGATAGAAAGAGAGAGCCTATAATATTACCCTCAAGAGATATTCTAACTCTAAAATCCTTATAGTCCAGATCTCCAATCTGATTTATGTTTTTTATTTCTCAGAATCAAATGAATTTCGTTGTGTGTGTGTGTTTAGCTCAAGGAAATTGGTAGAGCAATTAAATCTTAGAGAGAGAAAGAAATTGATTTTCTTCTTCCCTAAAACTTTCTCTGTATCAAAGTGATTCCCTCTTTGGAAACCCTAGAATCTTACTTTTTATACCTAGGCTAGAGTTGGAGTTGAATCTAACTCTAACTCTCTTAATTTGGAGAAATTATCCCCCTGAAATCCGAATATATCCTTTAGGAATTATCTTTCCCTTTTTAAATTTCGAGAAATGTGAGAAAATCTAGAAAAATAAACCACAGACGAACATCTTTCTTTGAGAGGCAGCCGTCCCTCAGTTCAGAATCCCAAAATTAACAAAATACCCTTGATCTGACCTAAACATGAGAGAGAAGGCTAGGGACGATTGCCCCTCATATGAAAAACGACGACCATCTGTCACCTCTTAAGGACAAAATTAGGGTTTTTTCATGCACTTTTGTTAAAAACACTTAGAAAATCATAAAAATCTTTGAGAAAATGCGAGAAATTCACAATCAAAGCTTCAAGATCCAAACCTGCTGTTAGTAATATACTATTTTCTCATCATCGAGTAATCCTGATCTACGCTACCTCAGGTCACAGTGTCTACAACTGCCCCTAATTTTAGGGAGCTAGTGCACTAGTGCTAAAGTAAGCCAAAATACAGAGTAAAAAAAAAGACGCATACTTGAGGCAATGAATCTCTTGGTTGATTAAAACACGTACCTTCCAAAGTAGTGAGTCTCTGGGTTGATTAAAACACATACCTTCTGAGGCAGTAAGTCCTTTGGTTGGGTAGTTATCGTCAGCTTTTCGATGCGTTAACCTTGATTTGGGTAGTTAACATCAGCTTATCGATGTGTTAACCTTAGATTGACTGTTCGATTAGCGACTGGGGCATGAGGAATTGGAATGAGTTGATTAAATCTGATTAGTGCCTGAGGCATGTAAAATCAGGTTGTTTGAATACGTCTTATTAGCTCTCATGGCATACAAAATAAAGATCACTTGACGAAATTTGATTAGTGCCTAGGGTATGCAGAATTAGGTTATTTGAATGCATCTGATTAGCACCTAGGACATGTAAAATCGAGATAACTTGATTGGATCTGATTAACACCTAGGGCATACAGAATCATGTTGTTTGAATATATTTAATTAGTACATGGGGCATGCAGAACCGAGGCGATTTGATTGGATCTGATTAGCATCAGGTTGTTTGGCCTGTAAAATCAAATAAGATTTAAGTACTATTTGATTGGTGTCAACTGTAGACTGACCTTCGTGTTGGTTGATACTTTTGGTGGATGCACTATCCCCTCTTGAAGAAATGTTCCACTGGGGATATTTATAGCAAATATGCATCTATGAGGAGTCATTGAGATGCTTAGAGCCATTCTGGCAAATATGCATCTGTGAGGAGTCATTGAGATGCCTGGAGCCATTCTGGAAAATATGCATATGTGAGGAGTGATTGAGATGCTTGGAGCCATCCTGGCAAATATGCATTTGTAAGGAGTCATTGAGATGCTTATAGCCATTCTGGCACACTTCCCAATGACTATGTTACTACTTTATAAATTAACTCCAATGTAAGCAAAACCATCATTGTCAAGGCTGTTGACATACTTGATCTTGCTCTGCATTCTTTCAAAATTTACATTGCCATCAGGCTTTTACCTCTGGTCCAATAGTTCTTTAATATACATCTCTTGTTATTTTCACCTGTTCAGGTAATTTTTTATGATTAGGACTTGTTGTTGGAGGAGTAAATATATGCTCAGGCTTTCGCCTTTTGTCTAATAGTTTCTTGCTATGCACCTCTTTTTATTTCCACCTATTCAGGTAAATTCTTGTGATAAGGACAAGTATCTACATTCTTTGTTGTTGGAGGAGTAAATATATGCCCCCTAGTGGGGTTTTAAGTACTTACTGTAAGAAAGACTGGATATCAGTGCTCTATTTATGGAGTTTAGCTTTGTCAAATTTTTTATTATTTTCTTCTTGTATTCATTATTATTACTTTTGTCTTATCATTGATATTAATTACATGTTTTCTTATTAATCTCATGGTATTTTTTTCTTTTTTTTCAGGCATAATGAACATAAACAAAATAAAGCATAAAATAAGATAAGTGCATAAATTAAATACAAGTTCTACTTTTATATACATCAAAATATTTATATAAGGCTTTAAAACTCCCTAAATACAAAAATAATAAATCACTGCGAAGGCCCCAGTTCTTGACAGTAGGCTGACCTAGAATGAGGTCTGAATGTTGAGGGTTTAGGAGCTCTAGCTAGTGCCATGGCCTATGGCACTGCTGGTGACCGATCATTATCTGGCCCGAATCTGAAGCGAAACCAGGCAATGCCACTGTCAAAGGGTGCAGGATTAGTGCTATGACCTCCGCTAACCACTCTGATCCCTATCGTACCTCAGTAATAGCCTTGGAGTGATGCTCGAGATAACGCATTAGATCACCCCTCAGATACCCTATATATCTCCTCAGCAGCTCATCTATATCTCTACCATGACATGCCTGCCTTTAGGGACCTCTCCCTCAATAGGAGCATCCTATTCCCTAATTTGAGTGAGCGAGTCATCAACTACTTGTAGGGTCACCTCAAATCTCTATCCTGCAGCCACTAAATTAGCTTTGATACCCCATATGTCAGACTGCAGAGACTGCACCGCTGGTAGCAATGTCTATAAGGACTGCACTACTATCAATACTGACTGTAATGTTTGATCTCAATGTCTGATAGCCTCCTTCATCACTGCTAACTTGCTGGAGATGTCACTAGGTGAAGAGGCTAGAGATGTGTGTGCTAGTGGTGCCGTAAATGGAGATGTCTCCGGATGCATTGTTAGTGGCAAAACAGTCAATATAAAGGCTCTTGGGTATCCATAAGGTGAAAGAGCTGAAGATATGTATGCACTGGGATATCCACAAGGATAGAATCTCCTTATCCTCCTAGCAGGCAATCGCTGGTGTTTAAAAGCGATCGAGGATGAGCTGGTGGCTATGGTGATCTGTCTATAAGGTTCTATAGATCTAGTTGTATGTCAAACTCGTAATCTAAATCCACTCCTGCCCCTTGGTGCTCCTGTGGCTCATTAGGCTCATCTGCCTGATCTTCCTACTAAGGTGGCTATGTTAAGGGTGCCTATGGTGTTTCCGGTGCCTCCTGTGGTGGCTGGCCCAGTTCACCTCCCTCTGTGGGTACATCTAGCATTATAAGGTCCCAGCCATATCTCTGTTTGGTCTTGGGGACAATTAAGAACCTGTACTCCCCTCCATGCCCTTCAATAGCCTCTACCATCTTCATGGTGATCGCAGCTTATAAATCAATATATATGCCCTCTAAAATAGGGTCACCAAATCTGCTCTTATCTACCCCCGGTGATAGCAGCAGGTGAGTAATGATGCCTTCCATGTAAATTTGTGCAGTAGACTGAGTGGATACCCTGACTAGCAAGGCGATGATCTCATAAGCAATGTTCATGCGCCTTTACTCCTACCTCCTCGAACTCCCAAAGGCTAGTGACGTTGATAGAGTTCACTGACGTTGAACTCCCTATGTGTCCCAAGTAAAAGGTAAATATCACTCTTTAAATGTATCAAAAGATCAGGGTGGCCAGTATAGTACTCTTTGCAGTGTCTAACTGATGACTACCCTCGGTAGTGCCACTGCCCTCCATCTGGCCCGATCATAATCCTGGGGGTATGACTACATCAAGCCCAACTAGAAGGCCTATAGCCTCGATCACTTTATGATGTGTGAGGTTATAATGGATGTTCATTACCCTGAACTAAACCACCCCTCCTCTGTATCTGATCTTTAGTAACCACCGTACTGTAACATAGTCAAGACCTCTTAGGTGACGTCAAGGTAGGTCTTATAAGCTAGAGTGAAGAACTCCATCCAACTTACTTTGGCCAGGAATCTATCAACCTCCTCCACCAACTCGACATCCTACAAGACTTGTCTGGACATGAAGTGGCTAGATCTGTACTGCACTCACAGCAAGGCTCAATATTTGGCAGCCTGCGAAGCTGTCATATACTCTGATATAGGTTGAGGCATGTTTGTGCATGTGATTCTATGAGGCATCCTGCACGAGAAAAGTTACATGTTAGTTTCTATGGCTAACTTGGGCCGTAAGTAAACCAATATGTAAAAGTTTGTTAAAATTTTGGGAACATTTTGGCTACGTATTAGGTGCCACAACACAATATAAAACATCATAAACCTATTATTGGGTGGTCTAGCAAACATGCATGACAAATGAGGCGTAATACATATTTTACGTCTTACAAAAATTTTAACAAAATTTTGGCAGTATTTTGAGTAGGAATGTGATTGCCTCCTGCACAAAAATTCAATTTAAAGTAACCACAGGCCATCATGGTCATCAGGCAACACAGTCTATGCTAGTTAATATGGGAAACTAAGTTTGTACAAAATTATCTTGGTACAATTATAGTCTTAAGTTCAACATGCTTTTATAGGCACAAAATAAAAAATATCTACACTCATTACTAAAAGGAAAACAGTATACAAATTATAATGCTCATATATAAAGCTTTTCCCTAACTACAGTATCATGCAAAAAGGTTTCATAATTTAAGTTAGCATTCCTAAAGGCATTGTTCATTTCTAAGCCAAAAGGTAGCATATTTATATCATTAATCTACTACTAAAGCCCAAAAACATATAACAGTATTCTAAACTAATTAAATTAGCGAGAATGAATAAGAAAACATAAAAGAAAAGTTCAATGGACACTTACTTGTGAAATGAGCAAGAAAAGAAAGAAAACAAGAAATAAAGTAGAAATGGATCGTTCCCAGAAGTGCACATCGCTTGTCGATGAATTTCCATGCAAATAGCATGAAAAACTGACTAAAAATGGAGGAGCAATCACAAAAAAATGAGAGGAAACACTCACAATCGAAAAAAAATGGCAGCTATCGAAAAATGACGAATAAAGGCTTTATATTTCAAATTTTCGAGCGAGGGACGAGAAGCTCGTCCTTCGCAAAGGACAGACGGCGGTATAGGACATCCCGTCCCTCATAACTTTTTGACAATTTTTCCCTTTCTCTTTTGTTTTTCAATTTTTATTCCTCACTTTTATTTCTTATTTACATTGTTTACATAAAAAACCCCTTTATTTACCACTATTTACATACTTTTCCAACTATTACATGTGTTATTTACTTACTAAATTATTTTATTTACATTATTTACATACCCAACTATTTTATTTACATATGTTATTTATTTGTACATATTTACTGAAAATTAAAAATACTCCCTGATATTTATTGTGCTTCTTGAATTTTCTAATTTTTCGTGTCCAAAATTTACCAAAGCCATCTATCTTGATCATGGGGCTTTCGAATCCCCTACAAAAATGAAAACAAAAGAAAATGCAATAATATATACATGCAATGCATGGAACATGCAAAAAAGGAATACATTTTGGCCTTCTAGAGGCAACAGACGGGCTGGCTATGGCTCGTTCCTCGAGGGATGGGCGTCTGTCATCACTTTCTATAAATAATCCCTAAATTTTTTATGCCTTTGACTTCTCCCTTTCCAAGGAAGCTTCCACCAGGTATTTCTCTTTCTTTCCTTTGTTTTTCTCTTTTTTTTTCTTTTATTTTTGGTCATTTTTCCTTTTAGTTATTTATTTTCCTGCATTATTTTTCAACTTAGACCATTTGAAAATTCCTATTACCATGACTTCCGGACTTGCAAAATTACACTGATTGTTGGATAACCCGAAAACCTAGGAGGATCCCTTTTTAGCTCCTTATTCCAGTCTGAGATTTCTGAAAAGAGTGACTCTAGATAGGAATTTATTACTTGCTGCTGCTCGGTATTAGGTACCGAGGTTTCATGTATTTAGGTTCACACACCAGGAATTATGCCTTTTACTAGAGGAGTTTGTTGCGATAGTCAATGCCAAGTTTGAGCCCTGTACCTGGCCATGCCTGCCTTCTTTTATTTCTAGGTACCCTAAGGAGGTGGCTCATGCCTTGGGCATCCTTTCTTTTAAAGATAAGAGTTTGGTACCTTATAGGGAGACATTCTCACTGAAGCCATTGATTGATGTACTGGCTAACTTTGATGACGTACCCACCTTCCAATTAACTGTGATATTGCTTTGTTGTTTTGCTCGATGCTTGCTAATGTGCACTGATGATCCCATAACTGGAGATTATGAATTATTTAGCGTAGTGTACAGCGTGCTCTGGGGGCGTAATCCATATCCTTTAATTCTGGCAGAGATAATCATTAGCCTGAATGTTGTTCACCACAGCCCCCACTCTCAGTTCACCAACAGCCCTATGCTGCTCCAGGTATGTCCTTGATTTTAAACGTAGCATACCCCTTATGGGTTTTTATACTAGCTTTTCTTATTGGAATCGTGTCCTTTTTGGATTTTCACGTATTTTCTTACCTTATTTTTGCCTGAAATGAATCCAACTCACTTTAGCGGCTTTTTTTTCATGTATGGCTTCATGAGAAGTTGAAGCTATTGTTAGAGCCTCTTCCCCGAGTCAAGGCTAAAAGCATTTAACCTATGAGATATGTCATACTCAAATCCCTACAGTGTGAGTTTCTATCGATCCGAGATGGACTTGATTGGCTAAGCCATCTAATAAATAATGACATCATGTTTAGGTGCACCTGGCTACCCATCACTTCTGTAGTTTGGGATGGATCATCCGGATGTGTCCCTTTATGTGGATTGTATCATGTTACTTTCTCCATCATTGTCTGCTATGCTCACTAGCTCGGGGATTGATAGGACATCGTTAGGTGTCTATTGGGCTTTTGAGGTGGCAAACTTGTCTTTCCCTTTATGTCAAAGTATTATCAAAGGATTTGGAATTGAATTCCTGTGAGGACCTCTATTCCCGAGATTGGCGCTTATGACTTCACCACCTCTACTTCATACAAGTAATGGGTCGCCAGTCCAGTGGTTGACAATAAGTTGTGGACTTTTAGGCACCTTGATAGAGAGCAAGAGATGTGATACAAATAAACTAGATCAGATACCATTACATATTGTGTTTTTACTTTTATTAAATCTTTTAATTTTGAACATGCGAAAAGAGTATGCTACTTTTAGTTACATTGATGACATTATGAATACATGCATGACATTTCTTTTTTATTTCAGTACATATGATCAATATTTAATATTACCCCAATAACACGTATCATTTAATCTCGAATTGAAACTTTAAAAGCATCATAACTCCTATCATTAATTAGCCCTTTCAAGTTATCTTGATTGATTATTTTCTCTCAGCCTTTAATTTTTTTTCCAAGATGCCCTTTCTTGGTTTTCACCATGACAAGGCGTCCAATTTTAGCAAGGCTGACATTTTTTCGATTTTTAACCCACGAGGCTTTTATTCTTTTTTTTCTCTTTTAGCCTTAGCCATGAAACCTTTTCAATCTATCTATATTCATCGATTCTCTGAAATCATTGCCATCACTATCTGATAAAATGGAAACTCCCTTAGATAACAACTTTTTTAGCACCAAAGGTCCTTCCCATGTGGACCTAAACTTACCTCGGATGTCTGAAAGTCCTGACCTCATCTATTTGAATACCAGCTCTCCCTCTTTCAAAGGATGTTTCTTGACCTTCTTTCCAAACAATCGAGCTAACCTCTTCTTATAGACCTGATTGTGATAACATACCCTCATTCTATCCCCATCTAGTAGGTTAAGCTGCAATAGTCTCTATCTACCCCATTCTGCTTCCGCTATCTCAGCTTTCAAAACTACCCTCAAGGATTGATGCTTAATTTTTATTGATAATACTGCTTCTATCCCATAGACCAGAGAAAATAGAGTAGCCATTGTTAAAGTTTTGGTTGTAGTCCTGTAAGCCCATAATGTGAAGGGTAGCTTATCAGCTCAATCTTTATAAGTCCAAACCATCTTGGCCAAAATCCTTTTGACATTCTTATTAGCCAGCTCGACTGCTCCGTTTGCTTGAGGTCTATAAGGAGAAGACTTATCATGCTAAACTCCATATTTAATGAGCATCTGCCTAGTTTCACTGGAGAACTATAACCCATTATCAAACACTACATGATGAGGCAAACCGTATCTATATATTAAATTCCTTTCAATGAACTTGGCCATATCCCTTACATCCATCTTTTTAAAAGATTCTGCTTCTACCCATTTGGTGAAGTAATCAATGGCTACTATAATAAACCTATATCCGTTCGAAGTAGGCGGATGGATCATACCCATGATGTCTATGCCCCATGCAGCAAATGGCCATGGTGACATAAGGTTGCATAACTCATAAACAGGTAAATGCCTTAAGTCTGCATACTATTGGCATAATTGGCACCCTTTGATGTACTTAGAACAATCAGTATCCATTGTGAGCCAAAAGAATCCTTGACGAATAATCTTCTTAGCTAAAGCCAAACCATTCATATAAGCTCCACACATTCTTACATGCACTTCTTCCATGACCTTTCTTACCTTCTTTTCATTCAAACATCTTAATTGGATTCCATCAGGTTGTCTCATATAGAGTATTCCTCCTACAGTAATGAATTGGGTAAAAAGTTTGCGAATCATTCTTTGGTCCTTTTCGGTAGCTTCCTTAGGAAACATTGACCTTTCTAAATAGTTTAGAATGTCATGGTACCAAGGTTTTCCATCATCCACCCTGATATTCATAATCTGCTCATCCTTAAAGCATGGCTTATCGGAACTTGAAATTAGCATGGGCTTCATACTCAACTCTTTCGAATTATCCCACATTGATACCAAAATGGCCAAAGCATCTGTTAGCGGGTTCTCTTCTCTAGGCATATACCCAAAAGTACAAAGCTCGAATTGGTTGCTTGTTGCGACCTCAACAAGTACACTGAATCGACAAGTAATATAAGGGAATATAATTGAGACCCCAGAATATCAAACCCAAGGGATAAAGGGTTGTTTTATGAAATATCTAAAGTTGAGCAGGATTAATCTGAGACAAATTCCCAAGTTTTTAATTGATAGCGTCCTAAATCTAATTAACAAAATAAACAAACAATAAAGCTAATTAAACTAAATATTAAAACATTAATTAAACACATTGCCAAGGTACTATAATCCTCCCCATACCCAATGCACTGAATTAAACCACAAAGAAATTTATGACTTAAATGTGGAAAACTCATCTAAACCCTAAGTTTCCCATTTCGAAGCTAACTACTCTAACTACCCAATTTCCCATTCTGGAGCCAATCCAATAGCTAGCATAAGCACGGGTCCCATGACTTAGGTATGAATTAGCTTCCCATTTCGGAGCCAACCTATCCATTACCCATCTATTCTTTAACTATTTCTGAATCAAATACAGTCTACAAAAAGAGTTCAAGACCTCTATTCTAGAATCATCAAAGACTCTAGATGTAGAAAACACAAGAACAGAGCATGGCAATACCCATTCCATACAAACATAATAATCATTCATTCAAATGAAATAAAATGATCAAATGCTCAATAAAACAAATAAATAGATAATCACAATGAAGAACAGAACATTCAAGCATCCATAAATCAAAGATAGGTTCGATCCATCACATAGATATGGGGATTCATAAACCCCTTAGCAATAAAACTACTAATTAAACATAAATGAAGTAAAGGAAAAGAGGAAAGAAGAAACCCAAAAGCCTATTATAGTGTTAAAGCTCCAATCTGAATCCAAGCCTTATTCACCAACTCTCCAACAAAATAAAAGCTAAAACTACAAATAAAATAAAGAAATCTAAATCTAATCTAAGAACTTGAACTAAACTAAACCTAATCTAAGAAATTACAAAGGAAAAGAAAGGAAAATGCCTAAACTATGAAAGAAGAACAACCCTAGAACTAAAATAGTTGCTCTTCCCTTTTCAGCCAAATAGAACTTAGCTTTTATAGCTTCAGTAGAGGCACACGACGGGGACACTTTGGTCTCACCTGTGTACAATCGATCAAAATAGTACTATAGCATCAGCACACGACTGAGACACTTTGGTCTTAGTCGTGCACACCCTTCTAGATTGAACAACTTCAAACTTGCATTGGACACGGTCCAAAAAATGGTCTCTTTCGAGTGCTTTAATGAAATGGTGTGAATTGGGAATTCTGTAGGGCACACGGCTGAGACACTTTGGTCTCTCCAGTGTGCAAGTCAGTTTTTTGCACAAAAGTCAAAATTACCCCATTAAACACACCAAAACTTAATAAATCTCAATATAATCCTATTTGGCACAAAAAGAGAAATATAACACCTAAAACACTAAAAACACGTAAAATGAAACACAAACACAAACAAAAATACATTACAATTAAATACTAAATTAGAGTTATCATTGCTCAAAGCTTTTAAACACTTGAGATAGGGCAACAATCATTCTTTCTTCACCAACCATTCACCTTTCACTTGATAGACTACCAAAGATAAGTCTCCAAACACTTTCATGGATTTTTCCCCCACAGCTAACAAAGCTTCTAACCTGAAGATGCAGACTTCATATTTGCTTCGTTGTTCGTGGCCTTATACCTCAGTTTCTTGGCCAATGGCATCTTCTCTCCTTCTAGGGTGACCAAGATTACACCTACTATGGCTATTTGATTTTTCACAGTCCCATCGAAGTACATTTGCCAACCCTACATTGTTATAGCTGTAATGTGTTCATTAGAAAATTTATAGGTCATCTCATCTCCTTTTAAAGGTTGATCGGCTAGGAATTCTGCTACTGCTCTCCCTTTAATGGTTTTCCTAATGATGTATTCTATATCGAACTATTGTAGGAGAATCAACCATCTTCCTATTTTTTTTAAGAGTGAAGGTGTTTTTTGTAAATACCTAAGGGGGTTCTCTTTAGCCACTACTTATATCCTATTGGAATTAAAGCAGTGTCTCAGTTTCTTCAATGCCCATATAACTACTAGACAAATTTGTTCAACTTTTATATATTTTGCTTCATAAAGGAAAAGCTTCTTGCTAAGGTAGTATGCCGCATACTTAATTCCAAAGTCATCCTCTTACGACATCATTGGCCATATTGAAATATCCTCTATGTCTAAATACAAAATCAGAGGCTTACCTGCCTGAAATGGTCTCAACACTAGTGGATGTATTAGATATTCCCTGATGGTATCGAATGCCTTTTGAAAATCTTCATTCCAGAGCACTGGCTGATCCTTTTTGAGTAATTTGAATATTATCTTGCAAATCGACGTCAACTTGGCTATAAACCTACTTATATACTGAATTCTTCCTAGGAACCCTCTAACTTCCTTTTTCCTCTAGGGTACTAGTATCTCCCTAATGGCTCTTACTTTGTTAGGATCTTCTTTTATACCTTTTTGGCTTACCACATGTTGTAAAAGCTTACCTGAAGTGACCCCAAAGATACACTTCTTTAGGTTAAGGTAAATGTTGTACTTATCAATTATCTGAAAGAATTCTCTAGTGCCTCAAAATGACCTTCTTGGGTAACTGACTTGATCATCATGTCATCCACGTATACCTCCACTTTCTCATTAATCAAATCATCTAGTATCGTTGTAATGGCCCAAATACTAGGTTATTCGGGAATAGTATTTTCCGACGGTAAATAGTGATACTGGGGTGAATAGTACCTCATGAAGTCGAAAAATATTTTATTTGATCATTAGAAATAGCATGTCAGCAGGAGCCCGTGGTTCAAATTTGGAATCAAAATGAGGTCAAATGAGTCTCCAAAAGCTAAAAATAAGGAAATTTCATGGTTTTGGTTCAAATAGTATCCGGATTGACTAAGGTTTGATCGAAACTTTAAAAATAGCAAATGACCCTTAAAAATTACCAGAATATCCAAAGCCATATTAAATGAGATGTAGAATTATATGGTATTCAAAAATTAATTTTTTGGTGATTTTGAAAAATTAGGTTATCGGATTGGTAAAAGTGAATCAGACTGAAAAATAATCTTTGATTGACACAAAAATATTCGTGAAGATTAACGAATATATTTTGCAGACTATAGAAGTATTTTTATGAAGGTTTTAACTCAGAAAGTAAGAGAAAAATAATGATTTTGATTTAAATAGTAACCGATTGACTGTGAATTTGACTGGGATTTAAAAATAGTAAATGATCTTTTAAAATTGTAGAAATTTCCATTTGAGCTCTAATTAGTATTTTAAATTATTTGATATTGAAAAAGTAATTTTACAGTAACACAAAAAATTTTCTAATCGAACCGATTTGAGTGAACCAAACCAAAAATGGACTCTGATTGAGCTAAAATTTTGTATATAGGCTTAAATTATTATTTTAAGAATTATGAAATTAATTTTGAGTAAATTTGAGTTTGAAAAGAGAGAAAAATAATTTACAGTGTATTAATTGGGCTTAATTAGGCCTAACCCCTTTGGTTGAACCAAGCCCAACCCAAGCCAGCCTTATAAATAGCCTAAAAATCTACCATTTTTCAAAAATTTCACCCAGCCTCTCCCTCTCTCCCGTTTCTTCTTCTTGGCCAAGTTACTTTTCTTTTCCCTTCTATTGATTTCTTCATTTTCTAATCAATTTTCTCTCTAAATCCAAAGTTCTCTGCCATATTTCAGTCCCTCTACTAGCTAATTGTGACCTTTAATCTTTATTTAAGGGAAGAAAAGTGGGAAAAACTAAGGATTCAAAGTTAGGACATAAATTTGAGGTAAGAGAAATTGAAGGTTTAAATTTGGTTTAATGATTCTAATAGACTAATTAGGATGTGTATAGTATGATTATGATGTTATATTGTATAAAATAAGCAAAATAGTGATGATTTAATTGGATGGAATATTTGGCCACTTTAGGTTCAAACGATGAGGAAGATGTTTTAAAGGTTCAAGGCAAAAGAGAAGAGATTTAAAGTGAGGGGATTAAGCTTTTAAGGTAAGTGGATACAATATCCTTTAATTTCCATGAATTTTGAGAGGATATATGATTATGTATGTTATGGAATTGTGTATACAAGTCATGATTAATGGAGATTAATGTTATAGATATGTTAGAGAAAGTTAAAAATGGTGATTTAAGTGATTAAAATGAAAAGAAAATAAAAATAGGAAGATGAGATTGGGTTGGTCGGATAAAGTATAATAAGGATAATTTGTGAAATTAATTAAGTTATGCATGTATTATCTACATAATGGAAATTATATGATATAATATATTTAGGTAAGATTTTAATGTAAATGAGAGTAGTAATATAAAATATGTGGGTTATAGTGTAATTTATTAAAGGATATCCAAATGTTTATTAAAAGACAAATGTAGGAAACAAGTTAATTAGTGTATTAGATAATGGAATTAGTGATAAAGGAGAAAAGAATTAATTTAAAGTGAAGAATTCTAGTCTTGATCAAACAATATACTAGAATTAATATAGTATACCTTAATGTATAAGGGTATACAAGTATGTAGATATGTTAGCTAGTGTATAACTTAATTGAATAATTGATTGAATGAAGAATAGTGGAATATTGGATAAAAAATGTAAGAAAATTTCATAAGAGGCCGAATACTTTGAAGTATAAAGGTAACTTATGTAATCTAATAGTTATAAAGCCATAAAAAGAATAGTGATTGAAAATAGAGTACATAGTAATTTATTGAAAAGTATTAAAATTTAATTGAGTATAATTTACATTGATAGTGTATTATACTTTAAATGAAGTTATTAAAGTATAATATTTTTAATTGAAATAATAGTGAGAAAATTAGTAAATATTGATAAGTCTGAATGTAAATGCAATGTTTGTGAATATGGAATATGTATGAATAATTTTTAGGTGAAAAATGCATTATGCTTAAAGTGCAAATAATGAATTATGAAGAGATAATTCATGAAATATGAAAAAAAATTGAATTGATGAGAAAGTTAACTGTCTAATATATTGAAATGAGAAGGAAATGGAAAAGTTAAAATGTGAAATGAAAATGATAAATTATTGTGAGATAATTCATAAAAATGTGTAAAGTGACAAAAGAATTGATTGAAAGGTGTACTAAAATGGAAAGGCAAAAGAGAATGCCAAAATGTGAAAGGAAAATCTAAAATAAGTAAAGAATTTTGCCCTTAGTAATGGTCAGGTGGTTAAAATCTAGTTCAAAGTATGAATGGCTAGCCATAAAGACACCCATACCGCAGTGCAAGTCAAGATAACTTGCTTTGTTATAGTAGGATCGTATGATCTCTCATAGTATCTAATATGTTCTGTATTCTATTCTGTGAGGAATGATCTTTCGGGGCTATTTCTCAATCTCTATTATGGCCCAGTAGGGTTCACGTCCCGTATATCCAGTCTGAAGATTTTTGTCGGGATTATACTAGGGACATAAGTGTAAAAATAAGCTAAAAAGTATAAAAAGCAAAGAAAAAAATGAATGAAGTTTAAAATTAAAAAAAGGACCTAATTGAAAAGAAATGAAAAGTCTAAGGGTAAAAAGGTAATTTTTCCAACTAGTGAGTTTAGTGAATAAAAGTGACAAGCAATTAATAAATGATAAAAATGGAAAGAAACAGTGAATAACTAGCCCTAAAATGAATTCTTGTAATTCTAAAGGACTAAAATGTAATTTTACATGTAAATGATAAAATAAGAATTAACTGGCAATTTGTATGTCAAATAATGAGCTTTGAGTGAAAATAAGTGAATTGGTGGCAAGATTGTGATTAAAGTGTAAAAAGAATAGCAATTTTGTAATTAATTGAAAGTTAGGGACTTAATTGAAAGGAATTTAAAGATTCAAAGGTTAGTTCCCAAGTGGAAATGAAACATAAGTGAATTTATTTATAAAGAACAAAAAGAATTGGTACTAAAATGTAAAGTGGTAAGAAAATAACATGTTAAGGATCAATATGTAATTTTTCATAAAAATAAAATATTAGTGAATAAAAGATAGATTACATGTCAAATAAAAAAATTAAGTGTAAAAGTAAATATAAGTAGTGGCGCTAGTGAAAAAAAGTGATAAAAGAGAGCACCATCGTAAATTAGACCAAATCGTAATTTAGCAAATGAAAATTAATTGAAGGATAAAATCGTAATTGAACCCTATTATATGGCAAAATAGGGACCAAAAATATAATTCTTGCACTAAAAAAGTAGTAAGGACTAAATTATAATTTTACATATCATAGCATATATTAAGAGTAAATAGTGAAAATATAAAGTAAAATTTGCAAATGTACAACTTTAGGAACCATATTGTAATTTGCCAATAATAATGGTAAAGAAAGGACTAAAATGGACATTCAGAAATAGTATGGTCCATAAGTGTAATTAAAAGTATTATGAATATTATTTAAGAAATGGCAAAAATAGTAATATTTGGCAAGTGAAAAGTAAATTGCAAATTAATAGAATTTTTAAAAAAGGAGGACTAAATTGAAAGTTAGTCCTGATAAGACTAAAAGAAGATTAGCCTACAAATTGAATTAAAATGTGATCAGTAAATGAGATAAGTCGAAAAAGGCTACGAAAATTAAGGATAAAACTGTTATAGAAAGTATCAGTGCCTAGGTTAATGATGTTAGTACTAATGACAAGAATAGTAGCAGTAAATTAATTAGTAATGCTACTGTAACGTTAAAGAAATTATCAAAGGGGTTAGCAAAGCATAGGTAGATCATAATAGTAATGAAAAGAAATGACAGAAAGATTCAGCGAGTTTTGTAGATAGACACGGAGGATGATGGGAGGCTTAGGCATGGTATGTATGTTATCATAAGGAATAGGAATGTAAGTATTAAAATTATGGTTATGGATTTGTGTAAGTATAAACTGTAAATAGTATTGCATATGAATTATTTTATTATTATAGTGCTTAAGTATTAGAAATGTTTGAAAAAAAATTACTGGACTATTTGGTTTAGTGCATCAGGTGACTGTAGCTTTGAGGCGACATCTAAGTTAGTTAGTCATTGTATATATAGTACAATGTTATAAGTGTGTTACAATCTCAGTTGCCATCCTCTGATAGGTTACACCTATACTTTTAAGCCCAAAAGATATAGCCCAATAGGCATATGTACCCCATTCAATTATGAAAGTTGTCTTAATTCGATCTACTATCTTATTCAAAATCTGATTATACCATGCATATCCGTCTACAAAACTGTACATGGCACAGGCAGATGCGCTATCAACCAGGACATCTATGTGAGGCAGAGGAAAATCATCCTTAGAATAGGCTTTGTTCAAGTCCCTATAATCTACATAGACCCTGACTCTTCCATCCTTCTTTGCTACGGGAACTATATTTGCCAGCCACGTGGGATATTGAACTTCCATTAGGAACTTAGCCTATATCTATTTCTTAACTTCGTCTTTAACTTTTTCAGTCCATTTTGGTCTAAGCCTTCTAAGCTTTTGTTTGACTAGCTTATACCTTGGATATGTTGGGATGGCATGTTTAGTGATCTTGCAATCTATTCCTAGCATGTCTTCATAGGTCCAGGTAAAGACTTTGTCATATTTTTTCAATATTCTCTAAAAATTTTCTCTCTCCAGGAGTTATATCTGATGTCGATAAAATTTCTTTTGGATTTTCTTTGGTTTCGAGATTAAATGAACATGTGTTTGTTGAGTTAATGTCAAATATGAATAGTTTATGATCACGATTATGCATATTCAAATTAGAAGAAACATCACACAAGTAAGCAAAATTGTTCATTTTATTAATATAATCAAAAGAGCAATCAATGTTCTCATCAAAAAGTTCAGGGACATAAATAATATCAATAAAAGTATCTTTTTCAATGTTGGCAGCATCAGAAGTCTCTCCAACCTCAGCCCCTAGTGGATCTTCAACCTTAACCTTCCCTTTGCCTTTTAACTAAACTACAAGCAGCTTTTCTTTCAAAACCTTTTCAGACACCTCTTTCTCCTAAACTGAATGATGCAAGAGAATCTCTTCATCCCAGAATCCCTCAACTGGCTTGATAATCCCTTGTTCCCAATTGAAGACATCATTTAACAGCTCAAATCCAAGCACTAACTCACCCTCTATTAGCTAAGGTTCATTCTCCTCACAGTAAAGGCAAACACCTGAAGCTAGCACAAAGCTCCGAGAGATGTGGGGAATTCCATTCACTACTTCTTTCCCTTTACCCTTTTGATTGGAACCAGTAAAGCCTAACCCCTTTTTATGGTTCTGGCCCTTAGCAGCTATAGCAATTTGAGGCCCTTAGGAGTTCTTGCCCAATTTGGCTCCCAACAGAAATTTCATCTTCTTCATCATATCAACCACTTATGGGCAATCAACAAAGCTACCCTTACTTTCTTCATCATTGATGTCAGATGCATGGAACCCACTGAAAGGTTATTTAGCTATCTCAAGTACAAACACCCGGTTCTCTCTCGTAGCTTTAATGCAGTGTGGAGGGCACCCCGCCCAACTTGTGAAACCATGTTCTTCCTGATAGTATAGAGAAGTTAGCTAGAATAGGCAACACCACAAACTTGACTTTTGCCTCAATGGGCCCTGTCTTCACTAAAGCATTGAAAGACCTAATAGCTTATCTCTTGGAATTGTCATAAGCAAAAATGGTTAAGTCGGACTTACTCAGTATGTTCTCATTTAACCCAAAAGCCGGAATTGCCTCTAAGGGACAAACATTAACAAAAGAACCGTCATCTATCATCACACAAGCCGTGTGTTTGCCATTCACCTAGGCTTTGATATAAAGAGGGAAATTCTTATTCCTTCCTTTAGAAGGCAAGTCAGCATCAGAGTACACAATATTTTGTCATGTTCCTCCTTTAACCAAATCCAACAGCTCAGAAGGCGAGATGGTAGTGGCAATAGTAGATTCACTCAGGGCTTCGACTAACTTCTGCCTGTGCGAGGGTGACTGTCTCAGCAAGTCCTAGATGGAAATCTATACATTTTCTTTCTTCAACTGCTTAATTATCTGATCTTCCTCAACTTTCTTTTTTGTTAAAACTATAGTAGGATCTGGCTACTTTTCAATCTTTGGGGCCACTCTCTCGCTCTTTGTGACTGCCTTAACCTTCTTATCTTCTCTTACCTCCTCTTTGCTTTCACTGGCAAAACTTCAGATATTAATGGGCACTAAAGCCTCTTCATCCTTACTCTTTGTGGGGGTATCCCAACTATCAATCATGAAAACTGGCCGATTTTTTTTACTTGGCTCTATTACTTTAGGGGTAAAACGAGTAACGGCCATGTACTCATTCCCATACAGGTCTCTCATGACATGCTATTCAGGTAGACTAGATCTAACCATAAATACTGGAGATGGTACATCATTTTAGCCTCCCTTTTTCTTCTTGTCCCTCTTTTCAGGATCTGAAATTTATTTTCCATCTATCAAATCCTGGATTTTATTCCACAGGTAGTGGCAATAATCTGTTAGGTGCCCAGTATGTTGGTGGTATGTACAGTAATGATCTTTCTTATGATGGGGCAACCTTTGACTCTTCACAGGCCTTGGAGGCAGTGGTTGAAGCTTCCATTCTTTGCTTAAGCAGTCTAACATCTAAGATAATGACTTACCCAAATTGGAATAATGCCTCTGACTAGCTTCTATAGTGAAAACTTCTATGGTCTTTTCAGTTTCACTCGACCCACTACTGTTCCCAATTGCCTTGTTATTGCTGAAATTCCTTCTTACACTCTCATAACTTACCCTTCTGGCTAGGTACTCTCCCTCAGCTTCTATGGCTATATCTTTTAATGATTCCCAGTCTTTCAGACCCTTCATTTTCAAACCATCCCTCAGCTATGGGCTTGCATTCCTGATGAATAACTTGATCTGATCAGCTATGTTAGGCTTCCTCTTCATCTCTATCACCCTATTTCTCCACCTAGTGAGGTATTCATGGAAGGATCCATCATGTTTCTACTAGAGTAACTCAAAGTCCTTCAGGTTAACCTCCATCCTAGTGCTGCAGTCATACTGCTTAAGAAATTCCTCAGTCAACAGATCTTAATCCTCTTTAGTATGCCTATCTAGCCCATGGTACCAATCTATTGCAGGCCCTATCAAACTCAAACAAAAGTACTCTACCTTCTATTTCTTGATCAAGGTTGCCCCCTTCATAATCAACGTGTATTGTTTGACATGCACTGAAGGATCTAAAGTGCCATTAAACCTTGGCAAATCAGGCATCTTAAATCTCTAGGGTAATGGCTCATCTCCATCCAAATTCCTATCCTCAAGGTTCATTCCCCTACCAGTAGATAATAGCCTAGACATAGCCTCAATTTTCTCCTCTATCTTTTTGAAGATCGGATCCTCAGTAATGGGACCCTTAATCCTCATGTTTATAACTGTGAGGATATATTCTTTGTCTTCCTCTTCTATGAAATCAACTTTAGGATCATGCCTCTTTTCTCTCTTTGGTGGGTCTCGAAGCACATCAGCATCAGCTGTGGCAGCATTCCTAACATGTGTTGGCTCTGCTGTCTCATAAACGAGTGTTGCAAGCCGAGTTTCAACATTTGGTGCTACAGAAGCCACCATTCCACTAATCATGGCTATAAGTCTTTCTTCAAAATCCTAAAAGCTCCTAGCCAACCTCTGATCTAAACTATCCTGCACTGTCAAAGGCCTAGTAGGGGTAACATTCGGCCTTTCACTCAAGAATGAAAACCTTGTTGTTGTATCATCAGTTACTCTCCCAGTCCCATTCACCCTTTCGGTTTCATTCAACTGATCATCCATCATTTTTTATCTTATTTCTTAACTACTTTCTGATAACTGACTTGAACCCAACTCAAAACTGACCTCTAAACCTAAGTCTGAACCTGAACTTGATCTCAGCAACTTGGATATTGATCTTTGGACCAGGAAATCATCTGACCCTCCGAACCACCTAGATAAGTCTATGATGGCTACAAAAATCAGATGTTAGGAGTGATGCATGGTACATGATGCATAAGCATCGTATGTACATGATGTATGGATGCAATGTATGCTTTTATTAGGCATTAATCACAATCACATACAAATATAACAATAGCCTTCCAACCTTATTACTCCCACACAGGAGGTCGTGCAATCTCTTTCCTACGTGGGCTTAGCCCATAGGTCAACAAGATACCCAATGGACACGTATGATACACGATAAAAAATCGACAGCATAATCTCTCTAATTGAAAGCACGAGCACATGGGTTCTAACCATTATGTATTTTGACTAACTCACACAGATCAAGTTGGGCCCACCGAGGTACGGCAGCCTTTGACCGGTATCCTCATAATTTGTTTGAGTTTGGTCAATACATAAAGGTCCATATAGCAACCAAAAGATTATTAGGGTTATACAACCTAGAGAAAGTTGCTATTGTCAATATATGGGCTTGAGTCAAGAGTGATAAAACTTTAGGACTACCCAAACATGGTCCATGCCAATAGGTCTAGCTCATCATGAGCATAATGACCGATGGATCACCATTTTATATATAATATGATACTGAACTTGGGTTGGTGGGTCTCCTTGACACCTCCCTACATTGAGTGAATGTAGGGCATACTTAAGGATATCACCGAAGTTAAAAAAATGATGCCTAACTTAATTCTAAAACTCTAAGATGAATGCTAGAAATGCATTTTAAAAAAGAGATAAGATTAATTAATAAAATCCAATTATAAAAAAACTTAACCAAGAAACTTTTAAGAGTAATGTCTCTTTGGTCCCCAGTAGAGTCGCCACTGTGACACACACCGGAGCCATCGTTCGTTTTTGGGTTTGCTCTAGGAGGCCCGCTTTTAGGGTTTGAGATTACAGGAGGCTCACTTCAACTTATAAATTGGCTACTTCGCAATAAAAGAGGATCAAGCCCAAATTATTATTGGTAGTCAACCTATGAAGGTGTCATGGAGTCACCACCCAACAGAATGTTGAAAAATAAATCTCAAACTTTTAATACCCAAACAAAGATTGGTGTTAGGGACATCACTCTTATTAGGCATTTTGATTAGGTATTGTTTTATAATTACGTTTTATATTTAATCACCTATCCTCTCTCACACAATGCAAAAGCGTAAAATTAAATAAACATCTTAATCAATCATGAAAAGCAATAAATAAATAAATCAACTAATTAAACTTATTACAGAAGCAAATCGTCCAACAACAAGAGTAAAGTAATATACATACATAAATTGGGGCATTTGTTTGGGTTAGCAATGTTGGTTCCCTCATGCATATTTTATAAAAATCTTTATTTTATTCTTTTGTTTGGCTTTGAATGAAAAATTGAATATTGGTCCAAGTTTTGAAAGAAAACCCAAATTGATTAATAGAAAACATTTTAAGTGCCCTTTTCCTTTTTACATACATAAAAAAAACCCTTTTTTACTACTTATTGCATCCCCGAATGAAAATACATCCAAAATATCAAATAAATAAATGAACACAAAATAAATAATAACTAAATAAAATTAAGATAATAAATAAATAAAATGATAAACAGAATGCTTAAGTGAGTTAACTAGATGGGCTGAGGGTGGTCATCCAATCAGGAGCATGATTCCCAATGTAAAAAACCCCATATAATCCTTTAAAGGTGAAAAGATTTACATACTCAAAAAAAACACACAAAAAGACTAATAAAATAGTATCATAAAAAATACATACAGCAAAGAAAATCATGAATTTAATTACGCAATACATCATAAAATTACATGCAGAATAATGCGTAAATATCATAAAAATCAAATAAAATACATGAACTATATAATAAAATGTGCTTAAAAATCAGCCACGAAAGCCCCAAATAGGCGAGGGATGCCCACAACTTTACGAGGGACGGGACGAGAGGAAATCCTCACGATGTTTTGTCTATCGCCTTGACAAATGGGCATCCATCGAGGCTTCTTCCCGTCCATCACTCACTAGATAGACCAGAATGCTAAAAAATAATGCAAAACACATACAAAAATCATACAAAACATATTTAAACCTTAAATATGTGATTATGAGGCCCTAAATCATGCTAAAATAGTGTTCTAACATCAAATCATACACGAAATTCAATAAAAACATTAAAATATAGAATTACAAAATAGAGGAAAAAACCCAAAGTTACAACAATTGAGGAATCTTAATTCTAATCATGCCTTTACATGCTTTTTGATCCAAATTTACGTCACATCTCAATTTAGACATGCATATTACTCAAATACAGCATTTAAACATAATTATTTCAACAAATAATGACATGGCTATGCATGACAATTTTAGAGAGAGAAAATAAATGGAGATTGAGAGAAAGAGCCTAGAATATTACCCTCGATAGATATTCTGACTCTGAACTACTTATAGTCTAAATCTCCACTCTGATTTGTGCTCTTTATTTCTCAAAAAAAATCAAATGAATTTCATTTTTTGTGTGTGTGTTTAGATCTAGGAAATTTTTATAGCAATTAAATCTTAGAGAAAGAAAGAAATTGATTTTCTTCTTACCTAAAACTTTATTTTTATCGAAGTAATTCCCTTTTTGAAAACCCTAGAATTTTACTTTTTATAACTAGGCTAGAGTTAGAGTTAAATCCAACTCTAACTCTCCTAATTTAGAGAGATTATCCCCCTAAAATCCAAATATATCCTTTAGGAGTTATCTTTCCCTTTTTGAATTCCTAAAAATGGGGGAAATTTTGGAAAAATGAACTACAGATAGGTGTCCTTCAATGAGAGGCACCCATCCCTCAGTTCAAAATCCCAAAATTGCCAATATACCCCTAATTTAACCCAGATAGGAGAAAGAAGGCCAAGGACAACTATCCCTCATATGGCAGACGACTGTCTGTCACCTCTTAAGGCCAAAATTAGGGTTTTTTCATGCACTTTTGTTAAAACACTTGAAAATATTTGAAAAATCATAAAAATCTTTGAGAAAATACGAGAAATTTACAATCAAAACTTTGAGATCTAAACCTGCTGTCAGTAAAATGCTATTTTCTCATCATAGGATAATCCTGATGTAGGCTGCCTCAGATTATGGTATCTACAAATTGGTTGGGCTATTGTTTAAATAGTGGTATTAATTACCTTAACTGGGTTAGTATTAGAGAAGAAAAAGGGCAAAGCGTGGTCATAATTCAAAAATGGTTTAACCTACAAATAGTGTTTGATATCTATAATGTAGAAAATTGATAGGTTTGCATGTGAAAGTAAAGTTGGAACCAACTGCATCCTACATCTCAATAAAGTTACTTTAAAATAGGAAAAGTTGGTTAGACTAAGTTAAAAGTTAGTATAATATTGATATATCAAAAACATGCTATTATTTAAAAAATAACTCATTGCAATTTCACACATAAAAAAAACTAGTTATTTCTTTATTTTTCTTTTTACCTTCATCACTAATACTGCTATGCTACAAAAAAAAATATTGTGCTACTACACTTTTAAATATATCTAAATTTACTTGGTATAGGATATAATGACAATCAAAGCAACTATTCATCATTTTGCTACTATACAAATGGTTGAATCAAGATGTTTGAACATTATTTTGTTTTAATTTCTAAAAAGCATTAAATCATTGCATTTGCAGATAAAGTTGTATTTGATATCTCTTATGTTTAAAACTGAATTAGCCTTTATACATTAGTCTTTTTAAAAGTAATAGATATCGTATTAGGTGAAAGTTTATTTGTGATATGTCGGTATTTGATGGATGTCGATAACTTTAGATTTGTAATATGTCGGTATTTGATGGATGTCGATAACTTTAGAAGACTTAGAAATCCTAAGATAAAGCTACTTATGAGGAATTTCATAACATAATAAATCTTGGTAATCGATAGTAATTAATTAATTAATTGAGACTCAAACCGATTCTATTTTGCATCATTACTTTGCCTTGATTGGATTTTACTTTATTTTTTATGCTATTATGAGTAAAATGGATTGATGCCATTATTATTGTTTTAATTATTTAAATTAGTTCTTATACAAAATTAATATTTATTTTTTATTTGCATATTTTCAAAAAATGCATTTGGAGTTTACTATTGATACAATAAAATATTTCTCCACTTTTTAATTTGTTTGTATTATTTTCATAGTTTAGTTGAATTTATTTAACTATTATTCGTTTATATAGATACAGGTCTAAGAGGGCTTAATTGAATTTGTGAGAATAATGTATCAAAAGTTACGTTATATTAATTTAAATGAATGCCTTTTTTTTAATTGGAGGATATTGAATGTATTTTTAATCATGAGTTATGTTGTATTTATTTTTAATGTATATTTTTTAGTGTGATTTTTAAGTTATGTTGTATGTATTTTTATTGTATATTTATTTATTATAGAAAACCTATATTTAATCTAGAACCGATTGAACCAAACAGAATCGATTGAAATTATTTCGGTCTATTCAATTTTCGATTCTAAATACTTCGATTTCGGTTCAGTTATTTTATTTTCCAAAGTTCATTTCTTGGTCTTTTTGGTTTAATCCAAAATTGAACCAAACCGAATGTTTGCACACCTTTAAATAAAATAACAAAACTTGTATTAAAATAAGCTCAATTGAGAGTCATAACAGCAGAAAAACAAGAATTCAAGAATCCCTTAACAAAAGAAAAAAATACTCACTATTTATAATGTAAATTGAATAAACGAATACAAAACTAAATACTATACTCATGGATTAACTCTGACGTCGATCAGCAACTCTTAAACTAGAAGAAAAAAACTTAAATTAACCCAAAATATAAATCTCTAATGACTTAACTATTGCTTCAATGAAAAACTAAGCTAAAAATTACAGCAAAATAGACTAACTAATGAATCTCTAATGAAAACTCACTAAAAGACCTAAAAAAAGTAAAGTCAGCCGCCTCTCAAGTCTCCCACTAGTACTGAAAAACTTTCAATTTCGTGAAAAAACTCCAAATCAACCCGGTTGAGACACTTTCCATTTTAATCGGGTCTAATGCCTCTGTTCTAAAAGTTATAAGTGACCCAGCCTAGACACATTCCATCTCAGTTGGGTCTAGTGCTTTTGGATTGAAGTTTGATTTTTGTCAATTACCCGACTAAGTCACCTTTCATCTTAGCCAAGTTGATCTTCAAAATCTGTAAAATCAACATAAATAAGCTCCAAATTCCATAATTCTAATTCATAAGAATTTTAAACATAAAACACATAAATTACACACTAATTAAACTCAAAAACTTGCTTAAAACACATATAAATATAGGTATAATTTGGAGTTATCAATTTTGATCTCAACTTAGCATTGGCACAACTTAATGAGGATCTAGCTCAGTACTTTAGGGACTTATAGAAGTAGAGGTGTGAAAAACCCAGCCCAAAGAGAAAAGGGGAGAGAGGTTTCAGCCCAAAGGGTGAGAGAAAAAAAGAGAAAGGAAAAAGGGCAAAGAGGCCAAAAAAGAAACAAAACAAATAAATGGCCTATTGGTGGGTGAAAACAAGCAAGGGGGGTGACAAAAATAAAATTTTTATGTGAAAACAAGAGAGATTAAGAGTGCTTTAGCTCTACCTTGTAATCTACAAGGAAGTTTTATTTTCTGACACTGACCTTAATCTTGATTCTTTGCCTCCTAGTTTATTTCTATGTTCCAGGAGTATTTTGATATCTTTCCTGATGAGATGCCAGATAGATTACCACATTTGAAAGGGATAAAATATCAGATTGATTTTGTACTAGGATCTACCATTCCCAACAAACCAGCCTATAGAAGCAATCATATGAAAACTAAAAAGATGCAAAGGCAAGTAGAAGAACTCATGGGGAAGGGATTAGTGAGAAAAAGCATGAGTCTATGTGTAGTGCCTGTTCTCTTGGTACTTAAGAAGGATAGACCATGGAGGATGTGTGTTGATTGCCATGCAGTCAACAAAATCACTGTAAAGTATAGACATTTCATTCCTAGGCTAGATGATATATTGGATGAATTATGTGGTACTGTGTATTTTACTAAAATTGACTTAATGAGTGGATATCATCAAATTAGAATGAAACCTGGTGATGAATGAAAAATAACTTTCAAAACTAAATATGGATTGTATGAGTGGTTAGTCATGCCATTTGGGCTATCTAACGCCCCTAGCAATTTTATGAGGTTTATAAACCATATATTATGTGTATATTTAGGAAAGTTTGTTGTTGTGTACTTTGATGATATACTTATTTATAGCAAGTCTTATGAAGAGCATATTGAGCATGTTAAGTTAGTTTTACAATCTTTGAGGTTTAAAAAGTTGTATGCTAAACTTAAGAAATGCATATTTTGTGTAAATAGACTTGTGTTTCTAAGTTTTGTGGTGAGTGCATAGGGTATTGAAATGGATGAAGAGAAAGTGAAAGCAATTAAGGAATGGCCTACGCCTAAGACTAGTTTAAATGTGAGAAGCTTTCATGGCTTGGCAAGCTTTTATAAAAGTTTTGTGTAGGATTTCTCTTCCATTGCTGCACCACTTACAGAAATTATCAAGAAGGAAGTTGAGTTCAAGTGGGGAGAATCACAACAAAAGGCATTTGAAACTTTGAAAGGGAAGTTGTGTTCTGCTCCTATTTTATCTTTGCCTAACTTTGATAAAACATTTGAAATAAAGTTTAATGCTTCTGGTGTAGGTATTGGGGTAGTTTTGATACAAGAAAAGAAGCCAGTTGCCTATTTTAATGAGAAGCTTCATGGATCCCAACTCAACTATTCAACCTATGATAAGGAGTTACATGCCTTAGTGAGAGCTTTAGACGTCTGGCAGCACTACCTCCTTCCCAATGAATTTGTCATTCACATTGATCATGAGTCCCTTAAACACTTAAAGGGACAAGGTAAGTTGAACAAAAGGCACGCTAAATGGGTTGAATTTATTGAACAATTTTTTTGTGTTATTCAATACAAGCATGAAAAAGATAACATTGTTGCTGATGCATTGTCAAGGAGATATACTTTAATTTCTACACTTAGCTCTATGTTGCTTAGTTTTAAGCATGTTAAAAAAACTATAAATTCGTGATCTTGATTTTGGTAATGTGTGTGCAACATGTGAGCATCAAGCCTTTGATAAATTTTATAGGCATGATGGATTTTTGTTTAAGGGCAGCAAGCTTTGTTTGTCTAAGTATTCTATGCACGATTTGCTTGTATTAGAGTTTCATTGTGAGGGTTTGATGGGATATTTTAGGATACATAAGACTTATGACATGTTAAATGAGCATTTTTATTGGCCTCATATGTGCAGGGATGTGAAAAAAGTGTGTAATTCATGTGTTGCATATAGGCAAGCAAAGTCTAAAACTATGCTGCCTCTACTTGTACCTAGTTCTCCTTCTACTGACATTTCTATTGATTTTGTACTTGGATTACCTAAAACTAAATGTAGTAGAGATAACATTTTTGTTGTGGTAGATACGTTTAGTAAGATGGCTCACTTTATTGCTTGTCATAAATGTGATGATGCTGTTAATATTGCTGACCTATTCTTTAGAGAAGTAGTGCGTTTGCATGGTATTCCACGTACTATTGTTTCAGACAGGGATACAAAGTTCTTTTCACACTTTTGGTGTGTTCTATGGGGTAAGTTAGGTACAAAGTTGTTATTTTCTACTACTTTTCACCCATAAACAGATGGCCAAACAGAAGTGGTGAAAAGAACCTTGAGAACTTTACTTCGTGCTATAGTGGGTAAAAATCTCAAAACATGGGAGGATTGTTTACCTTTTATTGAATTTGCTTATAATAGAAGTATTCATTCTTCTACTAGTTTTTCACCTTTTGAGCTTGTTTATGGTTTTAACCCACTAACTGTGCTTGATCTTTATCCATTGCCTTTACATAAGCTTTCAATTTTAGATGGTAATAGGAAGGCAGAATTGGTAAAAACTTTGCATGAGAAAGCAAGAGCTAACATTGAGAAGAAAAACCAAAAGTATGCTGAAAGAGCAAATAAGGGAAGCAGACAAGTGGTATTCAGTCTTAGAGATTGGGTTTGGGTGCAGTTTCGCAATGAAAGGTTTCCAAACCAAAGGAAGAACAAATTGGATGCACGTGATGATGGCCCTTTTTAAGTCTTAGAGCGCATCAATGATAATGCTGACAAGATAGACTTTCCAGGTGAGTATGGTGTTTCTGCTACTTTTAATGTTTCTGATCTTTCTCTTTTTAATATGGATTCAGATTTAAGGACAAATCTTTCTAAGGAGGGAGGGAATGATATGGATTCACCATAAAAAATATCAACCCAAGATCCATTAATGATGCCTAGTGGTCCAATTACAAAGAGGCATGCTCAGAAGCTTAAGATGGCAATATCATCTTATGTTCAAAGCTTTGTTATACAAGAACTTCATGAAGAAACCTTTGAGAAGTGCTATAGAGAACTTGAAGACAAACATAAAGTACTTAGCCTATTGGAAGCAAGTGAAGGAATTGGGCCAACTTAAGTCATTTTGGGTTTATACAACTTTGGGCTTTAATTTTACCAACAATGTGCCTCATTTAAAAGTCATGTGATTCACTTAAGTTGTAATAGGGATGGGCTAGGCGTGTAGGCCTTCTTATTAGTTAGTATTTTGCTTAGTTGGGTTAATTAATTAATTTTAATTTGGGCTTAGATTTTGGCCACTATTCTTTAGTTATTAGGCTTTGTTTTAAGTTAAGTTATTTTTATTGGAATGGGCTTGTTTGCCTTACAAAAACCCAAAGAAATTCGGCCACACCTTGTTTAAGGCCTTATTAGTATTTTGTTTTGGGTTTAAATAGTTAAATTAGGGTTTTCTTTATGGTTTGGTGCCACCTAGGGTTTGGAGGCTATAAATAGACTATTATAAGTTGTAAATTGGAGATTTTGATTAATTAGAACATTGAGAGGTTTCTCTTTCTTGGCTTGGCCAAATTCTTTAGATGGAATTATGAGTTTGCTTGCTTTTCTTTTCTATTGCATGAAGAATTTGATTACTTATCAATAATTCTGATTGTGGCATTTTCATCTACTTTATTATTCTAATTATTTGTGTTTCCAATCACTTGTTGTTTGGGGGTTCAATAGGGAAGGTGTTTATCTAATTTGTCTTTGCCATCAAAGTGTATGTTCAAGGAATTTCGAGTTCTTTAGCCTTGGGGTTCCACATCACTACTGCTAACAAGTAATTAATCATAGATTCTTACCCTGGGGAATGATATGATATGATATTAACCATCAATCATGGTTTGTAGTTGCTTGTAAAAAAACACACACTTTAATATGGTGATGGAGCAATGCTGGAACATAATTTGTGTTTAGCTTTTGGCTCGTGGGCTGATAATACCAATATTGGTCAAGAGATTATTCTATGTACATGCAATTATTATGTTGCTTTTATTTCATTTCTAATTATGAAGTGGTTTTCAATTTGGTGCTTGTATTTGTACAAGCATTTAGATTATGCTTTTCGAAATAAGTTTTATGAGGTTCCAAAACTATATATGTTTAAAAGTATATTATAATTGTTATCTTCACAGTTATATACCGAAAGAGTCACATGATTAATTAGAAGAATATTTAGTCATCGATTTTTCATAAAAATGCCAGCAAACAAAGTTAACCACAAAATTATTACATTTATTCAATCTAAATGTTTGGCATATACTTACAGATTTTATTTTATCTGTTCTTAATTTTATAATTTATTATTTTTCATAATTTATAAATTAGGTGGGATGTGGAGAAATTAAAGAGCAAGGATGATGGTGTATTGGCGTTCTTCTATAAAAGTTTAATTTGATTTTGTATTTTTTATTTTTATTATTGTTGTTAGTGTTTAATTATTATGTAATATATGTTTGTTGTAATTTTTAAATTGTTAGTTTGTTATATTTTTAAAATATTTTTATGGTGGTGAATACAGTTTATTTGGATTTTAATTTAATTTTAATTTTAAACATGTGATCAAATTCGAGTTGTTCAAGTTAATCGAATCGGGGCCTAAAAAAGGTGGGTTAATCGGGTTGGGGCCCGAATATAAAAGAGGGTAGGGTCAGGTGGGAAAATATGGAGAATTTTAGGTGTCAAATTATTCCGGTTGAGTTGACCCAAACCCACCCGATGCACATCTCTATATAGAAGGACATAGCCCGAATCCATTCCACTCATCTCCAAATAGCCACTCTTTTTAAGAAGAAGGCAGCCTCTACCTCTGCCCCTTTTCCATCTAAATCTTGAATAGTATTCTCTTATGGCTTTTTGAAAAATTTCCTTTAACTCTGGTTTTTGTGTTGCAAAACAATTGTTGCCCATTTTGTGTTGTTAACAGGTTGTTCCTCCTCCCTTATGTTTGATAATGACAAACAAAAGGGAGAAGCCTTAGATATTGTCATGAATTCCATTCTTTGATTGAATTTTGTTCTTGGATATGTTTTAGTTATTTGATAACTATAATTGTTGCATTCTTATTATGTTTGATATTCTGGTTGATATCTCTATTATAAACTACAAAATTGTTATAAATTGCAGGTTTGGTATTGACTATACTTATTAATTGCTTTAGGAATATTGTTTGCTTAAAGTTTTTAAATGATAAGATATAATGGTTTGATAGATAATAGAATCCTGTGTTTTATGATATGTTAAATTTATGGATATTTTTATAGGGATTATAATTGTATATATCCCCTGGGCATATAGTTAGGGGGAGCATACACATACTAACCAAGATAGACTTTTAGCTAAGTTTATCAAGGTTTTGTCGTCATTAAAAAAGGGCAGATTGTTGGCCCAAGGCTAAATCTCAATTTTGATGATAATCAAACCTTGTATAAACTTTGTAAAAGATCTATAATTTGTTTATGTTTCAGCAAATCTCCACTAAGTGTGCAGGATTAATCTAAAAGATACAAGCCTTATGCATAAACGACTTCAAGTTTTCATTTCTGTAGAATATTCAAGAAATTAGGGTATTAATTTTGTACAATCTTTTAAGGAGCTTCTTGTACATGTTTATGCATCATAAATATCTTTTGTTTCATAAAAAATGTTTTACATGTATTAAAATATGTGTTGATTTGATTTTCTGTTGTACTAGAAAATAGTGTCAAAAATTATCCTTAAAAAGCTATTAGAGAAGTTTACTAGAAATTATTTTAAAAAGGTTTTCTATTCTAGTTCACCATAAAGGTTTAATAGAAAATGATTTAGAAAGGTTTTCTGTTCTGGTTCACTAGAAAGGGTAACTCTTCTGGTCCGCCAGAAAGGTTAACTCTTCTAGTTCACCAGAAAGGTTAAGTCTTCTAATACACTAGAGAAGTTTGTCAAAACAACCAGTTTTAGTTTTTAGTAAACGACAAAATAACAGCTAATTTTGCTTTTTAACAATCTGTTTTGTTTCTAACAATTGTTTTATGTCCTCCAATGACTAAAATGAATTTTTGGCTATAAATACAAGATGTTTTTTAGTGTTAAAAGGTTAGACAAGTTGGAAAATTATAATACCTCTTGAGATACAAAGCTTTTATATTTTTCAAGCAAATTTTCACATCTTGCACTTCATATATTATCATTCTCTCAATTAGATTATAGCATTTTATTGTACTTCTTTTGTAAGGAATCTTAGTAAAAGATTATGAGAAGGGTTTGCTAGAACCTTAGAAATTCTAGTAAGTTTTTGCATCTTTTACTTGGGAAAAAGGCTGTGGGCAAAATATACTAGAATTGTATATTAGCTTTAACTCTTACCCATTAAAAGAATTATTAGTGGAGAGAAAATCTCAAGACGATGTATTTGGAAGTTGATGTAGGTAGCGAGGCTGAACCACGATAAATCTTTGTGTTGATCTGTTTTGCATCTCCCCTATTCTCTGTTATGTTTCTAAATTAGTCTTTAACAGTTCTGGTTTATTAAGAAAAATTTTGATTCAAAAGAATTATGTGGAAAACAATTTCTGTTATTTAACTTAAGTTTTGCAAGTTAAATTAGTTTTGAAAAATATTTTCTGGAACTCATTACATTTAGCATTCGCACATTGCATATTCTCTTGTTCTATCTAACCAGAATCACCCCACTTCTGCCCATATAGAACTTGTTTGAAAAATTTAGAGACACCTAATTCACTCCCCCTCTTGTGTGTATTCGGGACCAACATTCACTGTTAGCCAGTGTTTGGGTTATTTTTCATAGTTTAAACCTTTCTCTCATATATGGTCATTAATATCTTGGTAGAATAGAACAACAAATTGTGGTAGATATGGTTAGTGGAAAAACCGATATTAATGCTTATTGCTTATTGCTTATCTAAAATATTTGGTCTTATTTAAGTAGATTCAACAATGTTAAGCTAAATCATGTGCATAGAAAAGCAAATTTTTTTAGCGAATTTCATTTTGCACTATGTTGTTAATTTTTTTAGATTGTCATTATCTCTTTTAGATCCTTCTGAAAATATTATCTCTTGGCTTCAATATGATTTATTCAATGTTGCTTATTTTTGTTGTTTTTTGTGTGTTTAACCCATTCCAATACACCAAGAAAAAAAGCTTTGCAAAATTGGATCGAACTGGTTCAACTACAAATTAGTAAACAATCCAATCTGAATCAATATCAAGATCAAAAAACTGGAAACTGACAAATTGGACCGATGGCCAGTTTTTTCACAAAACTATGTATTTTTAAAAAAATATTTAATTAAACTCTAAGACCCTGTTTGCCTACAAAAAACTGCTTCAGTTTTTCAGAAAAATTTTTTACATAAAATAGATAACATATTTATTTTACTCAATTTTCTAAAATAGAAAATAGAAAATAAATTTTTCAACTTTCTAAAATAAAGAAGAAATTAGAAAACTAATAAAAAATATTTTTCAAATTTTCTAAATAATCTTAATACATATACATATACATATACATATATATGTATGTATTTGTATGTATCGACATACATATGTATATGTATATGTATATGCATGTATATGTAGTACATGCATACATGCATACATATGAATATGTATATATAAGTGTGTACATGCATACACATACACATACACATACACATACATATACATATGTATATGTATGTACGTATACACATATACATATACGTATTCGTATACGTACACATATACATATACATACATGTATGTATGTATGTATGTATGTATGTATGTATGTATGTATGTATGTATGTATGTATGTATCTATCTATCTATCTATCTATCTATCTATAGACATATGTATTTATGCACATATATGTATGTACATACACATACATACACATACATGTATATGTACATATATACAAAAAATAAACACTCTAATTTTTCATTTATTGAAAAATAAACGCATTTTTTAAATTTTATATAAAAAATAAATAGTTCAATTTTCTAAAAAAATAAAAAATAAAAAATTATTTTCTGTAAGTAGATACACCCATGCACCCTAAGCTTCTCCTTCTGCTCCACAATCGCAGTTTCCTTCTCTTCCTCTCTTTATTTTTTTGTCTTACCCAGCCACCATCTACGGAACTTCCTTGGCCGCAAACCAATCGGAGCCTCTATCACCGACCAACTGTCCTATTTCTCGGTATGCAATTATATGGTTCTAAGCTTCTTTTTTTTCAATTTATATATAAAGAAAGAACATTTTTTAGGGGTCTTCATCACTGCCTGCCACCACGACCCTTAAGTACTTAATAACTGAAAAAAGCAAGTTCAATGTGATGCATATTTCTGTAATTCAATGTGAACAAACAGGGAAATTTGTTTTTGGATTTGCCTACTTGATTCGCTTTTTTTTTAATGGAGTTCTTTGGGTTGTTGCCTACCTGGTTTATTGGCCCATCTTCAATTTCTTGTACCGGTGATACAATAATTAGAATAGAACTACAATTCCTAAATAATAATTTGATTCCTATAACTACATAACACGAAAAAGAAAATCTACTTCTTTAGTTGCTCATATGTTTTTGAATCAAGAGATGGCTATTTTGATGATTGCTAAGTTAGATGGCAGGCTTGGATAAATAACAAGTGGATATTTTTCTTTCAGCGATTTTGATTTCTGTAAAAGTGCATCTCAATGAAGTATTAGGATTCATTCATTTTGAATTACAGAACACTTTATTTATTGATTTGTTTTTGAATCTTTAATGTTGTTTGTTAAAAGATTTTGCTCTCCAATGAATCAAATTTTTGTGCTTAATTGTGTAGGACGGTCTAAAAAGGAAAAAACGACTAAAGAAGGTATTATGTGGAAGAAAATTAGCAGACATGCTATGACATTCTTGGTTGAATATTTCTCAATGATATTTGCTTCTTCTTCTTTTTTCCTCTATAGTTTTGTTTCTTAAACAATTTTTTTTTTTTTTGCGAGCTAATGAATGATGATAACCAGTATTATTAAAACCGAATTGGATGGTTGGACCGATTTAATCGCGAACCATCAACTTATTTGGTTAGTTTAATATATAAAAACCGAATTAGCTAAAAACCATAAGAAACCGATATGAACCGATCAAAATTGGATAAAATCGGGTGAAACCAAAAAAAAACTGATTTGAATAAGAAAAAACTATTTTTTGTGCCAAATATCTTTATAACATTGTTTTTTACTGGAAAAAAATAAAATATAAATACAAAATAATTGAAATTTAAGGAATTTTAATGAATTTATTATGAATGAAATAAAAATTATAATTTATAATTGATGAATATTTTTGAATATTTACAATTTTTCACCATAATTATTTTAAATATTTGTTATAAATATTGAATAACTTAAAAATTATTTTATAATTAATATTTGATGATAAATGTATTTTTTAAAGGATTTTTTATTATTTTATATAGTTTTATTCTCATAATATTTATAGAAAATTTTAAAAATAATATTATTTTGAAAAAAAATAAAAAATTTGGTTGAACCTTATTAAATTGGTCGGTTCTTTATTCGATCCTGTTCCAATTACATTGATGATAACAAATCCTTTGACCCAAAGTTAGGCTTCTGCCTAGAGGTTTAATTAAGGTTTTTTTTACCAAAAGCTTTAATAGTCTGATCCACCGTGAACAAGGGCTCAAGCTGGACACCGTACTAATTAATGCTTTGATATTTTTATGTTGATGTTTGATGATTAAGAGGTTTTCTGAATGTATTTTTACTTTCTTTATATGATGTTGGTCGTGCAATATTTTTAATTTTTTTAAATAATGTATTTTTAAAAAAAAATAAAAAATTTCAGTTGAACACCAATTAAACTGATCGAATCATGAACCAATCGACTATGTCAGTTCGACATCCGATTTGATTATGAAAACATTGCTAAAAGTAAGAACTTAATCCTAGAAGTCTAAAGTTTGTTTCTTTTAATGTTTTGAAATTTGGTTTGACTCGGCTAGTCGAACTGATTAGATCGTAAATCGATAAAAAATTCGAATTGATCCAATAAAAAATGGTAAAAACCCAGTTTGAATTAAAAAAATCAGATTAAACGGAAAATTGGTGGACCGGCTTTGGCTCGGGTTCAATTAAAACACGGTGCTTTTTGTGTTTTTTAATTAAATAAAATAAAATAAAATCCCTAATTCTGTTCCATGCTCCATCGTGAACCAAGCAACTAATGGCAGAGCAGCAACCTCCATCTCGTTCTCCATCAACAACCAACGTCGCTTCCTTACGGTCAGCGACTCCGGCGAAAACTGATCTGTCTCCGGTCAGGAACTCCGACCAACCAGGCACTGCTTTCTTCCTTCCTCTTTTCTCCGCTAATGACTTGTATTCCCCTTCTTTTGATTACTTGGCATCTCGTGTCCTCCTTATATCGAGAGATCGTCCAGCATCATTGAGGCACTTATCGCAGGTGCAATACAATCTGAGACTGTAATTTGCATTTGATAAGAGGACTTTGAGAATAAGTATATGCAAACTGTTTGTGTTCCATTGTATGTTGAAAACAACGCTATTTATAAATGCAAAGCTTATTCACATACGGGATGTTGGTGGACAAATGTTGACTCATTTTGATTTCATGCTCCATCAATACATGTTTAGAAACAGACTGCAATTTGACAGATGAGCGATATGATTCTTCACATATAGTTTACAGTTTATATTTGATTTGGAATAAGCAATTGATATTGAGGAGTTGGCGGAAACATTCTTTACTTAACAAGCAATAGGTTAGAAATTAATTACTGCATTTGCCAAGCTAGAATTTTGGATCAGTGAAGTACTCTTCAGCGAACTAACAATTCAATGTGTTTTTTACATGCCATGTTTTTAATTTTGTATAAATAATTATATTTAAAAAAATAAAATAAATACTCAGAGTCAATTCGGTCTAACCAGTTGACTCATAACTCAGTTGACAGGCTGAGTCGATGTCCGAATCCGCTTCTGAAAATGTTGGTTTTTTTTCTCATAACCCTAGCCGTCACCCACCATTTCTCCTCCTCTTCTTCTTCGCCCAAAACTTCTATTTCTTACTTTCATTATTCAGATGTAAAAATTCAGTCTGATTTTTGCAAAAATAAATTTCATTTTGGTAGGATTTGTTCCTTCTCTTAGTATTTTTCCTTATCTGATTTTTTTGACGTGCAATTATTTGTCTGTGTGTAGTTGGTTTAGGTTTTTTTATTAGGATGGGATGATTAATTCTTCTTACATGTCAATTATTCAGCTTTCCAGGTGGTCTTGTTGTATAGAAGTTTCTCAATTTGCAGAACTTCTGAACAACTTTAATGGATTAGTATATACCACATTTAAACGCACTTATTTACCTGCTGAACTAAGTTTAATATATAGTATAATTCTGTAAAAGCTATCAACTCTATCTATCTAATTTGCTCTAATTCGATGATATATGATCTCTTCTGTTGACTGCTGCAAGTTCAGCAATAGGGTTAATGGACTACTGCTGAGGAGATGGAGCCTAATTGTGATTAGGATTGTTTACTTCAGGGAGCCAATTTTTCTTCTAGTCGTTGACGTGCCATTACTGCGCAGATTATGTTTTGGTTAAGCTTTTGTGTTGATTTGTTCATCATCTGAATTTTTTAATTGGTGGAGTAAACTGCTCAAGCAATTTATTCAATAGTTGGCATGACAAACACTAATAGGATTTTATTAGCTTGTGGACTGTTGTGCATCTTTTCCTTCTTGATCTTCTTTATCCCCTTCCTTTATTTGCAATTAATGATTACCATTTCTTTAGTTAATTTGCATGCTGCAAGTCATACTGTTGGTTACTGATGAAACTATATTGCACTCACTTCCACTTGTACGTCAGCTTTTTGGTCCTTAGTACTCCAATAATATTGTGTCATGCCTTTTCTCTTATAATGTATATGTTGGGGCAGCAGTTCCTCCTACTTGCGCGCGCACGCGTGCGTGTGTTTTCTTTTTTTTCTATAGGAACTAACACTGTATCTTGTTTACTCTTCTTAGACAGGTGGGGTTCTTTAAACTGGAGGCACAATGAGATTGGAAAAGTGTTGGTTCTGCTCCTCCACTATATACCCTGGACATGGCATCCAGTTTGTCTGTAATTATGCAAAGGTAAATGCTATATATTCATCCTTTTGCTATAATCTATTGTAGGCATTTGGTTTAATTTGATTGAACCATTAGCTAAACCTTGTAAAAATTAAGCTTTTGAAATCAGAGTACATGATTTTGTTCATATCAATTTGAGGTTGAATTATCAATGCAAGAATCCTTAGATGAGCATGGAATTGTTACTTTTGAGTTTGTCAACCTAAATAGATTAGCTACTTTGTTAATTGGCTGAGGTCGCAGTAGGGATGATCACGGGACGGAAAAAATTCGATACCCGTGGGGACCCGACCCGAACAGTACGGGAAATCCCCGATCTTTTTCCCCATGGGGGCAGGGATGGGGATAAAAAAATTCCCGGGATGAAATTCGGGGCGGGGAAGGGGGTCTCCGCCCCGCGGGGATCCCCGGGTTCATTAATTATCATAATATCCCTATATTCTAAATATTTACATATTTGCCATCAACTATAAATATCCCAATTAAACCCTAGGCTCATTCATTCATTCATTCATTTCTTTCTCCCGCCGCCGTCTCTTCTCTTCTCCCTCTCACAGACATAGCCATTAGCCACTCCCCCCCCCCCCCCCCGCCCTCTCTCTCTCTCTCTCTCTCTCTCTATAACAAAGAGATCTCCAGGTTTGTTGATTAGTTTGGTGATTTTATTTTAGACTTCATTTTTGTGCGAGTGATGTGCTGCAAATGAGTTGGGGAGAAACAGAGATCTTGTGCTTTGAGGAAGAAGAATTGAAGTAAGTGCTATTCATGTGTTTTCTTAAAACTTAGTTCTGTAAATTTTTGTATCTTTTAACTGGACTCTCAAATTTGTTTATCTTTCCACTGTCTCTCTCTGGTTAGCGTGCATTTGTACAATTTTCCCCCTTTTTTCTTTTGTTTGGAGTAAATTAATAACGTGGTACAGGGAGATTTTAGCTTAGTTTATTTAATTTGGGAGAGTTCTCTGTTAGATCGTGTACTGTTTGAGATAAGTTATACATCTCTGTTCTTCTACTTTTCGGGTTTCTTTTTCTTTTTTTTTTTAAACATGTATAAAAATTTATAATTTATTTGAGATATGCTCGTCAACAGATGGCTCATTCCTTTAATTTGTTTAGGGTACAAAAAAATTTCATCTTCTTGCCCTGTTTTGTTAAGGTTCCCTTGGAACTCAGCTCTACCAAATTCAAGCAAAATCAATAACAAAGGAGAGTGAGTTGGAGCTGAACTAAATAAAAGGAAAACAATTAAAGAAAGGGAAATAAGTGTGAGATTGATAAGCAATTAACTAAGGTAAGCTCTAATTCGTGGATTCTTGGTTACTGTTCCTTCTCTATTCCACCTTTCTAAATTCTTTAAGAATTGGTGGAGATGTATATGCATGGAAATTGAGTTAATTAGTTGTGGGAATGAACTAAGTAAGTGAAGAGAAAATGTCTTAATGGGTACCGTTTAACATGAATTCTCTTTTTAGCGCGTGGGTTGGCTTTGTCATGTGAGAATTAATTGTGGATTTGTAACTTGTTGATGCAAGCAGGAGAAAGGAAGAAGAAAGGAGAGAGAAGTTGTTGAAGATTAAGCTTGGAAGAAGTCTAAGTTCGGCTTCTTAAGGTTTGGAAATCTTTTAACTTCTATTTATGTGCATTCTTTGACATTCTGATTTGTGTGAATGACATGTAATGGAAGCTTAGTTTTCTGAGTTGAGTTTAAATGTGTTTTATCTTGTGAAATTGTTTCAAATACGTGGTTTATTGATGATAGTTTGAAGCTGAAACTACTGAACAGCTTATCGTATTTTGGGTATAAGTTTCTCTATATAACTCGGGATAAGGTGATTCTTGTTGCTAGTAAAGGCTGGGACATAGGAATGCAATTCTTATGAAGAATGTTAGACTCAATTCTGTACCTAGCATGCTCGAAATTAGCCAACAGAATAGGGAACTGATTCTGTCTAGAACTGAAGCCAAAATATACTAAGGAATGGTTTATTCCTTTATGTTAATACTTATTAAAATTGTGTAACCAATTTGATAGTTTATTTTGAATCAGCATCAATTTGCCAGCATCTTAGTTTATTTTGAATCCTAATGCTTTAATAGTTGATAGTTTATTTTGGCTGCATCTTAGTTTCAAGGCACTATCAACTAGAAAAGCTATTGTAATATTATAAGTGTCTGCAAATTTTATTTCCTAGTTTTGGATTTTCTTGTGTGAATGTATTTTTACATTGCTGTTAGCTCTTGTTTTAAAAAATTAACCAAACAATTATATAGAGCTGTTCGGATAAAAAAAAGTTATCACTCTTTACTAAATTAAACCAAATACCTATTTAGATTTAGAAATTGCCAAAACTGGAAGGTTTATAAGTACTCATCGTAATAGATTGCATGCTAAAACAGTTGAAGCATTAATATGTACATAAAATTGGATACTAGTTTCAAATAAAGGTATGTGAAAATTGACTGTTTAATTGTATTTAATTATTGATTTTGCTTTTCTGACTTATAATTCATAATAATAATTTATAAATAACAATTGTATTTAATTATTCATACTTTTAGGTTCTTCAATTGCTCATCCACAATATTACACAATGCTTGAAGATATAGATGAAGATGATGAGGTAAATTATAAATGTATTTATTTTGAAAATTGACTCCTTCCCCGCACCTCCCCCGCCCCATGAGCATCCCTAGGTCACAGCAATAACTAAGAAGCAGTATAAGTTGATGTACCCTAATATTTGGCTTTGATTTTCTTGAACCTTCAACCATGTGTATTTTCAAGTTGATTGTTGCTGTACTCACTTAGAATGTAATCAGTGCTATAATTGTGGTAATACAAATGTACTGATTCAAGGCCATCAGGCTCCATTTACTTGTTATCTCAGTATTTTTTTTTTTTTTTTAAGTTCAAGAAATTGTTAGTGTGTTAAGTTTTGGTGTCTAAACTGTTAATTCCTATGGTACTAATGAGCCAATAGGAGTCTACGGTCATCCTTGCATTCTAATCTTAGTTGATCCAAGTGAGAACCTAACCTACATTACCAGCTTAATCTAGGAAAACATGAGTAAATTGTCATCTTTGAGTTTGGCGCTTGTCTCTATAAATTCTAATTATCAATCTTGTGGCTTGTGTGGATTTTTCGATTTTGTAGATCAAAATGCCACAAGAACTTTAAAAAGAAGAGAAACCCACGCAAAGTAAAATGGACCAAAGCCTACAGGCGGCTGCATGGAAAGGACATGACACAGGTTAGAAGACTTTCTTTCTTCACTCTTTTATATATTTTTAGATAATCATGTGATTTATATACTTCCATGTCCCTAATTGACAAAGCCTTGAGAAACTAATTTCATATTTTGGCTTATTTCTTTCTTCCTCGCCAGGATTCAACCTTTGAGTTTGAGAGAAAGAGGAATAGGCCTGAGAGATATGACAGGAATCTTGCTGAAAATACTTTGAAGGCTATGAAGAAGATGGTTAAAATTAGAGCTGGGCAGGAAAGTGAACACATAAGGAAGAGGTTCTACACAAAGTCCACCCTTTTTATTATCATAACAAAGAAGCTAAAAGATGTTCTTGTGATTATTACAATGGATATTTGATAAATTGAAAATCTGCAGGTTGAAGGGCAAGAAAAACAAAGAGCGGAAAGAAGCACAGAAGGAATTGGAGCAGGGTATCCACTTGGTCAAGGCTCCTGCTAGTCTTCAGCAAGAGCCATCTCTCACTTTACCAAAGATCATGGTTAATGTCCGCCAACAGCAAACCGAGCAAAATCAGGCAATGGAGGAGTGATCTTGTCACCAGTTTTCACAGTTTTGTTTTATTCCTAGCACCTTCAGTCTTTTTCTCTTTGAAAAAGGTTCCCCTTCCCTGCTTTTCCTTCGCTGGTGTCAGTGTGATAGCTTTCCATTAGGTTTATTTAGAAAATAGAGCGGCTTAATATGTTTTCGTGCATTTTGTGTTAAACACGGTGCGAATCTTGTGTTGGATCTTAGCTTATCGCCATTGCTGTGGAATATGTTTTCATTGTGAGGTGGCCATTGATGGAGAAGCGATAGCTCAAATTTTGTACCATGGCCATTTCATCATTTATGAATTTTTTAATTGATAGTGGATCTTTAATTATTGCTAATTGCAACTTAGATGGCTTCATGAATATGAATATGAATTTCATTGCAAGAGACATTGTTGATCAGCTGCTTTGGTCTCCATCCAAAGGGCACAAAGGAAAACACTGGTTTTATGCTGGAGTCCCCTCCTCCATTTTACTAAATTGTGTCCCGCAAAGCTAATTTCCTCGCCACAATGCAATGGAGGATACCATATCTTTACCTCGTGGACTTTTCCTGTCACAGAGCCCAATTTAAAAGGCCTCGGACTTATCTTTGTATGGATGGCACATAATAGAGGGCCCAACCCGTACGCAGGTTTCTTTTTAGTATTAAATTAGATATAGATCGGTCTATCACGAGAGTAAGACTCTCAATTGATCTTTTGGCATTGAATTAAGTATTGTATAATTATTAATCATGAGATTAAGTTCTTTTCATTTCCAAAAAATAATCATGATACTAAGTTGGCAGAAAAATATAATTTATTGGTCAACGGTTGGGACGGCAAAAGCTGTTTGAATCTTCTCAATTGTAGTATGTAAGGATCTATTTTGATTAAAGATTCCAGCCTTTTAAGCTTTTCCATAAAAATCCAAGTAAAATCAGTCTCTGTTCCCCAAATTAATGAGATTAGGGTGTTGAAACAATTCCACAGAACTTCTACAAACAAATCTTTAAATCAACAAACTGTAGCTAGGCTGCTATACAAGATTTCATGGCTCAGTCAATGAGAGTTGCCGTTATATACACTTTGCAACAATATGCCAAACGCTACGCTCATATCGATATTTTTTTTTATCAATTTATATTGATCGAATACGTTGCGCTCAATGCATTCATTCATACAGTGCTAATGGGATCCACACTCTCATTATTTAACTGAATAACTTCATTTCTTGGTTCTGAAATTATTATATACTTCAAACCATTGGGAATGATGTGGGAGTTCATGCTGGCTAATGGAAGTTGAGACCTCTTGCAATTATATATAACATTCATTCATTTTCAAGCTAATGGCCACCGCTTTGTTTTGGTTGAACTTAGTAAGACACATGGAATTATATTTCTTTTCCAATGCTTAATCATGAGCAGTGGCGAGGCTAGGTGGTGGAGAAGGGGGGCAATTGCCCCCCTTATTTTTTAAAATTTTTTTATTTTACATGTATATATATATTAAATAAATAATTTTTCTCATTTAAAATTTTATTTTGCCCCCCTTATTTTTCTATGAAAATATTAAAAAATAATCTTATAATATTTTTATCCCCCTTATTTTTCAATCCTAGTTTCGCCAATGATCATGAGCTTGGATATTATAATATATACTCATTGCTCAACCAAGTCAATTTTCTTGGTTCAAAATTCTCGGTGAATATGAAAATGTAATTTAATTGGCTGTCAGGATTTGATTGGTGGCAAAGGTGGTATTTGAGATTTATACAATGCATGGTCAGAAGTTCGCCAGAAGCCTGTAACTCAGGTTTTATGATGTCTGCTTTAAAGTTTGATGTGATTATTATTTATTAAATTCTTGGTCATGGAAAAATAGTACAGACTATATCAGATACGTGAAGAAACTTCAGTACTGCCAGACAAAAGTTGAGTCGCCATATTTTGTTGTTAAAGCAGTAGCTAATAGAGAAATGCCATGTACGTAGAGTACGATGAAATGTTAATTAGCTATTCAGTTATTTTTTATTTTTATATAATCATTCAATATTTAAAATTTATTAATTTCGAATAATTCAAATTGTTATATACCCTTATAATTATTATTGATTGTCGAGGGTATCCACCATGTGTAAAGGAAAGCAAGATAATCTGGATAAAAGAAAAGTTTGTGACCAGAAGGGAAAGGAGTTGTACTTGTTTTTGTTTTTAGAAAAAGTAATAACCCTCTATATTATTTTAAAAGAGTTAAAATATTTTTTAAATTATTTTTGAAGTAAAAATATTTTTAATATTTTAAAATCGATATTAAAATATCGCTTCATCAATCTATCATCAACTTCAAATTAACGACGCTGACGTGACATTAATATATAATAAAATATGTTATGTCAGCGCCATTTTTATTTTTAATTAAAATATAATTATAGACATTTTAACACCACAAAAAAAATTTAGTGGTATTTTAGTACTTTAAAAAAAACATTAAATACATTTTAATACCTTAATAAAAATATTAAAAATTAATATTTATTATATTAGATATTAATCAATAATTGTTATATAAATGTATGAAAGAAAATAATAATTATAAATAAATTATATAATTCAAAAATATTTATTACCTATCCTTAATCTATTTGGAACTATTTTACCTATAAAACCGATTCAACATATTGATGTTTCAAATTAGAATTATCGATTTTCTTTTTTTTTATTAAAAAATAATTTATATTTATTTCACTTTATAAGCAATTTATATACCTCATAAAATTTAAATTATTGAATAAATTTGAAATTAAAGTTAGTAAATTTAAAAAATAATAGAGAAATTTGTAGTAAAATTAAGAAATAATTGAGAAACAGTGAAATTAAGCATGGATATTTCAGGAAACAAAAATTTAGTATAGGTAAATCATTAGTTTAATATAATCTAGAGAAGAAGGGTAATTTTCTCAAGTGTTGCTCCTTCCCTTTAGAAAAATTCTTACAAGAGCCAATAATTTGATATTAACGGAAAATTTAATATCTACTGCTTATTTTTATATTTGTAAAATAACCAATGATGAATAGAACAATATAAAAAAGGAATGATACATAAATTTCCTTATTATTATTTATTAGATTTTCTTTCTGAACTAATTGTATATTAGATTATTCACCTAAATTTGTTAAAAATATCATATTAATCACTCAAACTTTTTTGAAATATAAAAAATATATCCTATACTATTGAAAATATTAAATTATCCCCCTAAAACTTGTTAAAAAATTAAATTATCCCCCTATTACTGTTTGACACGTATTTTTTATACTCTCTTTTGTGAACTAAAACGTGTCATATAGTGGGTAATTTGACATTTTTAACAAGTTAATGGGGTAATCTGACATGCAATTAGTTCGGAAGAAAAATCTGATAAATGATGATAGTTTAAAGAGAAATTTATATATTAACCTTATAAAAAATTATATTTTGTCAAAACGATTGAATTATCTAAATATTTTTAGTTCACCATAATTTGAATATAAAATTTATTAAAAAAATTAATTAATAAATATTTTTGAGCTATATAATTTATTTATAATTATTTTCTTATTCGTACATTTGTGTAAAGAGTATTTGTTTAATTAATGTAACAAATATTGATTAATATCTAATGTAATAATTATTAATTTTTAATGTTTTTTATTAGACTATTATAATTTTTTTAATATTTTGCTCAAAATACTAAAATATCCTTAAAATTTTTCTCACGATACTAAAATGTCCCTGATTATATTTTGATTAAAAATATACGTCGTGCCGACGTGGTATAAATTCGAAATTGAAGGTAGGTTGACAGAGATATTTTAATACCGATTTTAAAATATCACGAATATTTTTGTTAAAAAAAATTAGGAATATTTTACCTCTTTTGAGATAACATGAAGAGCACTTTGAAAATTTTCCCATTTTGTTTTGTTTTGTTTTGAAGTGATTAGTCGTCAAGGCCACATACATGGCGTCCCTTCCAATTTGCCTGCTTTATGGCCGACCCATCACCCATGCCTTGCGGGTTGTACTATATTTTTTATTTATTTATTCCATGGGATTGTACTATTCATTACTATTATTGCCTTAATAATTATCATTTCCTTCTTTAAAAATATGAACTTAGGATGCTCGCTTTATTCCTCGTATAAGAATTCTGAGATCATACTCACCAAAGGTGCAACAACAAACTCTTTCTATTCTTATATTCCATGTGATATGAGCTCAAACCTTTTATTTTTCTACCATTGTGTTCCATTCTACCTATAACCGTTACGTTCTCTATATTCTTCATTTTAAACTTGTAACCAAAACTCTCCTAATATGTAAATATTTATCTAAAAATATTTTGTGATCCTTAAATATCGGTTTTCGAATAAATTTAAATGAATTTTATAAACCGTTCGCTAGCTACGATTATATATCTACTGTTTTATTCACTTTAACCTAAAACTCTTATGACATTTAAATTTTTATATGAGAATTACAACTCGTCTCATAGAAGTATAAAATATCTAACTAGTCGATTCAGTCTAAAAAATTATTAAAATTAAGTATACCAAAGCTCCTATAATTAAAGGATTAGAATTAATTTATTGTACATATATACTAAATTATTAATTAATTATATAAATATCATATTATATATATATATAGAAAGTTTAGTCGGTCTGATTTATTCTGTTCGGCTTTTCAATATCAAAAACCGAATTGAATTGGATAAGTCGAAGTAACTGAATTATTCATGGTTGAATTCATTTTTTTATTATTATTTCAATTTAATTTTGCACCCTCATTTGATAGTGCATTTTAATGAGAGATATACGTGCATTTTAATGTACGATCTCATGCATGAAGTCTGTCTATTAATCTTCATTTTTCAAACGAAGATATAAGTTCACAATAATTAGACATTAATAATGAGAACATACTCGCAGCGTATTCTAAATAGAAAAAAAAATGCTGTAAAATTATTATAATTATTTAAATGTAAGATCTTAGTACTAATTATTGATAATTACTACAGGAAAAATCCTTTTCTTGTATAAGGAAATCTCTTTTTTTCGTTGATAATTAGGTTTACAATGAAATAAAAATTATTTCCTCTACAAATATTTTTGGTGTAATCATTTAATAACATTAATATTTATTAAATCATTGTCGGTGTCCTTTTCAAATTTCACCATACATTTCTTTAATACAAAACAACAAACCACAAGTTATATTCATATGCCAGATAAATATCATCAAGTGGAATCAATCATAAAGAAGAAAAAAAAAACAAAATATATAATGAAATTTATTATTTATTATATATCAAATAAATATCAATATCGATTTCTTCCAATTTCAAACAAAACAGTACAAGTTCTTGTTCATTAAATTAACATAATAAAGTAATTCCAATGATGTCTGTGTCCATGTTTTTTGTTGTCATGTATGCACTGTATACATGAATCTTCTTATGGTTGCACAATTAAGGTCTATATTCATTTCCCATTTAGCTATCAACTTATATTATTTGTTTTATATGAATGTCTAAAACTGTGCCATTATTAATTTCCTCAAAACATATACATTAGTTTCCTTTAAATCAGTTCCTTGATTTTAATAAATACAAATATGAGACGTGGCCATGCTTTATAATTAATTACATAAAAACTTATTATTGTAAATTAAATCTATTTTTAAAATAATGAATTTTTGCTCAATAAACATATTTGATATATACATTTACATACCCCTTAATTCTAAATCTTGAAATTAAAATTTCCTAATAAATCTAATTCATCATTTATATAAGTGAACTGAATAAAATTATTCAGTTTGCTTATATAAATGAAGTGTATATAAATCCATAATATGAATGGTTAAATTTTAGATATGAAAAACTCGTAGCTTAAGCAATTAATTGTCGCTTTCGGTTATCGATTATCAGCAACTATATATAAATAATGAACGGAAAAATAATACTAAAGTACTATCTTTGTTTCACTTAATGTATTTAAGCTCTTCATATAGATTAAAAAATTATTAATTAACATTGATTTTATAAAATATTTATTATTATTTGTTAAAATATTATTTTATTAATTTTTTTTACAATTATAGATTTTTTTTTTCTATTAATTTTCTCTTTTTTGTGCATGCAAAATCTAAAATGGGAATAACGTACTGTTAATTTTTTATCAAATACTTTTATTCAGCTTTTATTTGTTTGAATGGTCAATTTCTGGTAGGAAAAAGCTTAGTACAAATGGAAGCTATTATTTTTCAATTATTAATTTCATTAATAGGGGTAGGCAAGTGGTTATATAGTGTTCCATCAAACCAATTGACCTAAATTCAATTTTGTTAGTGTTTTTATTTATTTAGACAATTTTTTTTTTTTATTCTTTCCATGATTTTCCTTCACTACACAAGTAATGTTTTTCTAACTAAACGTGTCCCCTTTGCCCACCGCAATAAGCAGCATAGTTGCACAAAATGCCTTTGGTTTGTTTGATGGACCACATTACCCTTGCAGACTAAGAGATGCTTAATTATGTTGGATTATCTCTTAATTTGTAATCATTAATATGGGAGCTTCACTTTATTTTATTTTTTTCAATTTTTTAAATTTTTTTATTATTGTTATTTTGGCATGAGTATTGAGTTTGTTTAAAGATTGATGATTGTCTTTGTTGTAAAGTGGAGAAGTAAGGGCATAAAGCTTTTGCGGACAATCAATTTAGGGCATGCATTGTCCCCTATGGGGTATCAAGTATCAACCATATCCTTCTCCCTATCTCCTTTTTAATTAATTACACCTCATTTCAAATATTACCTTTTATTTCTATTTCTTTTGGCTACTGGAAGCAATAATAAGGGCAATTATGTCACCATAGAAACTTATGATATTTGAAAATAAATATAATATATAAACACCAATAAAATTACTCTTCAAAAATGGGGCTGTACAAATAAATTATTTAGCATAAACAGAAAATGGTAGTAGTTAAAAGATTTCGATTTTAAGGGACAGCCATTCGATACAGATGATATGCAGCGTTCGGTGTATGAATTTATAAAAAAAAAAAAAAGTAAAAATTTAAGTTGAACATATAATTTATAAATTTTTATTGGTTTTAACAATAATATAATTATTTAAGTTATGACTCACCTCAATTCTTAAATGTGTACATGTCCATGTATTATGCCCATCCTCTCCCCTCCTAAATTCTACTTAAGGTACTGATTGTCGTCTTATTCTTATTTATTTTTATTTGTTTTAATTTCTTATTATTCTCATTTGATGTTATTTAATTTGTCTTCTAACCTCATCTTTTTTTCAGGAGTATTAATTGTATAGAGTTCGTTTTCACCAAATCTCACCATCATGCATGTGTTTTGGTTTTGTCCAATTAATTTTAATTGATTTCCAAAGATGTACATTAGTTACGTGTAAGCAATGACCTCTTAGTACATTTCTTTTTTTTTTTAAAAGAAAATACTATCCAATATTTAAAATTAATTCAAATTCATATTGAATAAATTTATATAAAAAAAAGGGAAAATGGGTTAGAGTTATGAACTTATAATCTAAAATATGATAATCGAGTCGATTAAAAATAAAATATTTTCTTTCAAATATTTTAAAATTCTGCATTCTTAAAATTCAAATTCAGAATTAATTTTAACTACGAGAAGAAAAAAGTCTCTCTAGCATTTAGATAAAAACCTAAGAGCATGTAGAAGTAAAATATATGTGGATTAGAAAGCTGTCTAATCTTTGAAAATGATATGATGTAGTTTTGATAATCACAACACTAAATTAAAACTTGACCCTAAGCATGAAAAAATAGCACATTGATTTTGAAATTACTTTTGTGACATTTGAATTGATAAGATTATTAATTGTTGTATCCAAAGCAGGGTTGACCATTACTGCGCATGAGCTACAAATAGGAAAACTATTTAATTAGTAATTATCATCTGCAAATTAAGGATAAATATTAAATATACTTGGGGATAAAGAAGAAGACATGAACTTGCTTTCTTGACCTATCTTTAAACTTTAATCACATATCCATTCATCGCTTTTCTTTCATTTCTTTCTCTTTTCGCCTATCACCCACTCAACTCTAATTAATGTCTTAAGCGTGTTTTGGCATTTGGGTTTATTGTTAAGTGAAAACTTTATGGTATGTTCGAAGATTTTTTTATTTTTTATTTTTTTCTTAAAATAAAATCAAAATATGTTTTGTAGGTTTATTATCGTTTTAATTTTTATAAAAATTTAAAATTTTATTTTTTACAACAAAAATAAAAATTAAAAATCTTCAAATTATAATTTTTAGAATTTTATTTTTATCAGTAATTTAATTATTTTATTCTTATTATCACCATCATATACGCTGTCGCTGCTGTACCATCACCACCACGCCGCCATTGCTACCGCCACCATCGCTATTGTCACTGCTGCCACTACCGCCACTGTCTGCATCACCTCTACCGTCGTTGCCACCACCACCATCACACTGCAGTCGCTGCCACCTTCGCCCCCACCACCATCGCTATCGTTATTGTTGCTACTGCCACCATCATCAAACTACTGCCACCATCATCACACCACTGTCATTGTCGCCATCACAGTGTCACTGTTGTCGCTGCCATCACCTTTATCACTGTTGTTGCAATCACCACACCGCTACCACCGAAATTATTATTATAATATACATGAATAATTAAAAAATATATACATTAATAATTAAAAAAAATGATACAGTTTTTAAATATATAAAATAATTTTTAAAAAAATAGATAATAAAAATTGACAATAATTTTTGAATTTAAAAAAAACTAAAAATTTATAATTTTACCAAATCACTTGATTTTGGTAAATCTCTCACTATTATGCTACTAGAAAATACACAGCTTAGCTATCCACCTTTTATTATTATAATTAGTATAATTAATTTCATTTATGATCACTAAATTAATATTTTAATAACGATTCAATAAAAAAATATTCCATAAACATACTTTAATTTTTAAAATATTACTGTTAAAATTATTTTTGCTGAAAATTATAATTCAAATACCAAAGCGATAACCTGACAAGTACATGACATTTTTGAAATATTTCAAACTGATGTATCAACATTTCAGTATCGAATTCATGATTTTTAGACTAGAAGGATTTTAGTTATAATATTTTAAAAAATGAGATATTTTTATGCAATATTTTTTTACTTTATTATTATTATTATTATTATTTTGACATGAAAAAGATTTCATTAATAAGAAAAATAGCTTATAATACTGGATACAAAAACAAAGAGTTTCAAATCAAAAAATCAGATATAGAACCGGAAGTGCAGAGAAACAAGCGAACGTGTTTGTAGATTTCTTAACAAAACTAAAAAATTGGCTTATATTTAAAAGAGTTGAATAATCTTAAATAATTAAATAGAAATCAGAATTCAAAATAGATTTACTACGAAAAGTTTTGATCACCGAGAGAGAATCTGATCCAATGATAACATTCCAGAGCTTTCCTGACAGTTTCAACAACATTTGAATCCAAGATCCCAAGAAAATACTTATAATTAGGAGCCATAAATTTTCAAGATGAATTCAAGCTATAGAGGCTATATCCGACCTGTTGAGACTAGAGAATATAGCCACATCGGTGTCCACTTTAATGCAACTGAGGCATCCAACGAGTCAATGAGGAGGAAGACGAACTTATGTTACAATAGAGGGCAGTTTCTTAATAGCAGCCAGCCAAATTGTATAAATAAATGCACTGATAATAGATAAATTTAACTCTAATCAGTGTCCATCTAGTCTTTGCGCTACTAATTACCATTTCTAAGCAATTAATTTGCATGGGAAAGGGTTAATTTCATCAATAAAATGCAGATGTGATATATCCTTTTCCGTTTCCATTTTCTCGTTTCTCCGAAAAAAAAAAAAAAAAGAGGAAAACAGAAATTTTTTTTTTCGCAAATTGCATTACAAAAGTAGTAATAATTTTCCTTGCTAAAGTGTGTATATATTACTTTTCTTTTTCTAATTTTACAGCTTTTATTGATTTATTTATTTTTTTTCTCCAGAGAAATTAGAAAGGAAAGTCATTAAGGCAAGAAAAATCCAAAAGCATATATATAAAGGTTTTGAAAAGAAAATAAAAAGATCCATACATACATGGGCAACTGGGCATCATCTAAAAAGGGCAAAAATCAAATGGCAATAATATTTTTGAGGTGGGGACTGAAAACCCCTCCATCCTTTGAAAAATAGCTTTCCAGTTGAGTAGGAGTGCCAACTCTCACGATGATTCTCCACTCCACCATACATCTCTATAATCTCCATCATTCATTCTAAAACTTCATTTTACATTTTTATAATTATTACCTACAACTGTAAATGCAGAAAAAAAAAATTCTCATATCTTCGTTTTTATTTTTATAGGTTATCAGTATGTTTTTATGTTACATCGTTTATTATATATGAATAATACACGAATTAAACTTAAAAAGGAATTTTCAATTATATATATATATACACTTTTAGTGCTTCCTTTTTCAACAATATATTCTTTTTAGATTATGGTTAACATAAAAATTATTTGATATACCCAATGGCTTTATATTAATTAACGACAACCTTATTAAATATTTTGTGTTTTTATTTATTAAAATATCTTTACATAACAATGGCATTTCTTTTCTTTTTTTATTTGCACAGCTTTTCAAATAAAGGAAAAAAAAAACTCTATTTTTATCCTTTTTTTAACCATAATTATCTTGATTTAACATATATTGATGAATAGCTACGCATTAATTTAGGGTATATTAGAAAAAGCATTGGTAACATTTTGTTTTTAAACTAAACTAACTATATTTCTTAATTTATATTGAAAAAAATTCAAGCCATAATTTATGAGATGAATTGAGTAATTTATCATATACTCTCCATCTCACAAAACTAATTTACTTTTTCTATACAAATTAATCGTCCGATAATAGGGATGATAGTAGGACGGGTACCTTCAAAAATTGGTATACCCATTACTAAAATCCGTTTAATTTTTGTATGCTCATACCCTTTCAAATTAGTTTAAATTTATCCTTCTATTATATCCATACCTATCCTAAATCCATTTCCCAATACATACAGATACTTGCACCCATATAATTATTCATTTTAACTAATATATGAATTTAGATAAAAAAATAATAGAAATTTAATAAAATTGCAACCAGAAAATTAAAAATAACAATTTTGTTGAATTTTTAAATCAATACTAAGTAAAAAATGTACATAATTAAATAATTTATAAATTAAAAGTTACATATAATTAATGTCACGGTAATAGATTTAATGGCAAACAATTACATTTTGATTGTTTAAGATAAGCGTTCAATTCTCACTCACACCTAAAATTTTAGATTATTTTTCAAACAAATGGATATAAACGGGACATGAATTCTCAGGTACTTGTTATCCATAAATAAATACATAAATCGGTTAAGATAGCGAGTATCGGAGATACTAAACTCATACCCGATCCAAACCCCTAACGGATTCTATTTTTAATGTCTAAATCTATTCCAAACTCATTTAAAATTAGCTGTCCACTTAATATTTTTAATAAAAAAAAATTGATCATTTTAATATTGTTAAGAGTAAAAAATTAACAAAAAGACTTAACGATAATTTATAACTAGCAAATTACCCTTAGCCTTTTTTCAATTTGATGTTTATGATACGTTCGCTTATACGCCACTATCCCTTTTCCATATTTACAAAACGATCAGCAAAATTTCTCTTAATATTATGAAAATCTTAATAATTCGTGCTCTTAAATCCATTATGATTGATTTGTGAATAACTAAATTTTATACCCATAATCATCGAGCACGTACCTGAGATAATTCAAATCTCTGTTAGTTTAATCAGTAATTTTAAGTTCGATTCCTAAAAATATAATTCTGTTAAATAATTGGTGATAAAATTTTACTGTTCTTGTGTTCTTACTCAATTTGAGTGAAAATTAATTTAAATATAATATATCTTAAAGTTACCTCCGACCTGCCGTTATGTCTGCTCAGTATACCTCATGTGCAAACATAAGAAAATAAAATAAAATCTATATCCATACATTAGTATAAATTATCTTTGAATGAAATGAAGAACAAAAACGAAAGAGAATGAAGCGCTTGAGCTCCATGGCCAAGCTTCCAAAGGTGGGTAAAAGTAAAATCTCAGCTAGGTAAAGAAAGAGGAGCACCAAATTATTGTGGGCAACTTTTGTTTTTTTAGGCATCATTATGAAGATGCTTAGTGCTAAATTTTCACATGGTTCGTGGGGTAGCCATGGCTCCACAATCCATTTCCTTCAAGATTCCCTTGTTCCCAGATCATTTTTGACCTTCAACAACTATTGTTTTTCCACTTCCTACAATTTCTAGCCTACTATTTCTGCTACACTCTTCTTTAAAACTACAGCTTAAAGATTTTGGTGTGGCTGTAGCTCTGGAGCAACCAAACTATATGGACGAGTCTTGGAGAATGCGAATGGGAATGCCCAACCTTCCATGCCGCCATTCCATGGAAGATATGGCTTCCAGACATACAAGGCGTTCCATCGAAGCCTTGGAACCTGAAGATTTCACCGACGTCTTCGGCGGCCCCCCACGTAGCGTTCTCTCTCGCAAATTCTCCGGCGACTTCACTAGATCATCCACTTCTTTCTATGAGGAGATTTTCCACCAACCTCAGTTTCTTAGTTCGGTCGAGAAGAAGAGCGGTGGGCGGAGCTTGTCGGCTTTCAGGATTCCGGAGAAGGGCGATGGATTTTACAGTGACGTTTTCGGATGGGAGGATCACGGACGGAGGTCGAGGGATAGATCGAGGCCTAATTCAAAGGCTAAATCGAAGTCGAACTCGTCTTCTGTGTTGAGCTCGGAGGAGCTCAGCCCTCACCGGCGGCCTGTCACCGGTGATGATGTGGCATTGTCTTCTTTTGCTTCCAAGCTCAGGTTTATGCACCGCTCTAAATGTTCTCAAATTAACTGTTTTTTTCAAGGGTTAAAGGTTAATTTTTGACCAGATAGTTTTATCTAATTTAAGAATTTAAAATTTTTCATGTCACGTTATTAATAATTATTTTATGATTTAAATAATATTTAATTATTTATTTTATATTTACGATGGATATAATAGAAATTTTTTCGTAACATATTATTAACCATTATTTTTATGGTTTTAATGATATTTAATTATTTATTTTATATTTAGGATGGATATAATAAAAAGAAAAAGAGTAATAATTAGAATTTCTTAAACGGTTCTGAAAATTAGAAGGGGAGAAAAATTATATCACGGAGAAAGGAGGAAGTATTAAGTCGTGTTAAAAGCTATATTTTGAGCTTCCGTTGCAATTCGATGTGCATAATCATCTAATTTGCGAATTTTTTAATTCCTTTCTACCTTCACTTTTCTTTGACAAATAACTGAACATGCTATCGGAAATATACAGAAAGCTTAGATTTTGATATCCTTGCAGGCCTATAAATGTGCCATGTAGATGGAACTCGACCACAATGAGACCTGAAGAAGTATTAAGGAAGCAAGAGATGCCATATTTTCCAGGCAATTATCCATCCCATACTGACAATTATTACATGGAGAATGATTACACTGATAATTTTAGAAGCTCCTATGTCAAAGTTTCACGGCAAGTATCATCCACGGAAACCATTAGTATCGAACCGAAATCGTTCAGAAGTGTCGAAGTATCCTTGAATGAATCAGAATCCAACTCCCCTTCATCTCCTGTCTCTTCACTTTCTCAAGAACCAGAAGCAAGCATTGGTTCTCAGCAGTGTAACACGATGCAAGCAGATGAAATGGAACAGGAAGAAGATGAAGTTATGAGTTCGTATGTTATTGAGATCAATTCTGATCATAGAGAGGTGGCCAGTGAAGCAATTTCCATTGATGAAGCAATTGCATGGGCTAAGGAGAAATTCCAATCACAAAGTTTTGACAGCAGACAGCAAAAGAAAGATCAATTCGCTCAAGTAGAAGGTGATATGGTAACTTACGTTAGTTTGACATGAATTTCACATACAAAAAACGTTGTGACATTATTGACAATTCTTTCCTTCGCCCTCCAAATTGTGCAGAAAGTCCTAACACAGAGGAGCTTATAGCACAACGGATTGATGGATGCAGGACGCAATCTCCCACGGTAAACTACACAATGTCGCTGAACCAAACCTGCACCATTAGCACATATCATCCTCATAAGAATAGCAAAACAACTGATTTCAGTGCTAATTAGCTGTGTCAATATTATAGAAAAACCAAACCGGCTACTGATACTTGTGCTTTGGGTGATCAATGACCGAGTAATTCAAACTAATCAAGTGCGAGAAGAAGAATTTAATAAAATAATTTGCTGCTTCTCTTGCAGGAAGAAGTACAGAAATGGAGAAGCGAAGAAGAAACAGAGCAATCAGAAAAAGATGTAAGTTCTTAATACCATCAAAGCCCATGCAAGACTAATTATGCATACAAAATTAATTTCCCTCAAAAATTACAGATGGAAACGAAGCTATTGGATGAAGATATACGATTGTGGTCAACTGGCAAGGAGACCAATATCCGTTTGCTCCTCTCAACACTGCATCATGTAAGATATCTAATTCAGCAGTTATAATTACTAAAGATCTCCTTATGTTCAGAAAGTCCTCCAAATTCTGGGGATGACGCGGATCCCTTCATAAATTGTCTTGTTGGCATTGAATTCAGATTCTATGGCCCAAAAGTGGTTGGTATGCAACCCCTTTAACAAGCCTTATTGAGAGCTCACAAGTAAAGAAGGCATATCAGAAAGCAAGGCTATGTCTCCATCCTGATAAATTACAACAAAGAGGAGCTACACTTCAGCAGAAGTATGTTGCAGAAAAGGCCTTTTCCATCCTCCAGGTATATTTAAAACATATACATGTAAATAGACTTCCTACACTGGTTTAGTAGGAGAAAATAGAATAACATTTACTTGATTAGCGTGTAATAATTTGTTAAAATGAAAGTCAATATGTGGTTGCAGGATGCGTGGGCTGCATTCATATCCCAAGATGTCTTCATTAACCTGCAGAGAGAGTGAGATTTGAAACCAACAGTAAGCTAGTCAGAATATTTGGAGAGTGAAAAACATATCAGGGTGCAAATGGAGACTGGGAGCAGAAAATCAAGTATTCCAGAACTTGTAAGTTTATCAGATGCCTAGCTCAGATTCCATTTCCATCCTGAAAGCTGCAACATTATGAAGATAGAAAATCATAGTATTATTGACATCAGTTCAGTTAGTATTTGGCTTGTAATATATGATGCTTTTTGGATCAACAATCTCCTCCTGGAACCCTCTTCTTTTTCTTGATTTCATTCATATTCCACACAAGAACAGAATAATTTGTCCTGGACTGCGTTTTCTCGTCAAATTTGTGTTTTTCATTTTTGAGTTGCACCCAATATATAACAACTGAAAAATTACCATACTATGGATGGATTCTGGCCCAAGCAAAAGTGCATTTTGAAACCTAATATTGCTGGACTCAAGGTTAAACTTGACTGACAATGGAGGCTCCTTTGGTTACAAATGACGATTACCAAATGAGAGAAATGGGTTTCATGCACTTGATTGCAAAATTTAACTGAGAGGGTTTGTTAATTGAAATTTCGCAATTTCCCCTTGTAGAAAGACAACCTTATAGTTTTCCATCTGTCCTTAATTGCCAAAAACTGGAAACTACAAGTCGTTGGATGAACTGATGTAAAATGAGAAGGAAACCACATGTATTCTCAATCACTAAAGCCAAGCTTAATACATGCTCCCGTATAGAGTACCAATTTGAATCTGTCCAATCGTCCACTAACTAATAACCAGATTAAGTCATCCGCATTGGTGGAAACACAATCTTATTGGCGAATTAAGAAATCAAAATCCCCATGTCTAGTACAAGTATAAGTCTCTATCGTCATTATAAATACATCAAATTTCAGAGAATTACACTTAGGTGCTGGAGAATATTACAATTTAGATTGAGCCCAACTCCTGAGTGAGAAACCACCTTGAGAACTAAAACTTCCAGTGGAGCATATGTCCATATAAAATCGACAATTCCCATATTTACATGTGACGGAAAGACAAGGAAAACCCAAAACTGGGCAGTGGGCACCCTTATCCAGCAGCTCCTTGCCTTAGCAACTCCTTGAACTGTTCATCAGTACTTTTAAGCATGATCGGCAAAGGCATTTCAACCCCATTATGAACAATCTCCAGGTATCTTGGTTTAATCCTATTTTCCAAACTAAAAGCAAAATATTGAGGAAATTCCCTCAATTCCTCCAATTTACCCTTCATCTCCTCAGAAAAATAATAAAACTTAGGCTTAAAATTATTTTCAATACTGAAAGTAAACAATGGTGGGCACCTCAAAACCATAGTTACAGCCTCATCTTCTGAGAACCCAATGCTCTCTAAGTACTTCAACTTGGGAATCAATGTTTTCTCCACATTAGAGACCAGCAAGATTGAGTCTTGATAAGCCAAAGCATAGAAATCACTAAAGCCAAGCCTTTGCAGATAAAACAGGCATGGCTTAAGCTGGTCTTTAACGCTAGAAACGAGAAATCTTGGGCACTTATTAATGACCCTTCTGAAATTATTTTCTGGGACTTTAAGGTCATTAGATAGGAAATCAAAAACTGGGTTAAGTTCAGTTCTGATGTTAGAGGTTAAGATTTGAGGACACATGCCAAAGATCCTAGCCAAGTCCTTTTGGCGGATGCCTTTGGATTGGAGAAAGGAGATTATGGAATGAATGGAATTTAAAGAAGCTGAATGGAGAGAAGGGTTTTGAGATGGTGCTTTGCCAGAATCAATTCCCATTATTTCAAGGCATAGGAGCTTTTCTTTAATTTGGAAGGAGATGTTAGTATGGAGAGGTGTATACAATGGATGCTTGTGGAGGAGACTTTTGGGTTTTGCTGATAAGTGAGTGCTTGGTTGCTGGGAATTCGACGGTGAGGGAGTGTGGGAAGAGAAGCAGAGAGTAGAATGTAAAGCTGTTGCTGCTGTAGCTGGCATGCTGTGTGTCTGTGTATGAAAGTTAGGGTTGGACAAAGAGGCTGTGAGTTTTCACAAAAAAAAAAAATTATCCAATGAGGTTTATCAACATATGAAAATGACACGATAGCATGTTTCTTAAATCTGATTGGTTCAAGTTGGATTACAAGGATTTTTTAAGGTCCAAAACTGGGATTCCAGGCTAGGATTGTCTGCATCCGCCTCCATCTGGTCTCAAAGCAAGCCATCAATTAGTGCCCCACAACCTTTTAATATCTAGAAATTTATACAAAGAGGACACTTTCGAAACATCGAAAGTCATTAAGGGAAATAGAAAAGCTTATCCTTGAATTTTTTCTAATCTCAGACATTTTAATGGGATAAGCATCCATATATTACAAATCATGATCCCCTGAAATAGTTAGGCAATTCATTTAAGAAATTCACATTTAAGAATCGGCAATAGCCCTTTTATTTATAAGCTGTAACCAGTTTGCCATTTCAATTCTCTATAACTTTATTTAGTTACCTCCCAACCCCAGCACACGAAATGTAAAGGAAAAAAGAACAGAAATAATTTTGATTGCAGCTTCAGTCCTGATGCATCTCTAAGTCATTTGAGCTCAATCAGTTTCTACCGACAATTAACCAGAGCCGCAATGCCACCACCTGGCAAGAGCAAGCTTATCTCCGGAGTTTATGGAAATAAAATTCTCTTCATAAAATTAACACTTTCGAATTTACAACATCAATACAAGATAACAAAACAAAAATTGGATAGACAAATAACAACAGAAGCTTGATTAAATTAGTTCACTGTTTGATTAATTGTGAGGAATACAAATCCTGATGAGACAAACTATTACACATAGTAGGCTGCACAGAACAGCACCTTAAATTTTGAGAATGACATAAATTATTCAACTTTTAAAGAGGGGGAAAGAAATTCAGGTGAAAGGAAAGTAAAGCTTGCCATAACTTTCACCAGCACCAACTCTTCAGCCACTTACCAAATTGGATTGCAAAGTTTACTCTTAATACAGATGCAGATGCAGTTGATCCTACAGAGCATTGGCACAAGACATACTCTTAGAATGAACTTGGCACTTAAGGGAATTTTTCTTTTTTTTTTTGTTAGGAGATCTGTAATGAGGCTTGTGATGCACATATTTTGGAAGATCAGATCAATTTTCATGATGCAAAAACAGGGAGAACAGACAGTTCAAGGTATCTTGATTAAATGTCTGCATGTCTCATCCACACGTCTCAGGGAGAATTCATCTTCTTTTTTTTTTTTTTTTTTGCCGAGACATGAGCTTTCAACAAAATTTTCTGTACTTTGTAGATCATAGATGAGATGACATTTACATCATCTCAGGTGACTAGATGCCAACCTTTAGAATATTCCCATTTTTTTTTCTTTTACTCGTGTAAATTCATTTCAACCCATTCATGTACTTTGTTTCTTCCAAACAACTTCATGCAATTGCCAAAAGCTCCCCCCACACAAGCAATGCCCCATTCAATGCCTCAAATAATAAATGTACATGTACATGTATACTTACATGCCATTGCCAAAAGCTCCCCCCACCCAAGCAATACCCCATTCAATTCCTCAAATAATATATGTATTAAGTGTATGTGTGTGCTTGAACTGGTCCCTTCTAGCTACATTGATGAGATGTGAAAAGTGTGCTACAGCAAGACAGAACATAATGTAATAGAGTTCATATGATCTTACTAACAATTTCAAGTACTGGCTATTCTGATTAAGTCAATGCTGCCCATGGCTTCTGCTCATAGAAGGCCGTCGAAGGAGCTTTGGGCCTGCAGTTTGATGATCATCCTGTATAAGAAAATTCAAGTCAAGCCAAAAAGTAAAAGAATACGAGCAGATCTCTTCAACATATGAATAGATTTGTAGACTTAAGTCTAGAAATGAAGTTACTTTCATTGAAAGTGCCTTCATGCACAGCCAATAGCTGTGCAAACATATTTACCTCAATTTAATCCTGTGACATTATCCTAGAATTTGAACTCAGCTATGAGAAAATGCAAGTTGCCCAATGAGAATAATGCAATTTTGCCAGTGAAATAGTAATTGCCTACAATGGCAACTTAAACTCTACCTTGCCATGAAAAAAGAGAAATTTTGCCATAACCATGTGAGTTGGGCTCACCACCTAAGGAAACATTCATTAAAGAGCAATCAACAGATAGTGCAACCTAATCAGCTCTTCTACGAGATTCCATCTCTAAGCAAGATATGGTGTCATGCTGGTCCTGTACCAGTGCTGACAAATTATGTTTCAAGCCCTGCACTCTAGAAAGGGTCTAGTTTATTCAATGGAGAGGAGAATGGGAGGCTTTTTCCATATCTTCTGTTCACATCATCAATCAACCTTTGCTTGAGATAAGTCAACTATTCGAAAAAATAGTTGGCCTATGGATTTGGTTTTGATCCTTCTGGTATAAAAGAAGTCAGGAGACCAGTTTTTGTACTTCATTGTCCTATACTTTCCAGCCTATCATAACAAGAAAACAGCCACTCCAGTTACTAGTATCCCTATTAAAGTACTGTTGCTTTATCATGCTAATAGGGAATAGAAATCTGAAATGTTGTAGTGATTACCAGTTATCTTGCAATTGAACATAGAATTGAACACAGATACGAAGAAAAATAATTGAAAGACAAGAGAGGAATAAAAAATTTATATCCTATGTTCTCCACTCAAACACAGACCCATAGACTTGAGATCAGAAACAATGACCTTGTGCAGCGATGCAGCTGACTCAGACTGCACTGTCTGAATTGGAATGTGCCCCAGAGAATGCAGTGCCTCTAATGCGTCCAGTGTCAGCTGCCACCCACAAAGCGCAGCAGCATCAACATTATTGCCAGAACTACGGCTATTACATCCAGCAGCTGCAACATTTCCATTCACCCATGGACAAAACTGATTGTGATGAATAATCGGATCGAACTCTACAGCCTCTTCATAATTGCTTCCACCTTTCGGAGGCCCTGCATATCAAATAGAGTAAATAATAGATCAACCATGCAGGAGAAATTGAACCAAGGATTTCAAAGTTCAAAACCGTTCAACAAAATGATGCTTTCAGCTTAGAGAACCCTTCAGTACTCAACACAGCAAAAGAAACTAAGGAAACAAACCACATGGAACTTTCACTCCATGACAAAATCATTAAAAAAAAAACAGAAGCAGAAGCAGAAAAAGAAGAAGAAGAAGAAACAGAACAACAATGCAGGATTACCCACAAACAAGCACACCAGAACCTACCTATGCCATTGGCAACTGCATAATCTGACTCTATGCATGGAAAATTATTTGTAGAGGACGACTTTCCAGTGTTCTTTAGCCCTTTCTTGGTTGTTTGATTGCCAGAGTACATATTTGCATTGCAGGAAAGAGATAGGTGGGCATTGCTATCAAGGGGTAGCCTGCAGCTTTGGCTTGCCTTTTCACCACTTTCGACAGATTCAGCTTTGGTAGAACCATCTATCTTTGAGCCACTATCAGCCCTTTCCACAGATTGAGACAGCATATCCTGGCTATCACCATGAGGATCTTCCCTGTTTATTTCATCAGGGACAATCTCATCCATTAACCCAGGATCAGGAGCAGATTCACCTGTTTGACCTTGATTTTCAGCATCTTCTATTCTGGGTTCCACATCCCCAACCACACTATCTGCTCTGTGGACAGAAACATCATTCCCATGAATTTCAGCCTCATGACTAGCACACATGCCAACACTGCCTCCACTAATACCAAAACTAAGACCATCTCGGGCCTGAGCTGTTACAGTTTCTGCATTGAAGATCTCTTCACCGTCATTTGTGCTACTGACACCCATTTCCCCAGCAGCAACTTCAGCAGTAGGTCTGAAACAAATGCTTTGTTGGGCTTGATTGCTGTAATTCAGTTCAGATGTCTCATTCATGTCCAGATTGCCATATGTACTGGATGAGGGAAAATGAACATCATCAACATCTCCAGGGTAATTTTCAACACTTTCCATAGAGTCCTCATTTGCACATTGACCGATTGTGTCCATAGCAATGACAGAAGATGCACGTGTTGAATCCCTAGCTGATGGGATTCCTACAACTTGTTCACTTCCTTGACGAAACAAACTAACTCTGCTTCCATCTGGATAAATTTCAAGACCCAACGAATGGCTAGGACCAGCACCAGATGAATCTCTCTGAAATGGTGAACAGTTTGTATCAAAAAAATCAGATTCACGAGCACGTTTTGAAGGTCCAGCAGAACACTGTCTCCCATCTGTGACTTCATCACAATCACGATCAATGACAGTTCCCTCCACACTATCACCCGGGTGCATCATCATATTAGGCCTATCATCTGAGCTGCCACCTATTTCTAAGCTCCGTTTGCAAGAACTAGCACCTCGTGATTCATATGAAGCCGCATGATCACCAACCTCACTGCCTGCAGGCTGACCGATCATTAAGTCTCTCCCCATGTCTGCATCACGAACATTTTCAAGTATTGCTACCCTGTCTACCTGAGTAAATGGTAAGCCCCCTGCCATAGTCAGATTCAAATCAACATCTGCATTCTGCACCAATTTACCCTTGTCAGTTGTCGCCACTTCATCACGGTCTTCTGTATGTTCCTTCTCTGTATCATCTGCAGCAACCCAACCACTAATTCCACTGGCAGCACTCACCCCACGTGTCAATACCATCTTTTTGCTTGCATCAGGAATATCAATGTTGTTGGAAGCAAAACGAGCAGGTCGAGGAACAGTCAAGAAATCCAATATCCTAACAGTAGCACCACATAAGCTACAATCTAATAAGGGCGACCTCGAATCATATCTGGACTCCATAGCTAATAGTTTGTTCTTCCCATTGTCCTTTTTTGCTGAAGCAGAGTGTGCCTTCTTGCTTAGACTGGGATCATGTGAAAGATGGACTTGGGCCTGGGCAGGGCCAAAAGAACACCCATTTCGAGCTGATTGTGCAGAATGTTCTTCACAATCTTGAACATTAGGAAGCCACCTCGGTTCCCATCCACACAGACTTATAAGTTTTTGGGCCTATCAGGGGAAGTATTGTGAAAGAAAATAAGAGAGAGAGCGAGATACATAACGAACAAAATTTAACAAACAAAATCAAATAGCCGATTGAAAAGAGCACACAATTCACTGAGCACAATTTTACAATTGAAGAAAGGCATGTGAATACATCTTACACGAGAATACACATACAAAGCCCCATATCTAGAGCTGTCCAGGTCTGGTATGCCATCCAATTTGAAGTCTCCTTCTCCGCATATAAAATTTTGTGACTGGGATAAAAAGTGATCAACCACTAGGCCACGAGAAACTCGCATTTGCTCCACTGCTGATGCAGAAACTATAGGAAGAAATTGAAACTGAAGAAGTCCATCACATCTGTCTTTATATCCCCCAATTAACGCAGATTGAGGAGTTGGAGGGAACTGAACCAAGCTTTCAGGGCAGCTGTTCCCTCTCCAAGGACAGCTGGCTTTATGGCCATCATCCAGCTGCTCAGCGAATGCTTCACCAGCACTTTCAACTACAGATTAAAGAAAGAAGGCAAACCTAAGAGCAAAGAATGCAAACAATATAGGCAGCAGAAGTTTATTGAAAATCAAACACAATTTTCCTTAAACAAGTAACAACAGTATTCATCAACTTGAAACTAAAATCATGCATTGTGGCCTGACGAAAGGAAATATTTGAAAGATCCGGCTTTAACCGATTTTTTAATATGTATAATGTTGAAACTTCCAATGTTCCCTTTATTGTGATTGTTGCAATAACATCAACCTACAGAAAAGCTTCTTGAGAATCTCATCAAAAGCAACACAACCACTTGCCATGAAGAACAACCAATTTGTTCTCATCTTTTAAGGTACCCATCACAAAAGTGCAGTTATTGATGCACAGTTGCAAACCAAATTACATATGACAATCCTCTGAGTTATCTTCCCCTTAACATTCTATCTAAATCACCTAACATTGTATCTACCTATCTCCTGCATTAGGAAATGCAGGAAACTGAGGTCCTCTTTCATTGACCATAAAAATGCGTGTGCTCGTGTTTGATTCAGATTTGAACATGCCAGAATTACAATCACTAACCTTCAGCAGGAGTCCAAGACAGTGACAACACACAACTCAGGCATGCACCACAAGATTCACACACAATTTTGTCGACGTCAATGTTCATCCAACCTCTCTGAATGAACTAGCAATCTGCAAGAATTAGAACAAGATCATATAAATGACCTGAATTTGTCCCATGCCCAACGCTAAAAGGAGAAATTCAGACCCTCAAAGGAAGGGAAAAACCAAAAATTCTGCTGCCACTAAAATTCAAAATGCATCTTTAAACTTGAAAAGTATTGTCACCAAACTTGTACAGAAGTTTCTATAAAGAATACCAGAAAAACAATTCTCAAATAGTTCTTTTAGACATAAAGTAAAACTGTTTTTGGTGCCCTTGTTCCAGTGCATTTCTGAAGCAAGAGGGATTTATGATGTAAAACTGAAACAGCTAATATAAACACCATCTAGTTGGTTGCAGTTAAATTAAAGGTTATGTATTGCCAAAAACAGCTTTAATAGAGCTACTGCTAATATGCTGTAGCATAAATCCGGGTGATATCACCGAGATTCTTGGAGTCTCTGCATCATATATTAAAGATGACAATGGGCATTAAGCGTCAACAAGAAACTTTAAGAGTTATGTATTTTCATTACCTTTTAAGCTAGCACCCATCATTTAATCATTCATGTCCTTTTAAAGCAGATATAGGTGGTGAGCATCCATGCAAATTAGATAATTAGATTACATGGTGGAAAACATAGCACCAGCCAAAAATTTACTCTTTTTGAAAAACAGAAACTTAAATTCTAATGTTGGGAGCACCTTAGGTTTTCCAAACCAATTAGACGGCTTAAACGTAGCCAAACGTCTCAGCAAATCTCCTCTTTCCCATGGCCTGCATGACAGCTTTGACGATCCAAGAACAGAACCGACACAAGATAGAGAGGATGCTTTGGAGTTACGGCCATGACTGGACCTCTCCATACTAGCCACATTCGCTGGAACAGCAGGTGAGGATGCCCCAGCAGAACTGGAGAAAAAGAAACGTACATCAAGCTTTGTTCTTCATAAACAGCAAGAAAACATTTAAAAAAAAAAGTATCCATCTTTTCCTTCCAGATGCTAACAATCTCCTAGAGTCATTAATTAGAACGTAATTTCAGCTCCTGCATAGCAGAAGTTCAAAAATCCACGATACTAGAAAAACACACTCCCAATTATTTGCATTAGCTTAAGAGAGACCGAGCACACACAAGGAAAACCCTAATTGCAGCGAATTCAAAAATTGAACAACTAAAACCCCCGAATTAGAGATCAGGTGTAATGGAGTGAAGACATGGACTACGGTTAGGAAGGGAGCCATCAAGTACCTGGCAGCAGGAGTGGGATCCAAGGTCCCGCCGGAGCTGATAACTTCTTCTCTCATTTGCGTTTTTTTCTTTAAAAATGGCGTTTATCGAAGAAGACTGAATGAAAATGAATAATAATAATAATAATAATAATAATAATAGTAGTAGTAGTAGAAAATAAATTTAAAATATTCTAGCTCAGCCTTGACTTCGCGTGGCCCGTAAGGGAAGATTAGTTGCGCGCGCGTACCAGTGCTATGTAAATCTGGACCGTTAAAGTAAAAGTACTGTTTTTTATTTTTAATTCAACAGTTTCGATTTGAGAGCGCGGGCACATTCTTGTAGTATATAATGCTCTTCACAACGGTTGAATTGAAACTAATTTTTGTTATAGATTTTTTTTAACTGTTTGCCTATACAATTTTTCAAAATTTTTTTTTATAAAAAACAGAAAATAGAAATGGAATTTATTTTAGTTAATCTTTTAAAATATAAAATAGATATTTCAATTTTTTAAAATAAAAAAATTTTAAAAATAATAATATATATATAAAAAAAAAAACAAATATTCTAATTTTTTATTTATTGATAAATAAACGTATTTTTTAAATTTTTTATAAAAAATAAAAGACTCCAATTTCTTTTAAAAAAATAAAATATAGAAAATAATATTTTATTTTCTACAAGTAAACGCATTCTTTTTTTATAAAAATTAAAAAATGCATTTCGATTTGTTTTACTAGCAAGGTAATTCTTGATAAATTAGTAATTCGATGCGTGCATATGTGCTGCATGCGTATTTAAACCACCAAATTAATAGATACATACAATTTGACGGCTTTAAATGTGCGAGTGCACAAATTACAGCTTTTCTTGACGAGTTTGAAATTAACTAGCGAAAAAATGTAATTTTACTTTCTCTAAAATTATTTGCATTCTATCTAACCCTGGTCAATTCCTTGTTCAAGCTGAAAATGTGAAGAATACTTGATAAAACAATAGATTTTTTCTTAATTTGAAATCTTCAATGCCAATGACCTTTCAGTTTTCTCGAAAATTTTATTTGGATTCACAAGATGAAAGGCAAATCTATCTTTTTGGTTTTAACTAGTGCACTTTTCTATTAATGGGGTTTTTCACTTTTTAACTATGATAATATAAATTGATTTGGCAATTAAATAGTAAAAAGCAATAAAATATTAATTTAGAAAGACGGTATGTAGGTCGAGTTTCGCGACTTCTTTCATTTCTACTGGATGATATTTTATTCAATCCAATATCTACTACTTTGGTGCTGACTTCTCTGCATTGTCGTGAAGAATTTTAACAGGTGATTCACATCCTCTCATCCCAAGATTTGGATTCTGTTTTTCAAATTTCACCACTGGCTTTGGCTGCCTTTATTCACATTATTGAATTAACTAAGAGTTTGTTTGTAACAAATGAATTCTATAAAATTTTATAAAATTTATTTGTACTTATTATTTTGTATGCTTGGAATGATAAAAAAAAACTGAATTTCATAAATTAAATTTCAAGCATTTTATTATACTTTTATCAAGTAGAATTTATTTGTTTACTAGTCACGTGATTATATCGGAGGAAATTCAAGTGGCTGATGATATGACCTATGAAGAGGAACTAGTGAAGATCTTAACAAAAGAAGTTCGTCAACTCAGAAACAAACAGGCTCCACTTGTGAACGTACTGTAGCATCACCATAACGTTGAATAAGCTATTTGGAAATCAAAAGCAATTATAAGACGACAGTATCCCCACCTCTTCACTACAGGTAAATTTCGAGGATGAAATTTCTTTTAGTAAGGGAAAATTGTAATGGCCTCAACACCGGTCTGGCCGTGAACAGAAGATTTAGATGGTGAATAGTGCACCTGAGCCGTAAATTGAATCGGGAAGTGAAAAATATTTTATTTGACCATCGGAAAGTATTGGTCATGGTGAGTCCGGGATTGAAATTTGAAGTCAAACCGAGGTCAAATAGACCTCTGAAAGTCAAAAATACGAAAAAGGTAGCGAGTCAATTTTTCTGGTAGGGAAGACGACTTGATTTTGTATAAATTTTTAAAAATAGCAAATGAACTCTAAAAATTGACAGAATTTTCAGTTCTCAATGACATTTCATATAGAATATTTTGGTATAAAAATAAATAAATTTTTCGACAATGTCGATAGTTGTCGAATCAGATCAGTAACGGACTCCAATTGAGCCAAAATTTTGTGTACTACCTATTTTTAACATAATAAGAATTATGGAATCAAAATTTGAGTGATTTGGAGTGAAAAAAGGAGAAAAATCATTTAATACTTTGAATTAAGTTGTTAATGGGCTTTAATTAGTTAATTAGGCCCAATAGCCAATCCAATCCCATTACCACTCAAAATATCAGATATAAGAGGAAGAGACTAGAATAGACCAGCAGCTTCTTCCTCCTCTCCAACCTCCCTCCATGGCCGAACTAGCTTCCCCACCTTTGCTTAATTTTTTTCTTTCATTCTCTCTCCATCTCACACTAAAATCAGCCCTAATATAGTAAATTTCACCTCTCTAGTTGAGCTTAGTATCCTCTTTCCTTTAAAAAAAAGGAAGAAAAGCAAGGAAAATCAAGAGAGATAATTTAGGATTTCATTTGAGGTAAGTGAAACCAATAAGTTAAAATTCTTTCTAAGGTGCCTCCTTGCATTTTTGGGTGCCTAGATTTCATTTTTTATGTCAATTTTAGCATTTGAGGTCAAAAAAGTAGATTTTTGATGTGTTAGTGTTTCGGCCTCCATAGGAAATCAAGGAGAAGTGCAAGCTTCCAAGGCTAAAGGCAAGAAAAATGAAGCTTAGGCAACCTAGAGCAAGAAAGAAAGGTTAGTGGCTAATAAATCTTAATATTTTCTTTGATTTTGGTTAAGTAATCTTTATATAACTTAGGGTAAATATGATAAAATGGTGTTTAATTGAAAGTGATGGTAGATTAGTGTTATGAGACCTTAAATAAGTGTGTTTAAATGCTTAAATAAATTGTTAAATGAATATATGGTGTTGGTCCTTTGTTGGCCGAATGAAACATTAAAGAAAATTAAGGTTTATTTTGTAAATTTTGATGATATTATGCTTCAAAATCATAGTAGAAATGAAATAACGTGCCTAAGAATTTTTGTGAAATTTATAGAAATTAAATGAATATTTTAGAGACAAGTTCTCAATTATGTAAGTAATGAAATTATTGAATTAATGTGAAATTATGTGCAATTCGACGAAAAAGTGAATAATTTTGGTGAATTATGGTAGAATAATTCACAAATTATATGAAGGAATTGAAAAGAGTAATTAATAAGTAAAGAAAGCATAATTAAGTAATGAAATAATAAGAAAGTGAAGATTTGATTGAGATTTTTATGAAAGTATGCCCTTAGAAATAGTCTAGCAGTAAAAGTCTTGCTCAGGATATAATTAACTAGTCATAGAGACATCTGTATCGCGGTGCAAGTCATGGCGACTTGCTTTGCTATGGTACGATCACTGATCTTCATGGCTTCTGTCTGTATCTGATATATATTCTATGGAAAAGTGATCTTTGAGATCATTTTTCAGTCTGTATGTGGCCCATGGGATCCACATCCCGAGTATCCGGTCTGAGAATTTATGTCGGTACTGTACTAGGGGCATGAAAGTGATAATAAGTTAAAATAAGTGAAAAGAAAGATAAAAATGAAGTTTTAAGTGGAAAAAAGACTTAAATGAAAGAAAATAAAAGTTTAGGGGCAAAATGATAATTTTGCCAAAGTGGATAATTAATAAGTAAAAATAAGTAAGAAATAATTAACAAGGGCAAAATGGTAATTTTGGAGACCTAATAGTGTCAAAAGATAAAGTTTTCGTGGTATAAGGACTAAAATATAATTTTACCCGAAAATGGTAAAATAAAGAATAAATGATGAATAATGGAAGAAATTGTATAATAAAAATGAAAATAAATGACTATAATGGCAAATTTGTAAATATGAGACAAAATGGATAATTTTGTAATTTAGGAAGGTTTTATGGACTAAATTGAAAATTTGTCAAAAGTTAAGTAATAAATAAGAATAAGTGCAAATAGTATAGAAAATAACTGTTTCCCTTTTGATTTTGAACAAAACGTGTTTACTTGTATTTACATTGAGAAATTAATCATATAATCGTATCATAAGAAAGAAATAATTATTATTAAATAAAGTATTAGGATTGTTGGTCACCACTGGGCATAATTTATACTCAGCATGTAGTTGCTGCTGCATGCAGGTATCAAGCTGGAAGAGCAGTAATGCACAATCAAGAGAAGTTATTTTTGTTATGTAGCTGAAGTAGACTCTGACATATATAAATGTTTATTAGCTGTGGCATGTATATAAACAGACAGTTATGTATAAAGGCATGTTTATGTAAAGATATGCAGATATGTATGCGTGTGTTATGATCTGTACATATATGAGTTATTGGTTGATTGATGGGAGTTTGGAGATATGAGATAATTTTATTAGAAGTGTTGTGCCTCTGAGAGGCTATGATTTGTCTGTTTTTCAGGGGGCTAGTTAGATATACAGCCGTTATAATGTCAAAATTTTTATAATATAAATAGTAACCCGAGATAGGTCATCGAATACCTAAGTTAAATTTATAATATTAAGTATTGGTGTTACTTAAAAGTTAATATAAAAGAAAAAAATTATCGATTTGCGCGCACTGTTCAGTTAGATCGGAGTGATAAGGGTGTTACAATTTTACTGATATCAGAGCAAAGGTTTAGGCGGTCCTAAGATCGGAGTGGGTATGAATTGATTTATCTGTATATACATGCCAATTATTTTTGGAAAGTGAGTGCTTTGGAACTAATATGCATCTGCTCCTTTTGTTTTATAGTGAAAAGATGTCTACTGACCAAGGACAACAGTCAGCTGACAGCAAGAGCGAGGCATCAAGTAATAATGGGTGACAAGAGGCCCCACAACAGAACCCTCCTCCTGTGGCACCGCCTCCTTTCCCTCAGCCAAACTTTCTTGATTTGATGGCTAACTACATTCAGCAGCGACTGTAGGTAGCTCCAGCTCCGGCGCAGCCTCAGCCGACAGTAGTACAGGTTTAGTCAGCCCCACCTAGGCTGAGACCTATTCTGGAACAATTAAAGAGATTGGAGGCGAAAGACTTTGCTGTAAGAGAACCATTGACACCGTCAGCAGCTGAAGAATGGTTATATAAGATAAAAAGGTTGTTTGAGGTAACCCATAGTCCACTGAAAGAAAAATTTGGAGGCATTGTAGCATTACTTCAGGGTCCTGCATTCATCTGGTGGGATTCGGTCAGAAGACATACTCCTACAGATTAGTTGAGTTGGAAGTACTTTGTGGACCAGTTTGAGAAGAAGTATATTGGGTCCGAGTATAAAGCTACTATGCAAGAGGCTTTCTGAAGATTAAAACAGGGAAATAAGACAGTGGCAGAGTATGAACGGGAGTTCGAGCAGTTGAGTGCCTACCTGGATAAAGGCCAGGCTATAGAGAAAAAATTGTATTACAGATTTGAGAGAGACCTTTATACCGAGCTTAGAAAGATCATTGAAACTCAGAAGTATCCCACTTTGCGTGCAATGGTTGAAGCAACCATAAAGTTAGAGACTACACAGGTTGAGCAGGCTGAGAGGTAGTCCCGATTTCAGCAAAAGAGGAAACAAGGGCAATTCAGTGGTAAAGGAAAGAAGGTAGAGGGATCTCAAACATCTCAAAAATAGTCACCGACAGCAGTAGGCCGAGGTCAGGGAGGTGCATCTTGAGGCAGAGCTCCGACTATTAGTACCCCTCGGGACAGAGATAGTGGTTCCGCAGTGGCTTGTGAGCATTGTGGTAAGATTCACCCCGGAGAGTGCAGACTTCTAACAGAAGCCTGTTTCAGATGTGGGTCCAGAGATCATCGAATCAGAGACTGTCCTGTCATGCAGACTGCCTCAGTTACTTCACCAGTATCAGGTACAGGATCTTCAACACCTAAGGGTCGGGGTAGGGGAGCTGCCCCTCATACTTCAGCCTCTAGACCAGTTGGACAGACATTATAGGGTCCGAAGAGAGCATCGGGTCAGACTTATGCTGTCAGAGCCCGTGAAGATGAGGATGCTCCAGATGTGATAGTAGGTAAATTTTTCTTGCTGTCTAATTCAATACATGCATTGATTGATCCTGGTTTCACACACTCCTACATTAGCACTGCATTAGCACGGATAAAGGGATGATAGAGGCATGCTTGGACCAGAATATTTTGGTGAGTAATCCTCTGGGGCATATTGTGGTGGTAAATAGGGTATTCTGTAAGGCCCCTAACATGACCCTAATTTAATTTGCATATCTTTGAATGAGATTTTTTAAGTGATTAAGAGTAAATTAAATGAAAATTTTGTATTAATAAGGGTCAAGGGGGTAAATTATCATATTATTATGTTAATTACATGAAAATAAAATTTAAGAGTATGGTTTAATATTAATTGAGGGTGCAATTGAAGTAAAAAAGTATTAATTTGGGGTAAATTTATAATTTCGGAAACTTAAGAGTCAAATGTGGATAGAAGCATATATTTAAAGGTCAATTTGAGAGAAGGAATAAATTGATAGGTTAATGTATGAAAGGAATTAAAAGGAGGGGTTAAAGCTTAACATGCAAAGATTAGCTAGGTTTTTTTGTGGCATGCAAATTTTCAAGGGACTAAAGAGAGAATTCTCCTTGTTAGTATAACGAGAGAGGAGGTGGCGTGTGTGAGAGTGCAGGTCGTTATTTTGAGAGAGAGAAAACCAGAAATCTTCATCTCTTCTTCCTTTCATTTCCATTGAGTCATCTCAAGCAAATTAGATGATAATTTTTGCTGGTTAATCGAGAGTTTAAGGCATTAAACTAAGGTAATTAAACTATTAATGAACCCTTCATCATCTTCTTCTTCTTTTCATTTTGGCTGAGGAGAATGTTAATTAAGTGCTGGAAATTTAAATGATGATGATGTTTATAAAGGAGAAGAGGAAGGAAGAAAGAGCAAAGGAAAGGATATTGCAAGAGGTTGAAGACATAGGGATTTTCAGCCAAGGTATGGGAATTAGGGCTGTTCATATTGCATGTGGAATTAATTGCTGGAATTTGTTATGATTGACAGAAATTTAAGATTGCGTTTTGCTAGATTTTATCGAAGTGAGGTTGAAGAACAAATTGTGTGTTTGCCGAGTCGTGAATTATTGTCCAACTCGTGAAGCTCTTCACGAGTCGTGCATCTTCTTCCTCTGGGTCACTCATGAATGTTGTTCTCACTCTTGAATATCTTCACGAGTCATGAATTTTAGTTCTAATCGTGAGCTTCTTCAATGGTCGTGATATGTAACTTTCTTCTCCACTCGTGAACCCCTTCACGAGACGTGAATTTTGGCCTTTTTGCTTCACTCGTGAATCCCTTCACGAGTCGAATGCTTCTTCACGACTGATTGACCTATCTGGATTTTTTTGCTCATAAGTTGAGCTACAAAATAGCAAATTGAGTGATTCTTTTTGCATTGAAAAATATAATTCCATACCTATATTTCATATGAAGAAACCTAAACTTAAATCTGCCTCTAAGTACATGGAATTTAGGGTTGAATTCGGACTAGTTTCCTAGACTGCTCACAAAAACAAAATTTACAATAATGGGCATAGCTTTTTGTAGAGACGTTGAAATGTTACAAAATAAAATTTTGGTAAAATTAGAGACATGAAAGTCTAATTTTGATGAAGAAATGTTGGTCTAAATCCTTCTAAATTTTTCGTTATGAATTTTCTAAGTGACAGTCCACATTGTTTTAGTTTTAAAAACAGCCTATAGTATTTCTCGAATAACTCGAGCTATAGGTCAGATATTAAGATGAATCTTGATGCTCTGGAAACTAGACACATAGAAGGATAAGATTTTAAAAGATCATTTTGACTAAAAATGATATCTTCCATTCCAAATGTGGCTCACAAGTCGAGTCCAGAATGCTGCCCTGTGCAGATTGTTGCTACACTTGATATTATGATTTTTAATTAATTGAGACAAATAGATGTTTATGTGATAGTAAAATAAATTGGATAGGGCATGTAATATGACTATCAATGAAGGATTTATATGCATACATATACATTCGTTTGTGTATATGAATAAAGATTAGTGATGAAATATATAACCTATACATGTAATTAGACTTTTACATGATTGTCATATGCCAAATTGATGTATACATATGTAATCCTATGACATGAAAGTGCACATGATCTGAATGATGATAAAGGCATATATATTGGTAAACATGCTTATAGGAATAAGCCTACTATATGCGAATGTACCTACAGGTATGTACATTTACGATTATGTATATGAGTGTATGAGCATGTAATTGCCCTATGAGATGAAGATGTTTTAGCATGACTATGAACATGTGAGATGCTTAATGAGAATATGATCAAGTATATGATATGATGGTTATATGTCATGCCTATATGTCATGATGCAAATTTTATAGTCACGTGGATTGGATTAGCTAGATGTATAACTTGGCATATGAAATGCGCATATATCTGTTTATGCACCAGAGAACTCATAGTTTTACAAGACTTTGTATATGTACAAATAGTATACTATGAATACAGTCTTAATATGTGATTTGAACATGAATATAGTTCTGCCTGCAATAGAGTTTCAGATGTGGATAGATAGGCGCCTATAGGGAAATTGCAGCTGCCATAGTCTGGCCCAATTGGGTCTAAAGTATGTTTGATGCCGTTTGGATCATGAACAACCCCGTTTGGGTCTACTTGATCGGTCTATAGTATAATTTAGCCCCCGTTTGGGTCTATAGATCCGATATCTTCGGATATTCTTCATTTTGATACCGATGTTTATCGATAGTTTCCATTATCCACTGATAAAGCTAAGGCAGGCTAAACTTTATTTATAGCAATGATCATAACTAAACAGTTAAAGTTTATCTTACTAAAGATCGTTATTGTGAATTATATTGTTGGTTGTCCATAGAAATTGTGTTTCATTGAATATGTTCACATGGAAAATTGCCATCTATATGAATTATGAAAATGAAATATTTATTACTCTCTTGGGTACAATGTTTATGTACATGAGGATATACTTTATGCTTTAAAGTATTTGTTATTATTGTCATGTTATGTTGCACATGTTACTTATAGTATATATTGTATATGTATATTTTGATGACCTTTATGAGTGGTCATCCATCTGTAGATATTCCCCACTAAGCTTTATAGCTTAGCATGGGTTATTTATCCGTGCAGGTACAGTTAACAAGACTTTTGTTGAGGGATGATCTTTGCATCAGGAAAGGCCAACTACCGACTGTTAACCTTGATGTAAGATATCTTTGTATTACTATTATCATATATTTTGCTTTATGGCCAGTTATCTTATAAAATGTATATAACCTATGAGAAGTGTTGTAACTCACTAGTAGTAAAGCTAAGAAAGAGTATGTGTGCATGTGACATACATAAAGTAATATTCATATAGTATAGTATGCATGATACTGAGTATGAAATGCAAAACAGGAATAGACTTGTAACACGTACATAAGTATATGAAACCATATGTCATGATTAATGGTAAAATGATGGTTAAGCGAATATGTTATATAAGCATGATTAATAGTATTTAAATTATTAAATAAATAGGGTATTTGCATAGGGGGTGCTACATATTCAGACAGTGTCCTATTAGTACTCAGGGACATATCTTTCTGGCAAACTTGATTGCTTTACCCTTTCACGAGTTTGACGTGATTTTAGGGATGGATTGGTTATCCGCCCATCAAGCGACTGTCGATTGTAGGAGGAAGAGAGTTACCTTAAAGTTTAGTGATGATTGAGAGATTACAGTGGTAGGTGTGAGAACTGATTTCCTGTCAGATGTGATATATGCCACTGCTACTAAAAAGTTGATTAGAAAAGAATGTGTGGCTTACATGTGTTATGCAGTGGAAGCAAAGAAAATCAGTCCAAAGATGTCAAAAGTACCTACTGTTAGAGAGTTTCAGGATGTCTTTCCTGATGAGTTGTCAGGCTTACCACCTGACAGGGAAGTAGAATTTTCCATTGATGTTGCTCCAGGTACTGCACCTATTTCTATTGCTCCCTATAGGATGGCGCCTGCAGAGTTAAAAGAATTGAAAATTTAGCTACAAGAATTGTTAGATAAGGGATTTATTAGGCCCAGTATTTCTCTCTGGGGAGCGCCAGTCCTGTTTGTAAAGAAGAAAGATGGCACGCTCAGGTTGTGCATTGATTATAGGTAACTGAATAAAGTTACTATTAAGAATAAGTATCCTCTCCCTCGCATTGAAGACTTGTTTGATCAGCTTAAAGGAGTAGGTGTTTTCTCAAAGATTGACTTGAGATCAGGCTATTACTAGATGGGAGTAAAAGAAGCAAATGTACCGAAGACTGCTTTTCACACCAGGTACGGCCACTATGAGTTTCTAGTCATGCCTTTTGGGCTTACAAATGCTCTGGCCGCCTTTATGGACTTGATGAATAGGGTTTTTCACCCCTATTTGGACCAGTTTGTAGTAGTTTTTATTGATGGCATTTTGGTTTATTCTAAGATGCCAGAAGAGCATGATAAGCATCTGAAGATTGTTCTACAGGTCTTGAGAGAAAAACAGTTATATGCTAAGTTCAGCAAATGTGACTTCTGGTTAAATGAGGTTTCTTTTCTGGGACATGTGATCTCGGCAGAAGGTATTAAAGTGGATCCTTCGAAGATTGATGCAATTCTCCAATGGAAACCACCCAAAAATGTTACCGAAGTGAGGAGTTTTCTGGGTTTAGCCGAGTACTATAGGAGATTTATCAAAGGTTTTTCTACTATTGCAATACCTTTAACCCGATTACTACAGAAGAATACTAGATTTGTGTAGACTGATGCTTGTCAAGAATGCTTTGAAAGACTTAAAAGTATGTTGACTGAAGCTCTAATTCTTACTTAACCTGAGTCGGGTAAGGATTTTTTGATCTATAGTGATGCATCCAGGAATGAATTAGGCTGCGTTTTGATGCAAGAAGGCAAGGTGATTGCATATGCCTCTCAACAGTTGAAGACACATGAGAAGAACTACCCTACCCACGATTTGGAGTTAGCGACCATTGTTTTTACACTGAAAGTTTGGAGGCATTACTTATATGGCGAGAAATGCTATATCTACTCATATCATAAGAGTTTAAAATATCTACTTACCCAGAAAGAACTCAACCTTAGACAAAGGCGCTGGTTGGATTTGATTAAAGATTGTGATTGCTACATCGACTACCACCCAGGAAAAGCTAATGTAGTAGTCGATGCACTTAGCAGGAAATTTATGTCAGGTGATGTTAATACCCTTAAGTAATTAGTATAAGTAATTGTTTTGCATTAGTAATTGATTGTTTTGTTTGTAGTTCTCTGAGCTATGAATGTCCGTTTAAGTTTAGCTTCGGATGGGGCTTTAGTAGCTGAATTACAAGTAAAGCCTGACTTTGTGTATCAAGTTAACACTGCTCAGAAAGAAGATGATCGGTTGATGAGTTTTAAAAATAAACTTCAGAATGGCAGTGTAAGAATTACTCTTTAAGTGATGATGAAAGCCTTTATTTCAAGCAAAGACTTTGTGTTCCAGACCAAGAAGAGTTGAAGAAAAGCATTTTGACTGAAGCACATCATAGTAGCTATGCTATGCATCCTGGAGGCAATAAAATGTATCAAGATTTGAAAGCTTTCTATTGGTGACCCGGTATGAAGCGAGCTGTGACAGAATTTGTAAGTAAATATCTGATCTGTCAGCAAGTAAAAGCTAAGCACCAGATTCCTTCAGGATTGTTGCATCATTTGTTAGTACCAAAGTGAAAATGGAATTGAGTAATCATGAATTTTGTGATAGGCTTGCCTCTGACTCAGAAGAAACATGACATCATCTGGATGATTATATATCGACTTACCAAGTCTGCTCACTTTTTGTCAATACAGATGGACTATCCTTTGTCAAAACTGGCGAAATTGTACATTAATGAGATGGTGAGGTTGCATGGGGTACCATCTTCCATTGTTTCAGATAGGGATCCAAGATTTACTTCTCTTTTTTGGCACAGTTTTCAATATGCTTTGGGTACGAGGCTTCACTTTAGTACAACATTTCACCCTCAAACAGATGGCCAATCCGAGAGAGTGATCCATATTTTGGAAGATATGCTCAGATGCTTTATCCTAGAGTTTGGCATCAGTTGAAAAAAGTGTTTACCTTTGGCATAGTTTGCATACAACAACAGTCACCAATTCAGTTTGAAAATGGCCCCTTTTGAAGCACTTTACGATAGGAAGTACAAAACTCCTCTCTGTTGGACTGAACTAAGTGAAAGAAAGTTTGTGGATTCTGATTTGATCCGTGATTCTAAAGACAAGGTTCGGTTCATTAAAAGTAGATTGAAAGAAGCTATGGATCGTCAGAAATCCTATGCAGATTTAAAGAGGAAGGACATAGAGTTTCAAGTGGGAGATTGAGTGTTCCTGAAAGTATCTCCGTGAAGGAAGATCTTGATATTTGGAAAGAAGGAAAAGTTGAGTCCTAGATTTATTGGCCCTTATGAGATACTTCAGCGAGTGGGTCCCGTAGCTTATAGATTGAAGTTACCTTCGAAACTAAAAAAGATACATGATGTGTTCCACGTGTCTATGCTCCGTAGATACAGGTCGAATCCTAGTCACGTGATTACACCGAAGGAAATTCAAGTGGCTGATGATATGAACTATGAAGAGGAACCAGTGAAGATCTTAGTAAAAGAAGTCTGTCAACTCAAAAACAAGCAGGTTCCACTAGTGAAGGTACTATGGCACCACCATAACGCTGAAGAAGCTACTTGGGAACCAGAAGCAACTATGAGATGACAGTATCCCCACCTCTTCACTACAGGTAAATTTCGAGGACGAAATTTCTTTTAGTAGGGGAGAATTGTAATGGCCTCAACACCGGCCTGGCCGTGAATAGTAGATTTCGATGGTGAATAGTGCACCCGAGCAGTAAATCAGACCCGAAAGTGAAAAATATTTTATTTGACCATCGGAAAGTATTGATCATGGTGAGTTCGGGGGTTAAAATTTAAAGTAAAACCGAGGTCAAATAGGACTCTGAAAGTAAAAAATACGAAAAAGGTATCAAGTCAATTTCAATGGTAAGGAAGGCGATTTAATTTTGTATAAATTTTTAAAAATAGCAAATAAACTCTAAAAATTGCCAAATTTTGCAGTTTTCAATGAAATTTCATATAGAATATTTTGGTATAAAAAAATAAATTTTCCGGCGATGTCGACAGTTATCGAATCGGACCCATTCGGTTGAATCGAACTAGTAACGGACTCCGATTGAGCCAAAATTTTGTGTACTATCTATTTTTGACGTTATAAGAGTTATAGAATCAAAATTTAAGTGATTTGGAGTGAGTAAAGGAGAAAAATCATTTAGGGCTTTAAATTAAGTTGTTAATGGGCTTTAATTAGTTAATTAGACCCAATAGCCAATCCAATCCCATTACCACTCAAAATATCAGATATAAGAGGAAGAGACTAGAATAGACCAGCAGCTTCTTCCTCCTCTTCACCCTCCCTCCATGGCCGAACTAGCTTCCCCACCTTTGCTTAATTTTTTCTTTCATTCTCTCTCCATCTCACACTAAAATCAGCCCTAATATAGTAAATTTCACCGCTCTAGTTGAGCTTAGTGTCCTCTTTCCTTCAAAAAAGGAAGAAAAGCAAGAAAAATTAAGAGAGAGAATTTAGGGTTTCATTTGAGGTAAGGGAAACTAATAAGTTAAAATTCTTTCTAATGTACTTACTTGTATTTTTGGGTGCCTAAATTTTATTTTTGATGTCAATTTTAGCATTTGAGGTCAAAAAAATAGAGTTTTGATGTGTTAGTGTTTCGGCCTCCATAGGAAATCAAGGAGAAGTGCAAGCTTCCAAGGCTAAAGGCAAGGAAAAGGAAGTTTAGGCAACCTAGAGCAAGGAAGAAAGGTTAGTGGCTAATAAATCTTAGTATTTCCTTTGATTTTGGTTAAGTAATCTTTATGTAACTTAGGGTAAATATGATAAAATGGTGTTTAATTGAAAGTGATGGTAGATTAGTATTATGAGACCTTAAATAAGTGTGTTTAAATGCTTAAATGAATATATGGTGTGGGTCCTTTGTTGGCTGAATGAAACATTAAAGAAAACTAAGGTTTATTTTGTGAATTTTGATGATATTATGCTTCAAAATCATAGTAGAAATGAAATAACATGCCTAAAAATTTTTGTAAAATTTATAGAAATTAAATTAATATTTTAGAGACAAGTTCTGAATTATGTAAGTAATGAAATTATTGAATTAATGTGAAATAATGTGCAATTCGACGAGAAAGTGAAACAAATTATATGAAGTAATTGAAAAGAGTAATTAATAAGTAAAGAAAGCATAATTAAGTAATGAAATAATAAGAAAGTGAAGATTTGATTGAGATTTTTATGAAATTATGCCCTTAGAAATAGTCTGACAGTAAAAGCCTTGCTCAGGATATAATTGGCTAGCCATAGGGACATCTGTGTCGCGGTGCAAGTCATGGCGACTTGCTTTGCTATGGTATGATCACTGATCTCCATGGCTTCTATCTGTATCTGATATATGTTATGTGAAAAAGTGATCTTTGAGATCATTTTTCAGTCTGTATGTGGTCCATGGGGTCCACATCCCGAGTATTCAGTCTGAAAATTTCTGTCGGTACTGTACTAGGGGCATGAAAGTGATAATAAGTTAAAAAAAGTGAAAAGAAAGATAAAAAAATAAAGTTTAAAGTGGAAAAAGGACTTAAATGAAAGAAAATAAAAGTTTAGGAGCAAAATGATAATTTTGTCAAAGTGGATAATTAATAAGTAAAAATAAGTAAGAAATAGTTAACAAGGGCAAAATGGTAATTTTGGAGATCTAACAGTGTCAAAAGATAAAGTTTCCATGGTATAGGGACTAAAATATAATTTTACCCAAAAATGATAAAATAAAGAATAAATGATGAATAATGAAAGAAATTGTATAATAAAAATAAAAATAAATGACTATAATGGCAAATTTATAAATATGAGACAAAATGGACAATTTTGTAATTTAGCAAGGTTTTATGGACTAAATTGAAAATTTGTCAAAAGTTAAGTAATAAATAAGAATAAGTGCAAATAGTATAGAAAACGACTGTTTCCCTTTTGATTTTGAACAAAACATGTTTACTTGTATTTACATTAAGAAATTAATCATATAATTATATCGTAAGAAAGAAATAAATATTATTAAAGAAAGTATTAGGATTGTTGGTCACCACTGGACATAATTTATGCTCAGCATGTAGTTTCTGCTGCATGCAGGTATTGAGCTGGAGGATCAGTAATGCACAATCAAGAGAAGTTATTTTTGTTATGTTGCTGAAGTAGACTCTAGCATATATAAATGTTTATTAGTCGTGGCATGTATATAAACGGACAGTTATGTATAAAGGCATATTTATGTAAAGATATGCAGATATGTATGCGTGTGGTTATGATATGTACATATATGAGTTATTGGTTGATTGATGGGAGTTTGGAGATATGAGATAATTTTATTAGAAGTGTTGTGCCTCTAAGAGGCTGTGATTTGTCTGCTTTTCAGAGGGCTAGTTAGATATACAGCCGTTATAATGCCGAAATTTTCGTAATATAAATAGTAACCCGGGACAGTTATAGGTCATCGAACACCTAAGTTAAATTTATAATATTAAGTATTGGTGTTACTTAAAAGTTAATATAAAAGAAAAAACAATTATCGGTTTGCGTGCACTATTCAGTTAGATCGGAGTGATAAGGGTGTTACACCATATACAATGCTACATCGAATTACATCTGCAAAAATTAAGACCCAATCCAGTGATATGATGTTCACAATGTGAACAAATTTAGACCAATCTTGATCCAATGGTCCATATTTGTGCGCACTATGAACATCACTGCACCAGATGTATCCTCCTTATCTTATTCCTCCTCCTCCTTTTACACATTACACAATTGCCGACCACAAAACTTACTTTGATTTTTCCTTTTTCGGTCACTGTTTTCCAACCCACCATCACCAAAGTCAGTTGCATGCCCACCATCACTTTTGAATATTTATCTCTTCCTCTTCTTCTTTAATCACATTTTCTCTCTCCTGAAAGATTTTTGAAACTCATTTTCTTGTGAAACCAATTGGTTTTTAGGTGAGTTGTGATCGTTCGCATACTCCTATAGCGATGCTAGCTTTGCTTCATTGTACTTGGATTCATCTTCATTGAATTCCTCGGCAACCAAATAGACATTTAAAAGCAAGTGAAATGCATGCTCTAATGACCATCAACAAGGAACTGTACATTACCTCAAATAAAATTTTAACAGTTTGGACCCAATAAACATCTATATGTTGTTTATATTTCAAGATTTGTACACACAATTTCCTAATATTTAAACACTTGTATGTTCACATAGATTAAACCAAATAACCCCAGAAATTTAAGGCAAACTATTAAAAAGAAAAACATATGAACACGGTCTAACGAAAATTCGATCGAGCCAGAGAACTAAAAAATCAAATGCAGAGAGCTTACCTAAGGAATAAAAAGAGAGGAACTTGATCGATCTAACATTCTGCAACAAAAAAAATCAAAGATTAACCCCAAAAAAAGCAGAAAAAATCAAATATTTCCCAGGGATAGTATTTTCTAGCTCTTTCTCGAGAAATGAAAGAGAGAACAAGGATGAAGAAGAAAGCCAGAAAGAAAGAAAGAAATCGAAATACAAAAGAAGGATCACAAAAATGGACTCACAAAATATTCCAAAGGAAACAAAAATATTGAGAAGTAATACCACACAGAGCAATGGATAGATCTAAATTAATACTACGTTTTCCTGAAGAAGAATACATTACCACAAAGATCGGAGAACCAAGAACGACTGGGGTAGGAGATTGGAGTAGAATGGCCACCGACATGAAAGAGAGAGGCGGCAGCTATCGTGAGGACTAAGGAGAGGTAGATGGTGTGAAAAATAGGGTTAGCTTATATATATATATAATAAAATAAACCGGTCGGTTAACCGAAATCGAACCGAAAATCGAAAATCTATATTTTTAAAAACCTTAACGATTTTTTCGATTCGGTTAATCTTAAAAATCAGTTCGATTTCGGATCGATTTTTCGGTTTTTCGATTTTTCGATTTTTTTCCTCATCTGTAGCTGCCTCTATTCACATTTTTGAATTAACTAAGAGTTTGTTTGGAACAAATGAATTCTATAAAATTTTATGAAATTCATTTGTACTTGTTATTTTGTATGCTTGGAATGGGAAAAAAAAACTGAATTTCATAAATTAAATTTCAAGCATTTTATTATACTTTTATCAAGTAGAATTTACAAATAATTTTTTTTTTATTTTTAAAGAGTCAAATTTTAAAATATTATAATACTCTTATTACAGTATACATATTAAATTGTTATTTTCAAATATTATTACCATATATATATATATATATATATATATATTAGAATAACATTTTAGCATTTATTTTTTAATTTCAATTTTTATAAATTTTTAAAAATATAGTTATTTTTTAATTTTATTTATTTTAAGTAATTATTATCAATATAATTATAATAAATAATAATAATAATAATAATAATATTATTAGAATCATGGATAAATTTATTTAATTGAAATGCTCTATAAATATCAACAGTTCATGAATAAACTTAATTCAATATGAAAAAAAAAAAATCTGCAATTCACCCCATAAATATAAAATTGACTTGTTAATATGTGAATTTTATTTTGTTTTTTTTACCAATTATTAGAAGTTATTACTGAAAAAGTATTAAAATTAACATTTAGGATATTTTAGAAAATAAAATAGAAATATTTTTTTATTAATTTATTATAAATATAAAAATAAGTAATTTATTTTCAAGTATATATTTTATTTGTTTAACGTGAAATATAGAAATTTATTTACAAATAAACATGACCTGGCCTGCCAGGCCTTGGCCCACTCATGGATTCTGGATTGTCCTATGGCTACTGATTTTCTGGCCCATTTCAATTCTGCTGATTTGGACAGTTGTCATCTCAACCTTAAACTTTACTATATTTAAAATTTGAAGAAAAATTGTACTAATAATAAAAATGAAGCATATTTCGAGTGCTGCCTCCATCCGCGGACTACTTTTTTTTTTTTTATGGATAATGTGAATTAAAAAAATTATTTATAAAAATGGAGTATTTTTTATTTTATTTATGAAATTGGGATAGTTTAGGTTCATCTTGTAGCAATTGACTACGAAATCGGATGCATACGCATCTATCAAGAAAGAACATAATATTTGTTGGATTTTGGACACGTGTACCTAAAAAGACGTCAAAATTATCTTATTCCTTAACTGTCACTTGTAAAATCAGAGTCTAATTCTGTAGGCTCTCTCTACGGAATTGCTTCAATTAAATAAAATTGTTTCCTACGAAACAATTTTAGAGAGCAAAAGCCTTAAAAATGTTAATTCCTTGTCTTTGAATGTTGTTACTAACATCACATGGTCTTGACATCCTCCTCACTACACGCGCCTAAAGCCTAGCAAATGTTCTATTCTTCCTTGGTAAAAGCGTATGCATAAGATTTCGTAACCAATTATTATGGGATTGACCTAAACTACTTCAATCCCGTAAATAAAATCAAAAACATTTCATTTTTATAAATAACTTTTCAATTCACATTATCCATTAAAAAAAAAAAAGTCCCTCCATCCGTTGGCACTTTTGGAACGCAAGGGTGCGCGCGGCTGTATATCTGCCTATTTCTCTTGACCGTCCAAACGTTAATATTAGTTTACAGGTCACCTATTGTAAAAGTAGATATAAAGCTGCTTGTCCAAATGACGTCGTTTTAAGCTTCTACAGCGTTGAATAGATAAATCGCGAGGATAGCACAAAATTTCACAGAAAATGATAGGAGGTGAGTTTAAATTTAGCAACGATTTGTGGTTTAACAAGGCAAATTAACTAACCCACAGCTTCAAAGAACACCAAAAGACCCATCATCTTCCATTATTGGGTAGAAGGCAAATACACTGTTGACTATGATTTTCATTTCACCTTTGTAGACAATAATCAAGTTTTAAGCCACCACACTCATTCTGTCTTTGTACAACTTTCAATTGACGGATTTAATCACCTTGCGAAATCAGAACGCATGCTTGTCTTGTCCCTCATCCAGTTAATCACCTTCCGACCGCCGCAAATGATACGGGCTGAACTTATTCGATTCACAATTCCTAAGGAACAGGTCACCCGCACAGCTCGTTGTCGATTTGCCAACTAAATTTCATTCTCATTCGTTCTTTATTTCCGCAGCATATGGAATTAAATAATTAAATATTGTTATTTATAATATTTTCTTGATCCTTAGCCGGAGAGAGAGACAGCCTGTATCATCAAACTACCGGAAAACCCAATACCCACTGGCACGTATGCACTTGCGCACTTGAAGATGAACCTTTTTTGTAGTCACCCGTGTTTTATTTCTCTTTTCTTTTTTTTCTTTTTTTTAATTTCTCTTTTCAATATTATGCTTAATTTGAAGAATCTCGAATGGAATATTCCACAGAAGAATAAACCTTGTTAAGTGTCAACTTGCTATGGAATAAATAACGAGTGGTTTGCCTAACTCCAAACCTTTCACTTAATACTAAAGAATCTCATATGGAATATTCCGCATCCAAGAATATACTTTCGTCAAGGTAAACTTGCCATGGAATAAATACTTTACCTACAAGCCTGGAAGAGCATAACACACTATAAAACTGGAGATCATCATGAAAAAGTTCGTATCTGCGATGTCAGAGAATAATTGTGGCAACTATACAAACCAAATAAAGTCAATTTATAGATACAAGATCGAGCAAGCTCATGATCACAAAATTCGTTCATTATAATATCACATTACACGCTCAATATCAATAACGTCACAATTAATATAGAACATAACATATGCTTTGGATAATTACATATTTGGAGTTTCCCAAGACAAAAAACCACTAGACAAATCATTACAAAAGCCAATTATTATGCTGGAACCAGACTAGCACCTGAAAGGGGCAAAAACAAAAATTACTTAAGCCTGAAGACAGTTAGAGAAATAAAAGCGTTAGGAAATAAAATGCTTCTTAAATTGACAAGACTAACATCGTTGGCCTATCAACAAGTTCATCCACCATAATTCTCTTTCCCCATTGTCCTAAATTCTAAAGGAATGAACGACCTATGGTTATCTGCTATGTCACATAAAGTTTCAATATCGTCCAGCTGTATGTATATTTACATGCTAATGTAGGATGCAAAATTAGATTATAGTAAAAATGTTATTCCAAGAATTTCCAACACATTCGGTTCTGGTTACTATATTTGAATATCAAAAGGAAGCTAAACGATGTCCCAATCACATTACAAAATGATGCATGCATCCAGAACTCAAATTTCCAGCCTATATGCCTATCTGCTACCCTGCATACATAAAACCTATTACTAATGTGGACAAATGCACATATAAAAGCCATAAGATACTAACCGCTTCCGTCCACCTGTATCTCTTCTTCCTTCTCTTCATCAGCAGTTTTCCAAACGATATCTTTAAGTCCAGCTGACAAGTTCTTGTAGAACTGTAAATTGCAGCCAATTAATCTTGAACTTAGAGAAGATAATATTCAAAGAGTGAGGGTTCATGCGTAATGTGTTGTGCTAAGGCACATGCATATGTGTATGAACATATACATACATAACAAGATTGATTAAATAATGCTAGACTAGAAACAATGGTTTATTTCTGTAATTCTTTTTCGCAAATCGAGTCCATCAAGTAAACGAACAGATTAACAAGATTAGATTTAGCCCAAAAAATCATATTTTCTTTTGTTAAACTCACCACAGTAATAGATTAGTGCAGCACACCTGTCTTTTGCATTCATATATACAATAAAATGGAACAGCAAAACAAAAGCAGATATCGGACATAACCTTCATATTATTAATTTAATTTTTAAATAATTCCTTGTCATAATGTTTTACATGAAAAAGGAAAAATAACTCCCATTAATTAAGAATGCACTATTCACAATCAGATCCATCCATCTATGAGCCTATGACACCAAACGATTACAAAGCTAAGAGTCTCTTCTATATAACGTTGTTTTTTAATCTCATAGAATAAACATTTTTTAATATGACATCATACGAGCACAAATTTTTTATCTCATACCTTGTGGAATTCTAGGGTATCTCCCCCAGATTTGCGAAGCTCAACCATGTATAGAGAAGGGGCCACCTCAAATATCTGGTAAAAGAAAAATAGAAAGAGATTATCTCAATAAGGAATAGTCTCTTATTGCAGAACATAATTTGTCATCATGGAGAATCTTCAAGACATACTTCTGTTGCAATAGATAAGTGACCCTTGCGTCCAGTTTTCTCCCCTTGAAGCTTCATCTGGTGTTGGAAATAGAATAAAGTTCCACCAGAATTAACAATTTAACAATTTAATTAGAATAAAACAACTAAACTTCTGAATGTGTACGTTTACACACATAATCTGATTTCATTAAAGCAAGTATTATGCAACTTATGACTTTCAAGCACATTATCTAAAGTCTAATTTGACCAGCAAATGTTCAATAATTATCCATTCAGTTCATGTATTAGAAATTTAAAATGAATAAAAAACTAAAGATATATATTGTAGAGCCCATAAAATGCATGTTGTCTTTCACCAATCTAATTAAAAAGTAGAGAAGAGAAAGTAACCAGACAGAGAAGTAGAAAGCAAAAAGATTAGCATCTTGAAAGAAAAAAAAATGGAAACATCAATCCCTCTAAACCCCCATATGTCAAATTGGCAAGAGAAGATAATCAAACCTTAAAATTGTTTTTCTTTACTTCAAAACCCAAAGGCATTGCAGCTGCTTCAATTTTTGATATTATCTCATTAGCAGAGTGTTTGGATGTAAATCTTGTTTCTCGTTTCACAAGTCCCTGATCAATAACAGAAGTATGGTTAATGCCTACTAAATTTGTATTCACAAATAACTCAAATATGACTAAATGTCAAAGAAGGAAGGCATGGCTCATCAAGCTATGAAATAATATAGCCTGCTATACACAACAAGTAATTCTTGACAATTCTATTCAGCATTCCTTTCAAAATTTTCACCAAGAAAGCAGGGATTCAAGTAATTTAACTTATTGGTCTGAAAAAAAAAAGAGTAATTTAACATAGTACTTGCATAGTCTACATCATGCTTTAGAATATCAAAATCTATTGGACAAAAGAATCAGAATAATCCAGAAATTGTAACAAACTATAAAACATTACCAATTCTTCTTCTCTTATGAATTTGAACGATATAAAAACAAAAGGGAGGAAAAGAAGACCATGATAAGCATAAGCATACCATTTGTTTCTCAAAAAGCCTACTGAGGTTGAGACCCTGAGATGTAGAGATAAGTTCAAAAGCATTCATAGCTAAAGGTGCTACCAACCCTATAGGAGCTTCTCGCCTCTCCACAACAAGGTCTCCACCATCCTGTTCACAAGAGACAAACCAATAACTTCCCAAACATAAAATTGCATACTACAAAATCAAAATACAAGAATTTTACCCCTGATTCGTTGAAGATAGAGTTCACATCATCAAGACTAACTTCAGCTGGTTCAAAAGCAGGCGCCTTATATCCTTTCTTAAACCACTCATTTTCAATGACCTCAGCAATGGTAATGCGCTATTATACACCATTAGTACACACAGTAAATTTACATATGTCCACAGCTATGATGCATTGTTTACAGCTATTGAAAGATATTTATGTATAAGAATGAGGAGGTGGAAGAAGGAAGCATACCGTCAAAGGATTAGGATCCAGAATTCTCTTAATTAGTTTCTTTGCACTTGAGGAGAACCATGGGGGACATGTGAAGTCTGCCTTAAATATCTGCAACCACAAAGTACAATATTTCAAAATACATGTGTAACATAGCTTTACAATGGTATACAGAGGTTTGTACTCCAAACCATGAAATTTTTCATTTTCCAAGAGCAGAGGATGAGGCATAAACCTGCTATGCACTCTGCTACTGCTAGTTGGACTTGATGCAACTGAGTTTCAGATATAACAAGCAGCTGATAAAAGTTATACTGATAAAAGTTATGCAATATATTGTTCTGCACAATTGATATGCAGAACACTAGAACATATGCAACCCAAGCTTGCAATATTATGTATGCAAGTCATGGATGCCGAAGTTTTTCTAGACTAGAGCTTTATCTAGGAGACATCATCATGTGAAGAGTTACTTCAATGTCCTGAGAAAAATATTTGGTCTCTAATAAATATGATGCAATATTAATTTCCAATTAAAATCACTTTAAAAGGTGAAATGCACTCAAGTACACTGTTCAAAGAAGGAAAATTACAACGCACTGTTTAACCACAACAAATAACTAAATAAACAAGTAAACAATATAGCTAGGTGGAGTAGACTTTTCTCACACAGAAATTGGCAGGGGCTAATGAAGAGAATCAACGTAACTGGCTAGATTGATGGTTTTAGCCAGCTGATAACAAAAATTACCCGATATATAAGCATTTTGAAAATAACAACACATAATATCTAGATATTTATCTCATCTAGGACGAAATTAAAATCTTATGAAGTGGGATAGGTGCCCTTAAAGGCATTTCCAAAATAATTGCCGAACTCAATGAAAATACCTTCAAAATTTTACCTAATATGCTTTTTCTTTCCCTAATGGGTGAGTGATATTTGACCAGTTAAAAAACAGGATCTTGAGAAAGCAAAATATAGCAACTGATCTAAGTTAAAATCACCAATAATAGAACATGGCAATATGCACAGCAAATATTTTGAATCCAGTATCACTGGCCACACTTCTTTTAGATACTTTTTTCAGTAAAAATGAAAGCATGTGTACAAGCAGATATGCATAAATAGACAAAAGTTGCAAAAAAGGATGAGCATGTTCACCTTCTTGTACAAAGCCATAAGATTAGATTCTTCAAAAGGCAAGAAACCAGCCATTAAAACAAATAGAATGACACCACATGACCACAAATCTGCCTTAGCTCCATCATAACCTTTATTGTTGATGACCTAGACACATGAAGCACCAAATATAAGAATAAGAGAACAAAGAGTCGATAAGGTCAGAAAGGATTGCAGAAAAACTACCAGACCTCTGGAGCAACATAGTTTGGAGTTCCACATGTTGTGTGAAGTAATCCATCTGCCTAAATTACCAATGGAAAAAAAATAACAATAATTATAATTCAGTTATGAATATTTGCAAGAGAAAAATTAAGAACTTATCCTTCGCAATCTGCCAGGGTACTTTGTGTTACATATTGAAAAAAATCAATTGCAAAGCAGCCATGCAGTGATCTAACTTACACGGACTTGTTGAGGTAGTGCACTTAATCCAAAATCTGAAACTTTAAGAGTTCCACTGACATCGAGTAGCAGATTTTCAGGCTGCGATTCAAAACCACTTAAACATATTAATCTTAAATACACACACACACACACACACATATACAAATGCTACTTGTAGCAACAAGAGACTAGCATTTAGCTCTACAATTGTAATAAAGAAATTCTGAGATTTAAATCAATTATAAAAATAGAAGAGAAACAGTAATATATCTCAAACCTTTAGGTCTCTATGGTATACACCTCGGCTATGGCAGTAATCTACAGCATTGATAAGCTGCTGAAAATACTTTCTTGCTTCGTCCTCTTTCAACCTTCCTTTACTTGACTGACCGAAATAGCACAAAAACCAAATAAATACATAGAGATCTTAAACTTTTCAAGAACAATAACTCCAAATTTATTATTTTGATCATAGTTGCCATACAATTTTGTCAAAAAGTTCACCCCCAGTAACAAATTCCAGCACAATATATATTTTTGTCTTGCTTGCCATCACCTGAAAAAAAATAATCCCACCGGAAGTTAGTTATGCAAACCAAGGAATATAGTGTGCTAATACTTGGATATTTAGTGTAAATTAAGGTCCATAAAAAGGATTATACTGGAGAAAATATGTGAATCCTATAGCGAAAACAGCAAAATACACAAGGAAGATAACCAAATCAGAAGCCTAGTTCCTATCACAAACAGTTCAAATTTCAAAAGAATTAGAAATTGTACAATGGCTTTCAAACCTCATACATACGGATCACGTTCGGGTGTCTAATTAGTTTCATGGTTGAAATCTCACGTTTAATCTGCAAAAGAGCAAACAATAAAATCACCACATTGGTTAAGCTAAGACAGAAACTATTTAATAGCCAAACAGATTCATCAGTTTTATACAACAAATCAACTTTGCATCTTTTTCAGATTTTTGAGATTGATAAGAAAAAAGATAAGAATAATATACTGTTAGTAAATTTAACGAGCTAACCAAACAGAGCTTAAACTAATGACATGCTGCTAGCATCACTTTTTAAAAAATAGCGAATTTCCTTTCCACTAGATTCTGAAATCAAAGAACAAATTTACAATTGAAACTTCATATGTTTTACTTTTCCATCATCGCAGTCAAATTGAAAAGTAATAATGCATAATGTATAAAGTAATGGTCAATTAATAAAACGGCAGCAGAAGAACAGCCTAAAAACAAATCGATAAATTATACCCCATGAACAAGTTGACTTTTCAGATTTCAGATGAAAAGTTAAATAGAAACACGGAATTTCATTTCCTACTTAACTAATTCATTTTCTTGGCAAACGAACAGCAAATGATAATACAACCCCAATCAACTTGATTATCAAAAACTTAAAACTAATCACAAAATTAAATAAAACCAAAATGATCAGCAAGAAAAAGGCAATAAAAACTAAACGATCAGCAAGAAAAAGGCCGACACAAATTCATCTGCATACCTGACCGATCATTTTATGCTTAAGAACCTTCTCCTTATCAAGAATCTTAATTGCAACATGCTCTCCAGTTTCCATATTCCTAGCAAACTTCACTTTCGCGAATGTTCCTTCTCCAAGAGTCCTTCCTAGCTCGTATCTCCCAACGCGAGTCCGACTGCTAGACCCATTGGTTACTCGTGACGCCATTTCTCCCACTTGAAGATTCCAAATTTTATATCACTTCCCTATAAAATGAATTTTTCCCTTCCCGGAATATTCCAAATTTCACTCCTTTTACCACAAGGATTCCTAGTCGGTCAAGTCCTCTTCTTTTTACATGGTTGCCATACCTGAGACTTTGCGACACTCATCGTCCCTGATTGCTTTCTCAAGAGAGAAAAGTAAGAAAAACTAATGAAAGAAATAAAGGAATCTTTACAGAATCAAGCGTGGAATGAAAGAAGCGAATTTAAATCTCAAAAAAAAAAGGAACTTGTCTCGGAAGAAAAACTGAAAAGGAATTTGACAGTTGAATCAGACAAGAAACCCATAAAGTCGGAAAAATCAATGGCCCAGAAAATACTTTTCGAAAAAAAGGAATAAAAATCGATTTTTTTTTCAAGTTATGAATATTATGCTGTTCATAGCTAATGGGTTTCTTTTATCGGATGAGAAAAAGACAAATAATTACTGAGAAATGAAAGTGAGTTAGGGTTTGGTATGGAAATCGAAATGAACGAGATATTGAACAATCATTAGCTTAAAATGGGAAATGGGTAGGAATGTGATTAGTAGTTATGCGAGGCAGGCTTTATTTAGCGCTAGATTTAGTTAATTATTTATTTGGGTAAGAGCTTTTTATTTTAATACGGCAACGCATGATCCTGGAATCTTCAGGTACAGCCAACTACAAGACGTCATACTTTTTGAATTACTTACAATTTTTCTATTGGATAGTCATTATAAAACGTGAATTATTGATCTATCCAAAAAAAAAAAAATTCTTTAATTATGAATTATTATTATTATTAATCAATCAGTGGCCTCATAATGTTAAAGCAGAATTAATAATTAATACTAAATGCCAAACGCGGTTTCAGAAAAAAATAAAATAACTTCTCGATGTAAAATTAAATTAAATTATTAATACAAATGCAATTGCTGCTCGACTTTAATGTTAAAAAAATTTAAAATGAGAATCTAAATCGGGATATTCCATGTTGCTATTATTAGAAGAATTCTGGATTGACTGCTTCGTAATCTTTGTGATCGTTTTTATAGTCACTTGAATGGGCGATGGGCTTGTATTTTTTGCCAAGAGCAAGAGCAGAAGCAGGAAAAACCCCTTTTTTTCTTGCAACCGGCTTTGTTTAATCAAGTATGGAGTTCACGATTCCCCTCTTGTTGAGAACATCGTTTGGTGGGTTGGAATTCTTCTTTTGGTTATGAGATTTTTCCAGAAAAATTGGTCATTATACTGCTTATATAGTTTGTATAGTTTAAAGCAGGTCAAACTGACAATTCCAGTACCGTTCATTCATTATGTCGTGATCGATCCAGGCAATCTGTTTGGCATAGCTGGGCTCGCACTTGTGTCTTTCCCTTGCTTTAGCTAGGAAATCTTGAAATTATCTTTTGGTGCAATTTGTCTTCTATTCTGTCAAGGATGAATTCGCCGATGCGGTGGAACTGTCTCTTGTCTCGTAGCTCATGAAAACACTAGTGCTACTTGTTTAAAATCGCCTCCAAACACTACTAGTTTCCCTCCAAAGGGTTTTGAAAAACCCATTATGTCCTTGAATGTCCAATCTTCCTGCTATCGGGGTCCATCTCACATGATTTGTCTGCCTAGTTGTTGTTGGCTCAAAAGGCCAACGTTCAATCCAAAGGATTTTGATTTTTGATGAATAACAAAACCTTTTAGATCAATTAGTTTTTGGCCTATTAAAGTTTGTGTATGTAGGTCCAAATTATCAAAGTTGTTCATGGTGCTTTATAAGCAAAATTAGACCCGATGCATCTTTGAAGAATTGAAAGATGGAAGTTTTACAAAACTACCCAAAAAAAGGGGTTACATTTAAATATATCCCCTTTTTTTAGGAAATTATCCCAATTGCCAACTTTTTTCCCCCTTTTTTCAAAAAATACAACCTCATTCCCTTATTTTTCATAAATTTCACTTTTTAAATCTTTATTTTCATAAATACAACTCTCCTGTTTTGTCCCTTTTTTCCTTTTTGGATCGCGATTTCCTCTCCTATCAAATCGAGCTTTCCGTTCAATCTCTGGCGAGCTCCAGTGTCAGGTGACGACATAAGTACCATCGTTGGATGCCACAGGACCTGGCGCTTGTCCATGTACCCATCGTTTGGCTCCACTCGCTAGTGGGAGAGAGATCGGCTTTGGGGATGTCGAAGTATTCAGCTTTGATTCCGATCAAATGACACAGCGTTAGAGCACGTGACCATCGGCATCGGCCTTCAGGTGCCTTGGCCTTTCCGTCGGTGAGGGCGGTGTGTCTCCGGTGATGCTCCGATGACCGGCGGGATAGGTTTGGATTTGACAGAAAATGAGTTAAAACTGAAGTATTCAACTCCAAAATTTAGTAAGTACTCCATTAAATTTATTTTTTATCTAATCATTGAGATTATATGTATGCATGTTAGGATTAGAAAAACTAAAAAATTTTTTAGTCTACTGATAAATCGAAATAGAATCGAAAATTATTATCCTAATTAACTTGTGAAATTATTATTGCCTCTGTAAACATTTATGGAGTTAAAGTTTGAGAAATGATTGCCAATTGATTAAAGAAAAATGATTAAAGTGGTTGAATGGTTAGAAATTATGGGTCAGATTATGGGTTTCCTTAGGGTATGAGGATGACATAATACATTACAGATTCAATATTCAAAAATATTTGCCTTTTATCCTTTTATGCCGTTTTCGTCTTAGTTTGCCTTTTAATTCAAGAAAAGACTGGCAATTTCAGTTATTGCAAATTGCCATTTTCTTGATTTCTCTTATGGGTCTATCTTTATCATTGTTTATATGTCCTGTGTATCCTTTAGTTTCTCAAGAGGAAACTGAAAATGGCAGGAAAAGAGCTTGAATTGCAGCTAACGGATGATGGGCATAAACTCCATAATCCGCCATTTTTAATTGATGAGCTTCTCTATATTCTTGACGTAAGGTAGAATCATTTCCTTATTTCCATTATTTATTATCTACAGTTAAGTTTCCTATTTATTTAATTACTTTTCTTTGGTTTTTTTTTAATTATGTGTTAAAGCATGGGTCGCTCTGTACACTTTTTTTAAATTCTGTATACAGTTGAATTCTGATTTTAATCATTTTTTTCTCTTTGGGTAACCATATTTTTTTGCTTCTTTAATTTCTGGGTTGTAGAGGGTAGGGGCTATAGATCAGAATGTAAAATGTGAATTGTTCTTCGTTTTAGTCTTCTTCTGTGCTTGGGGAAATTACTAGTGGTTTGCAACAATTTATGATTTTCTGTTAACTTTTAGCTATTTAAGTATTGTTGTTTTCTAATTGGCTGTTTCATTGACAACATTCGTTACTACTTTGTTTATAGCAAATACTTACAGTGGTACATTAATAGAATTGTAATTTGACAAAGTTTTTGGTTTCTAATTGAGATTCTTATACTAATATAATTTTAAAGAGTCATTTTGGTGGGAAGTTTTTGCCTTCTGTGTTTTAGAGTAGCAAGATGTTTTCTTTACATGTATTAATTAGTGATGAAATGTAGTAGCTATTACTATTGGTCTTGGTTGGATGAATTGCTAATGTATGAGCATTGTTATCTCTTTCTCTGTGTGGTTTGTTATACATGTGCTTCTGTAATGAGTGCTTAAACATGATTGAATAGCACAGACATTATTTACTCCAAAGCTTATTTCTACATCTAGTATGTAAATATTTTGGAAAATCAACTGCTTCTTTTCTTGCATACGTTCTAGTGCAACTTTTTTGTCGTGTGGTTAGATTTGCACTGCATTTGAAGATTTTTACTAAATTTTTTCTTAATACTTCATTGAATTTTTGTCCTCTTCAATCTAATGTTTTCTTTTTCTTTAATGTCTTTTAGAGAGTGGAGGTTTATCTATCAAAGGTGAATCAATCACCCCGTGGATCAACAATTGCTGTAATTTCACCTCGAGGATTGCCTTGGTTTCTGATAAACTTCTGAAACATTCAGATACAGTAGTGTAGTTGGTACTCATCTGGTGGTGAAATCTGCACAAGTTAGTGAGATAAAGAGAGAGCTTCTCTGCGAATTGACAGCTCCATACAACAATTTGATAGTAGGAATTTATTAACTTGTATTTATTTTCCTTTTGGAAAATCAATTTTGCAGTGAAATTAATGGTTACATAGATGATATTGTGAACAAAGATGAGAAAAGAATTTATAGCTACGTTATTCATTTCTGAGAGGCAATTCATAATTCATTCTTTGTATAGAAATGTTGTTGATTATATGTTTTGAGTGTGTAGTTTAGATTGTTATTCTAAGTCTTTTGTTTTACTGAGGGGAAACAAAGGGGGAGAGGAATATGGGTTAACTCTTCCTTCTTAAGTTTTGCATTGCAAATATCATACAGATTGAAGTAATTTATTAATATGTTTGAGCATTAAGGTTTATATTTGCCTTCATACTTTGTTAAGAAATTGTGAATTCAGTAGCTTATAGAAAAAACTGCAAAAGATTTGTGTATTGCCTTGAACAAAGAAAATTAAGCAAAACATGAATCGACTATAGAATTTTATAATTTTTATTGTTTTAAATATGAGATTTTAAATGATATAATGCCCTGCAAAAGGAAGCACTGAACAAATCTAAAAATTTAAAACTTAAAAATAAGGTTCAGATGGCAAACTAGAAAAAGTACATAAAATATTTACAGTCCTGAAAATTTTTAACATCATGTTATCTTAAAACTACATATTTCCATTTCTGAGTTATCAACTTTTATAGAAAAATAATTAAGGTAAAGAAAATTCCATTTCTTTCATGAAAGTATAAAGCCTTGATATACTAATGCATATGATCAATTCAATCTATTAATTTTGGCAAGACAAAAACAATCATGTTATATCAAAGATATTTTTTAACTTCTCAAAAGAGATATTGAAAATATATTGAGGAACATAACAATCAAATAAGCCAGACATCCATCCATGATTGTATATTATAGTGAAAAGAATCAACTAAAAACTTATTTAATTCTGGCAAGTATTCACAGTTAGTTCTTCACAATCTTGTTGTTTCTTAAGTATGCAGAGTCGCCACGACCGTAAATCCCAAAGATAAAATGAGTTCAGGTCCATCCTTGAAGAGATGAAATACACCGATTCAATTAAGAGATCTATAAAACATGACAATTTTCCATTAAATTGTAAATTAAATTTCTACATGAAATACACCAAAACCTTGAAAAAAGCAAAAATAAAGCCTGAATAAAAATATAATTTTTAGAGCAACAATAATAGTTCAAATAGTATACAAAAACAATCAAAATAAATAGAAAGTGTACACGCCGTGTGTATACCAATTACATACTGTGTATACAACAAGTACACATTATATGCATCTTGTATACACAGTGTATACACCAAGTACATATTGTGTGTACAAGTACACACTGTATACGCCTTGTATACGCTATGTGTACATAAAGTACACATGATATACACTTTGTACACATTGTATGTACACAAAGTACATACTGTGTACACCATTACACACTGTGTATATAACAAGTACACACTGTGTACACCATGTACACACTGTGTATACAATAAATACACACTGTATACACCTTGTATACACAGTATATACACCAAGTATATACTATGTGTATAAGTACACACATTGTATACACCTTGTACACACTGTGTGTACACCATATACACACTATGTAAATAAAGTACACATGGTATACACCTTGTACACATTGTGTGTACACCAAGTACACACAGTGTATACACCAAGTACACACGATGTATATATATTATGTACACACTATATATGCATTGTATACACTGTGTACATCATATACACAATGTGTATACACAAAGTATACATGGTATACACTTTGTACATACTGTATGTACACCAAGTACACACTATATATAATAAGTACATACAATGTATACACCAAGTACACACACACTGTATACACCTTATACACACTATATGTACTGTGTGTACACCATATACACACTATGTATACATAAAGTACACATGGTATACACTTTGTACACACGGTGTATATATCATGTTCACACGGTGTATACACCACTGTGTATACATTATGTACACATGATATATATAGCAAGTACACATTGTGTATACAGCAAACACACTGTGCATACAACATGTACACATAATTAGAATCATAATTAACAACTATCAAATGTATACAATAAAGAAAAATAAAAAATAATTAACTTTTATTTTTTAGAGATGAAAATCATAACTCGATATTTCAATTGCAATATGATTTTGCTTAATTTGTCTTGTGATCTTTAAGTTGGAACTAGCATTTTCACTTTTATTTTTATTAATATTTTTCTTTCAATCTACTTTTTTTATGTTTTTAATTATTTGGGAGACACTTCTAGGTCGAGGAGATGTACTTGATCGGATATCAATCATTTTGCCTGAGATTTAAACTCAATGTGATTTTATCAGGTTTTTGATATATTAAGTACAAATAATGTATACATGAAGTACAAACAATGTATTAATATGCACCATTAAATCAAGTGAAATGGAATTTAGTCATTTAATTTTATAATATTCAACCTAACTTTGTTGCTTTGTATCTATATAAATTTGAAATCCAACTGAAATCTTAAATTCTTACCAAATTTTAGAAAACTAAGATAATTCTTAACAAAAATTCAAAATTAATTCAAAGAAATTTTACAAAGGAAATTTAGTAGTCACTGATGTCATGTAAAATGTCTATCTTTTTATGTGTGTTTTTCTCTTATTTATGTAGTAAGTATGTAATATTATATGTGTTTTTATGTGTTTATGTTTGTTTTTAGGTTAACATTGGTGAAGTGTGAAGAAAATGAAGAAGATGGTAAAATTTCGAAGAAGAAGATCACGAGTCGTGAAGTGGATCACAACTTGGACAAGGATTCACAAGACAAATTCACGAGTGAAGCAGTGAAGAAGCAGCTCACGACTCGGCATCAGGATTACGTGTCGTGACGGGAATCACGACTCAGGACAAAGCTTCACTAGTCGGGATGGTGTTCAAGAGCAGCTGAAGATCACGACTCGTGAAGGTATTCACGAGTCAGACAAGACGTTGTTTCCCAAATGTTGTATTTTCTGCACTTGAGTTTTCAGCCATACATTGTGTCCTTTCAGAAGCAATCTTTCGTGACTTATTAAGAGACATACCTGTAGAGTCAAGACATATATATATATGGGAGAAAAACTCTGGATAAAGGATGGAGAAAAATTAAAGATTTTTTTAACTGTTTTCTTAAGAACATTTTTAGTTGTTTTGGATTTTCTGTTTTACTTAGTTTTAACGGATGACAAAAGAACAAAGCCAAAGAAATAAGAGATATATCAGAAGGTTTAAATAGAAAGTAAACCCGGGGAAGTGATGTTTTCTTGTCTCTTATTCATCTTTATTGTAATTTTGTTTATGGCTAAGTTCTTTTGATACATTATAACTATTTAATTTAAGTTGTTATTCATCTACTTATCTTTGTCTATTGAATGTTTATTTTATTTATGTATGAAGTATGATTTAAGTTTGTTTAAGTGCTTTGATTTGCTTAGTATGCTTGATCACCATAATAAGTATGTTAGTCATTTAATTCACAATGAGAGTTGGAATTCTTTGATGGAAAGTTAAATGAATTTACTTAAAGCATTGAATTCACTTAGAGATAAGGAATTCACTTTAAGGGGTTAAAGAATTGGCATAGAACTTCATGGTTTTTATTTATCTCTATAATGACATGAGAATGCTTATAGACTCTAAGTAAGAACATCTTTATTGACAATGAGAATTGCTTTAAAGAATCTTGGCTAAATTCTCCATTCATACCATTCATACAATTGATAATTAATTCAAAGATGAACTTGTTTTATTTAGTTATAATGTATGTTCATCCCATCTTTTAAGTAATCTATTATCCAAAATTAACTTAATATATTTTAAGTAGTTTAGTAGTTACATTAATTGCGTGATTTTAATTGAAATTGTTACCTATCCATTTACTTGTTGTTACATCAATATAAAATTTACTCCGTTCCCTTTGAAATGATACCCTACTCGCTCTATACGCAGTCTAGTGAAACTAAGGGTTCAAATAAATCCCCATCAGATTTTGGCGCCGTTGCTGGGGAACGGTTTAAATGAATTTTGATTGATTGATACAAAAGAGTAGATGTTTTAGGATTTTATGATATAAATTAGTTGTTTTGATGTATGAAATTTTATTTGGCGTTTTGTTTGTTTTAGTATTAGAGTTTTTGTAATAGTTTTAGACTAAAAGTTTTTTTTTTATTTGTGTAGGGAACTTAGAAGAAAGCTACAAGAGGAATTTAGTTTGAAAGTAGAAGGAGAACAAAGTGTTAAATCGGAGGAAAGTCATAATATTCCAATTATGGTGGGAGAAGAAAGGAGAACTCTTGGTGATTTTGCGATGCCAAATATTTCGGAAAGTTTTGGAGGAATAGTGGCACCAGCTATTGTTAATAACAATTTCGAGATCAAGCCGGCTGTCATTCAAATGGTGCAAAATAACCAATTTGGAGGTTTGCAAGGGGAAGACCCTTATGCTCATATCCTTTTTTTCTTAATGTGTGTGCTACGTTTAAAATTAATGGAGTGAGTAATGATGCCATTAGACTTAGGTTATTTCCATTTTCTTTAAAAGAAAAGGCTCAAATTTGGCTTGCTAGTATACCTAGTGAGACAATTACTACATGGGACCAATTAAAACAAGCTTTTCTTCATAAGTATTTTCCGCCACATAAAACAGCAAAATTTAGAAATCAAATAACTACATTTAAACAATTGCCTAATGAAACCATTTATACCTCTTGGGAAAGATTTAAGGAACTTCAAAGGCAATGTCCTCATCATGGCTTGCCGAATTGGATGATTCCTCAAATCTTTTACAATGGGTTAATGGAGGAAAATAGAAATATTGTTAATGCTGCTTCAGGTGGGAAATGGTTGGAGAAAATTGCTAAGGAAGCTAAAACTTTGTTGGAAGAACTAGCCTCACAAGGTTACATGGGAGAAGAACCCACTATGGCGAAGGCTAAGGGGTTTTTGGAATTGGATTCCATTAATTTTTTGACGGCTAAAGTAGAAGCTTTGACAAAAATGGTAATTAATTCTCATTCCAAAGTTGAAAATGTGAGTCATGTTTGTGAGAAATGTGGTGGACCTCATATGTATGCTAATTGTAGTGAGGGGTCTAGTGAGGATGTAAGTTTTGTTCAAGGGAACTATAACCAAAGGATGGGTCAAAATTCTAATTATTATAACCCACAATGGAGAACCCATCCCGATTTTTCTTGGTCTAACCAAAATGCCCAATTAAACCCTCCTAATAATAATAATCACAATCATATGAACAAGTTACCTAACCCATCACCTTTTCCAAATAAGCTACCTTTTAACTCCCAACAACCTAAATCCCATTTAGAGAATTTGATGGAGCAATTTGTTAATCATCAAATGACTACTAACAAGCAAAATGAGAAACAATTTAGGCAAATAAACACTAAAATTGATCAACTTGTCACTCATAATAAGATGCTTGAAAACCAATTGGCTCTACAAGCCACTTCTAGTGCTAAACCTTTAGGCAAGTTACCAAGTCAACCTGAGTTTTTGCCTCATGAATCGGTTCAATCCATTATGTTAAGGAGTGGCAAAAAGATTGAGAGTAATAGTAAAAGTGATGAGAATCTTATTGTGAATGATGATCATGTTGGGAATGTGAGTGAAAATGATAATAAGCTTAATGAACCTAAAAAAGATATAACCTCATCTAGGGAAGATGGACCTAAAGTTAATTTGAATGTTTTGCCATTTCCTCAAAGACTCATTAGAAGAAATCTTGATAAGCAATTTGTGAAGTTTTTGAATTATTTGAAGGAACTTACTATAACTATACCCTTTGTGGATGCCATTAAGGATATGCCTTCATGGGTAAAATTTTTAAAAGAAATTGTGAGTCACAAGGGTAAGCTTGAAGATTATGGTTATGTTTCTTTGGTAGAAAGTCTACGGCTATGTATTCTAAATACCCACCTAAGCTAAAGGATCCGGGTTGTTTTACGGTTCCCTGTGTTATAGGTGGTACATGTTTTGCTAAGGTCCTATGTGATATGGGTGCTAGTGTTAGTCTTATGCCTTACTCAATTTATAAAAAGCTTGATTTGGGTGAGTTAAAGCCTACTAATATGTGCTTATCAATGGCGAATAAATCTATATCACACCCTATAGGTATATTAGAAAATATTCCGACCAAAGTGGGTAAATTTGTGATTCTTGTTGATTTTGTTGTGTTAGAAATGGATGAAGATCCTGAAATTCCTATTTTGTTTGGTAGGCCATTCTTAATTACTGCTGGGGTTGTTTTTGATATGAAAAATGGTAAAATATCTCTTGAGGTTAATGGTGAAAAAATTGAGTTTAATGTTTTTGGCATGATTAAACCTTCACCAATAAAGATGGTAAATAGAATTGATTCTTATGATATTCTTGATGAGTGTATTGATAGTGTTGTGCATGATTGTGTGAGTCAAAACCGTAATGCACCTTATGGTTTGAATGAAAGTTGTGATGAAGTTTTGCAAGTTGCCTCATATCCTTTTCAAGGAAGATTCTCAAAAATTGAGTCTTTGAGAAAGGATGAGGATATGTCATCAAAGATATCTAAGGAGGAAATCAAGCTTGAACTCAAGCCACTACCAACAAGCTTAAGGTACGAATTTCTAGATGCAAATTTTCAATTGCCATTCATTGTTAATTCATCAATTGCTAAGCATGATGTGGATGTTTTATGTGGTATTTTACTTGCTCATCGAAATGCTATGGGATATTCAATTAATGATTTAAAAGGGATTGCACCTAAAGTTTGCATGCATTGAATTTTGTTGGAGGAGGATTCTAAGCCATCTATTGAAGGTCAAAAAAGGCTTAATCCAACTCTTAAAGAGGTTGTGAGGAAGGAAATAATTAAATTGCTTGATAATGGCATAATTTATTCTATAAGTGATAGCAAGTGGGTGAGCCCAATTCAAGTTGTCCCTAAGAAGGGTGACTTAACTGTAATTCGTAATGATAGCAATGATTTAATTCCTACTAGAACTATCACGGGTTGGCGTATGTGTGTGGACTATAGGAAGTTAAATAAGGCCACAAGAAAGGACCATTTTCCTTTACCCTTTATTGATCAAGTTATTGAAAGATTGGTTAATTTTTCTTACTTTTGCTACTTAGATGGGTTGAGTGGTTTCTATCAAATACCAATTCATCCACATGACCAATCTAAGACAACTTTTACATGCCTATATGGAACTTTTGCATTTAGGCGAATGCCTTTTTATTTGTGTAATGCACAAGCTACATTTCAAAGATGCATGTTTTCTATCTTTAGTGATCTTATTGATCAATGTGTAGAAGTTTTCATGGATGACTTTAGTGTGTATGGCACTACTTATGAGGATTGTTTATCTAATCTTTCTAAGGTGCTTGATAGATGTATGGAGCATGGTTTGGTTTTAAATTGGAAAAAGTGCCATTTTATGGCTCAATAGGGCATTGTTTTAGGAAATTTAGTTTCTAATAGGGGGATTGAAGTTGATAAAGCTAAAATTGAAATAATTGCTAATTTGCCTCCTCCTAAAAATGTTAGAGATGTTAGAAGCTTTCTAGGCCATGCTGGTTTTTATAGGAGGTTTATCAAAGATTTTTCTAAAATAGCTAAACCCTTATGCACGTTGCTATGTAAAGATGTTGATTTTCATTTTGATGAGGCATGTCTTAAATCTTTTGAAACTCTTAAACATGCTCTTGTCACTTCACCGGTGTTACAACCACCAAATTGGGATCAACCTTTTGAATTGATGTGTGATGCTAGTAATTATGCGGTACGGGTTGTTTTAGGCCAAAGGATTGATGGGAAGCCTTCTGTTATTTATTATGCTAGCAAGTTACTAGATGATGCCCAAATTAATTACTCAACAACTGAAAAAGAACTCTTGGCTATTGTATATACTTTTGATAAATTTAGGGCTTATCTTGTAGGGCAAAAAGTCATTGTCTATTTTGATCATGCTGCCCTTAAGTACCTTTTGAGTAAGAAAGATGCTAAACCTAGATTGTTGAGATGGATTTTAATGTTACAAGGGGAAGGAGAATTTAGTTGCGGACCATTTATCTAGGTTGACCCAATGTGTTTTGCAAGATAATGATGATGGGGTACCTATTCATGAAGCTTTTCATGGGGAACATCTTTTTAGTGTAGTTTCTAAGGAAACTCCTTGGTTTACTGATATAGCGAACTACCTAGTATGTGGTATGCTTCCTTATGGTTTAGATTATAGGCAAAGGAAGAAATTCCTTCATGATGTGAAGTTTTACTATTGGGAAGAACCTTTATTATATAGGAGATGTGCTGATGGATTGATTAGGAGGTGTCTTCCTCATGAAGAAGTTGGTGAAGTATTAGCTCATTGTCATTCATATGCTGTAGGTGGTCACTTTGGGGTTTCTAAGACAGCTTCTAAGGTTTTACAAGCTGGTTTTTGGTGGCCTACATTGTTTAAGGATGTTAAGGACTTTGTATTAAGTTGTGATAAGTGTCAAAGAATGGGAAATTTGTCTAGGAGGAATGAAATGCCTTTACATGGTATTTTAGAAGTTGAATTGTTTGATGTTTAGGGTATGGACTTTATGGGACCATTTCCTAGTTCTTTAGGGAATAGGTATATTTTAGTTATGGTGGATTATGTATCTAAGTTGGTAGAAGCAATTTCAACCATTGCTAATGATGCTAAGGTGGTTAAGAAAATGCTTAAGAAAGTTATATTTCCTAGATTTGGAACACCTAGGGCCATTATTAGTGATGGTGGGTCTCATTTTTACAATAAAGTTATAGAGCAATTATTGAGAAAATATAATGTGACTCATAAAATTGCTACACCTTATCATCCCCAAACTAGTGGACAAGTTGAAATTAGCAATAGAGAGCTTCAGTGGATTTTAGAGAAAACTGTATCTAGGTCAAAAAAAGATTGGGCACTTAAGTTAGATGATGCTCTTTGGGCATATAGAACATCTTTCAAAACTCCTATAGGTCTTACACCTTATCAATTGGTTTATGGTAAGTCTTGTCATTTGCCGGTTGAGATTAAACATAAAGCTTATTGGGCAACTAGGGTGTTAAATTTTGATATGCAACAAGTTGGTAGGAAGAGATTGCTTCAATTACAAGAGTTAGAGGAACTTCGTATGAATGCCTATGAAAATGCTAAGATATATAAAGAAAGAACTAAATCATGGCATGATAAACATGTACTAAAGAAAGAATTTCAAGTTGGTGACATGGTTTTGTTGTATAATTCTCGATTGAAGCTTTTTCCTGGAAAATTAAAGTCTAGATGGTCGGGACCTTTCAAGGTTGTTCAAGTTTTTTCTTATGGGGTTGTTGATATTGCTAATGATAAAGAAGAGGTTTTTAAGGTTAATGGACATAGATTAAAGCCTTATTTCATTGGTAACGCATTGATTCCTACTCATAAAGTTTCTTTGATGAATTCTTCTTTTGCATACTCCTAATATGATTTTTGTTTTTCCTTAGTTCTTTTAGTTTGCATTTATTTATTTTATAGTTTGATTGTAGACTACATTATGTGTTTTATATATTTTTTATGTTCCTTAGCTTATTCTTCTTTGTTACTTTAATTTTTGGATCAAGTTGTTAAGATTTTGCAGAGAAATACATCATGTTCATGAGTGCCTCACGACTCATGACTGTGTTCACGAGTATTTCAGAGGCTTTATTTATTCAGTCGTGAGCAGATTCACTAGTCGTGAAGGGTATCACGTGTAATACAGAGGCACAGGGCTCACGAGTCGTGAAGTACATACCGACTCGCGATGATTTCCATTTTTGTCTATCCCTACTTCTTTCACAAGTCGTGAGATTCTTGCCGAGTCGTGACCATTGCTTCCTCAACACAAAATGCCTTATCTTCACGAGTCGTGAGGTACAAGCCGACTCATGAAGCCCTGTTCAAAAAGTTACGAGTCGTGATTTTTCACTTCCTGATTTTATTTCTATTTCATTTTTATTTCTTTATTTCAATTTTATTTCTTTTAATTCAGAGTATTAGCGGTTTTTAATTTGCTTAACTACCCTTTATTAACTTACATTTAAGAGAGGGAACGGTTATAAATTCAAATTAGGGTTTTTAAACGACATACCTTTTCATTTTTCCCTCATTCTTCTATAAAAACTGTAGTTGGTTTCCTTTTCTTTTTTTTTTACATTCTCTTTCTTTTACTCTTCTCGTAACTTCTTGCTCTTTCACTGTAACTTCCATTTCTTTTTGTCTCTTTGTTTTCTCTTCTCTGCAACATCTTCTTCTCTTTTCCTTTCCTTGCATTCACGTTACACAAGTGCTTCTCTGTTTCATTTTCTCTTTCACAACCATGGTAAGGACAAAGAACGTTTCAACATCAAGGGGTCAGCAAGGAGGAGATAAACCACCACTTCAGAGCTTACAGACAGACTTTGTTTCACCATTCCCTCTTTCCTCAATTCATGAAGGTAACAGGTTCCTTGTTTTAAAAGATAGAGCAAAATCTCAATGTAAGTATTTTCCTAACTCTTTGCTTGAAAGTGTGGGTATTCTTGATGAAGTGAATGAAATGTTGTCTGAATGTGGTCTCTTGAGGTTTGTTAATATGCATGAGCAGTTCTACCCTGACTTAGTCTTGGAATTTTACACAAATTTTAAAGAAAATCCTGATAATCATAGGCTTGTAGACTTTCGTTTGAATGGTGTTGATCATACTCTTACTTATTTCATGATGCATCGTATCTTTGGCTTTAGCCCAAATGGATTATGTACTCCTCCTAAGAGTTATAGGCCTAATGATTTTTGGAACTTTCTTACTGGTTTAACTACACCATATGGGGCTAGAGAGGCTAAATCCATGTTTATACCGGACTTGAAATACTGGATTTTGCATAAGATTCTTGCCTCTATTGTCTTCAACAAGCCTGAATTTGATCGAGTTTCAAGTCATGAACTTTTCTTGATGTGGTGTGTGCATAACCATAAGTCTATATGTTGGTCTTATTGGATTTTCAAACAATTATTGAATTTTTTAATCGTCCGGAGTCCCCTATTACACATAGACATGTTATTGCTGCTATTGCTAGGGGCATTGATATTGATTTGCGTATTTATGATGGTGTACTTCCATGCATATATTTTTCTAAGCATTTGTTTGTAAGAGGAGAAATCACTAACAATTCCTTTCAATACATACCACCTATATATCGTTCTTGTTGGAAGGAACTTCCTGGTACTTATACTCCACAGGTGGCTAATATGGAAAGTACTTCGGACGAGTCAAGACCAACGGAGCAAGGGCCTAGTGATGATCCTATAGAGGGTACACCTAGTCATTCACCTATTTTCACACCAACTGCTGGATCTTCTTCGAATATCACCACTTCCATGTTCAATCAATTGCTACACAATCAATCCGCCATCTAAAGTCAATTGGCTTCATTGGAACAAACTACAAGTCAATTGGTTCATAGTCAATGCCGCCTTGAACACAAGGTGGACGCTTTCATTGCCCAATCGGGCTATGTGGTTGTTTCGCCTCCACCTTCACCATGAATTTGAGGGGAGTTTTCTTTCCTCTCTGCTTTTGTTTATTTTTTATTTTCTTTTTGTTTGTGTGTTTGTTTTGTTTCTCCACATTGAGGACAATGTGTGTTCTAAGTGTGGGGGAGCACTTGTGTGTGTTGTTGTTTGTTTATCTTTTTCTTTACGTAGACTAACTTTTATAGTGAGTTTTATTATAAGTATTGCTCATATTGTATGAAATATAGGTTGTTATGAAGATTCATTTACTTTTTATACTCATTTGATTAGTTTTTCAAGCTTTTGGCATGTGTTTTATGTTTTTAAGTTATCTCTTTTTACTTCTTTCAACATTTTAGGTTATTTAGTCTCTCCATTAACTATGCTTTAAGGTTAGAATATGCTCATTTAGCTTAAGATTTTAAGATTTTAGTTGCTTCATGGAAACTATAGCCATAATACTTACCTTTAGGCCTTTCAATAATTGATGAGGACTAGAAAAAAAAAAGAAAAAGAAAGAAAGTAAGAAAAATAATGAAAATAAATACAATAAAGCAAGATGCATACTCAAAAGTTTAATCAAGTATGGGATGGAGCGTAAAACACACCCATTACTACATTTTCTTGCTATTCATAGGATAAAGTTTAAAAGTATACCCATGCAAAAGAAAAAGAAAAAGATGAAAAACATAGTCTAAAAATGCCATGAGATGAGTTTAACGGTATGTGTGCTTTTTAATTGTCCAAAAAGGCAACTGTAGTCTTAGGATCTTAGGCTTTATGATCACTATTCTCTCTTGAGCATGGTTAGTCTTGAGACTTTATATTCTTGATGTTGAATTTAGTAAATTTAGATGACTTGATGATTCAAAGATGCATGTTTTAAGTCTTGATGTACTAATATTTTGAGTGTTAAGGTGTTTGAATTCATATCAATCTTATATTAAGTGACAATTGAGCAATACGTTATAATGTAACTTACTTAGTTTGACTTGAGATTAAATTTTCTCACTTTTCTCTTGCTTGGGGACAAGCAAGGTTTAAGTGTGGGGGAATTTGATGTCATTTAAAATGTCTATCTTTTTATGTGTGTTTTTCTCTTATTTATGTAGTAAGTATGTAATATTATATGTGTTTATGTCTAATTTATGTGTTTATGTTTGTTTTTAGGTTAACATTGGTGAAGTGTGAAGAAAACGAAGAAGATGGTAAAATTTTGTAGAAGAAGATCACGAGTCGTGAAGTGGATCACAACTTGGACAAGGATTCACAAGACAAATTCACGAGTGAAGCAGTGAAGAAGCAGCTCACGACTCGGCATCAGGATCACATGTCGTGAAGGGAATCACGACTCAGGACAAAGCTTCACTAGTCGGGATGGTGTTCAAGAGCAGTTGAAGATCACGACTCGTGAAGGCATTCACGAGTCAGACAAGACGTTGTTTCCCAAACGTTGTATTTTCTGCACTTGAGTTTTCAGCCATACATTGTGTCCTTTCAGAAGCAATCTTTCGTGACTTATTAAGAGACATACCTGTAGAGTCAAGACATATATATATGGAAGAAAAACTCTGGATAGAGGATGGAGAAAAATTAAAGATTTCTTTGACTGTTTTCTTAAGAACATTTTTAGTTGTTTTGGATTTTCTATTTTACTTAGTTTTAAAGGATGACAAAAGAATAAAGCCAAAGGAATAAGAGATATATCAGAAGGTTTAAATAGAAAGTAAACTTAGGGGAGTGATGTTTTCTTGTCTCTTATTTCATCTTTATTGTAATTTTGTTTATGGCTAAGTTCTTTTGATACATTATAACTATTTAATTTAAGTTGTTATTCATCTACTTATCTTTGTCTATTGAATGTTTATTTTATTTATGTATGAAGTATGATTTAAGTTTGTTTAAGTGCTTTAATTTGCTTAGTATGCTTGATCACCATAATAAGTATGTTAGTCATTTAATTCACAATGAGAGTTGGAATTCTTTGATGGAAAGTTAAATGAATTTACTTAAAGCATTGAATTCACTTAGAGATAAGGAATTCACTTTAAGGGGTTAAAGAATTGGCATAGAACTTCATGGTTTTATTTATCTCTATAATGACATGAGAATGCTTATAGACTCTAAGTAAGAACATTTTTATTGACAATACAATGAGAATTGCTTTAAAGAATCTTGGCTAAATTTTCCATTCATACAATTGATAATTAATTCAAAGATGAACTTGTTTTATTTGGTTATAATGTATGTTCATCCCATCTTTTAAGTAATCTATTATCCAAAATTAACTTAATATATTTTAAATAGTTTAGTATTTACATTAATTGCGTAATTTTAATTGAAATTGTTACCTATCCATTTACTTGTTGTTACATCAATATAAAATTTATCATGTTCCGTTTGGAACGATACCCTACTCGCTCTATACGCAGTCTAGTGAGACTAAGGGTTCAAATAAATTCCCATCAGTCACATACCAGTTCGAGTGTATTCCTACATTTTTCCCCAATCCTATTGAAATCTTGAATTGCCATTAACAAGAGACATCTGCTGTTATCCCCAAGGTTTCTAAAAATTTACCAGAAGCCCGTTAGTCTATTTTTTGAGCATTTGTCATTTTTTTGTTCCACATATAATTGGAAAAAGAATGGTCACCTATAAATTTGGTCGATTTGATTTTTTTCTCCAACCCCCATGGCACATTCAAGATGAATGGGAGAAGAAAACAATAAAATCAGCAACTCAGTAATTTTAATATCCTTCTTTAAGTTTTCAACTAACCAGTTCATGCATGAGAGATAGAGAGAGTCAACAAGATCCTAAAGTGCAAGAATTTATAAAATGGCACCAAGGACAGTGGCTGATTTTTCTCCAACCCCCATGGCACTCAGGAAAGCCTTGTACAAGCAAAATAAAAATACAAGGAAAAAAAGATGAATATAGAAAACTTCAAATCTGAACTGACTTGTGTAAAATCACTGTCTTTATGTAACTTGAAAGGCCCCATACAAAATGAAGCCACCAAGCACGTTAGCAAATAGCAAAGATTATGCAGGAATGCAAAATTCTATCAATGACTAAATGAAAGCACTATGCATGATGTTGCTGAACTTCTGATGTCAACACATACATACAATTAAAAGAGAGAGAGAGAGAGAGAACATATAAGAACTAAACCAACATAAGAATATGAACTAAATTAATACCTTTAATTTATGCCAAAATTGAATTGCCAAAAACAACTGCAACACAAAAAACATTGGACCATGAATTACAAATAAACCATCAACAATCTAATTTGAATTAGGAGTAAATATGATAAAGCACGTGTGGAAATGGTTGTGGCCATTTGCATAACCTATTGAGCAAGACAATTCTTATAGATCAGTTGAACTAATTGAAACATATTTTGAAGCAAATAAGCTGTGAAGATGAAAACGAAAACGAAATTTGGTTTTCAATTAAGCTATTTCATATTTGAAAATACCATCCTCAAAGACATTCTCAGCATCCAGATCAATGAAAGTAGAGTACAATGATTATGACCTAGTAAAGTTCAGAGAAATAGCCTCCTCAATTAAGCCTACACAGCCCTAAATCCGCATGTAACTTGATTGAACCATGGAAAACGAACAGCATGTAACTTGGTTGAACCATGGAAAACGAATTAATCAACCAAAACCAGAAAAAAAAAAAGAATTCATCAATTATATCAAGAAGATAGAAAGTAAATTCATTAAATCAGTAACTTTGGCACAAGCCAACTGCTCATAACCTAGTTTAAAGCCGTTTCACTCAAATTGTCCAAAGAGAATTGGTGGCCTGCTATAAAAGGCTTTTCAACTCATAATCTAGTTATCCGATCACTCTCCCAAATTTAAATGTACATAATTAAATTAAGGGCGTGAATGTATGCCTGCAGTGAATTCCATACTTGAAACGGAACATAACTCACGATACTTGAAAAACCCTACAACTTCAGATCAAGAGAATCCCTCCAAATGAAAAACTAAACAAAAAATTTGGAACACAAATTTTAAGAAGAACTGAATGGAGAAATTTTTTGGATAAATTCACCTGAGGTTGTCCTAAACAATGAATGGGAAAACCTTACAAGCATTGAAGGAGGCGACGAGGTGGCGGTTATCACTGACCGGCAACTGGGTGATGGAAGTGACGAGGCGGCCAAAAAATCTTAGGGCAATGGAGACCTAAGAGAGGGAGAGGGCGATCATGAATTTTAGAAGAGCAAATGAAGAATAAAAATTAGGATTTTTTACTTATATAGTTGGCAAATTGAGTTGATCGGTCGGGTCAGTTTTCTATGGTTTTCACCCGACTTGACCCTAACAACTCGAATACGTCAAATCGAATCGAGTTGTTCGGATCGGTTCGATTTTGCACACCCCTAATGCATGCAATTTCCTCTTTAAAGATTCGGTCTATTTAGAAAATATATGTAAAATCACTTTTTAAAATTTTACGTACACAACTCATTCGTTGCATTTGAAAAGAGTTTTCTAGATTAAAAAGATTTGACTTGATATATTTAAATTGATTATTTTCTAAGCTTAAAATCATGTTTGATGCTATATGTGTATGTTGTGATAATTAGATATGTCAGGTGAATTTTTCATTTTTTTTTATCAAAAATTAATTAAAATAATTTTATTGTATATATTCATAAATTTTAATAATTTTTATGAAAAATAAAATTTTATTACTATTTGAAATTAATTATAAATTCAGTAATTATGGATAAAACTAATACTAAAAAGTATTGTATTAAATCGTTGTGTTTATATTTTCTCTCTTTTTACTCTCTTTATTTCGTATTATATATTATTCACTGTTTTATAGAACGGCTTGTACATTATCTATATTCGACCAACAGACATTATCGCTGCAACTTATATTATACAAGTTGTTGTAGCAAGTGCTAAATTCCATTTGCTTCTTGCTCTGTAAATATGTTAAAAGCTTACAAAGGAAAATTAAATTGTAGAACCTATTGATTTGAAAATTTTAATTAGAAAGTTAAAGGTAAATTTTATTCTTCATTCTAATTTTAACAACTAAAAAAAATTATCTAAAATTTAATTTAAGAAATGAATTACCACCCAACTATAATTCTAATTCTACCATTAACTCTCATATCAAACTGAAGTTATATGCAATTTCAGTACTTATATCACTCCTTAACAATTTTCGCATTGATTGATAGATAGCTACTAATCGCTAAAAACGAAAAAGACAGATATTCAATTCATATACAATAATTATTCATGGCAGGTACACTGACAAAAGAAAATGGTAACCTATTATTATCAAGACGAAAGATGGTGCGTGCAAGCATTAAATTAGTATTCCATGCACGAGTAACCAAATTTTAAGGTGGTTGGAAGTAACTGCCACTTGCATTCTGTATACCCTTCCGTAAGTTTTGACTTTGACAAATAATATTAAACTCCACATTTTAATATTTATCTTTCGGACCGAACGATTATATTTTACGTTATCTTCACTCAAAAGAAAAAAATATACTATCTATAAGGGAATAACTTATTAAAACCCAAAAGAAAAAGAATTTTGAAACGGACAGCTATCAGTCGCTAAATATTAGTAAAATAGCACCGGTTTAATGAATTCCGTCACCAATTAGATTTGTATATCAACAAGAACCAGTAACCTTCGTTTAATATAAATAAATTAACAACGCTATCCTAAATTTACACGAATTAGAATTGTAATAATTCTAGCTTACTGTACCCAATTACTACATATAGATATATGTATGTGTGTCACAATTTATATTTATAATTTAATCTTTATTCTGCCGTCCATGTAGTATTAATTTCATTGTCATATTTTATATTCTATTATTCTCATTATAATTGTAATGTTAATTAGAATAATATATATAATGAAACATGTCCGTTGGATAATTTTATGAGTCATATGAATTAGGTCAATAATGGATTATTGACTAATTGAATTTGGATAACGAATATGAATAATATAAATTGAATTTAGTGTTGGGTCAAATTTTAACAAATCTGATCCTAATGCATAGCTACGGGAGAAAAGAAATTAATATAAATGCAGGAAGGCGTTTGATGGGAGTGGACAATCCAACAATTATATTAGCCCACGATAGAGGAAATTTTCTAATACGGACGGAAAGAAAATACTAACCACCGACAACTAACTTCCAGAAGTAGTAGTCTGTTTCTAAGGAATTATTCCAACAATAAAAATTAAATTTAAAATGCTGAAAACTTTGGAAAATTTTTTTAAATAATTATTTTAATAAAAAATTTCGTGAAATGAGGTATGTCAGGTAGCATTTACAGATCTGGGGTTCGGAGCGAAGACGCAACAATCTGTTGTGTCATTGTGTCAGATTGAGCATCGGGGCCTGCGATTGAAGACGCATGTAGCTGCCTGTTGTGTTATCCATGCGACGCGTTGATGAAGACGCAACCACGCGCTGCATTGCCAGTTGTGTCTGTCACTCGTCCAATGATGTTCTACATAATATTTGATAAATTTGAAAAAATATTTAGTATTTATATAATATATCAATAATATATGTATTAATAAATTTGATGTGATAATAAATTTTGTTGCTGACAATAATGATATATTATTAAAGTTTATTTTAATACAACAACGCATGATCCTGGACTGAATCTTCAAGTATCGCCAAATACAAGACGTCATACTCTAAGCTGCTTACAATTTTTCTATTGGATAGTCATTATAAAACGTAGAAGTGGCAAATGAACGGGTTGGATGAATTTGAATTAGGTCATTAATGGATGGATCATTAATAGGTTGAATCATTAATGGATCAAAAAATATGGATCATTAATGGATTTAGTCATTAATGAGTTTGGTTGATTTGCATCGACCCATGAATTGGCATGTTAGAATTTTGATCCATTTTAACATCTTGAAAAAAAAAATCATTTTAACATTATTTTAAGGGATTTTTACAAAAATATACAGAAAAAAATAAAAACAACAAAAAATACAACACTTTTTTAATTTTTTCATTAATACAACTTTTTAAATTTTCAATATCAATTATACAATTTATATTTTAAAAAAATACAACTTTATACTTCCCTTATTAAATTTCCTACTTTTATTTTAACAAAGACCGTTTCTTCCTCCCATTTCTCTCATCTCTCCGATTCATCGATAGACTCAGCTGGATTCTCATCATAACTACCAATCGCATTGTTTTTTTCTCTAGGCGATTTTGCTAATTCCAATTCGCTTAACCACAGCATTCCTTATGGCTTCAGTCTGAAAGCAAAGCCCATTCTTCCCAATACTTGACATGTAACTCCTCACTTCCTTATCATCTCTTACATCATTGTCAAGAACTCAGGACTGAAGAACTGAGTCTCAATCCCAACACCATTTTGTTGCACTGCGGCTAGACCTTCCTTCATGGGCAAACCAACTGGTTGAGCCATCGCTTTCTGTACAATATCAATATTAGTCTGATTTAATCTAGGATTGAATTCAAAACCCGTATCGGAAATAGTTACTTTATTTGAGGCTTCGCAAGAATCGAATCCAGGAAGTGACATGCTGAAGAATGCCAGTGGATCCGTTGTAAAAGAGGTGGCATCGATTGAAAGCGCCGGCAAAACCAGCAAACCTGTTCTCGCAAGGGGCCTGGAGAACGGAGATGAAGCCATAGTTGCCAAGCTGGAATCGCTTATTTCGGATCTGGACGGACTGATCGGATTCAGATGAAGGCCCAAACCCGAGGCATTGGGTGTAGCCCCAATGCTGGCGGATCTTTTAAGACGCGGTTGAGCCTGTGTATCATCGAAATCTTCACTGAGGGAAGAGCATTTTCGCTTTAGCATGGAGTTCTAGTGGTTTTTAATGGCGTTATCCGTACGACCATTGAGGAGGCGAGCAATGGTGGCCCACTTGTTACCAAAACGAGCATGAGCCCTGATAATGGTTTCATCCTCTTCAAGAGTAAAAGGCCTATGCTCCACCTGAGGAGATAGCTAGTTGCACCATCGCAACCGGCAAGACTTGCCAGATCGACTAGGGATCGATTATGTACTTGATGTTTACTTAACCTTAATTTTTCGTTCTGATCATATGTCTTTTTTTTGGTTGAAATACATGTTATTAGGATCACATTTGCAAGCATGTTCTTGTCGATGGTCTAACAAGTTAATTGGTATAACTTTTTTTTATTTGAACCAACTAGAATTAGTTTAATTGTGCAATTATTTTTGAACAAAAAGTTATTATTTTTTTTCTTTACTATATACATTTTGCTAATTGTAAATTATAATTCTAATTGTGTGTACCTGCTCTATACATCAAGTGCACATGTTGTATACACCTTGTGTATTAGCTGTATACGTTGTGTGTACATCATATATACACAGTGTGTACTAGCTGTATATACAGTGTGTATATATTGTATACACAATATATACATCATATATATACTGTGTGTACATACTGTATACACAATATGTACATCATGTATATATTGTGTGTACTGTTGCATACAGCTAGTACACACTATGTATACATGATGTACAAATGGTGTATATATGATATACACATAGTGTATACAGTTAATACACATTGCGTATACATCAAATACACACGGCATATATAACATGTACATACGGTGTATACATCAAGTACATACGGTATATATAGCTAATGCACATTGTATATACATGATGTACATATTGTGTATACAGCATGTACACACGATGTATACATGATATACACACTGTGTACTTTCTTTATATATCGTGTGTACTAGTTGTATACCTATGTATACATGTTATATACTGTATGAACATGCTGTATATACCGTGCACTAGCTGTATATACCGTTTATACTAGTTGTATACACCGTGTATATATATTGTATACAATGTGTACTAGTTGTAAACATCGTGTGTATATGCTATACACACAGTGTGTACATCATGTATATACACTATGTATTAGCTATATGCACGTTGTGAATTAGTGTATACATAGTGTGTCTAAAGGTGAATGAACAAGATAAAGAGTGTAGGCTAAAAAAAGCAAGCATAAAAAATACACTGTGTATACAACAAGTACATATTATATATACAGTATGTACATATGGTGTATATAACTAATATGCATTATATATAGTACATAGACACGGTGGTGTATATAGTTAGTATTGCATACAAAAAGTTTGACTCGCAAAGTGAAAACATACATTAAGCAAGATCGCCCAGTGGTTATCTCAATCAAATGGTGACTTGAGGGAGAGTTAATGGAGAGTTCACGCCCTTTTCTAATCTTAATCGAAACATAAGCCACATGGCTGTCATTTTCATAGAAGAAATAGCATGAAACTAAGCTCACAAAAATGGACAAATTGCTATTGGACATTGTTAGAAATTGAAAGGATTTTGTTTTTTTCTTTGTAAAAGTCGGATACTCTAATTCAATGTATAATCAGTGCGAATATTAAATTAGCATTTAATTTCATACATTACTTTTGAGGCAAAGCCCCGTGGCAAACTTACAACAAATGAAATTAAAATCAATTTCAAAGAGTTAAGACAGTGTATGATTTGCAAATATAGAAATACTTTGAGCAAGGAGTGTGATGATTACTCGAGTTTGCAAAGATAACATATATAATATCATAATACTTGTTATTGTTCCAAAACTTCTCACATAAATTCGGTCTTTATTAAGAGAGAGACACCAGTGGGCTGCTATCTCTACTTATCCTGTGACACTGTCCATTGTTTATTTAATTTTTTCTGAGATGGAACCTCATAGTATGCATTCAGAGCCACTATAAGCTTACTGTATGGGTCGTTCCCTCCTGGTCCAATATGCAAGCAAAGTTTATTAATTACATTTGCGGCTCTTCAGTGGTCACCTAACATGTTTCTCATAATTTTTTCCTCCACCAGCAATTCCACATCTTTGGCAGTGTCGATCAGATAATCCAGTACCATTGCATAGTGGCATATACAAGTCTCACCTAGATATAAAAACTGCTCCAAGGCCATCATGTTTCTTAAGATACATTCAGTTCTATAATTAAAAGTAAATTTTGGGATTTCTAATTTTTCGTTATCAAATCTTATTTCAAGGAAGTTGCTTTTCGCCACCCATAATTTCACTCATGCTTCATGTAGTTTGGTTGCACCGTATAATAATGGAGTCCCTGATGGTGATGAGGCATCATTGGCTTCGGAAAATTCTCTTGATTGTTGTTGATTATTACTTGACACAGGAATGGAGCGGGAGTCGGGCTGGTACTTGGAACAATTATCGCACCTGTGGTTGCCTTTTCTACAGCTGAACTTAAGGCCAAGATGGCGTTCTCGTACAAAATCTATGAAATGTGCGAAGCCATCAAAATAGATATCTTTGCTGGTTGTACTTTTAGGTATGAGTTCCTCGGTATAAGTTTAGAAGAAATTGGCAGTCAGATGAAAAATTTTTTTTGGATAATCGGGATCAGGAAAAGCCAGAGAATGTAATTGTTCGAGAAGAAAGAATGGAAGTTGGTTTTCAAGTAAAGTCAAGTCTTCTTGTATTTGGTATCGCAGATTTGCTCTAATATCTACTATATGATCAAAATCTTTCTCTTCATATGGACTTTCATTCATCCTTAAGAAGAGCTCCAAGATAAAGATGGCACATCCAGTAGAATCATCTTCGCAAACTTATCACTGCTAAAATCATCTAAACTGTCCAAGTAACATTCGCGGATATATGCTTCATTTTCCTTGATATGTCTCACGAAATCATCCGAGCCTTTGATTCCTTTAATTCTCTGTCTGTCAAAAAAATTATGTAGATATTCTAGTTTCTGATTTTCCATTTGCTTCAAATTTTGTTTTCCATGGTGAAATGGTCCTATAGAAACCACTTAAGGAGTGTAAGCTTCTTCATTTACTCTGCGTAGCTTCGGAGGAACCCTGAAGATGCAGGCATATTAAAGTTACTTGCATTCCATGTAGTGAAGAATGCAGAGGCATCAAAAGTAAAACGATAAGGAAGGAGAAAGTGAAAAAAAGTTGTATTTTTTAAACTGAAAATTTAAAAAGTAAGATTTATGAAAGCTTACAAAACTGATTGTATTTTTTGAAAAAAAATGATAAAAACTTGGCATTTGAGGTAATTTCCTCTTATTTTAAGCCGTGGTTATGTCAAGCATCATATTTATAATAAATATTAATTAAATTTGATCAATAAAATATTAATTACTATACCATATTAAAAAAGAAGAATAATAATAATAATAATAAAAAGAGCAGGGCACTTGGCATTGTGAACACAGTAATTGCTGACGCTTCCAAGGAAAGCCCTGTTCGACAACACCACATATAAATCAACATTAATTCCAACTAATAGAAATATAATTAATATTCATAATTAAGAACTAACCTTTTAATATCACCCCGACTATGGCTGCCCAACACAAGAAGTTTAACGTTAAGCTTTTCTGCAACTTCGCATATTTTCTCTTTAGGATCTCCAGTCTCTGTCAATGTCTCTGCAACAACCTGTAATAACAATTATTATTCCCTGATAACAACCGGTCTGCTAGGCCATTCAACGGTCCGGGATAAACCGAATACCTCAACCAAAGAGAGCCCAGCAAACCGACCTAATGCTAAACTCCTCGGGAGCGTCTAGCCGAGCTATAGACCGGCAACAGGCTAGCCCCGAAAATAACTCCACCACATTGGATAGACAACCGCCACTAACCCACGTTCCCTCAAGATTCGTCGATAATGGATTAGTGGCCGGTAAAAACGGGAAACTTCTCCCATTAGCTCCTGGAAATGCGTTAAATCCACCTATAAAAGGAGCAAAGACAGGTATGAGAAGGTGACTTAATTTTTTGCCAAAAAATCCCTTATCCTTTCACTCAGAATCTCTAACTTGATCGTCGGAGGCTCCCTTATCGGAAACCCGCCAGTCCATTATTTGTTTTTTGTAGGTGTTCGAAATCGCCAGGAACTCACAGTGCATTTTTTCTTGTCATCATTTGGTGCGGTAAGCGTGAAACATGGACCTTTTTCCAGATCTCAACCCAAACACTTTCCAGCCAGAAAACCAAACATCCAACCCCACTCTGCCAGGAATGCTGAATTCCTCCCTCAACCCAACGACCCAGTCTTAGCTTCTCCAGTCACAACAATCCCAACCATTACTCCTAGCATTACCCCGCAAACGGCCCAATTCCTCATCGCCGCACTATCAGCAATCGTAGCACAGGCTCAACCTCAGCCATCGCCCCCGTAAAATACTAATATGCCTCACCCTTCTCAGCCTCCTGCTCGGGAAACTTTCTCCCCAGCATTACCTCAAAACCCCAACTCCACTATCTCTCTAACTATCGAACAATTCAACTGCCTTTTGGACGACAGAATCCAAAGGCAACAAAATCGAACTACCCTTAAATACTAAGGCAGTTTTCGATCACCCCTCTCTCGCGAAATATTAGCCGCTCCATTCCCCAATATTTGCCTCCCTCACCTCAAAACCTACAGCGAAAACACTGATCCCTGAGCTTATATTGACCAATTCCAGCACACTATACTGGTCCTCACAGCCGACGACTCAGCCTTGTGCAAGATCTTCCCCCAAACCCTAGTCGACTCAGCCCAAATCTGGTTCCAAAACCTGCCATCACATTGTATTCAAAACTTCAAACAGTTCAGTGACATGTTCGTTGCAAAGTTCGTAGCCACCATTCGCCCGAACAAGGTGTATGTCGATCTCAACCTGGTACAACAGGAAAAGGGCAAATCACTATGCGCCTACGTGGAAAAGTTCAACGATGTAGCCATGGATATACAGAATTTGAACCTGGAGGTCATCATTAATGCCCTAATCTGAAACACAAGGTGTTAGGATTTCAGCGACTCCCTAAGCAAGAAACTACCGAACGAATTTACCGAGCTAATGTCCCGAGCACACAAGTACATCCACATGGATGAGGCTCGGCATCTCCGCCATGCCTCCCATAGGTCATGGGCATCTGAGAAGGAGGGTGGAGGCAGCACAAGGTTCACTCGAGAAGGAGGAAATCCTAGCAAGGCAGACCAAAAGAAGTACCGAGGAGGCAACTGGACTAACAGGTCATATGCAATCACCACTCCCCGCCCAGACAACAAAAAAGATGAAAGATTCACACTGCTAACGGCACCTCGAGAACAAATTCTATCTTGGTTAAAACAGAACGGATAGGTTAATTGGCCAAGACCCATGAGGGAAGATCCAAACCGAGACCAGAACCTCTATTGTGCTTTTCATAGAGACAAAGGCCACGAGACCGAAGAATGCAGGCAACTTAAGCGGGAAATCAAGCATCTTGTTCGGAAGGGAGCCCTTGCTCGTTTTCACAAAGCAAGATGAAAGAGGGAAAAGATAGAGGTCGCCATCTCCTCAACCGAATAGAACCAATAGCAGAAGGCGAACACCCGCTGGAGTCATACATATGATCTCCGGAGGTGAACAACGAGACCATTCTCGGAAGAGGAAGTCCAAGGAGGTCATGTCCGTTGGGCGGGGAAAAAGCTCGACTACAGGTGTGATCCAATTTTCAGTGGCCGATGGTGCACATGTCCGGCATCCGCACACAGAGGCCCTAGTTGTTGAAGCATTCATTCAAGACTTCCTGGTTCAGTGAATTCTGGTCGACACAGGGAGTGCGGTCAACCTCATAATAGCTCAAGCATACCGAGCACTAGGGATGTCAGACCACGGGCTCAAGGAAGTCAGTGTCCCCCTTATTGGTTTGTCCGAAGTACCTATCCGGGTAGAAGGGCTAGTTAATCTACCCATACAGCTCGGAAATGATGCGGTGGTTTGTGCTTGCCGGGCAGATTTCATGGTGGTTGATATCCCGCTGTCTTACAACGTGATATTCGGCCGACCCCTACTGTCTGAAGTGGATGCCTGTATCTCCGTGAAAAACTTGGTGTTTAAAATCCCCACAGAGGAAGGAGTGGCCATTTTGAGAGGAAATCAGAAAATGGCTCGGGAGACGTACTTGACCATGCTCAGAGGGGCCAATCAAGGTCTGCCCCTTGACGCGATAGACGTACCAAAAAAAGAAGAACGAAAGGCAGAGCCGGCAGAAGTGCTGCAAGTAGTCGAACTAGAGCCAGGCAAGAAAATTCAAATATCTGCGGGAAAGACAGGTGCGAACAAAGAAGCTCTAATCTCAACCTTCAAGGAGTTTATGGATGTTTTTGCTTGGCAAACCTCGGACATCCAAGGGGTCAAAAAGGACTTAGTTGTTCACTCGCTGAATGTCCGACTAGAATGCAAGCCAGTAAAACAAAAGAAGAGGAATCATGCCCCAGAGAGACAGTTAGCCATTGAGCAAGAGATGGCAAATTTGCTCGATAGTGGTTTCATCGGGGAGATATTATATCCGGACTGGATGGCAAATATGGTTCTTATCCGAAAAAGCAGCGGCAGGTGGAGGATGTGTGTTCATTTCACCGATCTTAACAAAGCATGCCCGAAAGATTGTTATCCGCTGCCAAATATAGACACACTCGTGGACTCAACAGCGGGGTTTAAAGAGTACGCCTTCCTCGATGCCTCGGCAGGCTACCATCAGATCCCAATGGCCCGCACAGATGAAGAGAAAACGGCATTCATTACTCACAGGGAAACCTACTGTTATCGGCTCATGCCCTTCGGATTGAAGAATGCAGGGGCCACTTACCAAAGGCTAATGAATAAGCTGTTCGCCGATCAGTTGGGGAGAAACATGGAGATATATATAGACGACATGATTGTCAAAAGCCGAGCCTCGAAAGATATGTGCACTGAGCTGAAGGAGACTTTCCAAAGACTTCGAGAATCAGGCTTAAAACTCAACCCCGAGAAGTGGGCCTTTGGAGTCCAGTCCGGAAAATTCATTGGCTTCATGATATCAAAAAGGGGAATCGAAGCAAATCCAGAAAAGATCAAAGCAATCGTAGCCATGGACCCGCCTAGAACAGTACGAGAAGTACAAAGACTGAATGGAAAGATAATAGCTTTGGGCAGATTCATTTCATGCTCGGCCAAATGGTGTTTGCCTTTCTATCAAGCCATCAGAAACCTCAAGAACTTTGCCTGGACGGAAGAATGTCAACAAGCATTTCAGGCCTTGAAGCAGTTCCTTTCAACACCACCACTGCTCAGCAGGCCATTAGCGGGTGAAGTCTTATACCTTTACTTGACTGTCTCAACTGGTGCAATTGGTTCAGTGCTGGTTCGAGAAGAGGATGGCCAACAGTTTTCCATTTACTACACTAGCAAAGTACTTCGGGGAGCTGAACTAAACTACCCCATCCTAGAGCAGCTGGCCCTCGCACTCATTACAACAACAATAAAGCTCCGACCGTACTTTCAGGCCCATACAATTTCAGTACGGACAAACACAAACTTACGGAAGGTGTTACAAAGGCCAGAATGTTCAGGCAGATTAACAGAATGGACCCCCCGTTTGGGAGAATTTGATGTTCGGTTTGAGCCACGGGCATCCATGAAAGCACAGGTTTAGCTGACTTCGTTGTTGAGTTACATGAACATGTTCCCGAACCAGAGAAAGTATCGTGGAAGCTGTATGTTGATAGAGCCTCGAGTTCGGAGGGAGCAGGGATCGAAATAATTTTGATGAGTCCATTGTTAATCAAGATCCAAGCCATGGCACACCTAACCTTTCCGGCCTCCAACAATGTGGCAATGTATGAAGCCCTTTGTTACGGGCTGCAGTTGGCAAAAGAAGTAAAGCCGGACAACTTAGAAATATTCTCCGATTCTCAACTAGTGGTCAGTCAGCTGAAAGGAAACTTCGAAGCTAAATATCGATCAATGATCTGTTATAAAGAGCTAACCTCTTCCCTATTAGTCGGGCTCGAGGAAAGGGGGCCAGCTTGGTCCATCACTCAGATACCCCAGTCAAAGAATACAGAGCATACTCTGGCCAAGAAGGCTAGTATCAATAGCTCGGTTGATAATTCAGACATCGTTTCCACCATTATCTCGCACCCTACCTACGAGACCTATCAGGTTCAAGTTCAGGAGCCAATGGAAGGTTGGCGCTTACCCATTTATCAATACTTGAGGTCGGAAACTTTGCCAGAGGACCGAACCCAAGCCCAGAAAATAGTTCAAAAATCGAGCTTATATGTTGTGATGGACAACAAGCTGTACAGAAGATCTTTCTCCAATCCGTGATCTTTATGTGTGAGCAATGAAGAAGGGGATTACATCCTCAGAGAAATTCATGAAGGCATATGCGGGGTCCATGAAGGCGCATAAGCCCTAGCCCGGAAAGCTCTCCTACAGGGGTATTATTGGCCGACCATAAAGGCTGATGCTAAGACTCTGGTCCAAAGATGCAACAGATGCCAAAGGTTTGCAAACATTCCACACTAGAGCTCAGCAAAGCAGAAACCAATCCATAGCCCATGGCCTTTCGCCCAGTGGGACATTGACATACTAGGCCCTTTCTCCCGAGCAAAAGGACAGAGGCGTTTCCTGGTGGTAGCGGTGGACCACTTTACCAAATAGGTGGAGGCAGAGCCACTTTCAACCATTACACCGGCGAATATTCTCAAGTTCCTGAACAAAAGCATTATTACGAGGTTTGGTATCCCCCACTCAATTATATCTAATAATGGCAAACAGTTTGATTTTCAGACTTTCAAGAACTTCTGCTCGGAGCTAAAGATCTAGTTGAACTTCACCTCGGTTTACCATCCACAATCCAACGGGATGACCGAAGTGACGAACAGAACTATCTTATCCGGACTCAAGAGAAGGCTTGAAAATGCAAAAGGCTTATGGACCGAAGAGTTTAACAATGTGCTATGGGCCTACCGGACATCACCCCAGTCAGCAACATGATTGATATCATTCGCACTCACATACGATACTGAAGCAGTCATTTCCTGTGAGATAGGGATCCGAGGAGTCCAAGCATCTTCCCCCAATGCAGAGAATAACGTGGGTCTGATGTATAATTTAGATCGGCTCGAAGAAAGGAAGGAGTATGCCCAGATACGTTCTGCGGCATACAAGCAGCACATGGCGGCTTACCACAACCGTAGGATCAGGCCGAGGTCCTTCAGAGTCAGGCAAATGGTACTGAAAAAGGTTATGTCCGCTTCCATATCGGCAGGGGTAGGCAAGTTAGATTCCAACTGGAAAGGGCCATACATAGTCCGGGAAGTAAGTCAGAACGGGGCTTACAGGCTAGAAGACGTCGCGGGAAAATGACTCCCGCACTCCTGGAACGAACTCAATCTCAAACCATACTATCAGTAGCACGACACTTATCGCGCCATACTTTGTACTAGTTCATGCTTCATCTACTTTAATTTTTTATCGTGTCATTGTTTCTTATTCTCTATCGCAATTGATTGCCATGATATTTTATCCTCATTACAATTCTAGCAAATGTTTCTACCTGCCGGACACAAGATTAATGAACAACATATTATGTGCAAAATACTTTGTCAAATTTATAACAGGATATATCCGCAAGCTTGGCATTATCGCCAATAAAGCCTTGTCTATGAATCAAGTTCGTCACTATATGCCGCTAAACTTGCTAACAAGGCTAAGTATGCCTATTGTTAAATGGCTCGGCACCTTCACCAAAATCTCCTTATTATCAAACCAAGTTTGGCACTATACGCCGCTAAACTTATCAACAAGGATAAGTATGCCTACGGTTAAAAGGCTCGGCAACTTCGCCAAAATCGCCTTATTATCAAATTTTGTTTGGCACTATGCGCCACTAAACTTATCAACAAGGATAAGTATGCCTACGGTTAAAAGGCTCGGCAACTTTGCCAAAATCGCCTTATTATCAAATTATGTTCGGCACTATACGCCGCTAAACTCGCTAACAAGGCCATGTATGCCTATTGTTAAAGGGCTCGGCATCTCCGCCAAGATAGCATAATCACTAAATTAAGTTCGGCTCCATTCACCGTAAAACTTAACTTGCAAAATCAATTACATTAAAGGCAGAGGCTCGGAATCATCGTCTTAAAAGCCCGAACCTCTAATGATGCTCAATCCATCTAAGTTCGCTGACTACACCGACCTAAGGCCATAGTCAGCCCGGTGTTTTGAATTCCTTGCGTCGAAGTCCTGAACATAAGGTACGCGTCATGCCGCACTCACTATTTAAGTAGCCCTTTCCTCGGGCAGTGTCTTTATTTAATTAGGTACGATTTGGCGATTTTATGTTATACCGAAAAAATCGATCTTAGGTTAATTAAACCTAACACGAATAACAAACTTAGAACATAAGGAGAAGGGAAAAAGCTCGGATTTTCATTAAGGGGAAAATATATTACAATGAGTTAGTCCTCATCTGGATACACGTCATCCAGGAAGGACAGATCAAGTTCGGGATATCTCCCCTTTACAGTAGCAGAAATCTTAGTGCTAAACGCCATGCACTTCTCTGCCAAAACTTTAGCATCCTTCTCCTCCCGAGCCTCCTCTCTTTTCTCCCACTCGGCCTCCTTTTCCTTGTATCGATCGAGTTCAGCTTGCAGAGCGGAATTGGACTCCTTTTCCTGAGTCAAAGCGGCCTCCAGCTCGGCCACCTTCGTTGCAGCCTCCTCAACTTGCTCTTGGGCCTTGCGAGCTTTTTCCTTAGCCTGCTCGTGGACTTTACGAGCCTTCTCCTCAACTTCGCCCATCCTCGATCTTATAGCACCGAGGTTGGAGTCTGCCCGGCGATGCTTCGCAATAAGATCATTCATCTTTGCTATCGTCGCACCAATCAATTGGGAGCCCTACAAAACACAAAAATATATGTATAAGGGTTTTTTCAAAAGAGGAACAATACGGACGAGTCCGAACTACTTACCTCAAGATGATGCCTCTTTAACCACTCAGCCAAATGCTCGGCACTCAAGGCAGTGAGGGGAGTAACTTCCTTCGGCACGTATGACGCTACATGCACGAAGGTGTTGAAATCCACATCCTGGGAGGAGTATCTATCCCTCATAGCCTCCTAAAACTCATGGAGTTCACTGATGATGGTCCGGAACTCTCTTGGCTCCCTATCGCCATGGCCTCAAATCTCAGAGGGCGCAGCAACCGGAGTCCTGCAAGGCTCAGCAATTGGAGTCCCTGAGACCTCTACGATGGTTGTCGCCATCAGAATTTTGAGAGGAGGGTTCGCCTCCACCTCCTCCATGACTGCGGGCGTGCTTAAAGAACCTGCAAAAATTTTTTGCCTCTTCGCTCTCATAATTTCCGCAGCTCGGATCATCTTCCTCATAGCTGCAAATAGAAAACAAATTAAAATAACTCATCAGTATTATGAAATAGGAAAGTATCAAACACTACCTTTTCTTGGACGAGGAACCAACTCCGAACCACAAGGATCCAGTAAATTCTTCAAGTCCCACTTGTCCCGGGCCAGCTCCCTCCAATGAGATAAGATCAACTCCTCTTCATCGGAGAGCCACAAATTACCGCCGTTACAGTTCGTGTATCTCCCCCACGTTGTGCGCACTTGGAAGTCAGCTCGCACTCTTTCCACTAGGAAGAATCGATCTTTCCACTTTTCAGGGACTTCGGGTTCCCAATGGACACCTCATATCCGAGCCGAGCTTGTATGTAATTGTGGTCCTCGGTACCCGCTCAGAGACAGACCATATGTGTTGCTTGAAATAAATTCAAGGTGAGCTCTATGCCTTGTTCCATGGCCCAAATTTGGAGTGCAAAAAGGGTTTGCCAAGCGTTGGGGTGGAGTTTCCCGATAGCCATCTCGAAATACCGTAGCACACTCACCTCGAAGCTTGTCAGAGGGAGGCGAACACCGACCTTCAGTTGTGCCTCATAAATAGCTGTCTTCTTCTTGTTAGCAAATTCGGTGTTCGCCCTCTGTGAGGTGTTGGGTCTGCTAGCGAAATAATCAGGCTCTGAAGTTAGTTAGGTAAGGAGAGAGCCGAGCTCCTCCTCTTTAAATGTTGAACCTATGCTTCCCACTCCAGGTAGTCGGCAATGAGCTTTCTTCTTAGATGATGTAGCAGTCCGGCTTAGATCGATAGGCTATACCCCCTCAATTGAAGAAGAACACCTACTCATATCCGGGACACTGCCACTAGGAGCATCCCTACTGGCCCTGACTCCTACACTCGAAGATCTCTCCGAACTCATGGCAAAAAAGCTAAAACGAAGTACAAAAAATTAAGAAGAAGGATGGGAAACAAACCTGGTGAAAATAAACAAAAAGTTGCGAGAAGGAGACAATGACTTCGACGCTCTAAAGCGATAAACATATAAGAGAAAGCAAAAAAAGAATGCAGTGAGCGAAAGCGAAAGTGAAGAGTGGGAAATGAGGTTTATATAGGATGTTGCAGTGAATCCGAGCCGTACACGTGGCGATGGATCCGCACTTTGGATAGCATGTTTAAAGCTGTACACTCAGATCGAGGCAGCCCTAGCCGTTACCTCCATTAAAATAAGGAGCTATAAATGCTCTCCAATAAATGCACGCGTGGAAAATGGTGTCATCTTGTAAAAGAGCGTATGGCTAGGCGACCCTGCCATACAGCCCCCAACACCTGGTCACGTATGCCGACCTATGTGACCGAACTTCAAATCAAAGTTCGGTAATCACTAAGAACTTAGGCTGCCGCACCAGCTCATTCGGCACAGTCGCCACGAGCTCGAATCTGGCATTACTAAGTAAACTTGTTCAGCGATTATCCGCCAATTGCAGACATAAATGTCGCTCTCTGGGGGGGACTTATGATAACAACCGATCTGCTAGGCCGTTCAACGGTCCGGGATAAATCGAACACCTCGATCAAAGAAAGCCCAGCAAACCGACCTAATGTTAAACTTCTCGAGAGCGTCTAGCTGAGCTATAGACCGGCAACAGGCTAGCCCCAAAAACAACTCCACCACGTTGGATAGACAACCGTCACTAACCCACGTTCCCTCAAGATTCGTCAATAATAGGTTAGTGGCCGGTAAAAACAGGAAACTCCTCCCATTAGCTCCTGGAAATGCATTAAGTCCACCTATAAAAGGAGCAAAGACAAGTATGAGAAGGTGACTTAATGTTTTGCCAAAAAATCCCTTATCCTCTCACTCAAAATCTCTAACTTGATCATCGGAGGCTCCCTTGTCGGAAACCCGTCGGTCCATTGTTTGCTTTTTGCAGGTGTTCAGAATCGCCAGGAACTCACAGTGCATTTTTCCTTGTCATCATTCCCATCAAAGTAAAGCGTATAAAAATCTATATAATCAATATACCCCATGGTCGGCACAAATTTGTTTAGCTTTGTCCAATAGAGATAACGCAATCTTCTTTCGATTCTGTTGCATAGAAGCAATCAAACCCGGAGCTGCAACAAGAACGAACGAAAATTAAAATTAAATGAAAAAAATGAAATTTGAGGGATTATGAAGAGAAGTACTAACGAGCAGAGCCTAAAGAAGAAGCATAGACATAGCCAAAGTCAGAAATGGGCTCAACAGTGAAGATAACAAGATGAGAGTCGAGGATGGTGTCTTTTAAAGAATTCAGAGCCCATTCAGAACCCTAATGCCTTGCAATCTCCCATTTTTATGATTCTGATGATTTCCCCAAATTTTGATTTGAAGATGGAAATGAAGTTTGATAGTTATAAAGAAACTACTGAATAAGCTGCAATATACTGAGCATTGGGTTAATATCCAATTGATCAAGATATTTGAATCTTGAAAACATCAATTGGGTTAATACCTAATGGGTTGGAAGTGAGATGAATTAATTTTGGATTGATCCATTGGATATTGGGTTGGGTTAGATTGAAAAATAAAATTGATTAATTTTGGATTAACCTAATGGATATTTATCTAAATTGGGTTGAATTTTGATCAATTTTTTTGATAAATTTGGGTCGATTAATGAGTTTAGATTAATTTTGTCAGGTCTAATAAAACGTAAATTATTGATCTATAAAGAAAAAACTTTAATTATGAATTATTATTATTATTAACCAATCAATCGCCTCATAATGTTAAAGCAAAATTAATAATTAATTCTAAATGCCAAACGTGGTTTCAATAAAAATAAAAGAACTTCTCGATGTAAAATTAAATTAAATTATTAATGCAAATGCAATTACTGCTCGACTTTAATGTTAAAAAAATTTAAACTGAGAATCTAAATCAGAATATTTCATGTTAATATTATTAGGAGATTTCTGGATTGGTTGCTACATAATCTTTGTGATCGTTTTCATATATATATATATATATATATATATATATATAATGGGCGTTGGGTTTGTATTTTTGGCATTACATGTTGCCACCTTTATAAATGGCGTAATCTATATGTGTTTGAGGAAAATAAAATAAAAAAAAAAATTCCCTTTTTCTTGCAACTAGCTTTGTTTAATCAAGTATGGATGCCAGTGCTTTGATTCATGGAGCTCACGATTCCCCTTTGTTGGGACAAGATCGTTTGGTGGGTTGGAATTCTTCTTTTGGTTAGGATATTTTTCCATAAAAATTGGTCATTATACTGCTTATATAGCCGAGTGAGGGAAGTCTTTTTATGGCTTAAAGGAGGCTTGGAATAAAGGTTGGAGGATTATTGAAGTTCAAATTGACAATTTCAGTACCTTTCATTCATTATGTCGGGATCATTCATTCCCAATTGCTAACATTGTTCTTATTAATTACTTTCTTGTTGTCTTTTATGCATCTTTTTAAGTAAAATTTAAATTTTATTTATTTATTATTTTTAAATTTTTAATATAATTTAATTTTTTAAGAAAAATTAATTTATTTAAAATTAATTATATTTTATAATTTAATCAAAATTATATAATTTAATATTAAATTTAAATCTAATTAATATTTTTTAATTTTTATAAAAATAACAAAAATTATGGATAAAAAAACAGAAGAAGTAGCTAATTTCACTTTTCATCAATCCAAGCAATTTCTTTGGGATACTCTTGGTTTTTTTCCCTTGCTTCTTGAGAATATGGCATGGATCATGCTTCTACGTTCTATAGTTGTGTAGTTTTTGCTTTGTTTTGTATTTTTTTTAATATTATTACAAGATAATATATAATTGATGGATCGGAAGTTCGGAACTTAAATCAAAGTATAATGATCACAACGTTGCAATGCCAAACTTGAGTAATCGCGGATGAAATTAACTCGTTATAATTACTTGTTTCTGAAATATCATATGATGATTTTAAGGTATTTAGGTTTTTTTTTCTACGGAAAAAAGTCTGCATGTTCGGCTTTAAGGTATTTAAATTTTAGTATTATCACTACTCTTGTAATTAAAGTAATTTCAACATGAATAACATTTCAATTAAAGATGGCAAATGGATGGGTTGGATTACTAATGGATGGGTCATTAATGGATTGAGTTATTAATGAATAAAAAAATATGAATTATTAATGGATTGGGTTGATTTGAATCGATCCATGAATGATTAATTTTTTACAAATAGCCAATCGAATTCTCAGACCTGCCATTCTTTTCTTTTTTATTTAATACTATTAAATTATAGGAAATCTATTTAATTAATTATCAAAATATAATAAAAAAAAGAAAGGATATTGGAAATCTGGAACAACAAAACAAACAAGAAGAAAATCACATTTTTGCAGACCTCGTTTTGCGCCAAACACAGCCTACTATTAAACTATGATCAATGATTGCATCACAAGATATATATATATATAATAAATCGTGCGTTGTTTGGGTGTGCGCACGAAAGAGAGAGTGTAGGGGTGGGTGTGTGTGTTCAGTGCCACTACTGAGCGCGTCCTACGTGTCAGCTTTTGCCTCACACCTGTCGCTTTCCAGAGTTCGTTGACTCCACGTGTTACTTCATACCTGTGAGAAATATGTTCCCAATTTTCACCTATCTAGTATTGTCTATTTGTAGGGAAAGATGCGTGTTCTGTGAGCGCGGGCCCCGCACCCACACCCCCACCCCCACTTCTCATTTTCTTTTACTTTTTCTTCAATCCATGCTCCTCCTTGTAAAAACGACACCTTCTCTGTAACTCATCTCACCATAATTGACTACTTTTGCTAATGTTACAATACATATAAAACACCCATTGAATTAATATCCAATAAATCAAGATTTTTGAATTTTAAAAACACCCATTAACTTAATACCCAATGATCCAATGAATTAAAAAGTGAAATAAATTAATTTTGGATTGACACATTAGGTATTAGATTGGGTTGGGTTGGGCTGAAAAATAAAATGAGTTAATTTTGGATTGATCTAATAAATATTTATGTGGATTGAATTGAATTTGGATTAATTTTTTTGGGTGAATTTAGATCAATCCATGAATTTGGATCAATTTTGTCAGATCTAATTCCAATCAAAATTTATATATGCACATCATCATTCTTCCAATGTATAAACCATTAGATGGGTCCAAATTCCTTAAAAGTATGATAAAACAATTCACTTTCAATTCCAATCTATGTGGTGGCAGATCATTGGGCAAAAAGTGTATTCAATAACTCTTCTTGGTAATGATATGTATATCATCGATTGTCTCATCAAAACTGTTAATATCTTGCTTTACCTAGGAAATATTGAAATCATCTTTTGGTTGATGTCATGGACATACTCATTTTTTGGTACAAATATTGTGCAATTTGTCTTATATTTTGTGAAAGATGAATTCTCGAACGA